>JAYESA010000016.1:55703845-56903845 GCA_036927795.1 Iris macrosiphon
AAGATACCCAAGCACGTCTACCTAGGTCCGTCTAACCTAGGGCAACACCAAAAATTGGGCCAATCTCGAATTATACCCAAAATTGACACAAAATCCTATGCCAAAGTCTCTAAACACATCAAAACAAGCTCCAACTTCCTCTCACGGGTAGCCCTAAGGTCTAGGAAGGTTTTAAACTACTAATTACTCTATATTAGAGTAATTACAAGGGGAAAAATTATGGTTTACCTCTTGGGAGTTGGAATCCCAAGCCAAAGTCTCCAAAAAGCCCCAAATTCACCATACCAAGCCTCCAAGCTTCCAACCCAAGATCCAACACCAAATCTAAGCTCTATACACCTAGGTTAGGAAAAAGCAAAGGGTTAGGGTTTGCATTGATGGAAGAAATAGAAGAAAGAAGAGAAGAAAGTGAAGAAAACTTACTTGGATGTGTAGAAATTGGAAGAAGGAAGAAGAAGAAAAGAGTGGAGAGTGAAGAAGAAGAAGAAGAAAGGAAATGAATGGGAGGGGGAGGTGCTGGTTCCGCCAGGAAATAGGTTAGGGTTTGGGTTAGTGAAATGACCAAAATGTCCTCCAAATCAAGTCATCCAAAATAGGGTTTGGGTTTGGGATTCCAAATACACTCTAATTAATCCCTAATCACTCAGGATTAACTAATTAAAATATAAATAATTAATAAAATAACTAATAAAAAATAAAACAAGGGTGTTGGTTGGGTCTGACATGGGTCCACTAGGGTCTGACATGGGTCCAGGCTAGCCAAAATACTAAAATAACTAATACAAAATAATACAAGCAACAATTAAATATTAATACAAATATTTGTGATAAATACACAATTAACCAAATTAAAATTTAAAAAATATCCTGCTCTGGAAATGGGGGTAGTGACAAGCCTATCCTCCTTAGAAAATTTTATACTCGAAATTTAAAGTCGATCGTACTTCTTCTAGGTCAAACCCCCAACAATCACAGTCAAGAAATTCTACCTAAATAACATGCAAGATCATGGTCCTACTGGTCGTTTATCACAGTCTCAATCAGGGTTACTACCCTATCTACCACAACACAAAAGAAAAGTCTAACAGGTACTAATGAAGCACACCACAAGGAATGGAAAGGACAGGAAGAAGAATAAAAGAGACGGACCTGCTAACCCGACACCCGTAGCATCGGCCTCCTCGACCGTCAACGCATAAGCCCTGCCCTGCTGGGGTATCTTCCTCTGCTGGTGCGGGGCATGATGCTGTGCCATAGATGGCCTAGCTCCAAATCTCTGATCCTGTGCTCCACCCAATGGAGGTACAGTAGGACAATCTCGTATCTGGTGAGCAGCAGATCCACAAAACAAACTCACCTTCAGCCTCCTCCTACAAATATCCCATGTATGTCCTGCCTTTCTGCAGCAGGCACAAGTGGGCACTCTCTGATCCTGACCCTAATGTACTGTCTTCTGCCTATAGGGACGCTTAGTCGGTCCCGTACTACCACTCGCACTACCTGAATTATCCCTGCCTCTCATGGACTTGAGCTCTAAGTCATCCTCTGCCCTCTGAGCGTCTCCTACTACCTGCTCGAAAGTCGCCTCGCATTCGCTCCTAGTCAAAGACTTGACCGCGATGACCAAGCCCTTGCGTAACTTCCTTATCTTTGCTGCCTCACTCAATCCCTCCACAAATCTGCCCAGACAATAGAACTCTGCTGCGTACTCGTCCACTAGCATGCTCCCCTGGATGAGTGCCTCGAACTGGCTCTCCAAAGCACTGAGTGCCACATCTGGGAAAACTTCTCATTAAAAATTCTCTTGAAAGCCTCCCAAGTAAGCCCTGGTGCCACGATCCTCGTATCAGTGCGATACCACATCAAAGTGAGGTCGAACATCTGACTGCCCGCTGTCTCTATCTGCATGTTGTCTGGAATCTGTGCCAGCCGAAAAATCCCCTCGATCTGCTCTTTCCATTCATCAGTATACTGGATCCCAATTATACCTCGGA
Organism: Iris macrosiphon; assembly: GCA_036927795.1. NCBI lineage: Eukaryota > Viridiplantae > Streptophyta > Magnoliopsida > Asparagales > Iridaceae > Iris > Iris macrosiphon. The sequence goes on from JAYESA010000016.1 coordinate 55,705,840, forward strand.
ACTCCTTGGACCGCATCCTTTGGAAGTCAATGATACTTCCCAGCCTCGGATGCTGAGTCTGATATGCCTGTGGCTGAATCTGTGCCACCCTATCCACTGTCGTCATGGCCACCTGGTGGGCATTCTCAATGCCCAGCCTCATCACATCCACCTGGCAGTGGTGCACGTCCATCATCTCCCTGAAGAACGTAAACAACTGTGCGGCATCTACTGGTGCAGGGGGTGGTGGAGGCACCACCGGAACGACTGCGGTAGTCCTCGGATCGACAGGTAGAGGAGGATCCCCGAGAGAAACATATGCTCCCTCAACCGCAGGAGTGATGAGTGGAGCGGTAGCAGCTGCCTGAATACGAGCTGGACGAGAAGTATCAGACCTCTTGGTAGCAACTGCTGGAATGGTATGATGGGATCGTGTCTTCGGAGGCATCCTGAACATAGATCAAAAAAATTCAATACTGTGCAAGATACGATATCATCAAAGAAGGACAGTAATATTTCAAAAGAAATAATTTTAGAATAATTTGATTAGAATTGTTCCTAGTGATGATTGAGTACACTCTTATCCTAGATCCTATATCCTAGGGCAGGCTCACAGCAGTACAACTAAATCGTTGTACTACCATGACATCGCACTAATTGCGAATCAAGACCTGCATGGCCCGCCACCAAAAATGTGTCACGACCCGCACCCGAAAAATTGAGCATGAGTCATGGGTACGTCTAGCCTACGCCGTAACATCAGCGGTAGAATGCTGTCTTGGTCTACTATCTAGCTAACAATCTCATACAATCAATATATATACCAGTCAAGATCTCAACTCCAAATGAAGGAGAAATATGATAAAGATAATCACAAGTGCTCAATCACGAATCTATGCACGATAAGATAACATAGAAATCTAACAACTACGAAGCTAAATAACTGCTACTAAAACAACAAAAACATCAATAATAATAATACAATAATATCGTGAATCAAATACAATACAAAGTCTCAATCCAAAATCGGGGACAAATCCGGTACCAAAAGCTAATAACTACAACAACTGAGGTCCTAGTTATCCCGACTACCAACCCGAAAATCACTCCTAAACTAGGGGGTCCCTGTCTGCACCATCGACAGGCTAAGGTCCATAAAACATCAGATACCAATCCTCCGGATCCTCTGAAAAATATATCCAGTCAGGATTGGAGCAAGTACACCTCTAACAGCAGTTCCAGTTAAATAATAAAAAATATAAAGCAGTTGTAGCAAGTAGCAAGGTAATAAAAATAAAGTATGAGCAAGAAATATATACATATCACTGGTGTATAAAGGTAAAGATACATGAAAATTAGAAGCAAGATAGTAATGACTGCAGGATACAAGAAATCTAAACTAAGATCAAGTGTGTGCACAAGAACGTGTAGTGAGTCCAGCAAGAATACATGTAATGAGTTAACTCCAGAAACTATAAGTGAGACCAGCAAGAAATGCAAGAGCGTCCAGACTAGAAAGAATAAACTCGTGTCATTGAAATAACTGTTTCGACATGTAAACGGCTAGGGGTAAGTATGGCTCACCGCACACTAGGTGTACGACTGCTATCATTCCAGATTAGACACGAGGGGGTGATTCCAGTTAGGAATGTTTACATGTCTACTCGAATATTTCCCATCCCCGACTAGTACAAGTGAATCCAAGACCCAACACGTAAATCAAGTATGAGTCCAGCCAGAAATATAAGTGATGCCTGTAGTGAGTCACGATGTAATGCCAGTAGGTGATTCCAGAATAGAGGCCAAAAATATGAAATATACGTATCACAAGTAAATGAATAGAGAAATACTAGTCCGTGTCGTGCCAAAAAAATCAGAGAACACTATACTAGAAGCTGAATCATAATAATTATCACATAATGAAAACTATCAAAGAATGTACTCGCCTGATGTCCTGAGCAACGGGCGATCCGAACTGGTATCGCAAGGACCTATTATAAAAAGCAAGGTTAAACAGGGTTCTAATGAGTTAAACAGATATAAAATAGCTAAAAATAAGCTTCTAAGGTCGTTCTAGGTTAAACGGATCAAACCGATAAAATTTGGGTCAAAAAGTCAACTCTGGGTCAAAACTAGGTCAAAAGTTGACTTTGGCGGTCAATCGGGTCAACTACGATCAACTCTAGGTCAAACTAGGGTGCCCATAAAATTCTAGGTCAAAACTAGGTCATTAAGCTAAAAAACCCTCAAACTCGCCTCCTTGAGATACCAGGACACCCTCGGTATCCGATACCTCAACCTACGTTATACGCCCCGGCTATACCCCCTAAATATATACCAGCACGTGTATATATATATATATATATATATATATATATATATATATATATATATAAGCAACTCTAACCTTAATCCTAGGCTAAAAATCAATACCTTGCCCCGATGCCCAATACCTTGAGTATCTCAAGGTATTGAGATACTCAAGCCTTACCCCTCACTAACACTAGTTAACTAACTAACTAACTGTATATATATATATATATATATATATATATATATATATAAAAAACATATATCTAACTATATATATATATATATATATATATATATATATATATATATATATATATATATAACCTAGTGTATAGGTAAACACCTCAATACCTTACCTCCGATACACAACTTATCTCAATACCTTGGTATCTCAAGGTATTGAGATACCTTACCCTCTAACTCTAACTAACTATCTATCTATCTATCTATCTATCTATCTATATATATATATATATATATATATATATATATATATATATATATATATATATATATATATATGTAACATCAATATATATAACCTAGTACATAGGCTACCTCAATACCTTACCCCTAATCGCTCAATACCTTGGTATCTCAAGGTATTGAGATACCTAACTATACCTATGTATATATATATATATATATATATATATATATATATATATATATATATAACACATAGGCATATATCTATTTATCTATATATATAACCACACATACACATATACATATATCCATATCCATACATATATATATACCTCTATATCTATCTATATATCTACTTATATATACTAGTATCCATATACATATACATACCTCTAACTATCTATATATATATATATATATATATATATATATATATATATATATACTTATATATGAAAAGGGGGGGGGGGGGGAGGGGAGGGCGCGCGCTACTGCTCCGCTGCTTGCAAGCTGATGCTTGCTGCAGCGGTTACCTCTCCCTCACTGCCTCTCACTCTCTCTACCTCTCTCCCTCACTCCACACACACACACCCCCCTCAACAAATAAGCACACACACAGAGAAACATATACACGCACACACATTTACATATATATATAAACACCTAAACATATATATATATATATACACACACAACCATATATATATACACACACACTCACACTCAAACACACTAACATACACACAACTACACACACCTACACAAACACAAACACCAACACACACTCTCACACAAACACTCACATATATATGTAAATACACATACATATATATATATATACACACACACACTTATACATATATATATATATATATATATATATATATATATATATATATATATATATATATATATACAGACAAAAACATACTCACACACCTCTCAAACACACACAAACACTCACACTACACTACACTACACTACACTACACTACACTACACTACACTACACACTCACACCTATACACAAACACTCACTCACACTCACACCTACACAAATATATATATACACTTATACAAACACACACACACACTTATACATATATAAATATATACAAACACACTCACATAAATATATATATATATATATATATATATATATATATATATATATATATATATATATATATACACACACACTAGCACACTAACATAACACACACAACCACACACAACACAATAACACACACACACAAATACAGTACCCACACTCAACCACACTCACCCACACACATAAAAACATACATATTGTTTGATAATAAATAAAAGAAATTGAAAGTAGGTTTATACGAAACCCTTTATTTGGTTTATAAACAACTATTCTGCGTAAAGCTTGCGTAGAGATGGTTGGCATAAAAGCCAAATAACTGTCTCGTTGGCGTAAAAGCCAAATAACTGTTCTGATGGCGTAAAAGCCAAGTAGGCGTAGAAGCCGAATGGTTGTCAAATTGGCGTAGAAGCCAAGTAGCTGTCATGTTGGCGTAGAAGCCAAATTGCTGTCATGTTGGCGTAGAAACCAAATTCTGCGTAAAGCTTGATGCTTTGCAAATATAGCCTAATTTGGCATATTTCGAGGAGAGCATACGGCGTACTCCTATAGTTGAAAATAGCCAGGTCGGCGTATTTCAAGGAGATAGCATTCGGCGTACTCCTATAGCTGAAAATAGCCTGGTTGGCGTAATGTGCGGGGATGGTGATGTGGACGTATTAGCCCTAATTATAGCTCACCCAGTCATTAAAAGTAGAACAAAATCTCATGCATTAAATACAGAGATCTACCTCCATCTCGTGCATTAATTGCAGAGACGTGCCTCGAGTTCTGTACGAAGAACAACTTTTGACGTGGCGGTTGATTTCGTCTCATCCTGAGCGTAAAGCTCACTTCTGCCTGTGTAGAATAGGCAACGTATTCCTTGAATGCGTAAACGACGTCTTATATCAAGGTTTATGTCACTAGACGATAGTCTGGAGTTTTGTGCAGAGTCATCATTACAGCCGTCCTTTCGATCGCTGTGCAGTACTCTTTGTCAGGATTCAGGTTCACTGCTTCAACTGACAGGTTCATTCGAGGAATACGAAGAGTTCCTCGTATAATTTCCTGCTGTATTAAAAGCTGACAGGTTTTACGCCGAAGTGGCGATGTAGCAACCTTTCTACGCCGAGGCAGTTTGGAAGGGCTGCTTTGCGCGGGTTGTTCTGTAGCTATATTTTATGTTGTACAACGTTGAAGCTCTGTTGTACGCCAATGGTTCTGAAGTCATATTTTACGCCACCCAGTGCTGGAGCTCTGTTTTATGCGAGCTTCCTGCATGTTGAGGGTTTTACGCGTATGATTCCCCAGCATATTTTTTATGCTTCTACAAGACCCCCTTCAAAGTTTTCAAATTCCTCGTAATTTGAAACACTTTGAATGAAGCATGAAAAGGGTCAAGTTTGACTCGTTCCGCGAGGCTGATTTCTCGACAAATTTTTAGGGTTTGTTGGGATTCGGTATGTTCTCCTCTGCCTATATAAACGCGAATGGGTTAACCAGCTTTTCCCATACTTCCTTCACCATAAAGAGATGGTTGCCGAGCTTCGTTAGTTTGACTTGAGGAAGAAGAAGATCATGTTCTTCCAGCATGTAAGGAGCCGTAAAAAGAGGCATCATCGAGCAAATGTCCTCTGCAATGGTAGATCATGGAAGAAGATCATGTTCTTCCTTTGCTCGAGATGATCAGTAATTTTATATGGCGATTCGTCCAAGAGAGAGGAAGGGTCGTATTGGACCACACAGCTTGCAAGCAGTATTTTCTCCCATCATGGCGCTGGACGAAGGCAGACAGCTTGGCCCTGTCTTCCAGTATTGAGTTGGGTCTGAACCCCCAACATAATTTTTAGGGCATGCCTGCCATGGCGTATGGAGGGTGGGCTTACGAAATTGATATATGCCTAATTCTGTATCTTTCCATCATTAATCATTTTCTTGTTAATCGGCCGCGGAAGCCGATTAACTGCTGTAGAAGACGAAAAAGATCTACACCAATACGACAACCTGGCAAAACAGATTCTTGGTGTGATCTTAAATGAAAATGAGAAACCCTTTGTAGAAAAAGGATTTCCATCATATGTAATCATGAAGATGAAAAACCCTTTGTAGACTGGATTTCCATCATATATAATCATGATTAATAAATTTGTCTTCTTTTACGCATCTGATAATTTGCCATATTTGCTGTGAGGAAGTCTAAATAGTGTGCAACTTCGGCACGTCTGAATAATTTTATGCCGACTCCGATAAAAGAGTATCTGATATCGTCCCATCTTTTATGCGTAGCAGAAGATGCGTAGAAAACTCTTAGTATTTAAGTTGAAGATCCAAACTGTCATGCTGTTTTGGACGAGGAGTCGCGTAGAATTCTGAACTGTCACTTCTCTGATACGAAGAATTCTTTGTTCAGACCATCATCTTCAGGAATGGTATCCCAAAAATCCCTTGAAAAAGGCGAGAAATTTCTGTCGACCAAGCCATACTTGAACTTTTGTAAAATATTCTGACTGGACTTTGGATGAACTTCCAAATGACCCAAGAAGAAGAGTCATCTTCAATGCTGAACTCTGTGTGTTTTCAGGCATTTGGATTGTTTCGTAGCCAAAAAGGAGGATCTTCTGCGTAAACCCTTGTAATGGGCCGTCTGTAGTTTTTGAGCGTAGAATCCTAGATTTTTAGCCTCTGAGCGTAAAAGCTCCTTAGCGTAAAATCATAGATTTGTAGCATTTGAGCATAAAATCGTAGGTTTGTAGCCTCTCGAGCGTAAAAGCTCCTGAGCATAAAAGCATATGAGCGTAAAACCATAGACTTATAGCTTCTGAGCGTAAAACCGTAGATTTGTAGCCTCTGAGTGTAAAAGCTCCTAAGCGTAAAATCATAGATCTGCTCTGCGCGTAAATTCTGGATCCACTGACTGTTCATCTTTTTTTTTCAAATGATAGGCTGACGTGGTCCTAAATCATAATCGAATATTAAATATCGGATTTGGGTAGAAATTCGAAGAGTTATCCGAACTCTATAAATAGCCCAAGGTCCTTAGAGAGAAAACTTTTATCTGTCTTCACGAAACCCTTGATTTCCAAGAACCCTTCTTCTTCGTCTCTTTCTTGAGAACTCAGAATCGCGATGGCACCTAAACAGGCTTCCACTGCTAAGGGAAAGAAGGTCGCTTCCTCTTCTCGCTCCACTGCTCAAGCACGAGCAACTCCCATTAGGATGAACGAGCCTTGATCGAAACGCAATGCTCCGCCGTCGAGTTGTGCTCCAGACTTTACAGGTAAAGACTTCGGGAGGAAAAATCTTTCGCACACGTTGTACGTGCACGCGCAAGGTCATCTTTTGTACTGAGAGCCTCTTCAAGGATGATGTACGAAGATGTTTGATTATTACGCGCACATTCCTAATATGTTGGCATAAAAACTCTATATTTTTGCAGTCTGGCATAAAAACTCAGACTATCAAAATTTGGAGTAGAACTGTAAACTTTGAATTTTACGCACTGGATATGAATTCCGGCATAAAAATTCAAATTTTGTCAATCTGGCGTAAAAGCTCAGACTGTTAGATTTTGGTGTCTACTGCCAACCTTGAATTTTATGCCTTGGAAATGAGTTCCAGCGTAAAACTCAAATTTTTGCAGTCTTGGCATAAAAGCTCAGACTGATAATCTTTGGCGTAAACTGCAAGAGTGTATCGTCTAGTGTAGAAATTGACTTGTTTTTTTGCATTTTGTAGTGGACTTGCAGATCCCTCTTTTGGCTAAGGTAATGGGCTTTGCTGCCGGGATGCTGAACTCGAACTATTTGGAGGACTTGTCGCATGTGACATTCCCCATTTCTGGAGCCAATTATCCTGAAGAAAGGGGAACCCTAATCTCGTCCCAAGGAGAACGCATGCTGCTAAGTATGATCAGTGGGGAGCCCCTGACATACATAGATGGGACGGAGTATAAGAAGCCAGGCTTCTTGTTCGGGGATGTTATCGACAAACAGTCCCAGACTAAACCCAATAAGGAGGATTGGGTGTTTACTGTTGAGGGCACGGTCATGTATCTGCCCCGGATGCTCAGGGATTACCCTATCTCTGCGTTCATCTACGCCATGCATCCTAGGAAGATGGTATGGACCCTGACTCCCGATCTTCACGGCCGACCAGGAAAGATTTTATACAACAAGGAATACGACCGGGGGGCCTATATGAGCCGTCCTTCGGGCCCTGTTATGCCCTTTAGGGGATTGCTGCCGGGTAGTATCCCGAATGAGGACACTTTGCTGATCCAGTCGGTTCAGATATCGACCTTTTGCAATGACTTTATGGGGCAGGGAGGAATGTACCCTAGGGTCAACCCTCAGACCAGTGGATGGCTTAGCCTGGGGAATCTTCGATGGGCCAGTTTGACTTCCTGGGTCTTGAAGCACTTCCAGACGGAGCTGGAAAATATTGGTTTGTTCGCGGCCGTGAGTGCCACAAGTATTGGGCTGCCTATCAACCCTAACTTATTCTTAGCCTTGATGGAGCGATACAACTCGCTCACTGGGACTTTTGCCACTCCGCTGGGTGAGTTGGGCTTAGCCCTTCATGAGATGGCAGAGATTTTAAAGCTGCCAATGGGGGACGCTCCTTATGAAGAGTACGTACCTACAAATAGGGAGTTGAGGGATACAAACCCTCGGGCAGTGGTAGTATATCAGGAGCTGATGTGCCACTATCTTGCCTGCACCACTTTCTACAAGGAGCCCTCTGACCTGGCTTACATCAACAAGTGGGAAACCTATCTCTTCTTCCACCAGGCCAGAAATATTAAGCCGGACAAGGTGGTAGATAGCAGAGATAGGCCTTTGAACCTCCTGAGCATGCTCAATTCTAACACGGTCGATGACCTTATTGAAGATGCAGGGGCTCCAGATCATATTTTTGACGAGGAGATAGAGGGTTACCCTGCAGGCACAAAAGCCTTCAGTTATATGAGGCATTGTCGTAAGCCTCTGTCAAGGGAAGCTCAATTGGCTGGCTTCCTCTCCGTCTGGCTTTGCCGCTGGGTAGTGCCTGGCATCGCGTCTGCAGATCGCATCCATCGCAACACCTTATGGCCTGTAGTACGTTTGGTGTTCGGAACAAGACTGGGCTTGCTTCCTGCTATGGTATGTAGAATACAAGTAGGCCTGAGGGTCCTTACTGATGGGCTGCTAGCTGATGATACGCAGCGTAAAAGCTTTCCCCGAGTGGAATTACCATTCCTATACCTGATGGGATGGTTAATTCTTCACAACACCAGGGTGATGTCTCTCGGTCCTGCCAGCGGTTCGGGAAATAACTTCTTGTTGAATTACAATAATTCCGCTTGGAATGTGACGACCGTCATAGATTACCGACGGGCGTTAAATGTTGCCCACAGCTGGATGCTCTTCTGTATCGTCCCCCTGTACATATCAATCAATAGGGGAAGAAACTTAAAGATGGGGGCCATGGGAGGATCATTCTTTTTCCTGAAGCCTTCTACTGGTTGGTCTGTATTAGACCTTCCCATTTGCTGTACAAGAGCGATGACCACTACTACCTGGAGCCTTATTTGCCTAGTCGGTTTGCCAGACAGTTTGGGTATGACCAGTTGCTTGTGGGGAATGCTATTACCAGCTTCAAGTCCAAAGGTGGACTTATTGAAGGAGCGGATGGCGGTAATTCATCACGGGCTGTACCGGTGCAACTTTTGCTGTGCCCGCAACTTCTCTTTCTATGGAGTTGCGCATCCTTCACACATATGCGCAGTTCTATGCGTCCATTAATAGCTTCCATTGCAATTTTGATGTACATGGAAGTTTTAGGATGCCCTCCCATAGGTCTAGTGGAAGGGAGGAGATTTCGTCAGTTTCTTCGGATGAGAATGAAGACATCGCCAGGGCAGACGAGTTCTTGTTAACAATACCGAGCGGCGTAATAGCCCCACTGGCAGAACCTCTCGTTATCCGCCAGAAACGAAAGGCTTCCACTCCGAAAGAGCCTTTCCCTCGTAAGAAGAAGATTGCCAGAGGTCCGAAAAGGGCTTCCACCAGGGGAGCTTCTAGGAGCGAGCCTGTCGTCTCCCCTATTGGGGATGATTCTTTGATTAGAGGTCCTTCGACTTTTAGAGAGGGAACCTCTATAATTTCGGCTGGCAGTGCCGGAGATTCTTTGCTCGAGATCGCTGCTGCTACTACTGCTTCTGGTAGTGCATATTAAGGATACCTTTATCTAGACAAATAATGGGAGTAACCCCTACCTCGTCTATAAGTATATCCAGCAAGATTCCACCCGATGAGCCTCGAGTAGATCTTGGTGAAGATTGGGAAGACTACCCGCCAGTGTCAGTTGGTGCACCCTCTTCTCCAGGTATGTTAGCTTGTCTAGCATCATTAAGAGATGATTTAGCTATTTTGGCTGCAGACGCGACATATATACCATCGGCCATGGATAAATATTGTCTTTACGTCTTTTTTAGGAAAATTAACATCAAATTGTATTAACTTTCTCTTGTCTTCTTCAGGTGAAGACATCTCAGGGGAGGGCGGAGTTGATGCAACTTTTGATTTTATTACGGATACTGCCGACGAAACGGCAGCGTTTGATATCGAAGAGGCATGCTTTGACGCTGTCGATCCTTCGTCTACAATATTTTTGGGTATCGTCTCACCAACGGCAGTACAGATATCTTTAGAGGAGGATGATCCCATCATCGCGATTGTGCCTCCTTCGTTAAGTATGCTAGCAACTTCTACTGTTGCTGGTGTTCATTCTTTTGTAGCGCCATCTGCAGAGGCAACGACGGTGGCAACCTCCTCCGTGGTCATTCCTGGAAGGAGATTTCCTGGTATCGCAGCCACTCCTAGCGTGCATCCGGTCTTCGATATGCTGATTGAACAATATACCAGCCTATTCTACCTCAGTTTTAAGGAGTTAATTTCTATGGTGCTGGAGAAGAACATGAGCTTTGATAATCTGCTGACGTCCTCCCAGCTTGCGATAGCGCCGATCAGAAATTTTAACGACGCTGGACGAGCTGATACGCTGGAACAAATAGTTAATAGTTTAGAACAACCTATTAACGAATATTTGCAGCTATCTCGAGGCAATATCGACGATATGATTCAGGCCGAGTACAACTCCTTGACTCCGAAGCTTGCTGAACAGATGGAATGCTTAAATAAATCCATCCAGACACAGCAGCAGGAGATGGATGCAGAGTAGGCCATCTTGGAGGAGGTTATTCCTCATCTAACGAAGTACGAGGCCGAACATGAGGGAAATGAAGCGAGGGTCCACAAATTGGAAGCTAAACTCGCTCAGGCAAAGGAGTGGGCTCTCTAGTTATTGGCAGCTCGAGATAAGTTGAAGGGCTGAATAGATACTGCTCAGTGGAACTTGGCACATGTGGGTGTCATTCGTGCCGATTTTGTACATGCTCGGTCCGAACTATCCCTCCTGAGCGATGATAAGGTACGAATGGAGCAGGCTTGCGCTAACATCTTAGACTCCAGGAATGAGAGGATGGCCGCCTCGGCACAGCAGATTCGTGATTTGACTGTTCCTCCCCAATGATATAATTTTTGCTTTTCTATGTAATTTGCTCTTTCCTGAAGATAATAAAGAGACTTTATTTGACTTTGTGGACCCATCATTTTTGAATATAAATGATAGGCTAGGGTGAAAGTGATATCAGAGGTAATATGGACGTGATATACTTTCGGTGAGCTTCAGTTGGATATATCTATTCAGAGGTTATATGGACATGATAGAATATGATCCAACTAAATTTGTATACAAAACACTATCAGAGGTAATATGGACGTGATAGATTTTGAAATTCCAAATTAGTCAAACATATCTATTCAGAGGTTATATGAACATGATAGAATATGCTCCAACCAGTCTTTGTACGTAGTATCATCAGAATGAGATCTTCATCATATTCCTTTGAGCAAAGGAGATTAAGCGTAGTACCTCTTCAAGAATTTCAGTTGATAGGAGCTATTATCAGATCTCCGTTAGGCTTGGCTAATCTGTAAGCGCCGTTTGAAAATGCCGTTTCAATCACATAACGACCCTCCCATTTGGGCTAGAATTTACCCATACTCTTGTGTGCGATGATCATTGGCCTCCTTACAGATAGAACTAGCTCGCCAACTTTGAACACCCTCTCCTTCACTTTTCGATTAAAAGCTCTGGAAATGCGTGCCTGGTAGAATGTAATGCGTTATTGAGCTTGAAGGCATTTCTCGTCTAATCCTTCAAGCTCTTGAAGCCATAGTCGATCATTATTTTCCTGAGTCAACTCATTAGCCACTGCTATTCTCCCAGCTTCTTATTCTAATCTCTTTTGTTCGAAGAGATAAACTTTTTTAAGAGTTTGATGATGGTTTTGTTGAAGGCTTCTGCCAAACCATTAGCAGCCGGATTGTATGTCGTAGAGGCCATATTTTGTATCCGATTCTTATCGCAAAATCGGTGAAATGCTTGGCTGATGAATTGAGGCCCATTGTCATGAATTATCCTTCGGGGTATCCCAAAGCGATAAATGATATGGTACTTGATAAAGCTTATCACGTTGGATGTCTTTACTTCAGCAAGGTGAATTGCCTCCGCCCATTTAGAGAAGTAGTCCATGATAGTCAATATGAACCGATGTCCTATAGAAGAAGACGGGTGAATAGGACCAATGATATCCATACCCCATGCTTCAAAAGGCCATGATGCAATGGTAGGATATAGATACTCAGAAGGCTGATGTATAAAATCTGCATGAACTTGACAGGCTTTGCATTGTCTTGCATATTTCATTGCATCTGCTATCATAGTTGGCCAGTAGTAGCCCATCCTCCTGATACAATCCTGTAACTTAGGACCGGGTTAATGTGCTCCACATACACCATCGTGAGCTTCACGGATAACCCACTTTGTATTATCATCGGAGAGACATCGTAACAGTAGTCCATCGTATGTTCGGCGATATAGACATTGTGAAGAAGCATCAAAATAGAAGCGTAATGATCGTCTTTTGATAGCCACTGCTTTTTTAGGATCCTCTGGTAAGATTCCGTATGCCACAAAATCTATAAAGGGACTTCTCCAGTCTTTATCAGGAGAAACCGTGTTTACAATATAGCTGCGTTCTTTGTGAAATTTTTTTTTCATATAGAACAGATCTCTGTTGAGAAGAATTACCGAATTCTGCCTTCTTATAGGAATAGCTAGATCTGCAGCTAGACTGGCCAGAGCATCAGCTTCCAAGTTTTGAGATCGGGGCATGTGCTCTAGGAAGAATCCTTTGAAAGACATTGCAATCCCGATCGTTGCTTGGTGATAAGAAATGAGGTCTAGATGCGGACTTCATATATTCCTCTGACCTGATTGACGATTAGCAGGGAATCACCAAAAGCTTCCAGGTATTCAATATCCAATTCTTTAGCGACTTGAAGCCCGATTAATAGGGCGTTATACTCTACTACATTATTAGAGTTGGGTTCGCTAAGAGAATATGCTCGATAGATAACGAGTTTATCAGGAGTCACTAGGACAATTTCTACTCCTGAAACCACGTTTCCCCTGGGACCAATCCTGGAGGCACCATCGAAAAATAGCTGTCATGTATCACTTTCTATTACGGAATTACATTCTGCAACTTCGTTGGGAATGTCCTCGTATAGTTTAGAGGTTTCCGGAATTGGATGAGCAGCTAAGAAATTAGCCAAGGCCTGACCTTTTATGGACTTCTGAGGGACATACACCATATCATATGGTGTTAATAACATCACCCAAGTCGCGAGTGAAGAATTTAGAACACTCGGCTTGTTCATCAATACTCGAAGAGGATTGATTCTGGAGATGATATGAATAGTTTGGCCTGTGACGTAATGTCGCATTTTCTGAATGGCGAACATTAGGGCCAAGCATTCTTTTTCCACTAGATTGTACCGGTGTTCAGCTTCGACCATCATCCTGCTTAAATAGTAGATAGCCTGTTCATAACCCTCATTATTCTTTTGTGCGAGGAGAGCTCCTAAAGAATTATCTATTGCTCGAACATACAGCAAAAATGGTCTTCCTATGACGGGAGGCACCAGAACTGGAGGATTAGTGAGGTAGCGTTTGATATCATTAAACGCTTGCTGACAGTCTTCGTCCCATACGAAGGACACACCTTTCTCCATCAGGCGAGAAAAAGGTTGACATCTCCTAGAGAGGTTGGATATGAATCTCTTGATATAAGCCAGACGACCTTGGAATCCCCTGAGTTCCCTCAGATTACGGGGTGGTCGCATTTCTAAGATAGCCTTTACTTTATCAGGGTCTACTTGAATGCCTTTAGCGGTAATAACAAATCCCAGGAATTTGCCACTGCATACACCAAGAAAGGACTTTGTAAGAGTCATTTTGAGTTGATGTTGGCGCATCAACTCGAACACTGTCTTCAAGTCTTGGATGTGATTATCCTTGAGGCAGCTTTTGACAGCAATATCGTCTACGTAATATTCTACTATTTTGCGTAAGTGCTCATGGAATATGTTACTCATAGATCGCTGATATGTAGCCCCAGCATTCTTCAGTCCGAAGGGCATGACTGTGTAGAAATATACCCTCAGAGGTGTCCGAAAGGCAGTATGCTTCTCATCTTCAGGATTCATCTTAATCTGATTATATCCTAAGAATTCGTCCATGAAAGACATGCGCTCAAAACCGCACATATTATCGATCATGATGTCTGTAATGGGAAGAGGGAACTCATCTTTAGGGCATGTCGCATTCAGATCTCAAAAATCGATGCAAAAACGCACTTTTGCACTTTTCTTCATGACCGGTACAATATTGGCGACCCAGTCAGGATGTTGTTCTTCCCGGATGAACCCGCAGGCTATCAACTTCTTAATTTCAACTTCGATGGCATCCATCATATCCGGGCAAAACCGGCGTTGGTGCTGCTTTATAGGTTTTGAATTGGGCAGTATGTTGAGCTTATGGGTAGCCACTTTAGGATCAAGACCTGGCATATCCTCATAATTCCATGCGAAGACATCGATATGTTCTTTTATTAGCTGGATTATTTCTTCTCTTTCTTCTTCGAAAAGATTATTACTAATAAATATTGGCTTTGGTGAAAGTTCATCCCTAACATCGATTTGGATAACTTTATCTTCAGTGGGCGATTCTCTCTGCTCGAACCGGAGTTCCCATTGTGTATCCATTTGTTGAGCCGAGGATTCATCTTCGAATGGTTTAGATTCTTGTTCCTCTATTTTAAGAGAATCTGTCAACACCATATTTACTGATAATACCCGTTCCAGTTCAGCATATCAGCCGTAGGACGATGAGCCATCCTGAGAAGAGGAAAATGTATCCTCATTTGAATCAAAAGTTGCAAGAGATGTGGTATACCCTAACCCAAAATGAGTTCATTGACAGTAGGGATCACCATGCAACGGTATTCGTCTGCCTTTCCCATAGTTGAGACCTGGTTCCAGCTTCATGTCATAACCCATACTTTGTATAATCTTCAAAGATTGTGGGCTATATCTGTGAACTTGCATTTTCCCAGCATTAGATTTGTAACACCCTGTTCCGCTCAAGCGGACTGCCGTCTCAAACGGCAATCGTGCAGCTGTCCCGACCCGCTTGGTCTCGATCAAGAAGCAAAAGATATCCAGACTTGCCCCTACAGGAACCCGGCTTGGGCTTTCAGAGGCTCGCTCAGACGTATCGCTCTACCGAGGCGAATTATCGCTAAGGTGGGTGGCTACGGTGAACTTGTCTTTGCTTAGCCAGCACACATAAAATCTGGAATATTCATGCTAGTCGCTAGGTGATTCACCCCCTGCATGCTAATAAATCCAACGCACCTAGCTAAGGGAATAATCCCAACTTGTATTGCTTGCTAGAACATGGAAAATGAAATACTGCTTATATGTTCAGACCCTCGCATGCTAAGTCCCTTAACGGTTTTATCTCTCGGCTTACCTTCGGGCCCGAGCAACGTGCCTGCTTATGTCCCTTAGAAACGCATGCTTGTCTGCTTGAACGTTACCGTGTTTTCATTCAAACCCCGGAAGACTACTACGTAGTCGTTCCGTGTATGATTGACCCTGCAAGTATCCAGGACCGTTAGGTCACCAGGCAGCCCCGAACCAGGGGAATGCATCAAGGCAAGATAATCACTGTACAGAATCATGATTCAAGTATCCCGTGTACTCGTGTTCCCGTGCACTCATGTTCTCGTGTTCTCTTGTTCAAAGTGCATGCGTGTTCTCGTGTTCTCGTGTATCTCGTGATAATTGGAAAGACCCAATGCTTGTATATCGCGGATAACTCGGACCCGAGGTAAGTTCCACGGACGGTCACCGGGGCACCGGGGCCGATCCGATCCGGATGGAGCTCGTGTGTAGTCTTCGTGTTCGGGACTGGGTAGCTTACAGCTCATCGTGTACTCTTGTAGCAAGCTATCCATGTCCCCGGCTATGTCCATAATGGCTTTGCCAGCGACCGTGTTCATATAGATAAGTCATTCTCGCTTAGCGGCTATCCGCGTGCGAGTCACTGCATCGCATCAATGAATAACAAAACACCTGAACGATCATGTTAAAATGACCCTCCTGTTTGCATATGCTTGCCTCTTGAATGTTATACTTGCCCGTGCTTGAATTAACAATGTTTGCCTTGGACAGGGAAGGAGATGGTAAGTTGGTAAGTCTTGCCGTGTTTCCTCTAACATCGTACGGCGCACTGCCCGACAGTTAGGCTATCCAATGCTTGCATGAAACTGATCCTAAGGCAACTAGAAAGACAACTTAATAGTTGTGCATGGAACCTGTATTACGTGTTTGGATTTGTCGAGCGGGCGAGTAGCTTCCCCACCAGTGCATTCAATGTACTGATAATCCACCAGTTTGTATGCAGGGTGCGGGAGAACCTCGTTCAGTGCGGACGCCTCCTTCGTGCGTGCTAAGGCCAGGAGTTCCCTCTGAAGCCTTGTAACAGTGCGTCCGGGATTGAAGCACTTATACAAGACATAAGTTGTGAACATCGCCTGACCATCGCCTGTACAATATAGCCACTTGGCACGATTTTATGTTTCAGAGAGAGAGGCTTGAGCGACTTGTAATCTCGGCTATACGTCGCCTGTAACACAAGTTTATATTAATAAAAGAGCTTGCTTTACTTCAACTTGTGTTTCTATACTTCTGCTATATTGTCAACTCAGTGAACCTGTTACCGATCGCCTATGCGTTCATGACTCCGCTGCACTCGGACAATCTGTGCGACTCTGTGGCTTAGAACTCTTGCCGCCAGCCAATGAACCATGGCCTTGCACGGGCGTGGCTCACGCTCGTGCGGCATCACGCCCGGATGGGTTAAGCGATCGTTCCGCGGGAGCGCTGGCGAGGGTGATTCCCACCTAGCGGGAACGGCCGATTGCCTGCGGGAGATCGGGGCGTGACATATTGGTATCAGAGCCTGGCTTCTACGCCTTTGGACTTCGATTCGATATCTCTGTTTCGAAAGCTCGTTCGTGGGTTATGTGCACGCTCTGTCTCAATGCCTCGATGGGATGTTCCAACAATAAGTCTAAATACTTTCAAAATGCATTTTGAATGATATGCTTGCTTGTCTGGTTGTATGCTGCGAGTGGCCTTTGTGCCAACCTGTGCGAACCCTTTGAGAGTATCGCTAGTAGCTTGTCCGATTTTTACTAACCCTAAGTTTGGTTGAATGCATCTATTCGAGGGACGCCTTGAACTAGTGCACCATCCAAGACTTAGGAAAAGGTAAAACTCGAGTGCTAAGACTTCACTGTCACTAAGCTGGTTGACGTGTTCACGCTAGAGGGTACCTTCGAAAGTGCGCACGATCCAGTCTAAGCGGTATGCTAAGATCGATGCTTGTGCAAGTGAATATCCAAACGAACAAGTACAACGACTTGTCTAGGAGTGCCTCAACCCTAGATCACTGCTTGTCCTTAGTAAGTCTCGAGGACGAGACTTTTTCTAAGTTGGGTAGGATGTAACACCCTGTTCCGCTCAAGCGGACTGCCGTCTCAAACGGCAATCGTGCAGCTGTCCCGACCCGCTTTGCCTCGATCAAGAAGCAAAGGATATCCAGACTTGCCCCTACAGGAACCCGGCTTGGGCTTTCAGAGGCTCGCTCAGACGTATCGCTCTACCGAGGCGAATTATCGCTAAGGTGGGTGGCTACGGTGAACTTGTCTTTGCTTAGCCAGCACACATAAAATCTGGAATATTCATGCTAGTCGCTAGGTGATTCACCCCCTGCATGCTAATAAATCTAACGCACCTAGCTAAGGGAATAATCCCAACTTGTATTGCTTGCTAGAACATGGAAAATGAAATACTGCTTATATGTTCAGACCCTCGCATGCTAAGTCCCTTAACGGTTTCATCTCTCGGCTTACCTTCGGGCCCGAGCAACGTGCCTGCTTATGTCCCTTAGAAACGCATGCTTGTCTTCTTGAACGTTACCGTGTTTTCATTCAAACCCCGGAAGACTACTATGTAGACGTTCCGTGTATGATTGACCCTGCAAGTATCCAGGACCGTTAGGTCACCAGGCAGTCCCGAACCAGGGGAATGCATCAAGGCAAGATAATTACTGTACAGAATCATGATTCAAGTATCCCGTGTACTCGTGTACTCGTATTCCCGTGCACTCGTGTTCTCGTATTCTCTTGTTCAAAGTGCATGCGTGTTCTCGTGTTCTCGTGTATCTCGTGATAATTGGAAAGACCCAATGCTTGTATGTCGTGGACAACTCGGACCCGAGGTAAGTTCCACGGACGGTCACCGGGGCACCGGGGCCGATCCGATCCGGATGGAGCTCGTGTGTAGTCTTCGTGTTCGGGACTGGGTAGCTTGCAGCTCATCGTGTACTCTTGTAGCAAGCTATCCATGTCCCCGGCTACGTCCATAATGGCTTTGCCAGTGACCGTATTCATATGGATAAGTCATCCTCGCTTAGCGGCTATCCGCGTGCGAGTCACTGCATCGCATCAATGAATAACAAAACACCTGAACGATCATGTTAAAACGACCCTCCTGTTTGCATATGCTTGCCTCCTGAACGTTATACTTTCCCGTGCTTGAATTAACAATATTTGTCTTGGACAGGGAAGGAGATGGTAAGTTGGTAAGTCTCGTCGTGTTTTCTCTAACATCGTACGGCGCACTGCCCGACATGTTAGGCTATCCAATGCTTGCATAAAACTGATCCTAAGGCAACTAGAAAGACAACTTAATAGTTGTGCACGAAACCTGTATTACGTGTTTGGATTTGTCGAGCGGGCGAGTAGCTTCCCCACCAGTGCATTCAATGTACTGATAATCCACCAGTTTGTATGCAGGGTGCGAGAGAACCTCGTTCGGTGCGGACGCCTCCTTCGTGCGTGCTAAGGCCAGGAGTTCCCTCTGAAGCCTTGCAACAGTGTGTCCGGGACTGAAGCACTTATACAAGACATAAATTATGAACATCGCCTGACCATCGCCTGTACAATGTAGCCACTTGGCACGATTTTATGTTTCAGAGAGAGAGGCTTGAGCGACTTGTAATCTCGGCTATACGCCGCCTATAACATAAGTTTATATTAATAAAAGAGCTTGCTTTACTTCAACTTGTGTTTCTATGCTTCCGCTATATTGTCAACTCAGTGAACCTGTTACCGATCGCCTATGCGTTCATGACTCCGCTGCACTCGGACAATCTGTGCGACTCTGTGGCTTAGAACTCTTGCCGCCAGCCAATGAACCATGGCCTTGCATGGGCGTGGCTCACGCTCGTGCGGTATCACGCCCGGATGGGTTAAGCGATCGTTTCGCGGGAGCGCTGGCGAGGGTGATTCCCGTCTAGCGGGAACGGCCGATTGACTGCGGGAGATCGGGGCATGACAAGATTCGTGAGAATCTTCTTGTACAATCGGTCTGTTGCGCATGAGACCGAAGACTATTGGATGCTGATCGTTGCGAGTAGGTGGGACAATAAAGATAGAATCTTCATATGGTCCATATGTCGTGATGATATTAGATATTGATGCCACTTCCCACACATATGGATGATAGGAGTCTTTAGCTTCCAAGAATTTTTGTGCTATAGGTTCGATATCGTTATGGGTGGAGGATTCCTGATTTGGAAATTGAGCGTCAATATACTGGAAAAAAGAATCTTTATTATCGTCAGAAACTACGTTCCCGATTGTATTTACATCAGTCGGCTGCTTGTTGCGCATGAGGTTGATGACCAAAGGCGGAGGCTTCTGGTTCAAAGTGATCACTAGGGGATCACTTCCTCCTTCTGATTTGGTTTTCTTCAAGTGGATAGCCATGGGTTCCATGATTTTCGGACGGGTAGTCCGTCCTTTCACCTGGATCGACAGGGGTTGCTCAACAAATGGTTCTCCTGGCTTCCGGTGGGATTCCTCCTCCGTCTTGCCTGACACCTCCTTCATGTAGTCTTGGGTGTACAACATGGCATCGGAGTAGTAGGACTCTACTCCTTTGAATGGGTTAAGGTCAGCAAACTCTATTTTTACTGTTCCTTGGACATCTACATATTTGAAGTATTGATGTAGAGTCGAAGGAACAATGTTGTGATCGTGGATCCATGGTTTGCCCAATAGAATATTGTAGGACACCTCTGAATCGATGATGTAGCATGTAGCCACTGATCTAAGATCTCCAATCTGGATCCTTAGACGAATCTTCCCCAACGGCTTACTTTTCCTGGCGTTGAAGCCCACGATTGTAGTGGTGGTGTAAGCCAGTTCGCTTATAGGAATCCTCAGTGGTATGAGCAGACTATGAGGGATAATGCTGATCAATGATCCCGGATCTATGTGAATCCGGTCTAGCTCCATGGAACCGACGTATCCGGTATAATAGAGGGGCCTGTCATGCTTGTTATGTTTCAACAGCATGTCGTCTTGAGTGAAAGTGATGTTAGGGACCACTTCCATCACGCTATGGCATTGAGGACATGCCACAGGCTCTTTGTCGGAGGATTTTAGCTGAGTCAAGCATACATCCGCCTGCATTAACGCTTCACTCAAGGCTTGAATAGTATCTTTGGATAGCCTTAGGAGCTCAAAAATGGACAATCTGGCTGGTGTATTAGCCAACTGGGCCAGGATGTCAAAGTTATATGGTTTCTCCAAACCTTTGTTTTGAATATTCTTCAAAGGTTTATTAAAACGCACTTCTTTTTGCTTGCCCTTGTCCACCGAAGTTGGTCTAGAAGGACCTGCCTCTGGTATGACAGGTTCGAGCTCTAGAAGTTTGGTAGCTGAAGTTTCTGCCGTTAGTTCTTCCTGGTTTCCTCCATAGTCCTTGAGGTTGGCCTTCCCTGAACGGGTTCCGGTAGCCAAAGCCTCTTCTTCTGATGTTGGGGATATTGCAACCATATGGCATGGTTTACGCCTTGAGTTCTTTTTAGACTTAGCCTTAGCAGCTTGAGTCTCTTCCTCAATCTCTAACACCAGATCAGGATAAACCCACATAATCTCACCACGCTAGGTAGTAAGGGGTACCAGGTCATGATTTTGACCCCTGGTCAGAGGGAGATTAATAATGTTTATTATCGTCCGATAAATAGGTACAACACCATTCGGAACTTCTTGAGGAGGCAGATTGCCGAATTGGAGAGAGGTCATATTGGCAGTGACCGTCTTCTCGCTATTACGCAGAGTGATGGCCTTGGTGTCGATCAACTCCTGGATTTTCTTCTTTAGTACATAATACGCCTTTGTGGGATGATGTATGTACCTATGGAAAATACAGTACTTATGATTATTGGTACTGCCGACTTCATTAGGCCGCTTGACATCGGGGACGGTGAGCTTGCCGCTTTTGACTAGACAATCGAATATGCTCAGAATATCGTCGTCGTCAAAAGAATATTCTTTTTTAGGCCTGGAAGTCCCATGATTCGTCTGCGTAGTCCCTGGAGTATATTGCCTGGACGTATTGATCGCCAGAGCTTCTTTTCCTTTCGAACCACGAGGATGGTCGCTATTGGAGGATGACCTCTTCCCTCTATTAGAGGTAGAGATCATGATTCCATTGTCACGTGCCTTTTGACTGTTGTCTTCAGCGGCTACCGCTGAGATGATAAACGAGGGGTCCTATGAACACCAAGATCAGTGGAAGAAGGTTCTTCCTGCAAATGTCCACCAAGGCTGAATCCGAAACTGCGGAAGGTATCTGCAGAGTGGCCTGATGAAAACGTTTGATGAAAGTACGAACGTTCTCTTTCTCCTTCATATTTACTTCGATGAGCAAGGACATAGACATGTCTATCCCTCCTTCGTAGAATCGAGCGAAGACAGAGTCTTGAAATCTTTAAAGGAAGTAATGCAGTTGTCCGCAAGACTACGGTACCACTGATAGGCCACTCCAGACAGACAACCTTTAAACACTCGAGTGAGAAGGGCGTCATTCCCTTGCAACAACACCATCATCATGCTAAAGTAGTTTATGTACTGGCTCGGTGACGTCTTTTCCTTAAACCAAACCATAGCCTGTGGTTTGTATTTAGGTGGGAAAGGGATCTCGTCCCAGATAGCTGGGTATGGTTGGTTGATTCCCAATTTCCTGAGCTAATCCTTATGCTTCAAGGCATCAAATTGGGCTTTCAATTCCAGCACTACCTGCATCGGGTCTTCAGCTGGTAAAGGGACCGCAGAGTGGTGAGAGATCGGTTGTATTGTAACTCCAACAGGAGGCAATACATTCTCCGAGTTAGGAAGTTGAGGAGCCGCTGACTCTTAATTTAGAACAGGCTTCTGGTTTGCATTGGATGGTGGTAGGTCCACCCCTACACGTATTTGAGTTGGAGGAACCGATGCTTGAGCTATAGCGGCTGTATGTTGAGTCAGCATCATCTGGTGCATATTCTCCATCATGAAATGCATCTCTTTCAGTAATGTCTCCAATACAGCGATGCGTTGCTCAGTATTCCCTGATGCGGAAGCCTCTTCGTGTTCATCTCCAATGACATAGACTTCCATTTCTCTGGATGCTATGGAAGGATTAGTATAGATCCCTGTAGAGATTGAGTCTATACTTTCAGCATCCGATTCGGGAAACTGGCGACCCCCAGTATCGGAATTAGAAGAATATGAAGTCGGTTGTTGAGACCTCGAACGGGTGTTTCGTAACACACCAGCTTTAATATTCTCAAGGAGTCCGTCGAATCTCCTTTGGCTTGGAGTTCTAAAGGGATTACGTCTTGAATTTGACCTTCCTCTAGGGATGAATGAAGCCATGTTCACTGATGCGAATGTCGGCTCTGCTTTCTATAACGACAAAGAGTAGTTCAACCGGTAAAAAACTGACCGTTTTGCCTTAGAACAACAGAATTTAACTACAACTTTGTGACTATTACAACAATGCTCCCTAGGGGGTGTAATAGACGTGTTAGAAGATCCCATATCTTTACGCTTCTGATCATAAAATTATGCAAGTCAGGAGTATTAATAGGATAAGAAGAAGAAAGCTTATTCTGCCTTTTTACATTAGTAGGAGTGCGGATATTGGGAATCATAACTCTCTCTCTGCCATAAGAATACAACAGTTCAGCCATGTGAGTAGCGTACGATCCGTCATCCGTCTGAGGAACGTATGTTCCTGTGAACCGGGTCTTCTTTATGCCGAGAGGCTTATCCTGGCATAACCTGGAGCTTTGTATACGTTGGCGTAAAACTGAGGAAGTCCACAATGGGCCGTCAGCATTGTACGTAATTTGAAGGGCGGGCACATTCTTTTCTTGTTGGCGTAAAAGCCGAGCGGTTGGAAGGATTGCCACTTGTTTTTCCTTGCGGTGATTGCGAGGACCATCTGCCTCATTGTAGTGGGGAGATATATTTTTACGCCCGGTGCGCATTTGGAATTTCTGAATTGGCGCTGAGGCATTGCCAGAAATTTTGTCTGCCACGTCACAGACGGGAGACTGAATTTAATGCACGGGGCACGGTGTAGACTTCTGGATTGGCACTGATGTATTGCCAGAAGCTTTGCCTGCCACGTCACAGATGGGAGACAAAATTTTACGCCCAAGCCGCGGAGTAGAATTTTGGATTGGCACTGAGGCATTGCCAGAAGCTTCGTCTGCCACGTCACAGACGGGAGACAAAATTTTATGCGCAAGGCGCGGAGTAGACTTCTGGATTGGCACTGAGGCATTGCCAAAAGCTTCGTCTGCCACGTCACAGACGGGAGATAAAATTTTACGCGCAAGGCGCAGAGTAGACTTCTGGATTGGCACTGAGACATTGCCAGAAGCTTCGTTTGCCACGTCACAGACGGGAGACAGATTTTTATGCCAAAGGCGTAAAGGTCGCAATGTCACAACCTTGTTGATCGGAGAGAGAGAGTACGCAGAAATGGTAGAGGATGTCCGGGGCATCCATACTTTATGCAACTTCTTGTTGTCTTGGACAGAGGGAATGAGAGCTACCCCCTGCTCGAAGCATGTCTTCATAAGCCGATTGGTCGAATTGGACGACCAGAGTCTTCTTTTTGATCCTACGGATACAGCATCGTGTTGAGCAATGACCTTCTCGTCATATGAGAAAGTGCTCTCCAGCAGAGTCGCCATCTTGTGTTTAATAATAAACGAAAGAAATTGAAACTAGGTTTATAAGAAACCCTATATTTGGTTTACAAACAAGAAAAAGAAGTACAATTAATCCTATACGAGAATGTTAAGTACAAAAATTTGATTCTGGGGAAATATTGCTATTGGAGTCTGATCTGCGGTTGATTATTTTATCCCTTGGACCACACGATGACGAAGAAGTGCTGTAGAAGACAAAAAAGAACCTTCAAAGACTGCAGGAAAGGTTGAACTCTCGTTGCCAAAGCTCTCTATGGATGCTTTCTTGACCTTGACCTTGACCTTGACCTCTTTTATTCTCTGCCCCTTTCTCGACTGTGATTCTCTCCCCCAGACCTCCGTGGACGGAGGTCTCTATTTATAGAATTTTTTCGCAATCGGCGTAGAAACCGAACAACGGAGAGAGCTGCACCTTTTACGTGGTGGTTATAATAACTGCTACCCACGTATGAATGATCTCCTGAGTTGGCGTGTGATGCGTGTCCCATTATGAGGTAATGCGTATAATCACTTATCGAAGATCACGGCATGCAAACCACGTAGATAACTGCCCCTTGCGTAGAGATGGTTGGCATAAAAGCCAAATAACTGTCTCGTTGGCGTAAAATCCAAATAGCTGTTCTGATGGCGTAAAAGCCAAGTAGGCGTAGAAGCCGAATGGTTGTCAAGTTGGCGTAGAAGCCAAGTAGCTGTCATGTTGGCGTAGAAGCCAAATAGCTGTCATGTTGGCGTAGAAACCAAAATCTGCGTAAAGCTTGATGCTTTGCAAATATAGCCTAATTTGGCGTATTTCGAGGAGAGCATACTACGTACTCCTATAGTTGAAAATAGCCAGGTCGGCGTATTTTAAGGAGATAGCATTCGGCGTACTCCTATAGCTAAAAATAGCCTGGTTGGCGTAATGTGCGGGGATGGTGATGTGGACGTATTAGCCCTAATTATAGCTCATCCAGTCATTAAAAGTAAAACCAAATCTCATGCATTAAATGCAGAGATCTACCTCCATCTCGCGCATTAATTGCAGAGGCGTGCCTCGAGTTCTGTACGAAGAACAGCTTTTGACGTGGCGGTTGATTTTGTCTCATCCTGAGCGTAAAGCTCACATCCGCCTGTGTAGAATAGGCAGCGTATTCCTTGAATGCGTAAACGATGTCTTATATCAAGGTTTATGTCACTAGACGACAGTCTGGAGTTCTGTGTAGAGTCATCATTACAGCCGTCCTCTCGATCGCTGTGCAATA
Source organism: Iris macrosiphon (assembly GCA_036927795.1). Classification (NCBI taxonomy): domain Eukaryota; kingdom Viridiplantae; phylum Streptophyta; class Magnoliopsida; order Asparagales; family Iridaceae; genus Iris; species Iris macrosiphon. Next base: position 55,731,528 of record JAYESA010000016.1, read on the forward strand.
CTCTTTGTCAGGAGTCAGGTTCACTGCTTCAACTGACAGGTTCATTCAAGAAATATGAAGAGTTCCTCGTATAATTTCCTGCTGCATTAAAAGCAGACAGGTTTTACGTCGAAGTGGCGATGTAGCAACCTTTCTACGCCAAGGCAGTTTGGAAGGACTGCTTTACGCGGGTTGTTCTGGAGCTATGTTTTATGCTGAACAGCGTTGAAGCTCTGCTGTACGCCAATGGTTCTGAAGTCATGTTTTATGCCACCCAGTGCTGGAGCTCTGTTTTATGCGAGCTTCCTGCATGTTGAGGGTTTTACGCGTATGATTCCCAAGCATATTTTTTATGCTTCTACACACACACACACACACACACACACACACATATATATATATATACATACATATACTCGAGAACACTAGTACACACTCTCCGAGGCTAAACCAATCCGCGCACAAGCCCAAAACCTTGAAACCAAGTCAAAATAGCCATTCGGTCATTTCGACGAACACGTGGAGTGCGGTTCACGATACCTCCTGAAACGCACACCAAACCTACTCGGAATTGATCCAAAATTTACTCAAGAGTTCTAATCGATGTCTAAAATCTAGAAAAAATACTAACTCTCTGATTCTAGGTCCGTGGCAAAAATGCGTACGCAAACGGAACCTACGACGACGAAAACCCCCAAATCGCCCGAAATGACCAAATCTTCGCGACACGATCTCACGTGTCCGAACGGGGACATGTACTTACCCTCAAGACATCCAAGCACGTCTACCTAGGTCCGTCTAACCTAGGGCAACACCAAAAATTGGGCCAATCTCGGATTTCACCCAAAATTGATCCAAAACTCTATGCCAAAGTCTCTAAACAAGCTCCAACATCCTCCCACGGGTAGCCCTAAGGTCTAGAAAGGTTCTAAACTACTAATTACACTATATTAGAGTAATCACAAGGGAAAAAATTATGGTATACCTCTTGGTAGTTGGAATCCTAAGCCAAAGTCTCCAAAAAGCCCCAAATTTACCATACCAAGCCTCCAAGCTTCCAACCCAAGGTCCAACACCAAATCTAAGCTCTACACACCTAGGTTAGGGAAATGAAAAGGGTTAGGGTTTGTATTAATGGAATAAATAGAAGAAGAAAGAGAAGAAAGTGAAGAAAACTTACTTGGATGTGTAGAAATTGGAAGAAGGAAGAAGAAAAAAATAGTAGGGAGTGAAGAAGAAGAAGAAGAAGAAGAAGAAGAAGAAGAAGAAAGAAAATGAATGGGATGGTGTAAACCCCCTCAATTTATTCTGTAGATAATAGGGTGGATTTGGAAAATTTTAGTTTTAGCAGCAGATGTTGAGGTTTAGTGTGGAGATAATTTTATCTGGTAATTAATTTTTTTAATTAAAACTCTTGGCGTGCCCTATCATTGTTTCATTATTCGGAGCCCAATATCAGCCCATAAATTTCGTTCAATTATTGTACTTCTGACTTACCCGCCAAATTAGGTACTGGACTTTTTCGTCGATCAAAATCAGCTTTTCGTTGTGCTCTAGATTAATTGCACAATTTTCCGAAACCGTAGCCCATATTTAATTCCTTGTCGGACACCTGTGTCATTACACTCAATTTTTAGATACCAACTTAAGCCGTTGAGCCGGACCAACTAAAGGGTCCAAGACTGACTCCAAGCCCCCACCATTTTTGGCCTTTGTGTCATTTTCGAATTTTGACCCCAAGTGCCCCCAGTTAATTTAAATTCACGGGGCACATTATTTCTATTTAAATCGGGGATACCAACTTTGTCAATCCTATTTTTAATCCTAAATTAATCCCAATGCCATTTTAATTAAACCCGTGCCTAACTCACAACACCCTCTCACCATGAAAATTACTAAACATATTTTTCTCCACAATTTTTGTGTCATTTTATGTGTCCGTGCAATTTCCCAAATTTACGGTGCTAAGTTGCAATTAAGGAATTTTAGGTGCCCTCACCCTATTGGCCATGAACAATGGAGAGGTCCCAAATGGGGTCCCATTCTCACCCATCCATTCACTCCCTTCATGAAGAAACCAATTTTTCTTCATGACAAATATCCACCCTCTATTTTTGAATAGGATCATCACCACCCTCCATCCCCTTCACAAACCCCTATAAAGCAACACCTCACCCCACCCTCAAAGCATACCACCGGCCCTAATCCCAAGGAAAACCCCCCACTTTCTCTCTCCTCCTCCATTTATTTCCTCCATGCAAAGAAGCACCTCCCTCCATTAAAATCTTTCTTCATCTTCCTTTATTCTTTACCTTCACCCGACTCCAGCTCCAGTTCTCTGACTGACCGCCTACTCCGGCCTGACCAGCAATCCCCCGACCGGCCGTTCTCCCGCGCGACCTGAGTAGCGGTCCGACTCCGGCAAAATATACACTACCACCTTTGGCCTATCCCTGACTCCGCGGGACGCTGCCCCAGTCGACTCCGGCCTCTTCCCGCCGGCGCCGTAGACTTCCCCTCCCGCGCGTCCTGAGAAGCAGTCAACTCCGATCTCTTTTCGCCGGTGTTGTGGACTTCTCCGTCCGGCTGAGAGCCCCACGATGGCTCGATAGCGGCTCTGCGGCCCTACTCCACAGCCGGCGCGGCTGTAAACTTTTCTCCCGACCGCGACTGTGTTCCTGACGCCGACTGCACAACTCTGGCACTGTGGACGGTCGACCTCCTTCCGGTCCATCCCGCGGAGGTCCCCACTTCAGTCTCGTCCGGCTGTATTTTTCGACCCTCCCCGACAAAAAGTGCTAGCAAGGTTTTTGGATTACATATGTGGATGGCTAGTGTAATATGGTAAATGAAATATATGGTTGAGGTATATAAAGTTATGTTAATGATGATTAAATATGAACATGGATGAGGTTATGTTAATGAAGATTAAACATGAATATGGATGAGGTTATGATAATGATGATTAAACATGAATATGTATGAGGTTATGTTAATGATGATTGATATGTTTTAGAGTCTATGTAGTGTAGGTATGTTGATTAGGGTTATTATATGTGGGTTGTTAGAGTTCTTTCTTTTTAACACAATTTATATGTAAGAATGAGGATCCTTGATACTTATGGTTGTGTGCCATAGTTAGGGTTTAGGAGCACAGGTTGATGATTTATACTTGTGTGTTTTTGGGAAGAGAAACATTACTTATACAACATATATGGTGATTGGTAATAACGATATTAAATGAGGAACTTAAAAATCATAAACTGTGTTTTGAGGATGGATTGATGATGTGGTACAAATGACTAGGTGATTTGACGTATCGTACCGATATTCAACTGTAGTCAACCCCCTAGTGACTAGTCCCTGTGAGTCGAAGCTAAGACTGAGATTAGGTGTAGTTGTGTGTAGCATCCCTGTCTGTCGTAAAATAGATTATTGATTCTAGTTTGTAACTCGCCTCTAAGTACAGCGGGACCTGAGGACTTGGATGCGGTACCAGATCCCCGTCATCAGTAGCCGGACGTAGGCAAGTGTACCTTGCCACTCTTTATTTCAGATTATAGTTATTTATTATTTCTTTATGTACATTATGCATGTATTTATGTTGACGTTCGATAATTCGCGTCCGGTTCACAACCGAGTGAAGACGTACGTCGTAACGTCTTAGAAAGATTGTTGGATGTTTCGTAGCATCTCGATATGCGTACATGAGTATATCGACACCCTAGGACACACTCATACACTGGATCGGGCTAGATTCCTGTATCCTGATACTGATATCATGACCAGGGACTGGGACGACCTTAGGGTCGCGTCTGTCGAGTTACTTTCGTGAGTCAAGACTGTTAGATAGAGGTTCAGGGTCAGCGCACAATCGTTGATCGCTTGGTGTTTGTGGTTTTAAACGAAAGAATAAAAGTGTATTTCAATGACAGGATTTATACGAGACCCGTGCCCTTTGGTTTACAAATAAACTTGCACAATTCGATCCTATACGAGGATGCGGGAGTACAATTTATTTAATCTGAGTATAAATTTCTATAGGTGTCTGATCTGCAGTCGATCACTTTAGCCCTTGGACTACACGATGTTGAAGAAGTGCCGTGGGAGACGGGTAGCGGCTTCGAAGGCTGCAAAGGAGGGTGGATGAACGGTGCCAGAGCCGTCGACCCCTACTCTTTGCCTGAGCTCCGGACTCTGCTCTCCTTCTCCTTCTCTCTCTCTCTCTCTCTCTTTTCTACCAATTCTCCGACCTGGTTCGATCTTCCAAATTATCGACCTTGTTCCCCATTGATAGGGGTCTCTATTTATAAAGTTTTGGTGACAGTGACCACTCCGTCGGTGTAATAACCGAGGAGTGGACAGTACAACACCCTTTTACACAACGGTTAAAATAACCAATGCCTGCGCATAAATGACCTTTTGAGTGAGCATGTGACACGTGTCCAACTAAGGGGACAAAACGCATATATCTGCTGCGAAGATCACGGCGTAGAAGCCACGTAGGTAGGTATCCCTTGTGTAGAAGAGGTTGGCGTAGAAGCCAAATGACTGTCACCCCTGGCGTAGAAGCCAAAATAGACATAGAAGCCGAACAGGCGTAGAAGCCGAATGGGCATAGAAGCCAAATGGGCATAGAAGCCAAACAGGCATAGAAGCCGAACAGGCATAGAAGACGAATGGTCGTAGAGACTGAGTGGGCGTTTGAAGCCGAATGAGCACAGATCCTGAATGGGCGTAGAAGCCGCTGCGTACCGTGCCAGAGTGTTGATATGGACGTCTTCGCCGGAATTACGGCTTTCGAAGGTGTAATAAAATCTCTTACAGAGATTTGCCACCATCCTGTGCATTAAATGCAGAGACATATTTTAAAGGTCTGCAGCCCTTCTGTGCATCCGTCGCAGAGACGTGTCTTGAGGGAAATTGTTACCGCTCTGTGCAATTTGACGTAGAGACGTGCCTCGGGCCCTGCACGAAGTACAGCTTTTGACGTGGCAGGCGGTTTGTCTACTGCGGAGCGTAAAATAGCTCATGTTTGCCTGTGTAAAACAGGGCGGCGTATTCCCTTGTACGCGAAAGAGCGGTTTACGCTGGGGGGACTTTGGTAACCGACGGTTTGGTGATATTTTAACCAAATCCTCTGCATTAAATGCCGAGATCCGCCATCATACTGTAGACGCGTCCCGAGGGGTCTGCCATCGTTTCCAACCGTCGTCTGGGTAGCCGTGCAGCACTTTTTGTCAGGAGTCAGAGGCCAGGTTCACTGCGTGACTTGACAGGTTCATTTCAGAGAAAACGAAGCATTCCTCGTAAGCATTAACGCTGCTTTGAGAGCGACTGAGTTTTACGCCATGGAGGCGATAAAGAACTCTGTCTTACGCTGGAGCGGCCTGGACGTACTGCACTTACGCGGATGGTCCTTTGAGCTTACACTTTATGCTGTGTTTTAGCAGAAAAAGCTCTGTTGCACGCTTGATGGCTCTGAAGGCATCTGTTTACGCTGCTCTGCATCAAGAGGCTGCGTAGATCCTCCCAGCATATTTTTTATGCTTCTACAAGACCCCCTTCAAAGATTTTAAATTCCTCAGAATTTGAAACGCTTTCAATGAAGCATGAACGGCCCCTCGTAACTCGAAACATTTCTGAATGGAGCATTAAAACGGTCGATGCGGACTTTATGGCAGATTTATTGGGGACTACTGTGATCTCTTTTGCCTATAAAAAGGTTGGGGGGTGAACCTGTTCTCACCACATTCCCATCACCATGCAGAGATGATCGCCGGAATTTATCGGGTCGACCTGAGAAAGAAGGAGATCATGTTCTTCCAGCATGTAGGAAGCCAAAAAAGATGGCATCTTCGAGCAAATGTTCACTGCAACGATGGATCATGGAAGGATATCTTAGCCTCCCTTGCTCGGGATAATCAGCAACTTTATGTGGTGGTTTCTTCAGAAAGGATGAAAAAATGTATTTCACCACGCTGTTTGCAAGCGGCGCCCTCTCCAGTTACTTCTGATGGCGAGAGGCAGACAGACCGGCTAGAGTGGCGGGGGTCTGTAGGAAAGCATAATTACCCTACTTTCCTTCTCTTGGAGGATGGGTCATCTGCGCAGTTTTGTATCCTCCTGCCACTGATCATCTTCATGGAAGAAGAGGAAGACCATCACCACCGCGAGACTCTGTGAGAGCGGCTTCTCGGTGTGATCTTCGGACGATGATGGGAAAACCCTCCTGTCGACGGAGTTTCCCTCAGTTGTAATCATGAAAATGAAAAGAAAACCCTTGTAGATTGGATTTCCATCATATGTAATCATGACTTTATCTTTTAATAAAATCGTCTTGCTTCTTCATATGATCATCTTGCCATATGTTGCTGTGAAGTCTGAATATGTGTAGCTTCAACACGTCTGAATCTTTACGCCGACTCTGTAGAAAGAGTGCTAGGTCCTGTCCTTTACACATAGCGAATAGTCCAAAGAACGCTGTAGAGCATTTTGAACATTTAGAACTGTCCTGTTGCTGAGGAACCGCGTAGAGCTCTGAACTTCTGATAAACAGAATTTTTTTTCAGACTTCGTCTTTAAGAATGACTTCCCGAAAAATCCCTTGGAACGGGGTTGAGAAATGGCTGTCTAACTGAGTTGCCATCTTTTGATAGACGAGATATTTAGACTGGAGTCTAGATGAACCTCTAATTTTGGACCCGAGAAGAGTAATTTCTTAATGTTTGAACTCTGTATACTTTGGGTACTTGGGCTGCTTTGGGTCAAGAACGAGTATCTTCTGTGTGAACTCTTTGCAATTGACCGCTTTGGGGACTGTTTTGAATATGCAGAAAGTCGTGGAGCGCGAAATTATCAGTCTGTGACCTCTGGGCGTAAAACACTATCGAGCACGGAATCATAGACTTGTGGTTCCTGAGCGTGAAGTCGTAGGTTTGTTGCCTCTCGAGCATAAAAGCTACCGAGCACAAAGGCATCCGGGCATAAAACCATAAACTTATAGCTGTCGAACGTGAAGCTGTAGATTCGTAGCCGTCGAGCGTAGAAAGCTCCTTTAGCATAGGACTGGAGATCTGTAGCTTGTGAGCGTAGAATACCATCGAGCATAAAATCGTAGACTTGTGGTTTCTGAGCGTGAAGTCGTAGGTTTGTTGCCTCTCGAGCATAAAAGCTACCGAGCAAAAAGGCATCCGGGCATAAAACCATAGACTTATAGCTGTCAAACATAAAGCTGTAGATTCATAGCCGTCGAGCGTAGAAAGCTCCTTTAGCATAGGACTGGAGATCTGTAGCTTGTGAGCGTAGAACACCATCGAGCGTGAAATCGTAGACTTGTGGTTTCTGAGCGTGAAGTCGTAGGTTTGTTGCCTCTCGAGCATAAAAGCTACCGAGCACAAAGGCATCTGGGCATAAAACCATAGACTTATAGCTGTCGAACGTAAAGCTGTAGATTCGTAGCCGTCGAGCGTAGAAAGCTCCTTTAGCGTAGAACTGTTTGATTTGTAGCTCCTGAAAAGAAAGTTTCTTCGAGCGTGAAGTTTGCGGATCTGTTGACTCTGAGCGTAAACTGAGCGCCATCGAGCGTAAGATCGACGATTTGTTATCTGCTGAGCGTAGAGTCATAGGTTTGTGGCCTCTCGAGCATAAAAGCTACCGAGAACAAAGGCATCCGGGCGTAAAACCATAGACTTGTAGCTTGCGAGCGTAAAAAACCGTAGATCCGTTGCTGTCGAGCGTAGAAAGCTCTTTTAGCGTAGAACCCGCTGAACCATTTTGCACGAAAAACCTTTCGAATTCGCTGACTGTCCGTCTTCCAAGGGTAGTGGGTTGACATAGCATCCAATCATAACCAATCTGCGAGATTTGGTTAGGGTTTCAAGGAGTTCGTCCGAGGATTCGAGGAGTCGACCTGGACTATATATACCCCAAGTTTTTTGAGAAAGAAACTTTTTATCTGTCTTCTGGGAAAGAGAGCTTTCGACTGTTCGAGTTTTTCTTCGTTCCTTCTCCGAGCACTTCGAGTCTTTCAAAAATGGCGCCAAAATAAACCCCCTCCGCTAAGGGAAAGAGCATAGGTTCTTCCTCTCATTCTTCTGCCCCAGCGAGGGAGTCTCTGGTCGGGCAAGGCGAGCTTCCCTCCGAACAAAGTATCCCGCCTACGAGTAGCGCACCAGGCCTTAGAGGTAGAGCCTTAGGGGTGATAAAAAATGACGAAAAATCCTTCGCACACGTTGAACGTGACCGCGCTAGGTCGTCTTCTGTGCTGATAGCCTCTTTGGAGGAAGATGATGCACGGAGGCATTTTCATCTTTTACGCCCATATTTCTAATGTGCCAGTGTAAAGACTCTATATTTTCGTTGCCTTGAGTGTAAAAGCTCTGGCTACCGAAAGTTGGCGTATATCGTAAAATTTGAGTTTTACGCTTGTGGAGGGGACTTCCGGCGTAAAATAACCAAATGGTTACGATCCTGCGTAGAGCACAGACTGTCGTTTCCTTGGTCTGTACGTTTGTGCAAGATTTGTAATGACATATTTCCCTTGCACTTTTGCAGTTGATCTGGGCGAGTCTCCACTAGCCGAGGTGATGGGCTCCGCTGCTGGGATGCTGCACTTGAACTACCTGGAGAATCTGTCCCACGTGGCATTTCCCATCTCCGGACCCCAGTATCCTGAGAGAAGGGGGTTTCTGATATCGGTTTAGGGCGAGCGGACGCTGCTGAGCATGATTAATGGCGAGCCCCTGACCTACGTAGACGGAGAGCAGTACATAAAGCCGGCTTTCCTCTTTGGGGACATGATTGATAAACAGTCCCAGACGAGGCCCAAGAGGGAGCCCTGGGTTTTCTCTGTCGAGAATTTGGTTTTGTATTTGCCAACGATGCCGAGGGATTATCCCATCTCGGCCTTCTTCTATGCGACGCATCCCAGGAAGATGTCGTGGATGCTGACTCCTGATCTTCACGGTAAGCCGAGGAAGATCTTTCATCTCAAAGGAGCTGACCGAGGGTTGTTTTTCAATCGCCCTTCCGGCTTTGTGACGTTGTTCCGGGGACTGTGCCCGGGTAGTGTCCGGAGTGTAGACAGCTCGGTGATCCAGCCGGTCCAATTGCCGACCTTCTGCAACAACTTCATGGGACGAGGCGGGGTATATCCCAAGGAGAATCCTCGATGTAATGGGTGGATCACCCCAACAAACTCCCGATGGACATGCCTAGTGGGCTGGGCCTTGAAGCACTTCCGGAGAGAGCTGGAGGTCATTGGGCTATATGCCGCTGTGAGTGCGACGAGCGTCGGGTTGCCTCCGAACCCTAACTTGTTCCTGGCGCTGATGGAGCGGTACATTCTGCTCACTGGGACCTTTGCCACTCCACCGGGGGAGTTGGGATTGGCGCTCCATGAGATGGCAGTTGTCTCGAGACTGCCGATGGGGGATACCCCCTATGAAGAGTATGTTCCCACTAATTGGGAGTTGGGGGATTTGGACCCTCGGGAGGTGGAAGTATACCAGGAGCTGATGTGTCAATACTTCGCGTGCACCATTTTTTATAACGAGCCTTCTGATTTGGCTTATACCACCAAGTGGATGTCCTACCTCTTCTTTCACCGAGCTAGGGCTTCCTAGTCGGAGAAAGCCTCGAGGGACAAAAATGAGCCCGTGAATTGTTTGGGCGTGCTTAGCGCCCAGGTCGTCGAGGGTCTTATGGAGGAGGCTGCAGCTCCGGATCAGATTCTCGTCGAGGGGGTAGAAAAGTACCCCGAAGGCACTAAGGCCTGTAGTTACTTGAGGTGCTGTCGCCGACCTCTGTCTAAGGAAGCCCAGTTGGCTGGTTTTCTCTCCATATGGCTGCGTCGAGTAGTAGTGCCTGGCACAGCGTCCGCGGACCGTATTCACCGGAACATCCTGTGGCCGGCAGTGTGCCTGGTGTTCGGGGCAAGACTGGGCTTGCTTCCCGCTATGGTGTGCCGTATACAGGCTGGCTTGAGAGCCATAACTGATGGGTTGCTCGTCGACGAAGCTCGGCGTGAGAGTTTTCCCAGGGTGGAGTTACCATACCTATACTTGATGGGATGGTTAATTCTCCATAATCCCCGGGTGATGTCTTCCGGCTTCGGTAGCAGCTCGGGGGGTATATTCTTGCTGAATTACAAGGATTCCTCCTGGAATGTGAACACAGTCTTAGACTGTCGGCTGGTGTTGAACCTCAGCCACGGCTGGAAGATCCTCTGCATTGTCCCCTCCGTTTATCGCAATCAATCATGGGTGCGGCTTGAGGATTCAGGTGGAGAGAAGACCGACCTGTCCCCGGAAGCTTTTAACTGGTTGGTCTGTATTAGACCCTCCCATCTGCTGTATAGGAGCGAAGACCATTGTTTCTTCGAGCCCTACTTGCCTAGTCGGTTTGCCCGGCAGTTTGGGTACGATCAGTTGCACGTGGGCAATGCCGTCACCAGCTTTAGGTCCAGGGGCGGACTCATTGATGGAGCCAGAGGGTGGCGGTATTTCCTCATGGGTTGTACGGGGGCAATCTTTATCGTGCCGGTCGTTACAACCTCCACGGAGCTCCGCATTCTCCATTCATACGCCCAGTTCTATATGGCGATTAATACCTTCCATCGTGATTTTGACACGCGTGGAAGCTTCAGGGTGCCTTCTCCCAAGCCTGGGGGCAGAGTTGACGTCCCTTCAGTTTCTTCGGACGAGGGCGAGGAGTCTGGTACTCCGGATGAGCCTCTGCCTGCGGGGGCTTTAGTAGCCTTTTCTGGGAAGCGACGGGCTTCTGCTCCGAAGGAAGTTTCTCTTCGTAAGAGGAGGAAGGAGGCGGTTGCTCGTCCTCTCCGCATTCTTGGTGTTGAGGCTCCCGGGAATGAGCCTGCCTTTCCCCATATTAGGGATGATTCTTTGGCTGAAGGTTCCTCGCCTTTTAGAGAGGGACCTTCTACAGTTCCGGCCGACGGCGCCGGAGAATCCTCGTTAGAGGTCGCTGTCGTGGCTGCTGCCCCAGGTAGCGGAGCGAGGTTGCCTGTGTGGCCGAGGCAGATGGGAGAATCTTTCCCGAGGTCAGCAGCAGGAAAAACTCCCGTCGTGTCAGCGAGCACGTCTGGCGAGATTTCAGCTGATGAACCTCGACCGCGTCTCGGTGGAGGCTTGACGGAACTCTTGGTGATGTCGGTCGGCCCACCTCCTTCTCCAGGTATGACGGTTCGCATTGCATCATTAAGGCGTGGTTTAGTTACCTCGGGTGCGGATGCGTCGTATATGCCGTTGGCTCCGGGTAAATGTCGTCTTTATGTCTCATTTTAGAAAGATTATCAACATACTGATATTAACTTTCTTGTCCTCTTTTCAGGGGATAGCGCCCACGGGGAGTATGGCGTTGAAGCGCATTCTGGCTCCGCTCGGGCTCCTGACGATGATACGGAGGCGTCCAACTTCGATGAGGAAGTGGCTTCGGGGGCTAGTACGCCTGGGGTAGTTTCGTCATCTCAAGAGGAGGATGAACCCGTCGTCGTGACCTTGCCTCTTGTGAGTGTGGCGATGACTTCGACCGCCGTTGCCGCACCTTCTTCGGTCGCACCATGCGTTGATGCGACGCCTCTGGCCACCTCGTCTATAATTATCCCTGGAGAGGGACTTGCTGATATTGCGGCCGCTCCCGGCGCCCAGTCGGACCTAGTTGCGTTGACCGAGCAACATACCGGCCTCTTCTACACCGGTTTGAGAACGATGATATCAATGGTGTTAGCGAAGAGTCTAGATTTCGAGCGCCTGAAGAAGACTTCTCTTGCTTCGATCGGGGTCATCAGGGAGCTCGGCAATTCTGGGGTAGCCGACGCCCTGGAGGCGGTGGTTAATGGGTTAGAGCAACCCATTACTGAATACTCGTAGCTGACTCGGGGCAGCCTCGATGCTGATGTCTAGGCTCAGTTCGACCTCATGACTGTGCGGCTTGCTACAAAGCTGGAAGGCCTAGACAACTCCATCCAGAAGCATAAGCTGGAGATGGATAGGAGAAAAGCTGTCGTGGAAGAGGCTCTTGCTGTTGAGACACAGTGTCGATCCAAGCATGAAGGGAATGCGGCAAAGGTCTCCAAGCTGAAGAAAAAACTTGCTCGGGCAGAGGAGTGGGCTTCTCAGTCGCTGGCGGGTCTAGAGGTAGCAGCTGGTAATCTGAGCGCAGCGCGACAGGATTTGGACCGTACAGAAGCTGCTCGTGCGGGCTGTCTTCGGGCGAAGGCCGATCTGACCCTTACGAATACTCCCGAGGCACGACTGGAGCAGGCTCGCGTCGATGCCTTGGCTCTTAAGAATGAGAGGATAGCTACACTGGAGCGGCTGATTCGCCATCTGACTACTCCGCCATTATGATGTATCCTTTCCCTTTTTGCTTGCCTAGATGTAATTCTGCCTTCCTTTTGGGAATAAATAAAGGCGACTCCTTTCTGACTTTTGTGGACCCGTCATTTCGGAATGTAAATGACAGTTTTTAGGCGAGAGTAATATCAGAGGTAGTATGGACATGATAAACTCTCGATAACCTTTTAGCGGGACATCTATTTAGAGCTCTTATGGACATGATAGAGTGTAACCCAACTAATTATGTTCTGGAAGTAGTTTTGTCAGAATCGAGATCCTCGCTATATTCCACTCGAGCGGGGGAGATTAAGCATAGTACCTCTTCAGGAATTTATCGTTGATAGGAGCCATTAACAGGTCTCCGTTAGGCTGGGATAACCTGTAAGCGCTATTCGAGAACGTTGTTTCGATCACATAAGGGCCTTCCCACTTGGGCTGGAATTTGCCTTTACTTCTGTGAGTAAGAATCATCGACCTTCTTACGACTAGAACTAGCTTGCCGACTTTGAACACACTTTCCTTCACTTTATGATAGAAAGCTCTGAAAATGCGTGCTTGGAAGAGCGCGATGCGCTGTTGAGCTTGGAGGCGTTTCTCGTCTAATCCTTCCAGCTCTTGGAGCCTTAACAGGTCATTCTTTTCTCGAGTCAGCTCATTAGTTACGGCTATCCTGAGCGACGGGATCTGGATTTCAATAGGGAGAACTGCTTCGCTCTCGTAGACCAGCGAGAACGGGGTGCAGCTTGTCGGCGCCCGTACCATTGTGCGGTATGCCTAGAGACATTCACCCAGCTTCTCGTTCCAGTCTCTTTTGTTTGAAGAGACAAATTTCTTCAAGAGTTTGATAATGGTTTTGTTGAAAGCTTCCGCCAAACAATTAGCAGCTGGGTAGTATGCCGTAGAGGCAATATTGCGTATTCGATTTTTATCGCAAAACCGATGAAACGCTTGGCTGATGAACTGAGGTCCATTGTCGTGAATTATCCTCCGGGGTACCCCGAAGCGATAAATGACGTGATGCTTGATGAAGCTGATCACATTAGATGCCTTTACCTCAGCGAGAGGGATTGCCTCTGCCCATTTGGAGAAGTAATCCGTGATGGCCAGTATGAACTGGTGACCCCTGGAAGAAGACGGGTGAATAGGACCGATGATATCCATACCCCATGCCTCGAAAGGCCAGAATGCGACCGTGGGATGTAGATGTTCGGATGGTTGATGTGTGAAGTCTGCATGAACCTGACAGGCTCTGCAATGTCTTGCATACCGTATTGCATCTGCGATCATAGTAGGCCAGTAATAGCCCATTCTCCTTATGCGATCCTGTAGCTTAGGACCGGGTTGATGCGCTCCGCACACGCCGTCGTGAGCTTCACGGATAATCTGCTGTGCTTCGTTGTTAGAGAGGCATCTCAATAGTAATCCGTCGTAGGTCCGACGATATAGGCTTTGTGAAGATGCATCGAAGTCGAAGCGCAGTGATCGTCTCTTGACGGATATTGCTTCTTTGGGGTCCTCCGGCAAGATTCCGTATGCCACGAAATCTATGAAGGGACTTATCCAATCTATCGTAGGAGGATCGGTGTTGACAGCGTAGCTGTGTTCTATGTGACAGCTGTTCTTCACACAGAACAAGTCTCTGTTAAGAAGGATTACCGAATCCTGCCTTCTTACGGGAGTAGCTAAATCTGCCACTAGACTGGCCAGGGCATCAACTTCCAGATTCTGAGATCGAGGTACATGCTCTAGGAAGAACTCCTTGAATGTTATGGCTATCTCGACCGTCGCTTGGTGATAGGGGATGAGGTCTGGATTCCGGACTTCATATATTCTCCTGACTTGATTGACGATAAGTAGAGAATCACCGAAAGCTTCCAGGGACTTTACCCCCAGCTCTTTAGCAATTTGGAGCCCTATTAGTAGAGCGTTGTACTCCGCCATATTGTTGGAGCAGGGCTCGCTAAGAGAATATGCTCGGTAGATGACGAGCTGATCAGGGGCGACCAGGACGACTCCCACTCCCGAAACGATGTTTCCTTTAGGACCGGTTCTGGAGGCGCCGTCGAAGAACAGTTGCCATGCGTCACCTTTCATTGCGGAATTACATTCTGCAACTTCGTCGGGAATGTCTTCGTATAATTTGGAGGCCTCCGGGATCGGGTGAGCAGCTAGGAAGTCGGCCAGCGCTTGGCCTTTGATGGACTTCTGCGGTACGTATACCATGTCATATGGTGTTAACAGTATCGCCCAAGTTGCGAGTCAGGAATTAAGAACGCTCGGCTTGCTCATCAGTACTCGAAAAGGGTTAATCTTGGAGATGATGTGGATAGTCTGGCCGGTGATGTAGTGCCACGTCTTTTGGATAGCGAACATCAGAGCCAAGCATTCTTTCTCTACTGGGTTGTACCGATGTTCGGCTCCGACCATCATCCTGCTGAGGTAGTAGATAGCCTGTTTATGCCCTACATCGTTCTTCTGTGCGAGAAGAGCTCCTAGCGAATGATCCATTGCTCGGACGTACAGCAAGAACGGTTTTCCCATAATGGGAGGCACCAGAACTGATGGACTGGTGAGGTAGCGCTTGATATCTCCGAACGCTTGCTGCCAGGTTTCATCCCATACGAAGGATACACCTTTCTTCATGAGATGAGAGAAGGGCTGACATCTCCCCGAGAGGTTGGATATGAATCGCCGGATGTAAGCCAAACGTCCTTGAAATCTCCTGAGTTCCCTCAGATTACGGGGCGGTCGCATTTCCACGATTGTCTGGACTTTATCAGGGTCCACTTGGATGTCTTTGGCGGTAATGACAAATCCCAGGAATTTGCCACTAGATACACCCAGAAAGGACTTCGTAGGGTTCATCTTGAGTTGATGTTGGCGCATTAACTCGAATACCGTCCTCAGGTCTTGAATGTGATCACCTTTGAGGCGGCTCTTGACGGCTATGTCGTCTACGTAACATTCTACTGTTTTGCGTAAATGCTCGTGGAATATGTTACTCATAGCTCGTTGGTATGTAGCCCCGACGTTCTTCAATCCGAAGGACATGACCGTGTAGCAATATACTTCTAATGGTGTCCGGAAGGTGGTGTGCTTCTCGTCTTCAGGATGCATCATGATCTGATTGTACCCTGAGAAACCATCCATGAAAGACATGCGTTCAAAGCCGCAGGTGTTGTCGATTATGATGTCCGTGATGGGAAGAGGGAATTCATCCTTGGGGCAGGCCGCATTCAGATCTCGGTAATCGATGCAGATACGTACCTTTCTATTTTTCTTCATGTCTGGGACAACATTGGCAACCCAGTCGGGATGTTGTTCTTCCCGGATGAAACTGCAGGCTATCAACTTCTTGACTTCAGCTTCGATGACGTCCATCATATCTGGGCGGAACCGGCATTGGTGCTGCTTTACTGGCTTCGAATCGGTCAATATATTGAGCTTGTGAGTAGCTACTTTTGGGTCCAGGACTGGCATATCCTCATAATTCCATGTAAAGACGTCTTTGGTGGAAGGTGTATAACTTCTTCCCTTTCAGCTGGGGGAAGGTTGTCAGAAGAGAAAGACGTCCCCAGCAGAGTCGCCATCTTGTTTGTGGTTTTAAACGAAAGAATGAAAGTGTATTTCAATGACAGGGTTTATATGAGACCCATGCCCTTTGGTTTACAAACAAACTTGCAAAATTCGATCCTATACGAGGATGCGGGAGTACAATTTATTTAATCTGGGTATAAATTACTATAGGTGTCTGATCTGCAGTCGATCACTTTAGCCCTTGGACTACACGATGTTGAAGAAGTGCCGTGGGAGACGGGTAGCGGCTTCGAAGGCTGCGAAGGATGGTGGATGCACGGTGCTAGAGCCGTCGACCCCTACTCTTTGCCTGAGCTCCGACTCTTCTCTCCTTCTCCTTCTCTCTCTCTCTCTCTTTTTTCTACCAATTCTCTGACCTGGTTCGATCTTCCAAATTGTTGACCTTGTTCCCCATTGATAGGGGTCTCTATTTATAGAGTTTTGGTGACAGTGACCACTCCGTCGGTGTAACAACCGAGGAGTGGTTAGTACAGCACCCTTTTACACAACGGTTAAAATAACCAATGCCTGCGCATAAATAAACTTTTGAGTGAGCATGTGACAGGTGTCCAACTAAGGGGAAAAAATGCGTATATCTGCTGCGAAGATCACGGCGTAGAAGCCACGTAGGTAGGTATCCCTTGTGTAGAAGAGGTTGGCGTAGAAGCCAAATGACTGTCACCCCTGGCGTAGAAGCCAAAATAGGCATAGAAGCCGAACAGACGTAGAAGCCGAATAGGCATAGAAGCCGAACAGACATAGAAGCCGAACAGGCATAGAAGCCGAATGGTCGTAGAGACTGAGTGGGCGTTTGAAGCCGAATGAGCATAGATCCTGAATGGGCGTAGAAGCCGCTGCGTACCGTGCCAGAGTGTTGATATGGACGTCTTCGCTGGAATTATGGCTTTCGAAGGTGTAATTAAATCTCTTACAGAGATTTGCCACCATCTTGTGCATTAAATGAGGAGACGTGTTTTGAAGGTCTGCAGCTCTTCTGTGCATCCGTCACAGAGACGTGTCTTGAGGGAAACTGTCACCGCTCTGTGCAATTTGACGTAGAGACGTGCCTCGGGCCCTGTACGAAGTGCAGCTTTTGATGTGGCAGGCGGTTTGTCTACTGCGGAGCATAAAACAGCTCATGTTTGCCTGTGTAAAATAGGGCGGCGTATTCCCTTGTACGCGAAAGAGCGGTTTACGCTGGGGGGACTTTGGTAACCGACAGTTTGGTGATATTTTAACCAAATCCTCTGCATTAAATGCCGAGATCCGTCATCATACTGTGGACGCGTCCCGAGGGGTCTGCCATCGTTTCTAGCCGTAGTCTGGGTAGCCGTGCAGCACTTTTTGTCAGGAGTCAGAGGCCAGGTTCACTGTGTGACTTGACAGGTTCATTTCGGGGAAAATGAAGCATTCCTCGTACGCATTAACGCTGCTTTGAGAGCGGCTGAGTTTTGCGCCATGAAGGCGATGAAGAACTCTGTCTTACGTTGGAGCGGCCTGGACGTACTGCACTTACGCGGATGGTCCTTTGAGCTTACACTTCATGCTGTGTTTTAGCAGAAAAAGCTCTGTTGCACGCTTGATGGCTCTGAAAGCATCTGCTTATGCTGCTCTGCATCAAGAGGCTGCGTAGATCCTCCCAGCGTATTTTTCATACTTTTACACTTGGGAATGGGAAGACAGTTACTAGACGTTTGGGCTACTCTGCACGCGCTTATATATGTATATGTAGTGATCCTGTATTATAGTGTAGTGGTATCACCCGTGTGTCTCTATGCTCGGATCTACGGTACGACCCATGTGTCTCTGTGTTTGGAGCTACGGTTTATTTTAGAAAGCCTACGTGTCAACATTGTCTTTAAACTGTGTCACACTAGTTGGTTATGATAGAGTACCCTGTCGTGCACTTATACTTTCTGTTTACTTGGCATATTGTATTTTTGTACCTTGTTACGTCCCTCTGAGGACCTGGTTCCCTGCCAGTTTTGCAACATAGATGATTACGGGGCATTTGGAGTTACTGTTGGAGTGCATGTCTTGCGGGCATGGTACCAGGTACTCACCTTATATCTACCGACATTATGGTTATTGTTTATTTCATCTGCTATTGTAGCCTAGTTTTTATAGACTCATACTTCTTCTGGAGTCTATTCGAGTTAGTGTGTTATTGGGCGGCCGACTCTAGCACATATAGCTCTTTCTTGTATACTGTTGTACATTATGGATTGAGACACAGAGGTTTACATTTATGAGATAGCTAGATAGTGCCCTTTTATATTACAGCTTATACGTATTCGAGTCAGACCAGAGTCTGGTCGAATGCGTAGCTGGCGTGTCACGTATTCCTGGTCCTACGTATTTTGGGACTGGGACGTGACATATTTTTGTGGTGGCCCATGCAGGTCCGATTTAAATCGTCTTGGTCACCTGACTGTGCCAAGCGAGCCTGCAAATTAGGAATAGATGTTATGATTGTTGAATAGGATCTCAATCCATAATCAATTTTAAAACTCTTGGTATGTGATTATTGCCCTTGGACTTCCACTTTGCATTCGTTCAATCTTCGTCAATATCGCTATCCTTGTTTCTCGTCCCCTATTATTCGGGGAGACGAATGCTTGTGACTGATGACTTCCCTCCATAAGAAGATCAAAGACCAGACGACAGGAGACAGAATTCGTATACCTTTCTTGGAAAAGATTATTACCTTATCAGGATAGATTGATGGGTTCTTTGGATTCTAGAACTAGTGTGGAAGGTTGGCAAGAGAGTTGGACCTAGTAGTACCCTACCCGTACTTGGGGTAGCAGTGATCTTGGAAGTACTGAGAGCTGGAAGGATTGTTGATCATGACCTAGAATAATTTACAGAAATGCATAGCCTGATGTTAGAAACTAGTAGTTGTATATGATAGCAATGCTAAAAACGATGATTATGAGCTAGAGGAGATAAAAATTTTAGGATCTCACTTGGAAGATAATAATCGGATTTCAGGAAATTCTTGTATGTGCTTGAGTGCCATTATTGTACTATGCGACTTGGAGAGATAAATTACAAAAAGAAGAAACTCGAGGAATAAAAATTTTAGGGAAAATTTGAGGAGAAGAGAAATTATACTTTAGGCAGGGGAGAAAATTTTCTTTTAAAGGATTAGTGTGGTAAACAGAACAGGAGGATTTATTTTGAGGTTAAGTCTTGACGATGACACCATCCTAGCATGATTTGATTGAGCCAAAACCACGCGATACTAGGTTGTCGACGTAGTTGCATTTATATTTTTAGGCCACCAGGTTACCATGAGTTGAGTTCAGGGAGCCCAAGAGTATGGTGCCCATCTACCTTAGGGGTATACAATGCAGGAGATGAACCAGTGTACCACCATGTTATATCAGAGTTGAGGATATTTTTCTAGAGGATCTTCTAGGCCTGCCACCTGATAGAGAGATGGAGTTTGGTTAAAGAGTTGACTCCCAGAGCCGAGCCAGTTATTCTCTCGTCTTCAGACTAGCACCGATATAGTTGGGTGAGTTGAAGATCCATAGTAGAGGATCTCTTAGACAAGGGTTTCAGTCGGGCTAGTGTTTCCCCATGGGAAGCAACTAACTTAATCGTGCCGAAGAAGGATGAGACAGTATACTTGTGTATCGATTACAGGGCGTTAAGGGCTGTAACGAATAAAGAACAAGTACCCTATGCTGCGCATCGATGATTTATTTGATTAGCTTAGCGGCGCATTGCATTATCGAAGATCGGTCTCAGATCTAGTTATCACCAGATCAAGGTACGGAGAGAGGACATTCCGAAGACGGCCTTTCGGACGAAGTATGGACACTGTGAGTTTCTAGTCATATTTTTTTAACCAACGTGCCAGTAGTAATTATGAGTTTGAGGAACAATATTTTTCACCAGTACTTGGATAAGTTCTTGGTGGTAATTATCGATGGCATATTGGTATGTTCCAAGAGTCAGGAGGAGCATGAGAGACATCTCAGGATCGTATTGGAGATGTTGAGATAGAAATGCAGTACACCAAGCTCCATAAATATGAGATATGTTCGGATGGAATAGATAGTCTTCGCATCAGGACAGCTGAGAGTTCATGAGAAGGACTATCCGATGCATAGTCTAGAGCTAGCTGCAGTGATATTGCACTAAAGCTATGGCGACACTACCCTTATAGAGAGCGTGTTGAGATTTATACTGAACACAAAGGTCTGAAGTATGCCTACACAAAGAAGGAGCTCAATATTGGACATAGACACTGGCTGGAATTGATGACAGATTATGAAATCAAGTCGCAGTACCACCCTGGCAAGGCGAATGTAGCTTACGACTCGTCGCCAGATGTTAGAGGATTTTCAGGAACTCAGGATTGAGAATGTATTGACAGGCATGAATGGATAAATGGCCAGTCTCGAGGTTCATTGAGAGGATCAATGCAGCATTGCCAACAGATGCGAGATTTCGACGTCTGCGAGAGAGAACAAAGGCCAGCATGCAAACATGACTCAGGATTCATGAAGACGGAACATTGAGGTGTGGAGATCGCCTATACGTTCTGAGTGGCGAGCTACGCCAAGAGTGATGACCGAAGCCCATAGCTCGATTATTCTATTCATTCCAGGGGTACGAAGATGTACCGAGACTTGAGGCAGCATTTCTGGTGGCATAGGATGAAGAGAGAGATTGCAAGATTGGTGGCAAAATATTTAGTTTGTCAGCAAGTCATGGCTGAACATCAAAGGACTGCAGGATTATTGTAGCCGCTTCCCATTCCCCAGTGGAAGTGGGAATATATTACCATGGACTTCGTCACAGGATTCCCGCGGAGCCCTAGCGAAAAGGATGCAGTTTGGATTATCATAGACAGACTCACCAAGTCTACACATTTCTTGCCCTTCAGAGTTGGGCAATCCACAGAGATACTAGCTGACATGTATTTGAGGCAGATAGTACGATTACATGGAGTGCCTGTCAGCATCGTATCGGATCATGATTCCAGATTCACGTCATATTTTTTGGTAGAGTATGCAGGAGAGCCTAGGAACTCGTCTCAAGTTTAGCACTGCATATCATCCTCAGACTGATAGTCAGTCAGAGAGCACGAAACAGATATTAGAGGATATGTTGAGAGCGTGCATGATTGATTTTGGAGGATCTTGGGAGGACCACCTACACTTGGTAGAATTCTCCTACAATAAACAGTTACCACGCCATCATACAGATGGCACCTTATGAGGCACTGTACGACAGGAAATGTAGGTCGCCAGTTTGTTAGAGTGACGTGGGAGAGCGTCAGATACTTAGTCCAGAGTTGGTGACACAGACAGTGGAGAAGTTCAAGCAGATTCAGAGCCACCTGCGAGTAGCATAGGACAGACAAAAACATTGGGCAAAAGCGCACCGCAAGCCATTGGAGTTCAAGGAAGGTGACCATGTGTTTTTGAGGATATCGCCTACTCGTGGTACCATCAGATTCGGAGGCAGAGGCAAGCTGAGTCCGAGGTACGTCGGGCCTTTTGACATCTTGGTACGAGTTGGCGAAGTGGCTTATCGTCTTGAATTGCCTCCATCATCATAAGGGATGCATAACGTATTTCACATGTCATAGTTGAGGAGATATATGGCAATATATATTCGACAACATTTTCGTTTTTGTTTGAGGATCGAGGTACGAATTTTCGTACCGCAATTGATGACCAGTTTGTTTTAAATTCTTGTAGCTAGAATCGTACCTTACCTTTAATTTCGGGGATGAAAATTTTCTAAGTTGGGAAGAATGTAAACCCCCTCAATTTATTCTGTAGATAGTAGGGTGGATTTGGAAAATTTTAGTTTTAGCAGCATATATTGAGGTTTAGTGTGGAGATAATTTTATCTGGTAATTAATTATTTTAATTAAAACCCTTGGCGCGCCCTATCATTGTTTGATTATTCGGAGCCCAATATCAGCCCATAAATTTCGTTCAATTATTGTACTTCTGACTTGACCCACCAAATTAGGCACTGGACTTTTCCGTCGATCAAAATCAGTTTTTCGTTGTGCTCTAGATTATTTGCACAATTTTCCAAAACCGTAACCCATATTTAATTCTGTGTCGGACACCTGTGTCGTTACCCTTAATTTTTAGATACCAACTTGTCACTACCACATTTCCAGATAAAGGCATTTGTGTAATTTCACTATTCTGAATAATTATGTATTAAATTAATCTACTGAGTTTTTATAAACTATTTATATATTGTTAGTCGTGTTTGGTTTAGGTCAAACCCTAGAACTCATTAGGACTAACCTAATGACTAACCCTAATTTGAAAACCCAAATTCTAGACAAACCCTAGAATTCCAATTTTAGGGTTGAACCTCAAAACCCTAGAATGACTAAACCTTAGTTAATTAGGTTCTTCATGACCTAACATGGGGGTTTAACCTAATCCTATGCATTTAAAACCCTAACCTAGTTTTAATATAAAAGAGAGCCACCCTCAACCATTTTCTCCTTCATGAAGAAAGAAATCCTAGCCTCCATTAAGAAAAAACCATTTTTCCCCACCCCAAATTCGGAATATAACCCTAGGGATTCCATCTTCCTCCTCCAAAGCAAGGGAAACAAGGAGCTTGGGTCAAGGAACCTTGGGGAAGAAGAACCTTCATAGGGAAACCATCTCCCTATAGGTAAAATTCGATTTTAACCCATTTTATTCTGATTTTTGTTGTTGTGCCCATTAGGAAACCCCCTTTTGTGTAGATCCCGATTTCTAGGGATCCTACATGAAGACCTAGGAGGAATTAGGACTTGGGTGTACCTATGGGTGTTTTCCCTAATTTCTGGAACCCTAAACCTAGGGATTTTTTTGTAGACACAATTTTACCTCCAACATATGAGTTTAGATCTTGATTCTTAGGTTTTCGAATTTAGGATTCATGGTTACTTGTGTGAATCCATTTTCTGCACTTCTTGTGTTTGTAGAAATGCCCTTAAGGTTTTACCTATCTAATGTATTCGTATATCTGCATATTTTGACATACAACTATATACATAATGTAATTACTGGAGTTGTCAGCTATGTGTTGGATTTTTTCCCTGTACAGTGGATGATTTGAGATGTGCAATGCAGTCAGGTGTTTTGGGACTGTTCTGTGCAGTGTGTTAGGGAAAAAACTGTGCAGTCAGGTGGAGTTGTTCAGTGCAGTATTAGGTCCTATGTGTGTGCAGTGATTTGTGTGTGTGAGTATTTTCCTGTATGTATGTAGCAGTAAGTTAGTGAGGTTATGTTCAGTAAGAATTTCCTGGTTTTAATGTATCACTGTATATGTGCCTGTGAGTTTTTCCTGTGTGTGTATCTTTATATGCAACCTGTAGTAGTGTGTGTCTGTAGCAGTGAATAGATCAGTGTAAGTTATTGGGGGTGAGCTCAGTTGAGGCTAAAGAATTGGTAGTTCGTGTGCACTAGAGTGCACACAAGTGTTGACAATGTAATATTTTGATTTAAATACCTGATACACAGGTAAGTATCAAATGTGAGATGGTTCACTGCATTAGGGGAGATGCATTGTCAGTTATAAGTGTGGTGTAGAGAATTTTTGTACTGCAACAGAAAGTTGCATGGCAACAACTGAAATTGTTGTTACACTTATAGCAGCAGCAGTAGTAACTGCCTTAGGCTCGGGCAGAATTACCTTGGGTAGACTAGAGCAGGCTTTGACCATTGCACAGTTGCATATGGTACCAGTTTGGATTGGCTTGCTATTAACTCAGTCACAGCAAGTCTGCAAGGATTGATATCAGGCTTTGCAGCTGTTGTATCAGCTGAGCACTGATATCTGAAATTATATATGGATAGTATTATTGATACTTGGGTATGTGCACATGTGTGTATGGGTTGTAATAGTTAACAGTAGCCGGGGTATGAGTTATCAGTTGCTTTAGTATAGATAATGGGGGTGTTGATTTGGGGGCATCTCATACAGTGACAATATCTGTCACTACCACGTTCCGAAAACAGGGGTATTTTCGACTTTTTAAATATTTAATATTATTGGTAGTTACAATTTAGTAATTGCATGATAGTATATTAATTTAAATAATTATGTGTGATGTGTAATTTAAATATAGTATTATTACAGTATTTATTTATTTGAGCTAGCAGACTGGACCTAGAAGTCCAGTAGATGACCACCTGTCGGAATTATGGAATTTTTGTATTTAATTATTTAGTTAGAATTTAATTCTTGGAGTTTGTAATTAATTACCGTATTTTATTTAATATTATTGTGCCCTGCCTTTGCTTCGATATGTGGAGCGCTACCCTAGCTTTTGTCTCCCAACAAATTTCACAATCTTGCCCTAGACATGCCCGCCTTCCATTCTGCTATTTTTTGTAACTCATAATTATGCTCTCTGTACATTATTTCTAGCCGCACAAAAATTGTCGCGGACGTTATTTAATAAAATTCCTATTTTTGTATCGTTGTGCGTTCCAATCGAATTGGGGATAATCTTGATCTATTTTTCGTACGGCCCAAATTAGGGTAATATTCTGTTCTGAGTTGTCTTCATTATTGGTATTGATGACCTGACCTAATTTTGGCCCCATGTACTTCTAATTAATTTTAGAACACAACTTGTATTTTATTCTAATTAAATTGAGGATACTATTTTAACCGATTCTGAAATTCCTAATTTAATTCCAGCACCCTGCTATTTGAGCCCGTACCAAACCTACAGCGCCCTCTGACCCTACAAAACACCGGACACCGAATCGCCCGCCAAATTTTCGTCATTTCATGCGTCTGTGCAAATACCCAAATTTTAGGGGGCTAATTTGCAAATTGGCATTTTGGTGTCAACATCCATTTGTTAAAACCAATGAGGGAGCCTAATAATTATTTAATTAGCTTCTCACCTCATTCCTACATGAATTATTCTTCTCTATGACCAATCTGGACCCCTCATTTAAAGGGGGTCAATCACCACCCTTGATTTCACAATACCCTCTCCTTATTTAATGTCCCATCAAACCCTAATCCCTAGAAAACCTAGGTAGCACACCTCCCCAAGCCCCCTAACCGTAGCTCTCTTTCTCTTCCTTATTTTTCTTTTCATATTCTTCTTTTCTTCTTCCCTATCTTCTTCTCTTCTTCTTTCTTCCTTCTTCTTCTTCTTTAGTTTTTGAAAATTTGAAAGAGGAAGAAGGGGGGACACTGTTCACCCCCTACATACTGTTCACCTGCGGTCCCTGCCAACTCCGGCCACTCTGAACTCCGACGGCCCTCTTCTCAGCCGACCTGCTGACAGCCACCCGACACTGCTCTCCCCCTCCGGTCAGGCAGCCGGCCAACCCTCCGGCCCGAGCACCCACGCGACAAGAGCAGCAACAGCAGCCCTCTGCTGCTCTTCTCCCCGCGGCTTCACAAGACGAACTCATCCCCCGCGCTCGAGTCCCCGTCGAGCCGATCACCTCCCCTCCACTGATTCCGGCCAGCCCCCACTCTGTCAGTTCTCCTCTTCTTCCCCTTCCTTCTTCTTATATATATGTATATATATATATATATGTATATATATATATGTATATATATACATACGTATATACGTATGGGTATATATATAATATATGTATATGTATAATAGTTATTTAATTAATGTGTATAAATATAGGATTATGAAATACATATACATATATCTGTGTGTATGTGTATATTAATATACATGTATATAGTATAGTTATTATTTTGGTATAAATATTTGTATATATATATATATATATATTTTGCATATGTATTCTAGTATAAATACGTTTTAGTATATGTATATGTATATTGGTTATTTAATTAATATTTAAACACATAATGTATAGCATATATATAATGCATTAGTATGTTAATGTAATGTATAGTGTACCTATAATTGGTATATGTGTATACATGTATTTTATATATATACTTAGCAGATTTTTAATATATATTTAATTGGTATGTGTAGGTATATTATATATATGTATATAATTAATCTACTTAGTATATAGATAAATACGTATTTTAGTGTGTATTATGGATATGTATATATATGTTTTATATATACTTAATATTTTAAATGTATATATATATATAATTTGTATATATGTATACATATATATATATATATTTTTGTATACCCTTAATATATAGTATGAATTTAAATTGGTGAATTAATGTATATGTAGATTTCAGGATATGTAGGTGATTATTATTGGTATAAATGTAAGTATATTGGTATTTTCTTATAATGTGTATTTAATAGTGTATATGTTTAATATAATTGTTATATACGTATTGTACATCTCTTTCCAAGATATATGTTTGTATGTACATACAAGTATTAATTTTATTTAAAGTATATATATATATACTTATATCTATTATTGTAACTAAAGAATATTATATATATGATTAGTTAATGAGATGTATAATATGTATCCCTACTAGATGACCCTAGTTGACTAGTGCCCTGCCTGGCATGGCCCTGAGGCCAGTATTTATAGACAGTGTGTTAGGGTAGCACCTGATACAAGTGTAATTGTGATATGTTTTAGGACTGTTGCTTCACCCAGGGGATACTCTGGAACAGGACATCCATAAATACCAGCTAAGGACCCAAGGCAAGTACATTCTCTGATAATTTCTAATTCCTTGATAATTTCTATAAATTAAATAATCATGAAATATTACATCTGAATCCTTGACACTGTGTTACACGGACTAGTATAGCTTGGATCTGCAGTCATGAGATGTTACCTTGATTATCGTTTGATATTGTACACGACATGTATATTAGACATCGTACATGATAGATTGGACTTGCTCGTGTATCGTGACGTGTCATGGTTGGATCCACAGTACTAGTTGGGGGCGGGGAAGTAGTTAGTAAGAAATGTGATCATAACCTCTTATTGTAGTGTAGAACAATATAAGTGTTAATCATGCTCTTTACCCATGATTAGCCAGGCCCTGTAGCTATCGTACATGTTCCCAAGCCGATCACATTTTGAAACTACTATTTCAAACACTTAGAATAGATTACAGTTCCCTATTTTAAATTATATACTACATCACCCGTATATGATGCTGTTCCTTGTTTTTTCATTTTCATACATGCACTGACTATATCATATTGCCTATTGCCTGTCTCTTTATATTGCCTGTCTTTCTTTAATTGCCATTGTATTTATTCTACTGTCTTCTCAGTAGCTAGCATCACATGTTTATTGCTTTATAGTCCTTATCAATTTAATGGAACTGTTATTTGAGATTGTACTTTGCTCCTTCCTGACTGAAAATATTTTTCCAGACTATGCCTTAGAGGATCGGTAGCCAACACTTTATGGACCATATGGTGAGTAGCTGCACTTGGGCTTGATAGTTAGTTGTGATTCCGAGAGGTCTAGCCGGAATCACCAATCTTCTAGTTAGTTCTTTTAGTAGACTATTGGTACCGGATTTGTCTTCAGCATTTTTTGATGAGACTTGGATATTGTTGAGTTTGATTATTACTTTAGACTTGTGTTGTATTTAATTTTTGTTCGCTATCTTATCGTACTGTAATCCTGTGATTGAGTATGTGATCATTTATTTGTGTCATCCGTGCCTCCTTATGGAGATTGGATGCTTGTGTGAGATTGGCTAGATAGTATCAAGACCTTGACAGCGTTCTACCGCCGATGCTGCGGCGTAGGCTGGACGTACCCGCGTACTCGTGCCCCAATTCCGGGTGCGGGTCGTGACACGTTTTTAGTGGTGGCCCATGCAGGTCTGACTTCACGAGTTGTGCGATGTCGTAGTAGTGTGGCATCTTTGTTACACTATTGCGTGCCTGCGATAGGATCTAGGACATAGGATACTAGGACGAGAGCGAATACTCAATCATAATTCCTTGAGAGATTCCTGGGATGACCCCTGAGAATCTTGATAAAATTTCCAATTTAAATCATTCCCCTGTTCCGTCCATTCTCACTTGTTGATTGTTGATTAGGTATTAAATTAGGATTTGATTTCATGGTAGGGTTTAATTTAGTATCAGATGAATTTACAGACTGATTTATGGTATTATCTGATGACGCATGTCGATGAGGACAGTGAGGAAGATAACACTAGGGCTATTGGACTACAAGATATGGATTTAAATTATAATTTGAAGATTGAAAATGAATTACATTTTTGAATTTTGAGAAGTTGAGATATTATGTTATTCAAATTTTATTTTTGAGGATTCAGATTCGATTCAATGAACATAGAAAAAATTTGTAAGGATTTTTGGAGGTGATTAAGTTTTCATTTCAGTATTTAAAATAATTAACCTTTGAGGAAGGTATATGCATTATACTTTAAATTATTCGAGGAGTAAATTTTGAGGACTTTATTTGGAGGATAAAAATCTTTTAGTGAGAGAGATATATTAGTATATAATGGATGAGGTGCATATGTAAGGATATGTTGGCTTGAGCATGATTGAGATTTCACTGTCATCTGGCTTAGGTGTTCATCTAGGATTGTATTGAAGAGGGTAGTACTTAGTATAGTGTGTTACAATTGTTATGCACTTGAGTGATAAGGATAACTAGTATCAACGGTTGTAGTAGGTAAGGAAGCTAGCAGTGAGTATGTTTCTGGTAGAACTGTGGTACTTAGAGGGATAGAAGTATCAGACCATGGATGTATCTTTGACCTGTGCAATCACAACTAGGATTTATTTCCAATCTTTTATCTTGAATGTTGCTTCTTTAGAACTGTATTGTCCTTCCTTGATGATATCATATTTTTGCCTTAATTGATTCTTTGGGATCTGTCTTCAGGATGTCGCCGCAGACACGGTCTATGAGAGCGGGAACATCAGCTTTAGAGGGGTCTGCCACCTTTCCACCTGAGGGACAGACAGCCGTAGTTCCTCCTACATCTCCGATGCATGTAGGAGTGTCTGTACTTTTCGGGGATACTTCTCCCCCACCTGCTCAGAGGATTGCCGCAGCTGTGACGGACAACCTTCCTCCTCCTCCGACTCCGATTCCCGGAGGTTTGCCCATTGATGGGACGCAGATGTTTACCTTGATCCAGGGCATGGTAGATGCCTAGAGAGTGACGGCAGATGCTCAGCGAGTTCAAGCTGAGGCTCAGAGGGTGCAAGCAGAAGCACACCAGGCACAAACCGAGCTGATGAGAGAAAACATGGAGAATGCTCATGAGGTGACTCTCCAAGCTTTGGAGAAAGTAGCACAGTACCAGCAGTTTCCTGGCCAGCAGCAGAGATCAGGCACTATAGTGGATTTCAAAAGGATGATGCCTCGAGAGTTTAAAGGCACCGAAGGGATACTCTACGCTGATGACTGGCTAGAGGATATATAGAGGAGCCTGCGATTGACCCAGATTCTAGAGAACTTACAGATAGAAGCCGCTGGCAGTCAGATGTTCGATATCGCACTCACGTGGTATCGCACGGAGCCGAGAATTACTGCACAAGGACTTACTTGGGAGACCTTCAAGGAACTCTTCAAGGAGAAGTTCTTTCCCGACGTGGCATTGGGAACCTTGGAAAGTCAGTTTCATGACTTGGTTCAAGGAAACATGTCGGTCGACGAGTACGCTGCAGAATTCTGTAGATTGAGCCGTTTTGCATCGTCTATGATTCGGGACCCAGGAGATCGAGCCCGGAAATTCAGAAAGGGACTGACGAGAGAGATTAGGTCACGCACTTCTGGTCGTTGTACCGCTACCTTTGAGGCCATCTTGATGGATGCCCAGATTGCAGAAGAGGATCTGGATCTCAGGCCTAAGAGGAGTCACAATACTTTTGGAGATACGAATGGTAGCACAGGACCAGCCAAGCATCCCCGTATTCAGCACCAACAGCAGTACCAAGTACCATTTCATATTCAGCAACAACCATGGACATTTCAGCATCCACCGTAGTACCTAGCACCAGTTCCTATCCAGCAACATCTATGGGAATATCAGTATCAACAACAGTATCAGGCACCAGTCCGTGTTCAGCAGAATCAGCAACGGCCTCCAAGAGAGACACAACAGACTTGTCATTTCTGTAAGAAGCCAGGTCACCTTTGGGGGAGCTGTAGAACGAGGCTAGGACTTTGTTTGCACTGCGGCGCTGCGGGACATCGAGTAAGGGATTGTCTTCTAGCCCGTTATCTTCCCGGCTAGCGCGCAGCTTCAGATTATAGAGATCCAGTTAGGCTACCTGTGGAACCGTATATTGCTCAGCACCTGCAAAGGGAACCACCTCAGCAGGGCGGAGCATTTGCGATGACGGTCGAGGAGACCGATACTGCAGGTAATGTGTTAGCAGGTTCTGTTCTTTCCTTCCTTTTGTTCTTGTCTATTTGATTGATTGACTGATACCTTAGTACCGTAGCTTGTATGCATGATTTCTTGTTAGAATGTAGTTAGTAGTACACCCTGATACAGAGACTGCAACACCATGACGAAAGACACTATGAATGTACATATTCCCCTTAGGTTGCATGTTGTATGATGTAGGAAGGTTTTCTTAGACCATGATTATTCGGGTTTGACCATGACGAAGATTTCTGAAGGGGTTATGACTTGACAGGAGAGACAAGATGATTAAATATTCGAGGATATACATCGATTTAAATAAAGGGCCAAGAATTTAACATGGCATAATTTATGATTTATTAATTCCAGGAAGATTTTGACAGGATTAAATTGGTTATAATAATTTTGAAATTTTGGGAGACTATCATTATATTTATTTGGCTGCAAGTTATGAATTTTAGAATTTTATATTTGGATGTTGCATTTGGAGAATCCCTAAGTATAGTATTGTTAAGTATTTTGAGGAAAGAGGAAATCGAGGAATAAAATTTTTGATGGATTAATATTTGAATTCAAATTTGGGACGAGATTTAAATTTTATATGTGCATTGATTAAAATCAAATTAAAGGAGTGAATATTAAATTCTGAGTATTGGATTATTAACTAAAACTTTCAAGGAAAATTTTAATAAAAAGGGACTTTGATTCTATTTCGAGGATTTTTCAGGAATACAAATAATTTCAGAATTTTTGAAAAATCATGAAAGGACATTGTGGATAATTACCTAATCTCATGGATGATGAATTTAAACTTTGAGGGAAAATGATAATGTGTATGAATAAACGCTACTTTAAGGATTTTGAATTTCGAGGACGAAATTCTTTTAAGGAGGGTAGACTTGTCACTACCACGTTCCAAAAATAGGAGTATTTTCGACTTTTTAAATATTTAATATTATTGGTAGTTACAATTTAGTAATTGCATGATAGTATATTAATTTAAATAATTATGTGTGACGTGTAATTTAAATATAGTATTATTACAGTGTTCATTTATTTGAGCTAGCAGACTGGACCTAGAAGCCCAGTAGATGACCACCTGTCGGAATTATGGAATTTTTGTATTTAATTATTTAGTTAGAATTTAATTCTTGGAGTTTGTAATTAATTACCGTATTTTATTTAATATTATTGCGCCCTACCTTTGCTTCGATATGTGGAGCGCTACCCTAGCTTTTGCCTCCCAACAAATTTCACAATCTTGCCCTAGACATGCCCGCCTTCCATTCTGCTATTTTTTGTAACTCATAATTATGCTCTCTGTACATTATTTCTAGCCGCACAAAAATCGTCGCGGACGTTATTTAATAAAATTCCTATTTTTGTATCGTTGTGCGTTCCAATCGAATTGGGGACAATCTTGACCTATTTTTTATGCAGCCCAAATTAGGGTAATATTCTGTTCTGAGTTGTCTTCATTATTGGTATTGATGACCTGACCTGATTTTGGCCCCATGTACTTCTAATTAATTTTAGAACACACCTTATATTTTATTCTAATTAAATTGAGGATACTATTTTAACCGATTCTGAAATTCCCAATTTAATTCCAGCACCCTGCTATTTGAGCCCGTACCAAACCTACAGTGCCCCTGACCCTATAAAACACCGGACACCGAATTTAAGGGGGCTAATTTGCAAATTGG
The DNA here is from genome assembly GCA_036927795.1 of Iris macrosiphon. Lineage (NCBI taxonomy): Eukaryota > Viridiplantae > Streptophyta > Magnoliopsida > Asparagales > Iridaceae > Iris > Iris macrosiphon. The sequence continues at coordinate 55,763,470 of JAYESA010000016.1, forward strand.
CATTTCGTCATTTCATGCGTCTGTGCAAATACCCAAATTTAAGGGGGCTAATTTGCAAATTGGCATTTTGGTGTCAACATCCATTTGTTAAAACCAATGAGGGAGCCTAATAATTATTTAATTAGCTTCTCACCTCATTCCTACATGAATTATTCTTCTCCATGACTAATCTGGACCCCTCATTTAAAGGGGGTCAATCACCACCCTTGATTTCACAACACCCTCTCCTTATTTAATGTCCCATCAAACCCTAATCCCTAGAAAACCTAGGTAGCACACCTCCCCAAGCCCCCTAATCGTAGCTCTCTTTCTCTTCCTTATTTTTTTTTATTTTCTTCTTTTCTTCTTCCCTATCTTCTTCTCATCTTCTTTCTTCCTTCTTCTTCTTCTTTAGTTTTTGAAAATTTGAAAGAGGAAGAAGGGGGGAACACTGTTCACCCCCCACATACTGTTCACCGGCGGTCCCTGCCAACTCCGGCCCCTCTGAACTCCGGCGGCCCTCTTCTTAGCCGACCCGCTGACAGCCACCCGACACTGCTCTCCCCCTCCGGTCAGGCAGCCGGCCAACCCTCCGGCCCGAGCACCCACGCGACAGGAGCAGCAACAGCAGCCCTCTGCTGCTCTTCAACCCGCGGCTTTACGAGACGAACTCATCCCCCGTGCTCGAGTCCCTGTCGAGCCGATCACCTCCCCTCCACTGATTCCGGCCAGCCCCCACTCTGTAAGTTCTCCTCTTCTTCCCCTTCCTTCTTCTTATATATATATATATATATATATATGTATATATATACATACGTATATACGTATGGGTATATATATAAAATATGTATATGTATAATAGTTATTTAATTAATGTGTATAAATATAGGATTATAAAATACATATACATATATCTGTGTGTATGTGTATATTAATATACATGTATATAGTATAGTTATTATTTTGGTATAAATATATGTATATATATATATATTTTGCATATGTATTCTAGTATAAATACGTTTTAGTATATGTATATGTATATTGGTTATTTAATTAATATTTAAACACATAATGTATAGCATATATATAATGCATTAGTATGTTAATGTAATTAATGTAATGTATAGTGTACCTATAATTGGTATATGTGTATACATGTATTTTATAGATATACTTAGCATATTTTCAATATATATTTAATTGGTATGTGTAGGTATATTATATATATGTATATAATTAATCTACTTAGTATATATATAAATACGTATTTTAGTGTGTATTATGGATATGTATATATATGTTTTATATACACTTAATATTTTAAATGTATATATATATATAATTTGTATATATGTATACATATATATATATATTTTTGTATACCCTTAATATATAGTATGAATTTAAATTGTTGAATTAATGTATATGTAGATTTCAGGATATGTAGGTGATTATTATTGGTATAAATGTAAGTATATTGGTATTTTCTTATAATGTGTATTTAATAGTGTATATGTTTAATATAATTGTTTTATACGTATTGTATATCTCTTTCCAAGATATATGTTTGTATGTACATACAAGTATCAATTTTATTTAAAGTATATATATATATACTTATATCTATTATTGTAACTAAAGGATATTATATATATGATTAGTTAATGAGATGTATAATATATATCCCTAATAGATGACCCTAGTTGACTAGTGCCCTGCCTGGCATGGCCCTGAGGCCAGTGTTTATAGACTGTGTGTTAGGGTAGCACCTGATACAAGTGTTATTGTGATGTGTTTTAGGACTGTTGCTTCACCTAGGGGATACTCTGGAACAGGACATCCATAAATACCAGCTAAGGACCCAAGGCAAGTACATTCTCTGATAATTTCCAATTCCTTGATAATTTTTATAAATTAAATAATCATGAAATATTACATCTGAATCCTTGACACTGTGTTACACGGACTAGTATAGCTTGGATCTGCAGTCATGAGATGTTACCTTGATTATCGTTTGACATTATACACGACATGTATATTAGACATCGTACATGATAGATTGGACTTGCTCGTGTATCGTGACGTGTCATGGTTGGATCCACAGTACTAGTTGGGGGCGGGGAAGTAGTTAGTAAGAAATATGATCATAACGTCTTATTGTAGTATAGAACAATGTAAGTGTTAATCATGCTCTTCACCCATGATTAGCCAGGCCCTGTAGCTATCGTACATGTTCCCAAGCCGATCACATTTTGAAACTACTATTTCAAATACTTAGAATAGATTACAGTTCCCTATTTTAAATCATATACTACATCACCCGTATATGATGCTGTTCCTTGTTTTTTCATTTTCATACATGCACTGACTATATCATATTGCCTATTGCCTGTCTCTTTATATTGCCTGTCTCTCTTTAATTGCTATTGCATTTATTCCACTGTCTTCTGAGTAGCTAGCATCACATGTTTATTGCTTTATAGTCCTTATCAATTTAATGGAACTGTTATTTGAGATTGTACTTTGCTCCTTCCTGACTGGAAATATTTTTCCAGACTATGCCTTAGAGGATCGGTAGACAACACTTTATGGACCATATGGTGAGTAGCTGCACTTGGGCTTGATAGTTAGTTGTGATTCCGGGAGGTCTAGCCGGAATCACCAATCTTCTAGTTAGTTCTTTTAGTAGACTATTGGTACCGAATTTGTCTCCGGCATTTTTTGATGAGACTTGGATATTGTTGAGTTTGATTATTACTTTAGACTTGTGTTGTATTTAATTTTTATTCGCTATCTTATCGTGCTATAATCCTGTGATTGAGTATGTGATCATTTATTTGTGTCATCCGTGCCTCCTTATGGAGATTAGATGCTTGTGTGAGATTGGCTAGATAGTATCATGACCTTGACAGCGTTCTACCGCCGATGCTGCGGCGTAGGCTGGACATACCCGCGTACTCGGGCCCCAATTCCGGGTGTGGGTCGTGACAATATCAGTGAGCATTGATACTTGTTGAGGCCTGACACAGTGTATATATTTTACTGATGTATAGTGAGCATATCATTAGTTTTTGGTATTGGTTAATTGGTATCATATATAGTTGGTAAGGTTAGATACCAAATAGGTATTAGGTATTAAGTAACTAGTTAAGTTATCAACTAGTATAAGCTAGGTATCCTTAGTATGGTCAATTAGATAAGAATAAGACTAAGGTTGACTAGTAGACCTAGTATGGACCTAGAAATAACTTAGAAACATCATCCTAGTTATTATTTATAATTATCTTTTCATTTCACACCTTAACACCATTATTCTATATTAGGTCTTTGTGATCCCACTTGGACATCGATCCTCACACTTTGCTCAGGACCACAGGCGAGTACATTCTCTGACAGTTTTTATTTTGTTGATTACTTCTATAAATTCAGTTGTAGTACATACTTGATTCCGACACCATGGATACACGGGTTAGCACCCTAGATCCCCATCATGAGGAGTCGTGATTGGAATACATCGTGTTAGCTGGGGGATGGGGAACTATTAGTAGATTATGTGATCATATCCAAACATTTACATGCATCATAGCTCACCCCACTTCTCACGTCGGGTGCGGCCTAACCATTTACATGCATCATAGATGTTATATATGATTAGCCTGACCACTACATGCATCATAACTAACCATATGGTTAGCCTGACCTACAAGAATCATAGCTAATCGTATATATCCAGCCTGATCTAGTCCCAAGCCGATTACATAATAAACTGATATTTCAAACACTTAGCTAGATGTCTATTTTTTATTCAGATTCACTTGTTTTAGCATTCACTACTTATTGTTCTAGCATTCACTATTATTGTTCATTGCTAGATCCTCTATTGCCTATTTTCATTTCTTTAGTACTTCATATTTTCAGCATATATTCTCATCTTGTATTTCTTAGACTGTTTATAGTTTTTGTCAACTTAATGAAACTGCTGTTCGTGTTTGTGCTTCGCTCCAATCCTGACTGGATAACATTTTTTAGAGGACCTGGAGAACTTTTGCTCCACTCATTACGGCCCAGGATTAGAGGGAGATTGCACTCCGGAAATCCTAGAGGAGTTGCCTATTCTAGAGGAGATCTACCTGCCTGTTCTTAGATTATTTTTCTGCATTATTGATTTAGACTGAGACTGAGTTGTATTTATTATTTTATGACTTTGTGAGGTCATCTAGACCATGGACGTGAGTTGGACTTATTATGGTTGGTTTATTATAGAACTCTTTTCCATTCTCATCGTGCCCATTATTCTTATAGCTTGTGATTGAGTATATTTATAGAACTGTGGATTATTATCATTGTCCTCCGTACGGAGTTGAGACTATTGACAGGATATATATTATGTTGAGACCTAGACAGTGTTCTACCGCCGATGCTGCGGCGTAGGCTGGACGTACACACGACTCATGCCCAAATTCCGGGTGTGGGTCGTGACACATTTTTAGTGGTGGCCCATGCAGGTCTAGTCCTAGTTTCACATTAGAGCGATATCGTAGTGGTGCTCGCTTAGAGTATTGCTACGAGCCTGTTTTAAGGAAATAGGAATTAGGCCGAGGATATGCTCAATCACAATTAGGAAATTCTGATTCTTATGATACTACTCTTAATGATTTCTTTCTTTAAAAATTTACTGTCCTTCCTTGATGATATCGTGTATATTGCCTTAATTAAATCTTTCGATCTGTCTTCAGGATGCCAAGGACCAGGTCCCTGAGACTCGGAGCAGCAGAGTCAGAGAGGTCTGCCACCTCTCGCCCTGCCGGACAGACATCAGCAGCACCTCCTACATCTCCAGTACATGTGTGAGTGTCTGCAGCTTTAGGGGGTCCTCCACCACCTGTTCAGAGGGTTCCCATAGCTAAGACGGAGCCACCACCACCACCACCAGTTCAGTATCCAGGAGGTGTGCCCATCGATGGGGCACAGATGTTCGCTTTGATTCAGGGCATGGTCGATGCCCAGAAGACGTCGGCAGAGGCCCAGAGGGTGCAAGCTGAGGCACACCAGGCCCAGACAGAGATGATGAGGGTGAGCATGGAGAATGCTCATCAGGTGACTCTCCAGGCTGTGGAGAGAGTCACTCAGCAGCAGCAGCATCCTGGTCAGCACCATCAGAGGCCGGGCACCTTTATGGATTTTAAGAGGATGATGCCTCGGGAGTTCAAGGGGACAGAAGGGATACTCTACGCCGATGATTGGCTAGAGGACATCGAGAGAAACTTACGCTTGGCGCAGCTTCCGGAGGTCCTTCAGATCGAGGCCGCCGGCAGCCAGATGTTTGATATTGCCTTGACGTGGTTTCACACAGAGCCGAGACTCCTTGACAAGGGACTCACTTGGGAAGCTTTCAGGGAGCTCTTCAAGGAAAAGTTCTTTCCTGATGTTGCCCTGGGAGCTTTGGAGGGTCAGTTCCATGACTTAGTCCAGGGGAGCTCGTCCGTCGATGAGTATGCCGCGGAGTTTTGCCGCCTGAGCCGCTTCGCGCCATCGATGATTAAAGATCCGGGGGACAGGGCCCGGAAGTTCAGAAAGGGGCTGGCAAGGGAGATCAAGTCTCGCACGTCGGGATATCGCACAGCTACCTACGAGGGCATATTGATGGATGCCCAGATAGCCGAGGACGACTTGGACCTCAGGCCCAAGAGGGGATGCGATATTTCCGGAGGAGCAAACAGTAGTGCGGGACCGGGCAAGCGTCCACACTATCAGCAGCAGCAGAGGCCCTTTCAGCAGCAGCACCAGCAGCACCAGGCACCAGCCCGAGGGTAGGTCCAGCAGAGGCAGACTCAGCCCGCCATCCAGTGTGCGTACTGCGGGAAGGCAGGACATACTACAGAGATCTGCAGGAAGAAATTGGGCTCATATCTGTACTTCGGATCGACGATACACCAGCTGAGGGATTGCCCTACCATTCGTCCAGGTCAAGGTGGAGCAGCCGCCCGGAGAGGACCAGACAGGGTACCTGCCATACCAGGAGGCCAACAACAGAGGGCACCACTTCCACCGCAACATCAGAGGTTCGCCCAGCATCAGCAGCAGAGAGGTGCACCCCAGGGGCGAGCGTACGCCATGGCAGTCGAGGAGATCGAGCCAGCAGGAGACTTGATCACAGGTTCGGTTCTTCTCGATTGTATTCCCGCATTTACCTTATTCGACTCTGGCGCTTCCCATAGTTTTGTGTCTGTATCTTATGCACTTCGACATCATTTAGACACAGAACCATTAGCTAGGACTTGCAAGATCATGACTGGTGGAGGTATTATCCTAGTCCGTGATCACTGCAAGGACCGGAGAGTGTCAGTAGGAGGCTGAGAGTTAAGCGTGAGCTTACTCGTCAGGCCACTTTCGGGGTATGATATTGTACTCGGAATGGACTGGTTGAGTAGGCATCATGCTACTATAGATTGTTATAGAGGCAGAGTATTATTTAGACCACCAGGAGAGCCGGAGTTTGAGGTCGTCAGAGGAGCAGCGGAACAGAGGAAGAGCACATTTTGCGGAGCCAGGGCGGAAGAAGAGGAGTTGCCACATCCTCTGATAGCGGAGTTCCTGGATGTATTTCCAGAGGAGTTGCCAGGCTTGCCGCCAGACAGAGATGTTGAATTCTCTATAGACTTGGTTCCAGGAGCGGAGCCTATTTCACAACATGTCTATAGAGTCAACAATAGCGAACTGGCAGAACTGAAGAAGCAAGTTAAGGAGCTGCAGGACAAAGGCTTCATCAAATCCAGTTCATCACCATGGGGAGCCCCGGTATTGTTCGTACCGAAGAAGGACGGCACGGTGCGCATGTGCATTGATTATAGAGCTTTGAACAACCTCACTATCAAGAACAAATACCCGCTACCGAGGATAGATGATCTTTTCGATCAGTTGAGCGGGGCGAAGGTGTTTTCAAAGATAGATTTGAGGTCAGGCTATCACCAGGTGAAGGTGAAGAGAGAAGACACACCGAAGACAGCCTTTCGGACCAGATACGGCCAGTTTGAGTTTATGGTGATGCCATTTGGTTTAACCAATGCACCGGCAGTATTCATGAACCTGATGAATAAGGTGTTCCACCAGTACCTTGACAAGTTCATGGTGGTGTTTATCGGAGATATTCTTGTGTATTCCAAGACCCCGGAGGAGCACGAAGAGCACCTGAGGTTGGTCTTAAAGACTCTCAGGAGGGAGAAGCTGTACGGGAAACTCTCTAAGTGTGAATTCTTTCTTGACAAGGTCGAATTTCTTGGGCATGTGGTATCGGGTGACCGAATCTTGGTTAACCCACAGAAGATCGAGGCAGTGGAGTCGTGGGCTACCCCCAGTTCGGCAGTCGAGATCAGGAGTTTTCTCGGGCTAGCAGGATACTACAGGAGGTTTGTACAAGACTTCTCCAGGATTGCAGCGCCGATGACCAGACTGACGAGGAAGGATGTGGATTTTGTCTGGACGGAGGATTGCCAGGCCGTATTTGATGAGCTGAAGAAGAGGTTGACGACAGCTCCAGTTTTGACGTTGCCAGCAGGGACAGGTGGGTTCACCATCTACAGTGATGCTTCAGGGAAGGGTCTGGGATGTGTTCTTCAGCAGCACGGGAAGGTAATTGCCTATGCTTCCAGGCAGTTACGCCCTCATGAAAAGAACTACCCCACCCACAATTTAGAGTTGGCAGCTGTTATCTTCGCTCTAAAGCTGTGGAAATATTACCTATACGGAGATCGTGTGGAGATCTTCACAGACCACAAGAGCTTGAAGTACGTGTTCACACAGAAGGAGCTGAACATGAGGCAGAGGAGGTAGTTGGAGTTGATGAAGGACTTCGACATCTCATTGCAGTACCACCCAGGGAAGGCCAATGTCGTCGACTATGCCTTGAGCAGGTATCCGATGGCTATGTACTTGACGACAGATAGATATTTGTTGGCTGATCTGGAAAGCTTGGAGATTGAAGTGTTAGTTCCCGGTACTGAGATTTAGATGTGGGGATTACAGATAAGAGCTGTGCAGTATGATGATGAGGCTCTGAGGAGTATCAGAGCACAGGTTCGGACAGGATTGTCGGACGACTTTACTATCGCAGAGGATGGTTCCTTACGGCACGGAACGAGGATATGTGTGCCGAGCGGGGAGCTGCGCGAGAAGGTTTTGCAGGAGGCACACCGCTCTCAGTACTCAATGCATCCCGGTGCCAACAAAATGTATCGAGACTTGAGGGAGCATGTATGGTGGTATGGAATGAAGTGCGAGGTAGCACGCTTCGTATCCCGTTGTCTAGTGTGCCAGCAGGTAAAGACAGACCGGCAGAGGCCAGGTGGTTTGCTTCAACCTTTACCGATCCCAGAGTGGAAATGGGAGCACGTGACTATGGATTTCGTTTCAGGGCTTCCACGTTCTCCAGGAGGGAAGGACGCGATTTGGGTCATCGTGGACAGGTTGACCAAATCAGCCCATTTCTTACCTTTCAAGGTGGGCACATCGACAGAGAGGCTAGCAGAGATGTACGTGCGACAGATCGTTAGGCTTCATGGAGTTCCTGTGAGCATCATCTCGGATTGGGATAGTCGTTTCATTTCCCACTTCTAGAGGAGTCTGCAGGCTAGCTTGGGCACTCAACTCAAGTTCAGTACCTCGTACCACCCCCAGACAGACGGGCAGTCTGAAAGGACTATTCAGACTCTCGAGGATATGCTACGAACTTGCGTTCTAGATCTCGGAGGTTCTTGGGAGGATCATCTGCACCTGGTAGAGTTTGCTTACAACAACAGCTACCAGGCCAGCATCGAGATGTCACCATTTGAGGCTCTTTATGGACGGAGGTGTCGTACATCGTTATCTTGGGAAGACGTTAGAGAGAGAGCCTTGCTAGGACCAGAAATGGTCGTGGATGCAGCAGAAAAGGTGAAACTCATCAGAGACAGACTGCGAGTGGCGCAGGACAGACAACGGCATCGGGCCGACAGCCACCGTAGACCCCTTGAGTTTCAGGTATAGATTGTTATTTTTCTTGCTTGTGTATGTTTGTTTAGAATGCGTGTTGAGACTATTTTATTTTAGGTTGGCGATCTAGTATTCCTACGGATTTCTCCGACGCGTGGCACGATTTGTTTTGGTGGAGGCGGGAAGCTTAGCCCCCGCTACATCGGACCCTTCGGTATTCTTGCAAGGATAGGTGTAGTGGTGTATAATCTAGACTTGCCACCTGCATTAGAGGGAATGCATGATGTGTTCCACGTGTCGCAGCTGAGATGGTACGTGGCAGACCCTAGTCACGTACTTGATCACTCGGAGATTGAGGTTGGTCCGACGCTCAGCTACCCCGAGCAGCCCGTAGAGATCTTGGACCGCAGAGAGAAGGTGTTGCGGAACCAAACTATTCCTTTGGTTCGTGTTGCATGGAGACATCACTCTCCAGGGGAGTCGACCTAGGAGAGAGAGGACGAAATGCGCGAGCAATACCCGTATCTCTTCTAGACTTGAGGTATATTCTTTTTCTGATTTCATCTTGTTCTAGTTCAGTCCAATTTCGAGGACGAAATTTTTTAGGAGGGTAGACTTGTCACTACCACATTTCCAGATAAGGGCATTTATGAAATTTCACTATTCTGAATAATTATGTATTAAATTAATCTACTGAGTTTTTATAAACTATTTATATATTGTTAGTTGTGTTTGGTTTAGGTCAAACCCTAGAACTCATTAGGACTAACCTAATGACTAACCCGAATTTGAAAACCCAAATTCTACACAAACCCTAGAATTCCAATTTTAGGGTTAAACCTCAAAACCCTAGAATGACTAACCATTAGTTAATTAGGTTCTTCATGACCTAACATGGGGGTTTAACCTAATCCTATGCATTTAAAACCCTAACCTAGTTTTAATATAAAAGGGAGCCACCCTCAACCCTTTTCTCCTTCATGAAGAAAGAAACCCTAGCCTCCATTAAGAAAAACTATTTTCCCCACCCCAAATTCGGAATATAACCCTAGGGATTCTATCTTCCTCCTCGAAAGCAAGGGAAACAAGAAGCTTGGGTCAAGGAACCTTGGGGAAGAAGAACCTTCATAGGGAAACCATCTCCCTATAGGTAAAATCCGATTTTAACCCATTTTAATTCTGATTTTTGTTGTTGTGCCCATTAGGAAACCCCCTTTTGTGTAGATCCCGATTTCTAGGGATCCTACATGAAGACCTAGGAGGAATTAGGATTTGGGTGTACCTATGGGTGTTTCCCTAATTTCTGGAACCCTAAACCTAGGGATTTTTTTGTAGACACGATTTTACCTCCAATATATGAGTTTAGATCTCGATTCTTAGGTTTTCGAATTTAGGATTCATGGGTACTTGTGTGAATCCATTTTCTGCACTTCTTGTGTTTGTAGAAATGCCCTTAAGGTTTTACCTATCTAATGTATTCGTATATCTGCATATTTTGACATACAACTATATACATAATATAATTACTGGAGTTGTCAGCTATGTGTTGGATTTTTTCCCTGTACAGTGGATGATTTGAGATGTGCAATGCAGTCGGGTGTTTTGGGACTGTTCTGTGCAGTGTGTTTGGGAAAAAACTGTGCAGTCGAGTGGAGTTGTTCAGTGCAGTATTAGGTCCTATGTGTGTGCAGTGATTTGTGTGTGTGAGTGTTTTCCTGTTTGTATGTAGCAGTAAGTCAGTGAGGTTAAGTTTAGTAAGAATTTCCTGGTTTTAATGTATCACTCTGTGTGTGCCTGTGAGTTTTTCCTGTGTGTGTATCTTTATATACAACCTGTAGTAGTGTGTGTCTGTAGCAGTGAACAGATCAGTGTAAGTTATTGGGAGTGAGCTCAGTTGAGGCTAAAGAATTGGTAGTTCGTGTGCACTAGAGTGCACACAAGTGTTGACAATGTAATATTTTGATTTACATACCTGATACACAGGTAAGTATCAAATGAGAGATGGTTCACTGCATTAGGGGAGATATATTGTCAGTTATAAGTGTGGTGTAGAGAATTTTTGTACTGCAACAGAAAGTTGCATGGCAACAACTGAAATTGTTGTTACACTTATAGCAGCAGCAGTAGCAACTGCCTTAGGCTCGGGAAGAATTGCCTTGGGTAGACTGGAGCAGGCTTTAACCATTGCACAGTTGCATATGGTAACAGTTTGGATTGGCTTGCTATTAACTCAGTCACAGCAAGTCTGCAAGGATTGATATCAGGCTTTGCAGCTGTTGTATCAGCTGAGCACTGATATCTGAAATTATATATGGATAGTATTATTGATACTTGGGTATGTGCACATGTGTGTATGGGTTGTAACAGTTAACAGTATCCGGGGTGTGAGTTATCAGTTGCTTTAGTATAGATGATGGGGGTGTTGATTTGGGGGCATCTCATACAGTGACAATATCAGTGAGCATTGATACTTGTTGAGGCCTGACACAGTGTATATATTTTACTGATGTGTAGTGAGCATATCATTAGTTTTTGGTATTGGTTAATTGGTATCATATATAGTTGGTAAGGTTAGATACCAAATAGGTATTAGGTATTAAGTTACTAGTTAAGTTATCAACTAGTATAAGCTAGGTATCCTTAGTATGGTCAATTAGATAAGAATAAGACTAAGGTTGACTAGTAGACCTAGTATGGACCTAAAAATAGCTTAGAAACATCATCCTAGTTATTATTTATAATTATCTTTTCATTTCACACCTTAACACCATTATTCTATATTAGGTCTTTGTGATCCCACTTGGACATCGATCCTCACACTTTGCTCAGGACCACAGGCGAGTACATTCTCTGACATTTTTATTTTGTTGATTACTTCTATAAATTCAGTTGTAGTACATACTTGATTCCGACACAATGGATACACGGGATAGCACCCTAGATCCCCATCATGAGGAGTCGTGATTGGAATCCATCGTGCTAGCTGGGGGATGGGGAACTATTAGTAGATTATGTGATCATATCCAAACATTTACATGCGTCATAGCTCACCCCACTTCTCACGTCGGGTTTGGCTTGACCATTTACATGCATCATAGCTGTTATATATGATTAGCCTGACCACTACATGCATCATAGCTAACCATATGGTTAGCCTGACCTACAAGAATCATAGCTAATCATATATAACCAGCCTGATCTAGTCCCAAGCCGATCACATAATAAACTGATATTTCAAACACTTAGCTAGATGTCTATTTTTTATTCAGATTCACTTGTTCTAGCATTCACTACTTATTGTTCTAGCATTCACTATTATTGTTCATTGCTAGATGCTCTATTGCCTATTTTTATTTCTCCAGTACTTCACATTTTCAGCATATATTCTCATCTTGTATTTCTTACACTGTTTATAGTTTTTGTTAACTTAATGAAACTGCTGTTAGTGTTTATGCTTTGCTCCAATCCTGACTGGATAACATTTTTCAGAGGACCTGGAGAACTTTTGCCCCACTCATTACGGCCCAGGATTAGAGGGAGATTGCACTCCGGAAATCCCAGAGGAGTTGCCTATTCTAGAGGAGATCTTACCTGCCTGTTCTTAGATTATTTTTCTGTATTATTATTTTAGACTGAGACTGAGTTGTATTTATTATTTTGTGACTTTGTGAGGTCATCTATACCCAGGACGTGAGTTGGACTTATTTTGGTTAGTTTATTATAAAACTCTTTTCCATTCTCATCGTGCCCATTATTCTTATAGCTTATGATTGAGTATATTTATAGAACTGTGGATTATTATCATTGTCCTCCATACGGAGTTGAGACTATTGACAGGATATATATTATGTTGAGACCTAGACAGCGTTCTACCGCCGATGCTGCGGCGTAGGCTGGACGAACACACGACTCATGCCCAAATTCCGGGTGCGGGTCATGACACAACTTAACCCGTTGAGCCGGACTAACTAAAGGGTCCAAGACTGACTCCAAGCCCCTACCATTTTTGTCCTTTGGGTCATTTTTGAATTTTGACCCCAAGTACCCCCAGTTAATTTAAATTTGTGGGGCACATTATTTCTATTTAAATAGGGGATACCAACTTTGTCAATCCTAAATTAATCCCAATGCCATTTTAATTAAACCCTTGCCTAACGCACAACACCCTCTCACCATAAAAATTACTAAACATATTTTTCTCCATAATTTTTGTGTCATTTTATGTGTCCGTATAATTTCTCAAATTTACGGGGCTAAGTTGCAATTAAGGAATTTTAGGTGACCTCACCCTATTCGCCATGAACAATGGAGAGGTCCCAAAATGGGGTCTATTCTCACCCATCAATTCAATCCCTTCATGAAGAAACCAATTTTTCTTTATGACAAATCTCCACCCTCTATTTTTGAATAGGATCATCACCACCCTCCATCCCCTTCACAAACCCCTATAAAGCAACACCTCACCCCACCCTCAAAGTACACCACCGGCCCTAATCCCAAGGAAAACCCCCTCTTTCTCTCTCCTCCTCCATTTATTTCCTTCATGCAAAGAAGCACCTCCCTCCATTAAAATCTTTCTTCCTCTTCCTTTATTCTTCACCTTCACCCGACTCCAGCTCCAGTTCTCTTATCGACCGCCTACTCCGGCCTGACCAGCAAAACCCCTACCAGCCGTTCTCCCGCACGGCCTGAGCAGCGGTCCAACTCCGGCAGAATATATACTACCACCTTCGGCTGTCCCTGACTCCGTGGGAGGCTGCACCAGTCGACTCCGGCCTCTTCTCGCCGGCGCCGTAGACTTCCCCTCCCGCGCGGCCTGAGAAGCAGTTGACTCCGGTCTCTTCCTGCCGGTGTTGTGGACTTCTCCGTCCGGCTGAGAGCCCCACGACGGCTCGACAGCGGCTCTGCGGCCCTACTCCACAGCCGGCGCAGCTGTAAACTTTTCCCCCGACCGCGACTGTGTTCCTGACGCCGACTGCACAACTCCGGCACTGTGCATGGTCGACCTCCTTCCGGTCCAGCCCGTGACGGTTCCCACTTCAGTCCCGTCCGGCTGTGTTTTCCGACCCTCCCCGACCGCTTGTCAGTCCAGCACAGCCCTACTCCGGCCACCTTCTCCGACAACATCTTCTTGGTATCGACTCTTTCCCTCCCCCTCTCTTTGTATTGATTTAATATACGTTGTAGTTAGGGATATATATATTTGCTATGCTAGCTAGGTTTTTGAATTACATATGTGGATGGCTAGTGTAATATGGTAAATAAAATATATGGTTGAGGTATATATAGGTTATATTAATGATGATTAAATATGAACATGGATGAGGTTATGTTAATGAAGTTAAACATGAATATGGATGAGGTTATGTTAATGATGATTAAACATGAATATGGATGAGGTTATTTTAATGAGGATTGATATGTTTTAGAGTCTATGTAGTGTAGGTATGTTGATTAGGGTCATTATATGTGGGTTGTTAGAGTTCTTTCTTTTTAACACAATTTATATGTAAGAATGAGGATCCTTTATACTTATGGTTATGTGCAATAGTTAGGGTTTAGGAGCACGGGTTGATGATTTATACTTGTGTGTTTTTGGGAAAAGAAACATTACTTATACAGCATATATGGTTATTGGTAATAACAATATTAAACGAGGAACTTAAAAATCATAAACTGTGTTTTGAGGATGGATTGATGATGTGGTACAAATGACTAGGTGATTTGACGTATCGTACCGATAGTCAACGGTAGTCAACCCCCTAGTGACTAGTCCCTGTGAGTCGATGCTAAGACTAAGATTAGGTGTAGTTGTGTGTAGCATCCCTGTCTGTCGTAAAATAGATTATTGATTCTGGTTTGTAACTCGTCTCTAGGTACTGCGGGACTTGAGGACTTGGACGCGGTACCAGATCCCCGTCATCAGCAGCCGGATGCAGTCAAGTGTACCTTGCCACTCTGTATTTCAGATTACAGTTATTTATTGTTTCTTTATATACATTGTGCACGTATTTATGTTGACGTTCGATACTTCGCGTCCTGTTCACAACCGGGTGAAGACGTACGTCGTAACGTCTTAGAAAGATTGTTAGATGTTTCATAGTATCTCGATATGCGTACCTGAGTATATCGACACCCCAGGACACACTCATACACTGTGATCGTGCCAGATTCCTGTATCCAGATACTGACATCATGACCAGGGACTGGGATGATCTTAGGGTCGCGTCTGTCGAGTTACTTCCGTGAGTCGAGACTGTTAGATAGAGGTTAAGGTTCAGCGCATAATCGTTGACCGCTTGGGAAGGGGAAGACAGTTACTAGACGTTTGGGCTACTCTGCACGCACTTATATATGTATATGTAGTGATCCTGTATTATAGTGTAGTGGTATCACCCGTGTGTCTTTGTGCTCGGAGCTACGGTACGACCCGTGTGTCTCTGTGTTCGGAGCTACGGTTTAGTTTAGAAAGCCCACGCGTCGAACATTGTCTTTAAACTGTGTCACACTAGTTGGATATGATAGAGTACCCTGTCGTGCACTTATACTTTCTGTTTACTTGGCATGTTGTATTTTTGTACCTTGTTACGTCCCTCTGAGGACCTGGTTCCCTGCCAGTTTTGCAGCATAGATGTTTACGGAGCATTTGGAGTTGCTGTTGTAGTGCATGTCTTGCGAGCATGGTACCAGGTACTCACCTTATATCTACCGACATTATGGTTATTGTTTATTTCATTTGCTATTGTAGCCTAGTTTTTATAGACTCATACTTCTTCTGGAGTCTATTCGAGTTAGTGTGTTATTGGGCGGCCGACTCTAGCATATATAGCTCTTTCTTGTATACTGTTGTACATTGTGGATCGAGACAGAGAGGTTTACATTTATGAGATAGCTAGATAGTGCCCTTTTATATTACAGCTTATACGTATTCGAGTCAGACTAGAGTCTGGTCGAATGCGTAGCTGGCGTGTCACGTATTCCTGGTCCTACGTATTTTGGGACTGGGGCGTGACAGAGGGGGAGGTGCTGGTTCAGCAAGGAAATAGGTTAGCGTTTGGGTTAGTGAAATAACCAAAATGCCCTCCAAATCAAGTCATCCAAAATAGGATTTGGGTTTGGGGTTCCAAATGCACTCTAAATAATCCCTAATCAATCCAACTGAACTAATTAAAATATAAATAATTATTCTAAGCCAAAAAATAAGTCTGACAAGGGTGTTGGTTGGGTCTGACATGGGTCCACTAGGGTCCAACATGGCTCCAGGCTAGCCAAAATACTAAAATAACTAATAAAAAATAATACAACCAATAATTAAATATTAATACAAATATTTATGATAAATACACAATTAACCAAATGAAAATAAAAAAAATACCCTGCTCTGGAAATGGGGTAGTGACAAAACGTATCACGACCCACAACCTGGATTTTGGCATGAGTCATGGGTACGTCTAGCCTACGTCGTAGCGTCGACGGTAGAACGCTGTACAATAAGACACAAGTATAATCTATAACTCACAACTTATATACATCTCTACACTATACTCAATCACAGGCACAAGTTTAATAAATACACCAAGATAATAATAAAATAATAGTCTTGATGCGGGTCCAAGAAATCTTCCCAAACTAAATATCCAAAGTACAATATTCAAAATACTTTAAAAAAAACTGCCGGAGAATAATCCGGTCCAAAATAACTAACAAAATCAACTACTACTAATCTACTCTGTTGCAAAAGGTATCTGAGCTGCTAACTCTTCCTGATCCTCCGGAAGGGCAAGATCGGGCTCTATTATGTCGCTAGCATACAGTCCATAATGTGTAGGGATTTTATCCTCATTGTAGTCATCTAAAATGTGGTTATCTAGTTAGAAAAGGAATGAGTACATCATAGTGAAAACAGTTCCAACACATGGTAGAAGCTATAAGACAAGAAATAGTAACGAATATATGACAACAACAAAACCAAAACCACAATAAGGCAACTAGAATAAATAAATACTAAAGTCCTGTCATGGCAACATATAGTACAATATCTCCAAGCAACAAAGGAAATTACTACAATGTATGGAAGAATAGATATGAACAACTACTCTATGTGATTTGAAATACCTTATTGACATGTGGACGGCTAAAGAATAAAATTCGGTAAACCACACGTGTCGTGCATGGCTTCTATTATTTTAGTAAGACTATGGCATAGAAATGGTAATTCACACATCTACTAAGTATTTCCTCTCCCCACGAGTACAACATGGATTCTGAACCCGTCACGAAGAAATAACAATAATCCAGAACAGTCACGTATCTCATAATAAGAATCTATTATACCAATCCGTGTAGCAAGTGGCAAGAATCAAATAATCAATACTAAGCATGCTTTATAAAGACTATCCAGCACTGAAAGTAATCACGAAAATATACTCGCCTGTGGTCCTTAGCTGGTATGAGTCAGAAACCAAGTAACAGTCCAAATAGCCCATGTATTATAAATTTACCATGTCAAAAGATAAGTTATTTTAATTTATTTAGTTATGAAATAATTACTCTAAAATTCTAATTTGATTATTCTAATTTTTTGGTTAATTCCTAAATTTTGTTCAAAGGAACTGAATTTTATCAACTTGAGACTCATGGCATGCAAATCGAGGCAATCTATTGACCGAAAAGTCAATCGATAATTCTGTTGATCACACAAATTTAACTTCCTTGTGCATCAACCGAGTCAAAGGTACTGAGATCTTAGTAAAGTCTGATACAAATCTTCTGTAGTATCCTGCCAAGCCCAGGAAACTACACACCTCCACTACCGTCTTCGGAACTGGCCAGTTATCTACTGTATCTACCTTCTTGGGATCAACTGACACTCCTTCTCCAAAAATAACATGTCCAAGAAATGATATGTGATCCAGCCAGAACTCACACTTACTAAGCTTCATATATAACTGGTGCTCCCTCAAAGTCTGCAATACTATCCTGAGATATTCTTCTTGCTCCTCCTCATTACGAGAATACATAAGAATGTCATCGATAAATACTACCACAAATTGGTCTAAGTATGATAGGAAAATATGATTTATCAAATCTACGAATACCGCTGGAGCATTAGTCAGTTCAAATGGCTTAACTAAGAATTCGTAATATCCATATCGTGACCTAAATGTTGTCTTTGGTATATCTTGCTCTCGAATTTGTATATGATGATATCCTGATCTTTTATGACCCATACCCAAAATAAGGGCACGAGTAGTGAGCAACGCCCAGCCTACGCTACAACATCGACGGTAGAAAGCTGTCTGGATTAACTCTACTATCTAAACATCTCATACAATGTATATATGGTACCTGTCAATTATCTCAACTCCAAATGGAGTAGCAATATAGTATCTAATAATGGTAAACTATACTCAATCAAAATGCAAACTAAGAAAGATAAATCATGTGATAGAATAACGAAGGAAAGAGTCACAAAATATTCACAAGTCTGAAATAATATATACATGCTAATAACCTCAATAGAGTCTAATACAAGTCTAAATAATTAGTCTAAGCCTCCTCAGCCTCTAGTACTAGGTCCTCCTGCTCTAAAGGAGTATCCTCTAATGGTATGCCGTCCTACGGTCCGTAGTGGGTGGGACACTTGTCCAGAAGCCAATTATCTGAAAAATATATCCAGTTAGGATTGGAGCAAAGTACATACTTCTAAAAGCAGTTTCAAATACATAATCGAGCATATATAACAGATAATAGAAAAGAATACAATATAAATAAATATTAGAAACAAAGTGAACTAGAGGGAACAAGTAATGTATTGGAATGAAGAACAGACAAAAGAACAACTGCAATAAAAGGAAATAGATAAAACTAACTAATGTGCCATAGAGTACAAGTTCATTATGTGATCGATTTGGGTTGAACACAAATACAATATGGTAACTCAATTACATGTGTGATATGTAATCGACATGTACATGAATAGACTTGGGCTTGATCACATAACCAACTCTTACTCTCGTATCTCCAACTAATACCAAATAGACCCAATCACGACATATTACGAATACGAATATAAGCATAATGAACACGAGCAGTGTATGAACACGAAGTACACTAAAATCAATACTCGATACACACGGTGAAATATATATAAAGGAGTACCCGCTGAACACGGTAGGGGATAACCTCTCCTAACAGTATCCATATAGTACCAGTCCATGTAACCACTGTATCGAAATCAATTATACATTTCTAAAATATACGATATATACACTATTATGAAATAAAAACTAACATAGAAATGTACTCACTTCTAGTCCTGAGCAAAGTGTGTCTCTCGATGACCATGCTGGTGTTACACAGTCCTATATAGGAATTATTATATTAATAAGTGTAATAAAGCAATAAAATACTAAAATAAGCTAAAAATATGATGTTCATGGTCAATGCTAGGTTATTTACCAATTTTTAGGTCCAGCTATGGTTATTAATCTATATTGGTCACTAACAAGTCAATACCAGCTTGCACTTGGTATTACCTTAGTTATACTAAGTCATTACCATGGTGTATAGCTAATACCTTAATTAATATAAAGTAATTTAACTAACTGGTAATTAACTAGTAATATTAACTAATACACTATTCTAACTGACTAATTTATAGCTATACACTTACTAACATATAAATACTAACTACTATTCATCTGAATACTAACTTATCTACTAACTCACCACTGGCAATTACTATCTAACAACTGATACCAATCACACTAACTAATACACTACTTATCTTAACCAATACACATTTACTAATTATTGCTAATATACCAACTAAGCTAACTAGTATAACTAGACCACACTTGCTAGCATTTAGTATATAACTTAGTTACTAACTTTACACTCACACTCAATAGCTGAGACACTAACTGACATATACTGATACTTACAATAACTAATACCTGCTACTCTATTTGACCTCCATAAACTGATACACTGATAATACCAACACACTTAGTACTACACTACTAATCAACTCATATATGTCATTAGTGATACCTCAACTTGGTATCTCCTCATCTCAATTGACTTGAGTCCCCACTTAGTATTAACTAACATTCTTCACTTAACTGATTCAACTGGACACCAAGGTATTAAGTACAACCTAATACTCACACCCATACATTAGTGCTCGATCCCCTCATCATTTATCACTCATAGATACTTACCTCACGTACTGTTATTGCTGCTACTACTGATGTTATTCTACATCCCCACTGCAGTCACTACCTATTGCCCAAAACTTGGCATACTCTATTGCACTATATACCTTAGTGCATTACCCCAACCGTCACTCCCACAGACCCAAGCATCAGAGCCCCCTCCTGAACTAATCAGTGCATAATGCATTGATATTCATTCCACTGTTAAGTATGCAGTCCTCACTCCCACATACCTGACTGTATCCTTCAGTCCCCCAATCTCAGATACTGGTGCTATTGCTCGATTGTTTCATTACCTACTACTGCTGCCTCCAAAATCCCTTATTGCACGATACACTAAATCCCCAATTGATACAATACTACTACTACAAATCACTACACATATTAACTCCCAACCTACTCACACGAACTCATACTAATCAAACTCCTTACTGAAACTAATGTATCAGAGTTTAGACCCTCCCCCCAATTGCACTTAACCACTGCCTTTGCTGCTGTTCTTCAAGTTGCCACTACAACTAATGTTGTTATTCTCCCTTTAGTCGAGAATAGACCAGTGAATGCCCCCTCTTCCCCTTGGTTATTTCCTTGTTGTTCTAACAGTACACTTGTATCAATTGCTAGTGTAGTTAATCTATTTTCCCTGCTCGAGCACTCATCTCATATTAGTGAATATATCTGTATCCACCTTGATACAAATACCTAACAATTACCATGTATACATATACAATAGATATATAGCTATAGGTTTATGAATGAATATCTATATGAATATACACCACTAATCATTTCATCAAACACTCATGGTGCATAAATGGATACGCTAGGATACGTTCCTGAAACACACCTCAAACTTCTCCAAACCTAAACCAAAGCTTACCAACATATTCTAATTGGTGTTTAGAGTCTAATCTAAGTGCTAGCAAGCCATTCCAAGTGTTATGGTACAATTTGTCATGTGTGTGGCACCCGTGTCAAAGAAAAATTCCAAAATCAATCCGTATCATTAAATTGCCATGACACGACCTACAGTATCCAATTATGGATACAATACTAGTCTCATAACCCCGATCTAAGTCTAATTAGACTAAATTAGGCACATGACACACACTTGATGTGTCCACCTCATTATTCTCCCAACATGCACACAAATTACCACATAGAACTCACAATACATAACCAATTAGCCTAAAAATTTCTTCTATAGGTAGTCCTATGCCATAGGGTTATCCATAAAGGTTAAACGCATAATTAAGGAGCTATAATAAATGAAAAATTCAGAAATTACCAATTGGGAGATAGTTTGCCAATAAAAATGCAATTGGACACGATCCATGCACGATCTCCATCTCCAAAGCTCCTCCTCCTTGTGCTTCTTGCTTCTTCAAGCTCCTAAGCTCCAACAGTGATGAATTTGAGAAGGAATTAAAGGTGAATTGAGAAAGAATTGATGGAGGAAAGGAATGAAAATTTGGGGATCTAGAATTTGAGAGAAAATAAATGCAAATAAAAGAGGAGAGGAAAAATATGAGGGCTTTTATGTGCCCGGCCCCTATTCTTCTCCTCCAAGTTATTGCAAAAGTCCAATATGTCCTCTAATGGTATATTATGAAGTAATTAAGGCGGGTATATTAGAAAGTGTTCTAACTAATCTAAATTAGCTCTAATAAACCTAATTAATTAATAGGAATGGGTCTATTCGGCTATTCTCTCTCTAACTAAAACAAATAAAACAAGTCCCTACTCAAAATGGCACTCTAATAAATAAATAAATATTACAAGCATTTAAATAATTAATTTAGGTACACAATTATTAATATAATAATCCCCAAAATTAAATTTCTAGGCTAAATTACCAAACTACCCATAGCTGAAAAAGCAAGGGTGACATGATCGCAGATCTATCTTGGAGAAGATACTTGTTCCACTTAATTGGTCAAACAAGTCATCAATTTTGGGCAATGGATACTTTTTGTTCACTGTTACTGTTTCGGATAAAAATAAACGAAAGTAAAAGTACGAGAAAACGACAAGGTTCTTTATTTCAAAGAAAACCCCGCTCGAACTTCGTCGGTGTTTATAAACAAGATTGTACAATTTTGATCCTACAGGAGGAATGTCGAAGTACAATTTATTTGATCTGGGTAAATATTGCTATAGGTGTCTGATATGCGGTCGATCACTTTAGCCCTTGGACCACACGATGTTGAAGAAGTGCCAGGGAAGACAGAAGAAGCTTCGAAGGTTACGAGGGATAGTGGATGTCCGATGCCAAAGTCGTCGATCACTACTCTTTGTCTCAGCTCTGGATTCTTCTCTCTCTCTCTCTTTGCTCTCTATCTCTTTGATTCTTTTACCTTCAATTTTTGCGACCTTGTCCCCTTTTGATAGAGGTATCTATTTATAGAGTTTTAGTGACAGTGACCCCTCAGTCGGTGTGGAAATCGAGTAGTGGAAAGTACAACACCCTTTTACACGACTGTTTAAAATAAATAATACCTACATATAGATGACCTTTTGAGTGCGCATGTGACGTGTGTCCATCTAAGGGACAAACGCGTATATCTGCTGCGAAGATCACGGCGTAGAAGCCACGTAGGAAGTTATCCCTTGTGTAGAAGAGGTTGGCGTAGAAGCCAATAACTGTCACCATGGCATAGAAGCCAAGTAGGCATAGAAGTCAAGTAGGCGTAAAAGCCAAGTAGGCATAGAAGCCGAGCGGTCATAGAGGCCGAGTGGGCATAGAAGTCGAGCAGGCGTAGAAGCCGAGTGGTCCTAGAAGCCGAGCAGGCGTAGAAGCCGAGTGGTCATAGAGGCCGAGCAGGCGTAGAAGCCGAGCAGGCCTAGAAGCCGAGATTATGTGGACGTTTTAGCCAGAATTACGGCTTTGGAGATATAATCAAATCTCTTGCTTTAAATACAGAGATCTGCCCCCATCCTGCGCATTAAATACGGAGACTTGTCTTTAAGATTTGCCATCATTCTGCGCATTAAATGCAGATACGCACCTCGAATTCTATACGAAGAGTAACTGCTGATGTGTCGATCTGTTTGCCTTCTATGGAGCGTAAGAAGCTCACGTCTGCCTGTGTAAAACTGGGCAGCGTATTCCCTTATATGCGTAAGAGTAGTTTACGCAAAGGGGATGTCACTAAACGACGGTTCGGTGACATTTAATCAAATCTCCTGCATTGAATGTAGGGATCCACCATTATCCCGCTCATTAAATAAGGAGTCATATTTTGAAGGTTTGCCACCCTTCTGTGCATCAAGTGCAGAGACGTGCCTTGGGCATCTGTCAGTATTCGGCACTTTAAGTGCAGAGACGTGCCTCGAGAAACTGTCACCGCTCTGCGCATTAAATGCAGAGATGTGCCTCGAGCACTGTACGAAGTACAGATTTTGACGTGGCAGGCTGTTTGTCTTCTGCGGAGCGTAAACATCTCACATCTGCCTGTGTAAAACAAGGCACATTCCTTCGTATGTGTAAAAGTGGTTTACGCAAAGGAAATGGCAGTAAATGACAGCCTGGGTTGCAGTGCCGCGCCATCATTATAGCCGTCGCTTGGGTTGTCGTGCAGTACTCTTTGTTAGGAGTCCAGATGTCAGGTTCATTGCATGATCTGACAGGTTTATTTTAAAGAATACGAAGCATTCCTCGTACACTTTCAATGCTACATTGAAAGCGGATGAGTTTTACGCTATAAAGGCGATGAAGCACCTTGTTTTACGCTGAAGCAGCCTGGACATACTGCATTATACGGATGGTCCTTGAGCCTATAATTTTACGCTGTGGTCAGCAGAAAAGCTTTGTAGCACGTTTGATGGCTCCGAGGTCCTCTGTTTATGCTGCCCTGCATCAACATGCTGCGTATAGCTATCCAGCATATTTTTTATGCTTCTACAAGACCCCCTTCAAAGCTTTTAAATTTCTCGTAATTTGAAATGCTTTGAATGAAGCATGAACCGTTCCTCGTAACTCGAAACGCTCTAAATGGAGCCTGAAACGGTCAAGCCTGACAAGTTCTTTCATGGCTGACTTTATGGCAGAGTTATTGGGGATCGGTGATCTCTTTCGCCTATAAAAAGGCTGAGGCATTTTCTTGTTCTTCCCACACTTCCTTCACCACACAGAGATGATGGCCGGAGTTCGTTGGGTCAATTTGAGGAAGAAGGAGATCATGTTCTTCCAGCATGTAAGTAGCCAAAAAAGATGGCGTCTTCGAGCAAATATTATCTGTAACGATGGATCATTGAAGGATATCATAGCCTCCTTTGCTCGGGATAATCAACAACTTTATATGGTGGTTCTTTCTAGAGAGAGGAAAGGGTCATATTTTACCATGTTGGTTGCAAGTGGTGCCTTATCCCGTTACCTGTGGACGAGGGCAGGCAAACTGGCAGCTGTCAAGGATTGAATTGGGTGAAATATCTCAACTCAATCTGTCACGACGTTGGATATAGGAAAGCAGAGTTACTTCTGCTTTTCTTCTATTGGAGGATGGGTCTATGCCCAGTTTTGTATCCTCCCGCCGTTGACCAATATGTCAGTCAGTTTGCGGTTACTGACTGACTGCTAGAGAAGATGGATGAAGAATGCCGCCCATGCGAGAACCTGGCCGAAACAGATTCTGGGCGCGATCTTTAAATAAAAATGAGAAACCCTTTATAGACGGGATTTCCCTCATATGTAACCACAAAAATGGGGAAAAACCCTTGTAGACTGGATTTCCCTCATATGTAATCGTGATTTTAATAAGATCGTCTTCTTCTTTGCATATGATCATCTTGCCATACTTTGCTGTAAAGTCAGAATATGTGTAGCTTCGACACGTCTGATTCTTTACATCGAATCTGTATAGAAAGAGTGCTAGGTCCTGTCCTATCTTTTACACATAACTAAGGATGCGCAGAAAGCCGCTTTAGCAGTCGAGTGTTCGAACTGTCCTGCTGTTAGTAATGAGGAACCACGTAGATTTTTGAACTATTGTTTTTACTTCTGATAAACATAATTTTTGTTCAGACTTTATCTTCAAGAATGATTTCTCGAAAGTCCCTTGGAACAGGGCGAGGAATGGCTGTCAAGAACTGAGTTGCCATCTTGAATTTACAGACAAAATATTCAGACTGGATTTCTGGATGAACTTCGAATCGACCCATGAAGAAGAGCAATTTTTAATGTTGAACTCTGTATGCTTTGGGTACTTGGCATATCTTAAGGTCAAGAAGGAGTATCTTCTGTGTGAACTCTCACAATTGACCACCTTTGATAACTGTTTAGATGTACTGTACTGGCCGGCGCATTTTTCAGATATGCGGAAAGCCATAGAGCATGAAATCATAAGTTTGCAGCCTCTGAGCGTAAACTAAACGCCACCGAGCGTAAAATCATAGACTTGTAGTTCCTGAGCATGAAGTCGTAGGTTTGTAGCCTCTCGAGCGTAAAAGCTACCGAGCATGAGAGCATCCGGACGTAAAACCATAGACTTGTAGCATTTGAACGTAAAACCGTAGATTTGTAGTCTGTGAAAAGGAAATCTTTCGAGCGTGCAGTTGTGGATTCGTTGCCTCTGAGCGTAAACTAAACGCCATCGAGCGTGAGGTCATAGATTTGTAGCTGCTGAGCGTGAAGTCATAGGTTTGTAGCCTCTCGAGCGTAAAAGCTACCGAGCACAAAGGCATCCGGGCGTAAAACCATAGACTTATAGCCTGTGAGCGTAAAACCGTAGATCTGTAGCTGTCGAGCGTAGAAAGCTCCTTAGCGTAGAAACCACGAATCTGCTTTGCGCGAAAACTTTTTGAATTCGCTGACTGTCCGCCTCCTCTGAGTAGTAGGATGATGTAGTCCCCAATCATAACCGAATATTAATTAGGAGATTTGGTTCGGGATTTGAGGAGTCCATCCGAACTCTATATATGCCCCAAGTTTCTGACAGAAAAAACTTTTCATCCGTCTTCTGCGAAAGAAAGCCTTCGTCTGTTCGAGTTTTTCTTCGTTTCTTCTCCGAGATTTCAAAGTTTCCAGTAATGGCCCCGAAACAAGTCCCCTCCACTAAGGGAAAGAAGGTTGATTCTTCTTATCGTTCTTCTGCTCAAGCGAGAGCATCTTCGGTCGGGCAAGGCAAAATTTATTCTGAGCGAAGTATCCCGCCGACGAGCAGTGCACCCGGCCTTAAAGGTAGAGCTTTTGGGACAAAAAAGAATGACTAAAAATCCTTCGCACATGTTGTACGTGACCGTGCTAGGTCATCTTCTGTGTTGATAGCCTCTTTAAGGAAGATGATGCACAGAGACGTTTCATATTTTATGCCCACATTTCTAATATGTCAGCGCAAAAACTCTATATTTTCGCAGTCTGGCGTAAAAGCTTTGACTGTCAAAAGTTGGTGTATAAATTTTGAGTGTTACGCTTCTGGATGAAGATTCTAGCGTGATACCTCAACTTTATCAGTCTGGCATAAAGCACAGACTGTATACCGCTAGTCTTGAACTTTACGTTTTAGGAAACGGATTCCAGCGTAATGGTCAAGTTTTTACGGTCTTGGCGTGAAGCACAGACCGTTGATTTTTGGCGTATGCTGCAAGTTTATAGAATATGACTTGTATTTCTTCCATCTTGCAGTTAACTTGCATGCGTCTCCGCTAGCCGATGTGATGGGTTCTGCCGCAGGGATGCTGTACTCCAACTACCTGGAGGACCCGTCACACGTGACATTTCCTATCTCCGGGCCCCAGTATCCCGAAGGAAGGGAAATTCTGATATCGGCTCAGGGCGAGCGGACGCTGCTAAACTTGATCAACGGGGAGCCCCTGAAGTACATAGACGGGGACCAGTACCTAAAGTCGGCTTTCCTCTTCGGGGACATGATTGACAAGCAATCCCAAATGAAGCCCAAGAGAGAACTCTGGGTTTTTCCTGTCGGGAGCTTGATTTTGTATCTGCCCAAGATGCCGAGAGACTATCCCATCTTGGCTTTCTTTCATGCTACATATCCCAGGTGGATGTCGTGGACGCTGACTCCCGATCTTCACGGCAAGCCGGGGAAGATCTTTTATTTAAAAGGAGCGGACCAGGGGTCGTTCGTCAGCCGCCCTTCCGGCAATATGACGATGTTCAGGAGACTGTACCCGGGCAGTGTCCCGAGTGAAGATAGCTTAGTGATCCAGCCGGTCCAATTATCGACCTTTTGCAATGATTTTATGGGGCACGGGGGAGTATACCCCAAGGTGAACCCTCGGTGCGGTGGGTGGATCACCCCTACAAACCTTCGATGGGCTCGCTTAGTTGATTCGGCCCTGAAGCATTTTCAGACCGAGTTGGAGAACATTGGTCTGTTTGCAGCTGTGAGTGCCACCAGTGTTGGGTTACCTCCTAACCTTAACCTGTTTCTAGCACTAATGGAGCGATATATTTCACTCAACGGGACTTTCGCCACTCCACTGGGGGAGTTGGGATTGGCCCTCCATGAGATGGCAGAGACCTCGAGACTGTCGATGGGGGATACTCTATATGAAGAGTATGTTCCCACGAACCGGGAGCTGGGGGATTCAGACTCTCGGGTAGTGGAGGTGTACCAGGAGCTAATGTGTCACTACCTCGCTTGCACCACTTTTTATGGTGAGCCCTCAGATTTGGCTCACATCAATAAATGGACATCCTACCTCTTCTTACATCGGTCGAGGACTGCTAAGCCGGAGAAGGTATTGGAGGGCAAGGACCTGCCAATGAATCCTCTGAGCGTGCTTAATGCTCAGGTAGTCGATGATCTCATGGCAGACGCTGGGGCTCCGAACTTGATCCTCGGCGAAGGGGTAGGACAGTATCCTGTAGGCACTAAGGCCTATAGTTATTTGAGGCGCTGCCACAGGCCTCTGTCCAGGAAAGCTCAACTGGCTGGCTTTCTCTCCATATGGCAGCGCCGAATGGTGGTACCTGGTATCGCATCTGCGGACCGCATTCACCATAATACGCTATGGCCTGCAGTGTGTCTGGTGTTCGGGGCAAGCCTGGGCTTGCTCCCTGACATGGTGTGCCTCATTCTATCTGGCCTGAGGGCGATGACTGACGGGCTACTCGTCGATGAGACTCGACGTGATAGCTTTCCCAGGGTAGAATTACCATACATGTATCTGATGGGATGGTTAATTCTTTATAACCCCAGGGTTATGTCTCCCGGCTCCGGCAGTAGTTCGGGGGCTAGTTTTTTGTTAAACTACCAGAAATCCTCCTGGAATGTGACCACGGTTCTAGACTGTCGGCGGGTGCTGGGCTTCAGTCATAGCTGGAAGCTTTTCTGCACTTTCCCCTCCGTACATCGCAATCAATCGAGGATTAGGGTTGAGGATTTCGGTAGAGAGAAGACCAATCTTTCTCCTGAAGCTTTTAATTGGTTGGTCCGCATTAGACCTTTCCATTTACTGTACAGGAGTGAAGACCATTGCTTCTTGGAGCCCTACATGCCTAGTCGGTTTGCCAGGCAGTTTGGGTATGATAAGTTGCACGTGGGCAACGCCGTCACCAGCTTTCGGTCCAGGGGTGGACTCATTGAAGGAGCGAGAGGCTGGCGATACTTTCTCATGGGTTACACTGGAGCAATTTTTACTATGCCGGTCATTACCCTCTCCATAGAGCTGTGCATCCTGCACTCGTATGCCCAGTTCTACGTGGCAACGAACACCTTTCATCGCGATTTTGATATACATGAAAGTTTTAGGGTGCCCTCTTCCAAGTCTGGGGGAAGAGTCGAAGTCCCCTCGGTTTCTTCTGACGAGGGTGAGGAGTCCGTGACTCCAGATGAGCCTCTGTTGGCGGTATCGAAGGGTGAAGTACCTCTGCCTGCAGGGCCTTTGGTAATCTCCGGGAAGCGAAAGGCTCCTACTCCGAAGGAGACTTCCCCTCGCAAGAGGAAGAAGAAGATGGTTACTCGTCCCCTATGGATTCCTGGTATTGAGGCTCCTATAAGTGAGCCTGCATCTCCCCATATAGGGGATGATTCTTTGTTTGGGGGTTCCTCGCCTTTTAAAGAGGGACCCTCTACAGTTCCGGCTGGTGGTGCCGGAGCATCTCTGCTGGAGGCCCCCGTCGCTGCTACTGCTTCAGGTAGTGGAACGAGGTTGCCTCCGGGGATGAGTATACCTTTATACGGATTGACATCGGGAGGGACCCCTGCCGTGCTTGTAAGCGCACCTGGCGAGATTCCAGCCGATGAGCCTCGGTTGGAGTTTGACGAGGACCTGGAAGACTATTTGCCAACGTCAGTTAGCAGACCCCTTTCTCCAGGTATGACAGCTTTCTTAGCATCGTTAAGAAATGATTTAGCTGTACAGGCCGCAGATGCGATATATATGACGTCGGCCATGGGTAAATGTCGTCTTCACACCTCTTTTTAGAAAAGTTACCATCATTTCGATACTAACTTCTTTTTGTCCTCTTTTCAGGGGAAGACCTCTTCGGGGAGGGCAGTGTAGATGTGCCCTTCGGCTCTGTGTTAGGTCCTGGCGGCGATATGGAGGTGGTTGATTTAGAAGAAGAAACATCTTCGGGTGCCGGCTCGCCTGTCGACGAGCTTCCGATATCTCAAGAGGAGGACGAGCCTGTTATTGCGACAATGTCTCGTTTGAGTATGCTGGTATCTTCGTCCGGTGTTGGCGCTTCTTCTTTTATCGCACCACCTGTTGAGGCAATGGTAGTGGAAACATCATCTGAGGATGTTCCCGGAGGGGGATTCACCAATATCGAGGCCACACCCAGCGTCCAATCGGATCTACCTGTGCTGATCGAGCAGTACACTAATATCTTCTATACCACTTTGAAAATATTAATATCAAGGGTGTTGGCGAAGAATCTGAGCTTTGCATCGCTGAAGAGCTCTTCCCAGTCTGCGATAATGCCGATCCGAGAATTCGACGACACAGGGCTAGCTGAAACGCTGGAGGAGATAGTTAATGGTTTGGAGCAACCCATTAACGAATACTTGCTGCTAGCTTGAGACAATGTTGAAGATCTGGTCCATGCTAGATACGACTCCATGACTGCACGGCTTGCTGAACAGATGGCAGGCATAAATAAATCCATCCAGACACATCAGCAGAAGATGGATGAAGAAAAAGCCGTCCTGGAGGAGGCCATTGCTCTTCAAACGAAGTGCCAGGCCGAGCACGAAGGGAATGTAGCGAGGGTCCGCAAGCTGGAAACAAATCTCGCTCAGGCAAAGGAGTAGGATTCTCAGTCGTCAGAAGCTCTAGTTGTGGCGGATGGCCGATTGGGCGTAGCACAACAGAACTTGGCACGTGCAGGAGTTGCCCGTGCTGGTTTTCTTCAGGCTAGAGCCGAATTATCCCTGATGAGCGATGATGAGGCACGACTGCAGTGTGCTCGTGCTGATGTCTTGGATTTCAGGACTGAGAGGATGGCCGCCCTGGTGCAGCGGCTTCGCGAACTGACTGCTCCCCCAAAATATACTTTTGCTTTTGCTTTTTAATATACTTTTGCTCTTTTTTGGGAATAATAAAGAGGCTTTCATTTGACTTTGTGGACCCATTATTTTGGAATATAAATGACAGGTTTGGGTGAGAGTGATATTAGAGATAATATGGACGTGATATACTCTCGGTAAGTTTTAGCAGGATATATCTATTCAGAGGTTATATGGACATGATAGAATTATGCTTTTTAGCTAAAATTTGTACACAAGACTTATCAGAGGTAGTATGGACGTGATAGGTCTTGAAGTTCTAAATTAGTTAAATATATCTTTTCAGAGGTTATATGGACATGATAGAATATGATCCAACTAGTTTCATTTTGGAAGTAGTTTTGTCAGAATGAGGTTTTCGCCATATTCCGCTTGAGCATAGGAGGTTAAGCATAGTACCTTTTCAGGAATTTGCCATTGATGGGAGCTATTAACAGGTCTCCATTAGGCTGGGCTAACCTGTAAGCGCCGTTTGAGAACGTCGTCTCGATCACATAAGGGCCTTCCCATTTGGGCTAGAATTTTCCCTTACTTCTGTAAGTGAGAATCATCGGCCTTCTTAGGGCTAAAACTAGCTCGCCGACTTTGAATACCCTTTCCTTTACTTTTTGATTAAAAGCTTTAAAAATACGTGCTTGGTAGAGCGCGATGCGCTGTTGAGCTTGGAGGCGTTTCTCGTCTAATCCTTCTAGCTCTAGAAGCCTTAAAAGGTTATTCTTTTCTTGAGTCAACTCATTAGCCACGACTATCCTGAGTGACAGAATTTGGATCTCGATGGGGAGAACTGCTTCGCTCCTGTAAACCAGTGAGAATGGGGTGCAACCTGTCGGTGCTCGTACCGTTGTGCGGTATGCCCAGAGACATTCTTCTAGCTTCTCATTCCAATTCCTCTTGTTCGAAGAGACAAACTTCTTCAAGAGCTTGATAATGGTTTTGTTGAAAGCTTTTGCCAAACCATTAGTAGCAGGATTATATGCCATAGAGGCGACATTCTGTATCCGATTTTTATCGCAAAATTGATGAAACGCTTGGCTGATGAATTGAGGCCCATTGTCATGGATTATCCTTCGGGGTATCCGAAGCGGTAAATGATGTGATGCTTGATGAAGCTGATCACATTAGATACCTTCACTTCAGCGAGAGGGATCGCCTCTACCCATTTGGAGAAGTAATCCGTGATGGCCAGTATGAACCGGTGACCTCTGGAAGAAGACGGGTGAATAGGACCAATGATATCCATACCCCATGCTTCGAAAGGCCAGGACGCAACTGTAGGATGCAGATGTTCAGGAGGTTGATGGATAAAGTCTGCATGAACCTGACATGCTCTGCATTGTCTTGCATACTTTATTGCATCTGCGATCATAGTAGGCCAATAATAGCCCATTCTTCTGATGCGATCCTGTAGCTTAGGACCGGGTTGATGTGCTCCGTATACGCCGTCGTGAGCTTCACGGATCATCCGATGTGCTTCATCACCAGAGAGACATCGTAATAATAGTCCGTCATAAGACCGGCGATATAGACATTGTGAAGATGCATCAAAATAGAAGCGCAATGATCGTCTTTTGACGGATACTGCTTCTTTAGGGTCTTCTGGCAAGATTTTGTATGCTATAAAATCTATAAAGGGACTTCTCCAGTCTCTCTTTGGAATATCTGTGTCCACTGCGTAGCTGTGTTCTATGTGAAAGTTATTTTTCACACAGAATAAATCTCTGTTAAGAAGGATTACCGAATTCTGCCTTCTTATAAGGGTAGCTAAATCTGCAGCTAGACTGGCTAGGGTATCAGCTTCCAGATTCTGAGATCGAGGCACATGCTCTTGGAAGAATCTGTTGAATGTCATGGCTACCTTGACCATTGCTCGGTGATAGGGGATGAGGTCTGGATTCCGGACTTCATATATTCCTCTGCCCTGATTGACGATCAACAGAGAATCACCGAAAGCTTCCAGAGATTCGACGCCTAATTCCTTAGCGACTTGGAGCCCAATTAGTAGAGCGTTATACTTCGCCATATTGTTTGAACAGGGCTCGCTAAGAGAATATGCTCGGTAGATGACGAGCTTATCAGGAGTGACCAGGACAATTCCTACTCCCGAAACCACATTTCCCCTGGGACCAGTTCTGGAGGCACCATCGAAGAATAGTTGCCATGCGTCACTTTCCATTACGGAATTACATTCTGCAACTTTGTCGGGAATGTCCTCGTACAGTTTGGAGGTCTCTGAGATCGGATAAGCAGCTAGGAAATCAGCCAATGCTTGGCCTTTGATGGACTTCTGAGGGACATACACCATGTCATATGGTGTTAATAGCATCGCCCAAGTTGTGAGTCGAGAATTGAGAACACTTGGTTTGCTCATCAGTACCCGAAGAGGATTGATCCTGGAGATGATGTAAATGGTTTGGCCTGTGATATAGTATCGCGTTTTCTGAATAGCGAACATCAGAGCCAAGCATTCTTTCTCTACTGGATTATACCGGTGTTCGGCTCCCAACATCGTCCTGCTGAGGTAGTAGATAGCCTGCTCGTGACCCATCTCGTTCTTTTGTGCGAGAAGAGCTCCTAGAGAATGATCCATCGCTCGAACATACAGCACGAATGGTCTTCCTATGACAGGAGGCACCAGAACTGGCGGACTAGTGAGGTAGCGTTTGATGTCACCGAATGCTTGCTGACAGGCTTCGTCCCATACGAAGGATACACCTTTCTTCATGAGGCGAGAAAAAGGTTGACATATCATAGAGAGGTTGGATATAAATCTCCGGATATAAGCCAGACGACCTTGAAATCCCCTGAGTTCTCTCAGATTACGGGGCGGTCACATTTCTAAGATGGCCTTGACTTTATCAGGGTCCACTTGAATTCCTTTAGCGGTAATGACAAATCCCAGGAATTTGCCACTGGATACACCCAGAAAGGACTTTGTAGGATTCATTTTGAGTTGATGTTGGCACATCAATTCAAATACTGTCTTCAAGTCTTGGATGTGAGTATCCTTGAGGCAGCTTTTGACAGCTACATCGTCTACGTAATGTTCTACCGTCTTGCGTAAATGCTCATGGAATATGTTACTCATAGCCCGTTGGTACGTTGCCCCGACATTCTTTAATCCGAAGGGCATGACCGTATAGCAATATACCTCCAGTGGTGTCCGAAAGGCAGTACGCTTCTCGTCTTCAGGATGCATCTTGATTTGATTATATCCTGAGAATTTGTCCATGAAAGACATACGTTCAAAACCGCATGTATTGTCAATCATAACGTCTGTGATGGGAAGAGGAAACTCGTCCTTGGGGCAGGCTGCTTTCAGATCTCGATAATCCATGCAGACGCGTACTTTCCCATTTTTCTTCATGACCGGGACAACATTGGCGACCCAGTCGGGATGTTGTTCTTCACGGACGAAGCCGCAGGCTATCAACTTCTTGACTTCAGCTTCTATGGCGTCCATCATGTCCGGGCGGAACCAACGTTGGTGCTGCTTCATAGGCTTCAAATCGGGAAATATATTGAGCTTATGAGTAGCCACCTTTAGATCAAGGCCTGGCATGTCCTCATAATTCCACGCAAAGATGTCGATATATTCTTTTATTAGCTGGATAACTTCTTCCTCTTCTGCTTCGGAAAGATCGTTACTGATAAATATTGGCTTTGGCGAAAGTTCATCCCCAACGTCAATCTGGATAACTTTATCTTCAGTGGGAGGTTCTCTCTGCTCGAAGCAGAACTCCCATTGTGTATCCATTTGCTGAGCCCAAGCATCATTCTCAAACAGTTCAGATTCTTGTTCGTCCGATTAGAAAGAATCCGTCACTACCTTATTTACGAATAATGTTGACTCGAGAGCATGATATGAGTTGGAGGGCGCTGAGCCGTTTTGAGAGAAGGAAAAGATATCCTTGTTTGACTTAGGAGTCGCACGGGAGGTGGTATACCCTAACCCAAAACGAGTTCGTTGATAGTAGGGATCGTCATGCAGCGGCATTCGTCTTCCTTTCCCGTAGTTGAGACCCGGTTCCAGTTTCAAGTTATAGCCCATGCTTTGCATGATCTTCAAAGCTTGCGGGCTGCATCTGTGAACCTATATTTTACCGTCATCATTATCGGAAGAATCTTCTTGCACAGTCGGTTGATGGCGCATGCGACCGAAGACTATTGGATGCTGACTGCTGTAAGTAGGTGGGACAATGAAGACTGAATCCTTATGTGGTCCATATGTCGTGGTAACATTGGATGATGATGCCACTTTCTATATATACGGATGATAGGAATCTATAACTTCCAAGACTTTTTGCGCTATAGGTTCTATATCTTCGTAGGGGGAGGATTCCTGATTTGGAATTTGGGTGTCAATATACTGGAAAAGAGGATGTTTATTATCATCTGAAACATCGTTCTCGGTTGTATCTACATCAGTCGGCTGCCTGTTGCGCCGAAGGTTGATGACCAAGGGTGGAGGCTTCTGGTTCAGAGTGATCACTAGAGGATTACCCCCTTTCCCTGACCTGGTCTCGTTCAGGTGGATAGCCGTAGGCTACATGGCTTTTGGACGAGTAGTCCGTCCTTTCACCTTGATTGTCAGAGGTTGCTTGGCAGAGGATTATTCTGGCTCCCTGTGGGATTCCTTCTCTACTTCGGCTGACACCTCTTTCGTTTAGTCTTGAGAGTACAATACGGCATCAGAGTAGTAGGATTCTACTCCTTTGAACGGGTTCAGGTCAGCAATCTTCGTTTGTACTGTTCCTCGGGTGTCTACATATTTAAAGCATTGATGTAGAGTCGAAGGAACGATGTTGTGGTCGTAGATCAAAGGCCTACCCAGCAGAATATTGTAGGACACCTCTAAATCGATGACGTAATACGTAGCCACCGATCTGAGGTTGCCAATTTGGATCCTCAGGCGAATCTTTCCCAAACGGCTTACTTTTTCCGGCGTTTGAAACCCACGATCGTAGTGGTGGTGTAAGCCAATTCGCAGAAAGGAATCCTCAGCGGTCTGAGTAGACTATGAGGAATGATGCTGATTGATGATCCCTGATCTATGTGAATCCGGTCGACCTCCATGGAACCAATGTACCCGATGTAATAGAGGGGTCTGTCATGCCTGTTATATTTTTCACAGGTTTATCAAAGCGCACTTATTTTTGCTTCCCTTTGTCCACTAAAGTTGGTCTCGAAGGACCAATTTCTGGTACGGTGGATTCCGGTTCTGAAGTCTTGGCAGCTGAAGCGTCTGCCGATGCATCTTTCAGGCTGGCTCCATAGTTCATGAGGTAGGCTTTCCCTGAGCGGGTTCCAGTAGCCAAGACCTCATCTTCTGATGCCGAGTGTACCGTAATCATGTGACACGGTTTGTGCTTTGAGTTCTTTTTAGACTTAGCCTTAGCAGCTTGAGTCTCTTTTTCGATCTCTGGCACCAGATCTGGATGAACCCACATAGTCTCTCCTCGCTGGGTAGTTAGTGGTAGCAGGTCTTGATTTTGACCTCTATCTGGAGGGAGATTAATGATGTTCATCGTCGTCCGGGAAATAGGCGTAACACCGTCCAGGATTTCTTGGGGAGGCAGATTGCCAAATTACATGGAGATCATGTTGGTCGTGACCGTCTTCTCGCTGTTGCGCAGAGTGATGGCCTTAGCATCGATCAGCTCCTGGATCTTCCTTTTCAGTATATAATACGCCTTTGTGGGGTGGTGTATGTACCTATGGAAGATGCAGTACATGGGATTGTTGGTACTGCCGGCCTCATTGGGCCGTCTCACCTCAGGAAGGGTAATCTTGCCGCTTTTGACGAGACATTCGAATATGCTTGGAATATCGTCGTCGTCGAAAGAGTACACTTCAATGGGCTTGGAAGTCCCAGGTTTCGTCTGCGTGGTAGCCACCATCTTTTGCCTGGACGTATTGATCTCCAGAGCTTCTTTATCCTTGGTACCATGAGGATGGTCGATGTTGGAGGATGACCTCTTGCCTTTATCGGAGGCCAAGATCATGATGCCATTATCGTGCGCCTTCTGGCTATTGTCCTCCGCGGCTACCGCTGAGATGATGAACGAGGGCCAATCACGGAACTGATATGGTCCTGTGAACTCTGAGATCTCGGAGAGAAGGTTCTTCCTGCAGATGTCCACCAATGTCGAGTCTGGGACTCCTGGAAGAATTTGCAGAGTGGCTTGACGAAAACGTTCGATGAAAGTGCGAACATTCTTCTTTTCCTTCGGTCTGACTTCGATGAGAGAAGACATAGACATGTCCATCCCTCCCTTGTAGAATCTTGTGAAGAATAAAGCTTTGAAGTCTTCAAAGGAAGTAATGCAGTTGTCCGCCAGGCTGCGGTACCACTGGTAAGCTACCCCCGAGAGACAGCCTTTGAACACCCGAGTGAGGAGGGTGTCGTTCCCTTGTAACAACATTTTCATCATGCTGAAGTAGTTCATGTATTGACTCGGTGATGTTTTTTCCTCAAAAAAAGCCATAGTCTGTGGTTTGTATTTAAGAGGGAAAGGGACCTCTTCCCAGATAGTTGGGTAAGGTTGGTTGATTCCCAATTTCTTGAGCTGATCTTTATGCTTCAAGGCATCAAATTGGGCTTTCAACTCCCGTACTGTCTGCATCAGATCTTCATCCGGTAGCGGGACCACAGAGTGATGAGGAATCGATTGCATCGTGACTCCGACGGGAGGTAATACATTCTCCGAGTGAGGAGGCGGAGGCACTGCTGACTCCTGATCTAGAGCAGGCTCTTGGATCATGTCGGATGGTTGTAAGTCTGCCCCCACGCGTATCTGAGTTGGAGGGACCGACGCTTGAGCCATAGCAGCTGTGTGTTGAGTCAACATCATCTGGTACATGTTCTCCATCATGGATTGTATCTCCTTCAGAGACGTCTCCAGTATAGTGATGCGTTGCTCAGCGCTCCCGGATGGGGAAGCTTCCTCGTGCTCATCTCCAATGGCATAAACTCCCATCTCCTTGGGTGTCATTGAAAAATTAGTATAGGTCTCTGTAGAAGTTGACTCTATACTTTCGGCATCTGATTCGGGAGACTGGCGACCCCCAGCATCGTTATCAGAAGAGTACGAAGCCGGGTATTGCGACCTCGAACGAGTGTTTTGGAATACCCCAGCTTCGATGTTCCTAAGGAGCATGTTGAATCTCCTTCGGCTCGTAGTTCTAGAGGGATGACGTCTTGAGCTCGACCCTCGTCTAAGTATATGTGAAGCCATGTTCACAGAAGCATGCGTGGGCTCTTCTTCCTGGAAAGATGAGAGTAGCTCAACCGGTCAAAAATCAACCATTTTGCTTCAGAACATCAATAATTAATTATAATCCTATGACTATTACAATAGTGCTCGCTAGGAGGCGTAATAGACATGTTGGAAGATTCCCTCTCCTTGCGTTTTTGGATCAGATAATTGCACAAGTCAGGAGGAGTTATAGAAGAAGAATATGATGGCTTGTTCCTTCTGTTCACATCAGTGGGCATGTGGATGTTGGAAACCATAGTCTTCCCTGTGCCACCTATATACAATAGGTTGGCCATCTAAGTGGCGGATAATCCCCGAGGAGAGTGTCTTCCCATAAATTGAGCCTTCTTTACGCTGAGGGGCTTCTCCTGGCATAATTTGGTGCTCTGCTTTGGTTGGCGTAAGGCTGAGGATGTCCTCAGTCGGCCATCAGCTTCTCGTGTAATCCGGAGGGCGGGCAGATTGTTCCCTTGCTGGCGTAAAGGCCGAGAAATTGAGTAGTCCGCCGCTTACTTTCCCTTACGTAGATTACAGGGATCATCTACTTTTCCGCAGAAGATAGATGTATTTTTACGCGTGGAGTGCGTTTGTGACTCCTGATTTGGCACTGAGGCATCATCAGAAATTTTGTCTATTCCGCCAGGGATGGGAGACTGAATTTTCCGTGCAGAGCACGGAGTATACTTCTGGGTTAGCGCCAAGGTATTTTCAGAAGTTTTGTCGGCCCTGTCAGAGATAGGCAACTAAATTTTATGCGCAAGGCATGGATTGTACTTTTGGGTTAGCGCTGAGGCATTGCCAAAAGTTTTGTCGGCCCTGTTAGGGACAGGCGACTGAATTTTATGCGCAAGGCACGGATTGTACTTCTGGGTTAGCGCCAAGGCATTGCAAGAAGTTTTGTCGGCCCTGTCAGGGACAGGCAACTAAATTTTACGCGTA
Source organism: Iris macrosiphon (assembly GCA_036927795.1). NCBI lineage: Eukaryota > Viridiplantae > Streptophyta > Magnoliopsida > Asparagales > Iridaceae > Iris > Iris macrosiphon. The sequence continues at coordinate 55,802,308 of JAYESA010000016.1, forward strand.
AGGCACGGAATGTACTTCTGTGTTAGCACTGAGGCATTGCAGAAGTTTTGTCGGCCCTGTCAGGGACAGGTGACTGAATTTTACGCACAAGGTGCAGAGGGATCAAAGAGATCGGAGGGTCCACAGGAATGGTAGAGGATATCTTGGGCATCCAGACCTTACGCAACTTTTTGTTGTTTTGGACGGAGAGGGAGTGAGAGCTACTCCCTGTTTGAAGCATGTCTTCGTAGGCAGACTGGTCGAACTGGACGACCAGTGTCTTCTTCACGGATCCCACGGATACCGCATCGTGGTTAGCAATCGCTTCCTTATAAGAAGAGAAAGATGTCCCCAGTAGAGTCGCCATCTTGTTTCGGATAAAAATAAACAAAAGTAAAAGTACGAGAAAACGACAAGGTTCTTTATTTCAAAGAAAACCCCGCTCGAACTTCGTCGGTGTTTACAAACAAGATTGTACAATTTTGATCCTACAGGAGGAATATCGAAGTATAATTTATTTAATCTAGGTAAATATTGCTATAGGTGTCTGATCTGCGGTCGATCACTTTAGCCCTTGGACCATACGATGTTGAAGAAGTGCCGTGGAAGACAGAAGAAGCTTCGAAGGTTGCGAGGGAGAGTCGATGTCCGATGCCAAAGTCGTCGATCACTACTCTTTGTCTCAGCTCTGGATTCTTCTTTCTCTCTCTTTGCCCTCTATCTCTTTGATTCTTTTACCTTCAATTTCGGCAACCTTGTCCCCTGTTGATAGAGGTCTCTATTTATAGAGTTTTAGTGATAGTGACCACTCAGTCAGTGTGGAAACCGAGTAGTGGAAAGTACAACACCCTTTTACACGACGGTTTAAAATAACCAATGCCTGCGTATAGATGACCTTTTGAGTGAGCATGTGACGCGTGTCCAACTAAGGAACAAACACGTATATCTGCTCCGAAGATCACGGCGTAGAAGCCACGTAGGTAGTTATCCCTTGTGTAGAAGAGGTTGGCATAGAAGCCAATAACTGTCACCATGGCATAGAAGCCAAGTAGGCATAGAAGCCGAGTAGGCATAGAAGCCAAGTAGGCATAGAAGTCGAGCGGTCATAGAGGCCGAGTGGGCATAGAAGCCGAGCAGGCGTAGAAGCCGAGTAGTCATAGAAGTCGAGCAGGCGTAGAAGCCGAGTGGTCATAGAGGCCGAGCAGGCGTAGAAGCCGAGCAGGCGTAGAAGTCGAGCAGGCGTAGAAGCCGAGATGATGTGGACGTTTTAGCCGAAATTATGGCTTTGGAGATATAATCAAATCTCTTGCATTAAATGCAGAGATCTTCCCCCATCCTGCACATTAAATACATAGACTTGTCTTTAAGATTTGCCATCATTCTGCGCATTAAATGCAGATACGCACCTCGAATTCTGTACGAAGAGTAACTGCTGATGTGGCGGTCTGTTTGCCTTCTGCGGAGCGTAAGAAGCTCACGTCTGCCTGTGTAAAACTGGTCAGCGTATTCCCTTATATGCGTAAGAGTAGTTTACGCAAAGGGGATGTCACTAAACGACGGTTCGGTGACATTTAATCAAATCTCCTGCATTGAATGCGGGGATCCGCCTTTATCCCGCTCATTAAATGAGGAGACATATTTTGAAGGTCTGCCACCCTTCTGTGCATCAAGTGCAGAGACGTGCCTTGCGCATCTGTCAGTATTCGGCGCTTTAAGTGCAGAGACGTGCCTCGAGAAACTGTCACCGCTCTGCACATTAAATGCAGATACGTGCCTCGAGCCCTGTACGAAGTGCAGCTTTTGACGTTGCAGGCTGTTTGTCTTCTGCGGAGCATAAAATAGCTCACATCTGCCTGTGTAAAACTAGGCAGCATATTCCTTAGTATGTGTAAAAGTGGTTTACGCAAAGGAAATGGCAGTAAATGACAGCCTGGGTTACAGTGCTGTACCATCATTATAGCCGTCACTTGGGTTGTCGTGCAGTACTCTTTGTCAGAAGTCCAGACGTCAGGTTCATTGCATGATCTGACAGGTTCATTTCGAAGAATATGAAGCGTTCCTCGTACACTTTCAATGCTGCATTGAAAGCGGATAAGTTTTATGCCATAAAGGCGATAAAGCACCCTGTTTTACGCTGAAGCAGCCTGGACATACTGTATTACGCAGATGGTCCTTGAGCCTATATTTTTACGCTGTGCTCAGCGGAAAAGCTCTATTGCACGTTTGATGGCTCCGAGGTCCTCTGTTTATGCTGCCCTGCATCAACATGCTGCGTATAGCTATCCAGCGTATTTTTCATGCTTCTACAGTTACGTCAATCAATCGCTTGTAATCCTTGCACAATCGCGTTGATCCATCTTTTATCTTCACCAATACCGCTGGTACTCTCCACGGTGATCCACTAGTCTGAATAAACTTATTTGCCTTCAGTAATTCTATGTGTCGATATAACTGATCAAGTTCTGATGGTGACATTAGGTATACCTTCTGGGATATTGGTCCTGCTCTTGGAATAAACATTATATAGAAATCCACTTCTCTAACTGGGGGTAATCCGGAAAGTTCGTTAGGAAAGACGTCCATGAATTCTTCAACTTATTTGGGTATCGGGTCATCTTCCATTGCTACTATTGTGATTCCTTCCTTACGATGGTATTTTTCTATTCTAATAAGAATAAACTCTTCTAGACCAGGGACTCTAAACAACACTCTATCCTCATGATAATCTATCGTCACATGAAAGTCTCTCAACAAAGTTACCCATAGAAAACTCGATCAAATTTGCTGGTAATAAATGTCCACATACTACGACTGGACATGCTAGGCATACCCTACTAACTCCTACGATCCCATTGCCAATGATTATATTCAGCCTCTCTAGCAATGCCTCAAACTTTAATCCAATACATGTTGCATATTATGCAGATATAAAAAAATCGAAGATTAAATAATGTTATTGCAGGAAAGGTTTTAATATAAATGTTACCTGCCACTACGTCGCTTGACGCTATAACTTCTTCCAGAGATAAGGTGAACGCTTCCCTTGGCCTTAAAGTCTTTATATATACTGTTAGTTAGCAACTGTCTTTATTCTGATAATCTAAAATTGGATAGATTATTTCGATGCACTCTATTCACCCCCCTCTAGAGTTTCTATACACGGTCCTTCAGGTGCACCTTACCGTTGCTATAATAATTGGAGCACAATAATAGCCTTTACTTCCCAACAAATCTTTGCACTCTTGACCTGACAAGCCAACCTAGGCACTGGATATTTTTGTCACTCACAAATATATATATTCTTTCCCTTGTGCTACTATGGTAATGTTATGGTATTGGTTTAAACTCAAGGTATTTAGTTTGTATATCAAGTTGGTTGTGTAGGAGGTGTGATACCGTATTTGGTTCAAAGCCAACGTATCCACTTAGCATTAGTTTATCTAGGAGTAATATATATATATATATATTGTCTTGTATATATATTATAGTATTTTTATATCTAATAACTTGCGTATCTTATGGTACGGTATCTTGTTGGTATTCTAGTATCCTAGCATAGCTAGTATAGCCTAGTAACATAGTGTATGGACCCAATATCCTAGAGATGGACTCATACAACCTAGAAATAGCTAGTTTGACCTTGTTTGACTATTTTGACTTAGAAATAGATTTATGACCTAGAATTAAACTAGTTTAACTTATTTTCACTCTAAAACCTTGTATTGATGCAATATACCATATATAGGTCTGTGTTACACCAGCTTGGGCATCGAGAGACACACCTTGTTGAGGATCTCAGGCGAGTACATTTCTCTATTAGATTCCATTTCATAATAGTGTATATATCTCATGTTTTAGAATTGTATACTTTATTCCGACATAGTGGTTTCATGGATTGGTACTATATGGATCATGTCAGGAGATGTTATTCCTTACCGTATTCAGCGGGTACTTCTTTACATATATTTTATCGTGTATATCGGTTATTGATTTTTTGTATTTAGTATTCACATACTACTCATGTTCAGTGTGTCCATATTCTTGTTCGTAATGTATCGTGGTTGGATCTTTTGGTATTGTTTGGAGATGGGGGAGTAGGAGTTGATTATGTGATCTAGCCCAGTGTATTCGTATACATGTCGATTATATACTATACTTGTAATCGAGTTACCTTATTGTATTCGTGTTTAACCTAAACCGGTCACATAATGAACTTGTATTCCATGGCACATTAATTAGATTTTAGTTATTTATATTATATTGTAGATATTCTATTATATGTTCTTCTTTCCAGTACATTACATATTCACTCAAGTTTATTTTATTCTGTTGTTTAGTTATCTTGTATTCTTTTTTATTATCTATTTATATGCTCGATTATGTATTTGAAACTGATTTTAGAGGCATATACATCACTCCAATCCCGACTGGATATATTTTTCCAAATAATTGGCTCATAGATTAGTATCCCACATTCTACGGACCATAAGACAGTATACCATCATAGGATACTCCTGTAGACTAGGAGGATTTAGTACCAGGGCATGAGGAGGTTTAGTTTAGTTTTGGTGGACTTGTATAAGACTATATTTAAGACTTTGGCATGTATATTATTTTAGTCTTGTGGTTGTATTATGACTCTTTCTTTCGTTATTCCATTCGTGTTATATCTTCCTTAGTTTGCATTATGATTGAGTATAGTTTATATTTATGAGATACCATATTGTTTCTCCGTTTGGAGTTGAGATGATTGAAAGGTACCTTATATATTATGTGAGATATTTAGATAGTAGAGTTGACTCGGACAATATTTTACCGCCGATGTTGCGGCGTAGGCTGGATGCACCCACGTACTCGTGCCCGAATATCTGGCTGCGGGTCGTGACATCATCAATCCTAGGTAATGGGTACTTGTTCTTTACTGTCACTGCATTCAACCATCTGTGATCTATACATAACCGCATTGATCCATCCTTCTTCTTCACCAACACCGCAAGTGCTCCCCACGATGATGCACTGGTCCAAATAAAGTTTTTTGCCTTCAGTTCTTTCACGTATCGATGTAACTTATCAAGATTTGATGGTGATATTGGGTATACCTTATGGTATACTGGCTCTTTTCTGGGTATCAACTCTATAAAGAACTCTACTTCTCTAACTGGGGGTAATCCAAAAAGCTGGTTGGGAAAGATATCCATAAATTCTTTAACTTTTTGGGAATCAGGTCTTTTTCCTTTGCTATTATGTGTAACCTCCGACTTCCAAATTCCCGAAATATTTAGATTTTAAATTTTTTTTAATATCAAGTTTATAAGATATTTTCTCCTTGAAATTTTTATTTGATTTTGAACAATGTTTGAGTGTAGAAGGTGATTAAAATCTTTTATAAAAATCATTTTACCTAAATGTCGATTTCTTATAAATAAATAAATAAATAAATAATAATGTATATATATTTCTCTAGTTTCAAATGTTTATTGGCTTGAAATCATAAAGTTAGTTATTTGATAAAATTAATTAAAAGACTAGTGTTTCTTCATAATAAATTTTATAATTAATTGGGGTAGTAAATAAATGAATTACATACTTTCTAATATTTTGAAAAATGAGTTTAATTAGAAGCTAATCGAAAGCCTCTTAAAAAAAAACATTTTTCTTAAATTTCTTTTCTATTTAATTTACCATTTTCCGTCTCCCATTCACGCCCTCATTCTTCCCACATGAAAAGCCCCTTTATATTTAATCCTGGCCATTCATCATTGGGCCGATCCTCACCCTTTAGCCCACAACTCTCTCTCCCTATTTAAGGCTCTCATCACCATTCCCAAGAAACCCTAATCTCCAATTATTAGCTAGCCCCCCCCACAATTTCCCACAAGCCACAGCCACCACCATTTTTGAGTGCTCGTGTCCGTGTGTCCAGCATCACCGTGTCAGCCGTGTTGGCCTCGGGTCCGACCCCGGGTGTCCCACCGTATCCATTCACTTCCTGTGTCCGGTTACAATATTACAATCAGATTTTTCGTGTCCGACACACCCGGACACGTCCGTCCCTTTACAGTCCGCCACCATCGTGTCCAGCCCGGACACGTCTACAGTGCACCCCCATCGTGTCCAGCCCGGACACGAACCCAGACCCCGACACATCCCCAGAGAAACCCTAACCCTAGATCTGGCCATCGCCGCCGCCGACTGACTGTCGGAGCCGACGAACGCTCCTCCCAGCTCAGCCTCGAAGGCAGGGGAGCCGCCTCCGCGTCGAGCCCCCTCGAGCCAGTCAACGCCGCCTCACCCGCGTCGAGACCGCCGCTGGAACCAAGCACCGCCACCACCGAGTCGAAGCCGCCGCTGCCCTCGAACAGACCGCCACCGCCGAGCTTCGACTGCAGCAGATCTCGACCGCCGCCGTAGCCACCTCGAAGCCGTCGCCCCCTCGAGCAAAGCGCCTGCCCCCTCGATCCAAGCGCCGCCTCGGGTCTGTCGAAGCCGCCGCTGCCGATCCAGCCACCGCCGAGATCGAGAACCCGCCGCCTCCTCGGGATCTGTCGAGCCGTGGCCGCCTCGAGCAGATCCGCCGAGCACGAGCACCGCCACCGAGACGAACGTCGACTGACGACGCCCTGCCCGGCCGACGACGCTGGAGTAAACTCCGGTGAGTCCCCTTCTCCGTTTCCCTCTTTCCCTCTTTCCTCTTCATTTTACTTTCAGTTCTGTTCTCTGTGTTAAGTTAGTGATATTAGATTAGTAAGATTAATTAGATTAGTAACTAATCTGATTAATCAGTTAATTAATTTTGATTAGTTAATTATTAATAATCAGTAATTAGTTAATAATCAGAAATAAATTAGTAATCAGTCAGTAAATAATTAATTAGTTATTAATTACATGTAATTACTTTAATACTTACATATAACTAGTTTAGTTTATATAATTAGTTATTTTTATGTGAATAGTTTAGTTATATGTAAATAGTTAATTAATGTATAATTAGTTCAATTTATATATGATTAGTTTAGTAATTTCATGTAAATTGTTAGTAATTAAAATATACTTAGTTTATTGTTTTTAATGTATGAATTAAGTTATTTATTATGTGTGAAATTAGTATGTATATATGTAAGGATTTTTGATTATGTAAAATATAATAATTTTGGTGGTTTATATTATTAATTAGAAATATAGTTTCAATAATGAAAATGAGATCAAATTTGTTATTTGGGCTGGTGACCAATTTTACTATAGACATAAATATATTGGCTTTTACATAAATTCTAGATTTTTACAAATAAACTTGTACTTGTAATTATTGTTCAAATAATTTCGAAATGATTTATATATGTAAATACGTATTCTAGTATATGTAATTATTTTGGTATCTATGTATATATATATTTTAGTATATGTATATAATTATTTTGGTATATATATATATACTTATATATATATACATGTATATATGTATGTATATTTTTGGTATAATTATACATATATTTAATTGGTATAATTTCATGTAGTATAAGTGTAATAAAACGTATTTTTAATATATGAATTAATTGGCATCGGTATATATATATATATATATATATATATATATATATATATATATATATATAGTATAAATTTGAATTGGTAATTTAATATTAGTATATTCTAATAATGATGTTGACAAAATATATGTATATTTTAAACAGTATTTTTGTATATATATATGAGGATACGTATGGTTCAACTAGTATATATATATATATATACGATATATGTTTAATTGATATAGTATAATATGTATATGTGTATTCCTTTAATATATATGTAGGTATTTTGGTATAAAAATATATAATGTTTAGTATATGTATATATTTGTATATATATATGTACTTATTATATTCTCAGATATGTATAATTAGTATAAATGTATATATATATCTTGTACATACAATTAATGTATTTGTAATTAATGTGATATACTAGTATTAGTATATATTTTAATAATAACATTGACAATATATATATATATATATATTTTAAAAATGTATTGTTAGCATATGTATGAGTATACATATATAATGTTCAACTAGTATAAATCAGATATGTATTTAAAAGGTATATATATATTGTAAATACATTTGAATTGGTGCATGTATAAATATTGTAAGTATTAATAAGTGTAATGTGTATTATATACGTAGCCTACTAAATGACCCTAGTTGACTAGAGCCATGCCTGACAGAGCCCCTGAGTTCATGTATTTGTGATGTGTTAGTGTAGCACCTGATGCAAATGTTGTATTTGATATATTTTTAGGACTGTGGGTTCATCCAGGAGATACTCTGGAACAGGACATCAATAATTACCAGCTAAGGACCCAAGGCGAGTACATTCTCTAATTAGTTTCTAATTTATGATATCTCCTATGTTCACTGTATCTAGTGTAAATATCCATGTTCTTGACACATTGGTTACACGGATTGGTATACACGGATCTCGTCATGAGATATTATTCCTTATTCATGGTGTAGCTTGTACAAGACTTGTTTCCTTGATATCTTGTGCATGTACAGACACTGAGACCCAGGGAGATTTGCTACCTCCCTAGGGAATCCCGTGCCATAGCGTACCATGATTGGATCTACTATACCAGTCGGGGGTTTGGGGAGTATTTTAGTGTAGATATGTGATCATACCCAACTTTATATGTACCATAGCTCACCCCACATCTCACGTCGGGTGCGGCCTGACCATTTACATGCTCCATAGCTGTTACGTGTGATTAGCCTGATCTCTACATGCACCATAGCTAACCAACGGTTAGCCTGACTTTATATGAACCATAGCTAATGACATGTAACCAGCCTGATCAAGTTCCCAAGCCGATCACATGTTAAAGCTAGTACTCACACACATAGTCATAGGATTCTTGCTCATTGACATATTGTTCTTTTCCTGCATTTACTTACAGTATTTCCAGTATTTCTCTCATTGTACATTTCTCGTACCTATACATGCATCTGGTATGTTTCCATCTAGAACTGCTACATAGTTTATGTCATTTATATAGAACTGCTATTTAGAGATGTACTTTGCTCCTTCCTGACTGGAAAATATTTTTCCAGACTGTGACCTTAGTGGACTTGTTTCTGACATTGGGGATTGGATGTTACTGATTACAGGTATGATTATTGTGTCATTAGACTTGTGTTGTATTCTTTTATTTCTTCATTTCCTATCGTGCTGTAGTTGTGATTGAGTATTTCTAGATTTATTTTATGATATCCACGTCTCCTTATGGAGTTGGATACTAGCGTGAGATTGTTTAGATAGTACTTGACCTAGACAGCGTTCTACCGCCGATGCTGCGGCGTAGGCTGGACGTACCCACGCTCTCGTGCCCCTAAACCGGGTGCGGGTCGTGACACGTTTTTAGTGGTGGCCCATGCAGGTCAGACTTCGCAAGTTGCGCGATGTCGTGGTAGTACGACGTCATAGTTGTACTACTGCGTACCTGCTATAGAATATAGGACATAGGATACTAGGATGAGAGAGGATACTCAATCACAAATTCTTGAGAGATTCCTGGGACGACCCCTTGAGAATCTTATTATAATTCCCAATTTAAATCTTTTTCCTTGTTTTTGTCCGCTCTCGCTTGTTGTTATTGAACTTGATTCTGGTTGAGCAGTTATTAAACTAAATTCTTGGCATCATTGTTGAGTTTGATTCTTGTTGACCAATTGTTAACTTAAATTCTTGGTATCGTTGTTGAGTTGATTTCAATTGAGATGAATTTTTATGGACTAGGATTTATGGTATCATCTGATGACATATATTGATGAGGACAATGTGGAAGGTAAAACGTCTACTTTGGTTATGGAACCTAGAATTTATCGCAGCCATATTAGCTGTGGTGACGAGAACGTAGGAACCTGACTTGGATGTACATACTATAGTTATGAAGCTTAGAGTCTTTCGCAGCCATACCGGTTGGCGTGGCGAAGATTCTAGACGACATGATTATAGAGTGCATACCTTAGTTACGAAACCTATCGTTTATCGCATCTATGCTTACTGGCGTGGCGAGGATTCTGAGTGTCATAATTTCAGACAGATGTGTATGATTATCAGGTTGTATCCTAAATTGGTTCTTAAAATATCATCTCAAGACTTATTTATTTCTGTTATTCCAGGACTTTGTTCCACCGCTTCTTTCTTTACTAGCAGTAAAGATACCTTCTGGCCTCAATTCAGTCTTTGAGCTCCTATTCCTTGAGGATTTCTTGTTAAGCATGGTAATTAGTGGCTTGTAATTTTGTTTGTGTCTTGTATTAGTATTGACTGTGTTGCTAGTGATTGTAAGTGTTTCTTAGTTGGGCATGTGAGCAGTAGGCTTTAATCTAGAGTTAGCCCTTAGCATAGTACCTTGTACCAATGATTCTAGGAGTAGTGTCATTAGAGACTGAGAGTTAAGGAGAGTATAGAGTATCAGTGATAGTTCTCAGAGTTAGTATCAGAGCCAATTAACCGTCCTAGATAATCATGATTATGTAATTGAGTGATCTATGTAAACGATTAAGTATCCGGGAATTGTGTTAAGGATTTATGGAGCATGATGTCCAATTTGATAATTGATATCGGAAATGTTAAAGGTAAAGAAATGTATATGTATAAAGGGTTTAATGAGATGTCATAAGTAGAGAAATATCAGGATTAGTAATGGAAGTTGTGAAGCGTATCACGGATTAGTTAATAGGATTTAAAGGATTGAAGGAAATACGTATACAACCATCGAGATGAGGAACCATACACATACCCATGAGAGTAAAGAAACATGAGTGTTATAGAGGATACAGGTGATCATGAGTCTAATGAGCTTGATGAGATAATCCATTAATGCAGCTAGTGATATAATACCAAGAGTGCTAATGATTATATATCGAGGATTAGTCAAAAATGACATTAATAACAGTAAGCACTCTGTGTGTTGATAATTAGCTGATATACCAATTGACATAAGTTGAAATCATGAAAGAAAACACAGTTGATGATAACTTTGATCATTGGAGGTAATAGTGCAAGTGATTCGGGCAGTAAAAATTTAGTACACAGTTCTAGACAATAGAGGTATTGAGTGCACCTTGAGTATCAGAGACCGTGAGCACTAATATGTACATTGAGGAGTTATAAATTAAAAGGTGGAAATGAATTTTAAATTTTCAGAATTTTTAAGGAGTTGAGATTTTATGTTGTTAAAATATTGAGGATTTAAATTTGATTCACTAAACATAGTTAAGGCTACAAAGATTTTAGAAGTGATTAAATTTTATTTCGATGTGAAGTATCTAATTTTGAGGAGGTATATGCATTTTATTTTAAGTTGATCGGGAAGTTAAACCTTAACGATTATTTTGAGGATTAATTTTTGGTAGATGAGAGATATGAATACTAATATATGATTAGTTGATATGGGTACCAGTGTACATGAATAGGAATTTGTTAGTGTGCTAGAGTTAAGTGTTTGTTAGAGATAGTAGACACTACAAGTAATATGTTAACATGATCCTTCTTCCTTCCTAATGCTCCTTTTCTTTCGCCTTTCGATTGATTGATTGATTTTCCTAGTACTGTGGTTCACATGCATGATTTTCTTGTTAGAATATAACTAGTAGTACCCCCCTAACAGAGACTGAAATACCATGACAAGACACATGACCTATATTTTTTTAGATTGTATGGCTGTAGGTAGAATTTTCTTAAACCACGATCATTGAGGTTTTGACCATAGCAAAGATCTATGACGAGGTTATGACTGACAAAAAGAGACAAGAGGATTAAATTTGTGGATGAGCATTAAATTAAATAAAGAATTTAAGGGTTGTTATAACGGAGTTGATGGATCATTGATTTAATGAAAATCGAGGTATGATTGAAATTCGAGGACAAACATTAACTTAAATAGAGAGTTAAGAAATTCACAGGGCAAAATTAAGGATTTATTCATTTTAGGAAGGTCTTGATATGATTAAATTGATTATTAAAAATTTGAGAAAATTTGAGAGATTATCGTTTTTATTAGATTGCAAGATAGAAATTTTATAGTTTATATTATGAATGTTGTATTAAAGATTCTAAAATTATCGCATCGTTGAGTATTTGAGGAAAAAGAGAATCAGGAAATAAATCGTTAATGGAATAGTGTCAAATTCAATTCTCAGGAGGAGGATTTATATTTTGAATAAGCATCAATTGAATTTGGATTAGAGGAGTAAGATGAATAATGGAATAGTGTTCAAAGTTTAAATTTGGGATACAGATTTTTAAATGTTATAAATAGACATTGATTGGAAATTCAACTGGAGGATTGGATATTAAAATCCTTGAGTAATTAGATACGAACTTAAATTTTGGAGGAGATTATGATAAAAATTTGGATTTGATTTTTAAAAAACTTGAGGATTTCCGAAATATGATGATATAGAATTTTGGAAGGTTGTGAAATAACATTATGAAATTACTTCATGATTATTGGTTTAAGATTTAAATTTTGATAGAAACAATATGGTGAATAAAGGCAATTATTGAGAATCCTAAATTTCGAGGACGAAATTTTCTAAGGTGGGTAGACTTGTAACCTCCGACTTCCAAATTCCCGAAATATTTAGATTTTAAATTTTTTTTTTAATATCAAGTTTATAAGATATTTTCTCCTTGAAATTTTTATTTGATTTTGAACAATGTTTGAGTGTAGAAGGTGATTAAAATCTTTTATAAAAATTATTTTACCTAAATGTCGATTTCTTATAAATAAATAAATAAATAAATAATAATGTATATATATTTCTCTAGTTTCAAATGTTTATTGGCTTGAAATCATAAAGTTAGTTATTTGATAAAATTAATTAAAAGACTAGTGTTTCTTCATAATAAATTTTATAATTAATTGGGGTAGTAAATAAATGAATTACATACTTTCTAATATTTTGAAAAATGAGTTTAATTAGAAGCTAATCGAAAGCCTCTTAAAAAAAAAAACATTTTTCTTAAATTTCTTTTCTATTTAATTTACCGTTTTCCGTCTCCCATTCACGCCCTCATTCTTCCCACATGAAAAGCCCCTTTATATTTAATCCTGGCCATTCATCATTGGGCCGATCCTCACCCTTTAGCCCACAACTCTCTCTCCCTATTTAAGGCTCTCATCACTATTCCCAAGAAACCCTAATCTCCAATTATTAGCTAGCCCCCCCCCACAATTTCCCACAAGCCACAGCCACCACCATTTTTGAGTGCTCGTGTCCGTGTGTCCAGCATCACCGTGTCAGCCGTGTTGGCCTCGGGTCCGACCCCGGGTGTCCCACCGTATCCATTCACTTCCTGTGTCCGGTTACAATATTACAATCAGATTTTTCGTGTCCGACATACCCGGACACGTCCGTCCCTTTACAGTCCGCCACCCTCGTGTCCAGCCCGGACACGTCTACAGTGCACCCCCATCGTGTCCAGCCCGGACACGAACCCAGACCCCGACACATCCCCAGAGAAACCCTAACCCTAGATCTGGCCATCGCCGCCGCCGACTGACTGTCGGAGCCAACGAACGCTCCTTCCAGCTCAGCCTCGAAGGCAGGGGAGCCGCCTCCGCGTCGAGCCCCCTCGAGCCAGTCAACGCCGCCTTACCCGCGTCGAGACCGCCGCTGGAACCAAGCACCGCCACCACCGAGTCGAAGCCGCCGCTGCCCTCGAACAGACCGCCACCGCCGAGCTTCGACTGCAGCAGATCTCGACCGCCGCCGCAGCCACCTCGAAGCCGTCGCCCCCTCGAGCAAAGCGCCTGCCCCCTCGATCCAAGCGCCGCCTCGGGTCTGTCGAAGCCGCCGCTGCCGATCCAGCCACCGCCGAGATCGAGAACCCGCCGCCTCCTCGGGATCTGTCGAGCCGTGGCCGCCTCGAGCAGATCCGCCGAGCACGAGCACCGCCGCCGAGACGGACGTCGACTGACGACGCCCTGCCCGGCCGACGACGCCGGAGTAAACTCCGGTGAGTCCCCTTCTCCGTTTCCCTCTTTCCCTCTTTCCTCTTCATTTTACTTTCAGTTCTGTTCTCTGTGTTAAGTTAGTGATATTAGATTAGTAAGATTAATTAGATTAGTAACTAATCTGATTAATCAGTTAATTAATTTTGATTAGTTAATTATTAATAATCAGTAATTAGTTAATAATCAGAAATAAATTAGTAATCAGTCAGTAAATAATTAATTAGTTATTAATTACATGTAATTAATTTAATACTTACATATAACTAGTTTAGTTTATATAATTAGTTATTTTTATGTGAATAGTTTAGTTATATGTAAATAGTTAATTAATGTATAATTAGTTCAATTTATATATGATTAGTTTAGTAATTTCATGTAAATTGTTAGTAATTAAAATATACTTAGTTTATTGTTTTTAATGTATGAATTAAGTTATTTATTATGTGTGAAATTAGTATGTATATATGTAAGGATTTTTGATTATGTAAAATATAATAATTTTGGGGGTTTATATTATTAATTAGAAATATAGTTTCAATAATGAAAATGAGATCAAATTTGTTATTTGGGCTGGTGACCAATTTTACTATAGACATAAATATATTGGCTTTTACATAAATTCTAGATTTTTACAAATAAACTTGTACTTGTAATTATTGTTCAAATAATTTCGAAATGATTTATATATGTAAATACGTATTCTAGTATATGTAATTATTTTGGTATCTATGTATATATATATTTTAGTATATGTATATAATTATTTTGGTATATATATATATATACTTATATATATATACATGTATATATGTATGTATATTTTTGGTATAATTATACATATATTTAATTGGTATAATTTCATGTAGTATAAGTGTAATAAAACATATTTTTAATATATGAATTAATTGGCATCGGTATATATATATATATATATATATAGTATAAATTTGAATTGGTAATTTAATATTAGTATATTCTAATAATGATGTTGACAAAATATATGTATATTTTAAACAGTATTTTTGTATATATATATGAGGATACGTATGGTTCAACTAGTATATATATATATATATACGATATATGTTTAATTGATATAGTATAATATGTATATGTGTATTCCTTTAATATATATGTAGGTATTTTGGTATAAAAATATATAATGTTTAGTATATGTATATATTTGTATATATATATGTACTTATTATATTCTCTGATATGTATAATTAGTATAAATGTATATATATATCTTGTACATACAATTAATGTATTTGTAATTAATGTGATATACTAGTATTAGTATATATTTTAATAATAACATTGACAATATATATATATATATATATTTTAAAAATGTATTGTTAGCATATGTATGAGTATACATATATAATGTTCAACTAGTATAAATCAGATATGTATTTAAAAGGTATATATATATTATAAATACATTTGAATTGGTGCATGTATAAATATTGTAAGTATTAATAAGTGTAATGTGTATTATATACGTAGCCTACTAAATGACCCTAGTTGACTAGAGCCATGCCTGACAGAGCCCCTGAGTTCATGTATTTGTGATGTGTTAGTGTAGCACCTGATGCAAATGTTGTATTTGATATATTTTTAGGACTGTGGGTTCATCCAGGAGATACTCTGGAACAGGACATCAATAATTACCAGCTAAGGACCCAAGGCGAGTACATTCTCTGATTAGTTTCTAATTTATGATATCTCCTATGTTCACTGTATCTAGTGTAAATATCCATGTTCTTGACACATTGGTTACACTGATTGGTATACACGGATCTCGTCATGAGATGTTATTCCTTATTCATGGTGTAGCTTGTACAAGACTTGTTTCCTTGATATCTTGTGCATGTACAGACACTGAGACCCGGGGAGATTTGCTACCTCCCTAGGGAATCCCGTGCCATAGCGTACCATGATTGGATCTACTATACCAGTCGGGGGTTTGGGGAGTATTTTAGTGTAGATATGTGATCATACCCAACTTTATATGTACCATAGCTCACCCCACATCTCACGTCGGGTGCGGCCTGACCATTTACATGCTCCATAGCTGTTACGTGTGATTAGCCTGATCTCTACATGCACCATAGCTAACCAACGGTTAGCCTGACTTTATATGAACCATAGCTAATGACATGTAACCAGCCTGATCAAGTTCCCAAGCCGATCACATGTTAAAGCTAGTACTCACACACATAGTCATAGGATTCTTGCTCATTGACATATTGTTCTTTTCCTGCATTTACTTACAGTATTTCCAGTATTTCTTTCATTGTACATTTCTCGTACCTATACATGCATCTGGTATGTTTCCATCTAGAACTGCTACATAGTTTATGTCATTTATATAGAAATGCTATTTAGAGATGTACTTTGCTCCTTCCTGACTGGAAAATATTTTTCCAGACTGTGACCTTAGTGGACTTGTTTCTGACATTGGGGATTGGATGTTACTGATTACAGGTATGATTATTGTGTCATTAGACTTGTGTTGTATTCTTTTATTTCTTCATTTCCTATCGTGCTGTAGTTGTGATTGAGTATTTCTAGATTTATTTTATGATATCCACGTCTCCTTATGGAGTTGGATACTAGCGTGAGATTGTTTAGATAGTACTTGACCTAGACAGCGTTCTACCGCCGATGCTGCGGCGTAGGCTGGACGTACCCACGCTCTCGTGCCCCTAAACCGGGTGCGGGTCGTGACATTATGCAACTCCTCCCTTGTACTAGTCTCTTTTTATCCTGCTAAGGACAAACTCTTATAGTCTAAGAATTCTAAACAATACTCTACCTTCATGACAATCTATTATTGCATGACTGTCTCTCTACCAGACATCCCTAGATAGCGTCAAAGCTACCCATAGGGAACTCTATTAACTTTGCATATAATAAGTGCCCAAATTCTATGACTAGACATGATAGGCATACCCTACTTACTTCTACGATCCCATTGCCAGTGAGTATATTCAGCCTGTCTTGCAATTTCTCAAACATTAATCCAATACGTATCGCATATTATGATATAAATGAGGTGAAGCTCTATAATCAATTAAAGCTATAGCGGGTAAGGTTATAATAATTACCTACCACTACGTCGCCCGACGTCATAGCTTCCTCCAAAGACAAGGTGAGTGCCTGTCATAGGCCTTGTTTAAGCTCCCTACTGCTGTCTTCCTTACTGCCGTTGTTGCGGCCCCTACTGATTCTGTTGTTGCTTTTGTCTATAAAGCTGGGCCTGCGTTGACAACAAACGTTGAGCTAAGAGTCGTACTGTTGCTGCTAGTCCTCCTTGCTACACTACCTTTGGAGCTGGTAATATAGGAAACTGTAGTATTGGCCCTTCTGGCCTCTGTATTAATGGACATATAGCAACCTTGTGATTAGGGCTCCCATATCTTAAGCATAGTCTATTAGCTGCCCGACAATTATCCCAGGTATGACCACTTTTGCCATAATAAGTACAACCTGTTAGCTTTCCCATCGCATTTGTTGTTGCTGCTGCTTCCTCGGCAGCTTCTGTCGAGTTGGTGCCATCACGGTCGAGGTCATTGGCCTCATCTGTGTCATGTCATGGATGCTATTGCAAGGGGATGGTGCTGACATTTGCTGTACTGGTCCTCCCTCATTGTTCTATCTGTGAGGCCTCTTCCGATCTACTCTTCTTGATGCCATCCTCTGAGAAGTAATCTCAACCCTCTTGGCTGCTATCAATACCACCTCAAAAGTTTGGTAGTCATGCACCTCTACCATGTATAAGATTTCTATATGAAGTCCCTACTGGAACCTCTTTGCTCTCTCCAACTCTGTTGCTACCATGATTGGAGCAAACCTGCTTGGTCGACAAAACTTTGCCTCATAGTTGTTTACTGTCCTTCCAACCTTCTTGAGGTTAATGAACCTTTGCTGCAACTCATATTAAAACACAATCCCAAATTACTTTGCCATGAATCGGGTACTAAAATCATGCCACAAAATAGGATGCCTCAATCCTATCTCCATCATGGCCCACCAATCCCTTGCCAGATCTTGGAGTTGCAGGCGAACTAGGTCAACTTGTTCCTCGGCCGAAACATTAGTTGCTGCCAGAATGGTCTCAATATCCTAAAGCCAATCATCTGTCATGGTTGCATCCTCCGTGCCATAAAAATATCTGGTGTTTAGTATGCAAAATCTAACAGACAGAATCTGTTCTCCCGCCTCGTTCTGGGGCCGTTTGTAACCCTTGGTTCAATATGACATTCTGTTCCGGCTGATGAAGCTGTTGTTGTTAATGTTGCTATTGTTTTTGTTATTGTTGTACCACTATCTGGTGTTGTTGGGCAGCCAACAATCCTTGGATAATCCTTAGCAAGATCGGGGTATCCAGTATTGTCGGTACTGCAGGAGATACGGGAACAACGGGAGCCTGCTACTCTATCCTATTTATTGTAGGCTCAACTCAGAACCTTAGCTGGGGTTCTATAGAATCTTGTTCCACTGACAATTCTGCCTCTCTTGTTACTACATCATCGGGGAAAGTAGAAGCCCTAAAGAAGAGAACAAAAAATAATCAAGTATAATACGAGAAGGAACAAGGAAGCAATCAATCTGGGAAAATTCAAGCTTAGTATCAAAAAGGATAATCAAGTACAGTCTCTCGATGCCCAAGCTGGTATCACACGGACCTATATATGGCATATTGCATCAATACAAGGTTCCAAAATGAAAATAAGTTAAACTAATTCAATTCTAGGTCATAAAGCCATTTCTAAGTCAAAATAGTCAAACTAAGTCAACTCTAGGCCAAACTAGTCAAACTTGGTCAAACTAGCTATTTTTAGGTTGCATGAGTCTAACTCTAGGATATTAGGTCCATATACTATGTAACTAGGCCACACTAGCTAAACTAAGATACTAGGATACAACCAAAACACCGTATCATAGGATACACAATTTTTTTAGATGTAAAAATACTAATATATATATATATATATATATATATATATATATACAAGGCCATACATATAGTAATCTTAGCTAACTAACGCAAATTGGATACCTTGGCTTTGAACCAAAGTGTATCTCACCACCGACACACCCATCATGATACTCAAACTCAATACCTTGAGTATCCACCAATACCTTGACATTATCTTGGTATCACAAGGTAATTCAAATCCTAATATATAGCTCACTACTCAAAACACTAACTATACACTAATATAAACTAAACTATTAAAATACTACTAACTACCTAACATACAATACTTATATACAAATATACATAACTATATATAGCTACTAATCTTATAAGTATGTATATAACTAACTATTAGATAACATGTATCTATATACATAACTATCCAACAAAGCACTTAACTACTATACTATTAATAGCTATATCTACTAAACTATTTGACCTATTAACTAGACAACTAATAAAACCAACTAAACCACTTATAAAACTAACTAGCTAACCATACCTTAAATTAATGAACCCCTTGACCTTGCCGTAGTTGAACCCCTTGGCCTTGTCATAGTTGAATCCCTTGTTGTTGCTGTGGATGACGACTGCTCTGCTGCAGGCTCTACTTGCTGCTAGCTAGATGCATGCTGAAGCCTCTCCTTGCTGCTAGATGCTACTGCCCTTGATGTAGTGCATAGTTTGCTGCATACCTTGTTGCAATTGTTACTATAGTTATATGCTAAAATGCTGCACTACTCGATCCTAACCTACCCCTTTGCTGCTACTGATAAGCAGCTATTGTAGCTAGCTTGCTGTGCAGTGGCTACTACTTCACTGTATTTGCTTGTAGCTGCTATTGCTCTATACTATTGCTGGTGACGCATTACACAGTTGGCTCGATGCTACTGCTGCCCTTTTGCTGATGATCTTGGTAAAACTGCTACTTGTAGGTTTTATGCATGTTGTAAACTGCAATGAAGTTGCTGTGATGCTACTTTCTGTTGATTTGCTACACACTTCTTGTTGTGCATTAGCTGAATAGAGTTTGCTAGCTATTGTTGATGCACACTGAAATCCACTGTCCTGATCTCCTCTGACACACATCCATGTACATCTATGCACTCATACACACACACATCTACTTATATAGATATCAATATGTATATGTGCACTCATATTTATACATATATATATATATATATATAACCACATATACACATATCACTACACCTATACCTATAGCTATATATACATATGTATATAATATAATAGAGATACATATCCATATACGTAAATATACAATTATATAATATATCTTTGTAATAGATATAAATAAGTCAAATTGAATTGTGGTACAATGAACAAACACATCGAGTGCACCGCACCCATATCACACTAAATCTACGATACGCTTGCAATACGGCTCCACCACACAACCAAACATATCCCAAAGGACACGAGCAAGTCTAAATTAATAAATATGAATGATACAAATAATTAATTACTCAACTACGTATTTGTGTCAAGATGTGTCATGCTCAAACCCCCGAGTCGGAAGAAAACCACAAAATCAACCCGTATAGCCAAATTGTCAGGATACGGCCTACACGTATCCAATTCTAGACACGACACTAGTCATACACAATCTAACACATGTCAATTTGGTCTAATTGACCATTTTACAAACACAAGATGTGCCAATCTCGGAAATCCCCCAAAATTGACACAAAATACTACATAACTTTCTCCTTAGGCCTCATATGAACCTAATTTTAATTCCTATGTGTAGCCTTAGCATATAGGGTAGTTCCTTATAGTTAAATTATAGATTTAGAGTCTAATTACAGAGGGAAAACTAAATTATATCTATTGGGAGATTGATTCCTAATAAAATCCCCAAATTGGGTGAAAGTAGCCTCCAACTTATAAATCATTGCTCCTCCTCATAGATCCTTGCTTTCTCCTTATAGATCCTTGCTCTACTAGCCTCCAATGAAGCATATGGAAGAAATTGGGAAAAAATTTGAGTAGGGACTGGTGTAAAAATAAAGAATTTGGAAGAGGGAAATTTTTTAGATCTAGATTGGAATATCAAATTAGAAGAGAGAGAGTCTCTCTCCTCCCTATAGGTGGTCGGTCCTTGCCTTTCCTCCAAGTTACTATAGAATATCCAAAATACACCTTGGGGCCTCTCATGAGAAAATAATTAAGGAGGGAAGGTTCTAGTCTATTTGGTATCACTAATTAATTCATCCTCCTAATGAATTGGCTTACTATTGGGCTCAATCTAAACTAGAATTAAATGTTGGTTCCATGGATCTAAACTAAACTAGTTAGGTCTACTACACAAGTCCAAAATAAATCTAATATCTAACAATAAAATAAATAATACAATAATTCATATCTACATATGCATAATATTTAATATTATAATCCTAAAATAAAAATACTCATGCCAATTACCAAACTACCCTTAGTTGACAAAGTGAGGGTGACAGTTGACGATCTGACGACAAAAGAGAATCGCAAAGTCTATAGGCATCTGAGTATATGTCTCACTGTACGTACCTAGGAAGAACAAGTCCCTGCTATTTATAGAAGTTGGAGGATCATGCACGCGCATGCATTTTTAATCCATACACGTGAGTTTTGAGCTACCTCATGGCCTCCTCAACTGAATATGGTTACAACTTTTTTGGGCATATGCTGTACTACGATTGCCATGTGGCAATATTTGAGATTTTCCCTTGCTGAGATCTTTGGTTTTTGTCCCTGGTCATATGCATGACTCATTCTACGTGACATATGGCATGCGCTGACTACTTAAAGATCTTGGTTGTTTACAATAGAAAGATCCGACTTTGTAGAGTTTTAGGGGAACACTACCTCATAACAACTCCATTTTATAGGGACATGGGCATGTTGCTGCATAATAATTCTGCTGTATAGGAATTCTGCCTCATGAGCTTATGGGAATGCTGCCGCATAACAGTTTTGTCGTATGAGAACACTATGCATAAGCATATGGGGATGCAGCCGTATGGGAATGCTGTCTCATGAGAATCCTCGCTGTGTTGATATAGGTGCGGCACGTTTGACAAAGCGTGCTGACATAACTGTCAGTGGCTTGACCTTTTACTACAGAATATTTAATACGTTGTTGTTAGTGCGGCTGAGGATGACTTTTGCCACATCTTAACTTGGTTGCATTTTGGCGCATGGTTTTGGTTGTCTTTGCCGCATCAGGGCTTAGTTGCATATGGCATATGGCCCTACTTGCATTTGTTATATGGCTTAACTTCCATTTGGCCATGGATTTATAATTTCCAAACTTCTACAAGACTCCCTTCAAAGTTTTCAAACTTAACTATGTTCGGAATACTTTGAATACATAAGCTTGGATAAAACAAACGCCTGAGGTGTCTTGGCGCATCACCTTCTGGCCGCCTGGACTTGATGTTGTATCATTCTCACTATCGCATGGTCTTGATGTCAGATTATTTTTGACAGACTGTCAAATCTATTTAATGGATAGCAGCGCCTTGATTTCAGAGCAGATCTTTAGGGATCTTGTATCGCCGTTTGACAAAAACTCTGAAGCATCTATTTCTTAATGGCTAAGTTATACGAAAAATGAACTATTGGCCGCATGATTCGTCATTATCTATTGACGCATGGGAGAGGATGCTATGATGTCTTTCCTCGAGCCTTTAGTTGACAGAGTCTCAGCCCCTGCTCCGGGATATAATGTATGACACGTAACTGCATTCTGTTTTCCCGAGCGCAGATTTATCCATTTAAGGCTAGGTTTATTTCATGATTCTGGTGTCCAACTACTCTGGAATCTAATCACTATGCACAGCTAACCTTGCCTATCCTAAGTCCCCCTATCACGCCCCGGTTCTAAAGATAAGGAACTGAGTCACGTTGCAATGGCCAGCAGCACACTTCGGCGGGCATCCCAATCTAATGGGCCCGTCAGAGTGCACCTAAGCTGTAAAGTACAATGAATAACCCAACACATAACACATAAATAGTTAATCTAAATCTCATCCACAGACAACAGATATAAGAGCATATATAGGTAGTCACAACTACTAATGTACAGAAAGGAAATATCACGAGAAAATGTATCATAGTACAAATACTAGAGTAGTCACACGGGAACAAATCCGCTAGTACATATACTGGAATGAAAGTAAGCAATAAGATAACTAGGAACGGTATCTGAAAGCTAGATAGTAATACCGTTCCAAGGATAGTTTTACTACCAGAGATCAGACAAAATCCTCGGGAATGATCTCGTCCTCTACAACTGGTCCAGCTGCCGGATATGCTCTCGGTCTGTACTCCTCTGGGTAATCTTTCTCGCCTAAACATGGAATGGAACCCGATCCTCAGATGGACGTAACAAGGTACAAAAAATACAACAAGCCAAGTATAACAGAAAGGAGCAAGTGCAACGACGGTGTAATCTAGCATAACCAACTAAGTGAGACACATTTTAAAGACAATGTTCGACGCGTGGTCTATCCAAAATAAAACCGTAGCTCCATATACGAAAACACACGGGACATACCGCAGCTCCAGGCAAAGAGTCACACGGGTGATACAACTACTCTAGATACATGATCACTACCGAAATAATATATATACATATATATGTGCGTACAGAAGAGCCCAAACTTCTAGTAACTGTCTTCCCCTTCCAAAGCGATCAAAGATTGTGTGCTGAACCTGAACCTCTATCTAGCAGTCTCGTCATACTAAAGTAACTATCAGCAACGCGACCCTTAGGTCATCCCAGGTTCCGGTCATGATGTTATTATCAGGATACAGGAAATCTGTCATGATGTCAGTGTCTGAATGCGTCCTAGGGTTACGATATACACAGGTATGTACATCGAGGTGTTATGAACATCTATCATTCGTTACCAAACGTTACCGACGAAAGTCTGCACCCGGTTGTGACCCGGACGTGAAGCAACGATTCTAATCAAACTCACAAACAATGCATATAATAAAATAATAGATATCTGGTAACTGAAATACAGGGTGGCAAGGTACACTTTCGTGGGCCCAGCTGCTGAAGATGGGGATTCGGTACAACATCCAAGTCTGCAGGTCCCATAGAACCGAGAGACGAGATACAAGCTCGATCAATAGACTTTCACGTAGCTAAATAAGTTATGACACACGTCTATCAAATGTTCAACCTTAGTTACAAGTCACAAGACACTAAGCTAGAGGGTTGACCATGGTTGACTAAAGGTACGTCACGTATGTTATGATCAATCACATATATAATATCACCAAACAAATTCTCATTCCCACTATATTTGTCGTAGTATTTTCAGTAGTTCAAGTATGTTCATTACTCAGATTTTACCCTGGTCTTCACAGA
Source organism: Iris macrosiphon (assembly GCA_036927795.1). NCBI lineage: Eukaryota > Viridiplantae > Streptophyta > Magnoliopsida > Asparagales > Iridaceae > Iris > Iris macrosiphon. The sequence goes on from JAYESA010000016.1 coordinate 55,826,695, forward strand.
CGTTATCATGCACGTTTACACATATCATCCTCAAAGTAATTAATTAATTTATTTAAACCCTCAATTATATACAATCATCTATCATTCTCTTAAAACTACTCGATCAAATTCAGTATTATTTCTCAGTCCTCAACCATTGACTAATGGTTTGTTATTACACCCATTTTAAAATCATTCACCTGCCCCCAATGTCTATTAATATTTCTATATTATAGTATTATTCAACAATAATTTAAGTCTGCTCACCAACAATGATCAATATGCTTGTATTAAATAGGACAACACCCTAAATGCCTCATATGGTACTTAAAAAACCTCCTCAAAATATTACAATTCCAATCCTCGCATGTATATATTCCATATCCTGACATGTATATATTCCATATCCTCACATGTATATATTCTATATCCTCAACCCATGAATATTAAAGCGTTCAAAACCCTAAAAAAATCAACTTAGCAAATTAACCCTTAATCACATATTGTACAATTAACTAAACCCCTAAAACTCATATGCAATACCATAACTCTAAAAGGTAACTAAACAAATAAACCATATACACAACATAAAATATACATATGTAGAGGGGGAGGGTTTTCCCTCGGCGGTGTGGTGGTTGATGACCAGAGGGTGGTCGTGCGATGGTGCTGGTGGTGATGTAGAGTGGTGGTGCGAGGTAGTGGCGATGATATTGGTGAAGTGGTGGTGCCGGGGTATAGAGTGGTGGTGCGGGTGGTGTGAAGTGGTGATGCTGGTGGTGTGAGGGTCACCGGAGGATGCGGGTGGCGACTGGAGGCAGTGAAGTCTGGGATGGGTCGAGGTCGTGGTGGTCGGTTGTGGTGTGGACGATTGGAGGTGGTTTGTAGGGTGGCATTGCTGGTGGTGTGGGGTGGAGGTGCTGGTTATGTGGGGTGGTTCGTGCTGGTGGTGTGGGGTGGTTTGGGTGGAGTTACTGTGGAGAAGTCGGGGGGAGCCGTTGGAGGAGGATGGCCAAAGTGTTATCGGCTGGAGGTAGTTGAGGCAGCGGGGAAGGAGGTTGCAGAGGTGCTGACTCGCCGGGGAAGAGGGAGTGGCCGGCTCGGGGGGGAAAGAAACTAGCCAGAGGGAAGGAAAATCCGGTCGGGGTCCGGTTCTTTTGAAGAAGAAGAAGAAGTGGAGAGGAAGAAGAAAAAGAGACGAAGAAAGGAGGAAAGAGGAAATGGCTGTGGTTTTATGGAGAATGAGGAGAGAGAGAATGGGGGGTTTTCTAAGGTATTGGAATTAGGGCCGGCATGGGGAGATGGGGAGTGATGGAGATATTTTATAGGAGGGGGTGTGAGGAATGGGTGGTAAGGATGAGCTCCAAATTCAAATAGATGGCTCAGATTTCATATGGAGGAAATTGCTCATCCAAAGGAGAGAGAGTGGTGAGGTTGGAACGGTCAAGGGAGAGGGGGCTTCTTCATTTGATCTTGACCAATGAGGTTATGACACATATTATAATATTTGCAAAAAAGCCCCTTAATTTTTGGTATTTGTACAAACACATAAAATGATAGAAAAAGGTGTGGAAAGTGGTATTTGGTGTTTTGTAGGGTGAGGGGGTGTTGTGTGTTTTGCATGGATTTAATTAAAGGGGGTATTGGAATTAAATTGGGATTAAAATGGGACTAGTCAAAGTTGGTATCCCTAATTTAATTAGAATAAATTGTCATATACTCTTAAATTAATTGGGGGCACATGAGATCTCAATTGGGAGTGACACAAAGGTCATGAAAGGTATAGGCTTGGTGTCAGTCTTGGACCCTTTAATTGGTCTGGCTCAACTGGTTGAGTTGGTGTCTCAAAATTGATGGCAACGGCACAGGTGCACAATATGGGATTAAATAATGGATTTTGGATACGAAAAGTTATGCAATTAAATTAAGGCACAAGGAATTATGATTTTAAGTGACGGAAAAGTCCAGCGACTAAGTTTGCGTGTCAAGTCAAAAGTGCAACAATTTGTTGGAAATTATGGGCTGATGTTGGGCTCCGAATATTGCAACAATGGTAGGATGCACCAAGGTTTAATTAAAGAATCAGACATCTACAACCTTAAATCTAAACCTCAAATTCTTGATCTTAAACCAAAATTTTCTAACCCATAATCCGTCTATCTATAAAAGTAAATGAGGGGGTTTACATTCTTCCCAACTTAGAAAAAAATTCGTCCCCGAAATTAAAAGTAAAGCAAGATAATAGCGACGAGAATTTAAAAACAAACTTGTTATCAAAGGTGGTACATAAATTCGTACCTTGGCCTTCAAATAAATATGGGAAACTTTTTCGAATGGAATCCTCGTGCTCCCAGGTAGACTCGCTTGGCGAATAATGCTTCCATACAACTCTGACCAGTCAAATAGTCCGACCTCTCAAAGTCTTTTCACTGTGATCGAGTATCTCCACTAGCTGCTCTACGTAAGATAAACTGGGCCCGACTGTAATCTCCGAATGATCAAGCACGTGGCTAGGGTTTGCCACATATCTCCTCAACTGCGATATGTAAAATACGTCATGCACTCCTTCTAATGATGGAGGCAATGCAAGACGATAAGCCACTTCGCCAACTCGTTCTAAGATGTCAAAAGGTCCGATGTACCTCGGACTTAGCTTGCCTCTGCCTCCGAATCTGATGTTACCACGAGTAGGCGATATCTTCAAAAATACATGGTCACCTTCCTTGAACTACAAAGGCCTGTGGTGCGCATCTGCCCAATGCTTCTGTCTGTCCTGTGCTGCACGCAGGTGGCACTGAATCTGTTATACTTTCTCTACTGTCTGTGTCACTAACTCTGGGCCAAGTATCTGACTCTCTTCCACGTCACTCCAATATACTGGTGACTTGCACTTCCTTCCGTAGAGTGCCTCATAAGGTTCCATCCGTATTCTGGCCTGGTAGCTGTTATTGTAGAAGAATTCCCTCAAGTGTAGATGATCCTCCAAAGTCGATCATGCACGCTCTCAACATATCCTCTAGTATCTATATCATGTGCTCTGACTGGCCATCAGTATGTGGATGATATGCAGTGCTAAACTTGAGACGAGTTCCTTGACTTTCCTGCATACTCTGCCAAAAATATGACTTGAACCTAGAGTCACGATCCGATACAATATTGACAGGCACTCTATGTAGTCGTACTTTCTGCCTTATATACATGTCAGCTAATATCTCTATGGACTGCCCAACTCTAAAGGGCAAGAAATGTGCAGACTTGGTGAGTCTGTCTATGACAACCCAAACTGCATCCTTCCCGCTAGGGCTCCACAAAAATCCTGTGACGAAGTCCATGGTAATGTGTTCCCACTTCCACTTGGGAATGGAAAGCGGCTGCAATAGTCCTGCAGTACTCTGATGTTCAGTCTTGACTTGCTGACAGACTAAATATCTCGCCACGAATCTTGCAATCTCTCTCTTCATCCCATAACACCAGTAATGTTGTCTCAAATCTCGATACATCTTTGTACCCCCAGGATGAATAGAATAATTCGAGTTATGGACCTCGGTTATCAATTCCTGGCGTAGCTCGCCACTCGGAACGTATAGGCGATCTCCACACCTTAATGTTCCGTCTTCATGAATCCTGAGTCCCGTCTGCATGTCGGCCTCTGTCCTCTCTCCCAGTCGTCTAAATCTCGCATCTGTAGGCAGGGCTGCCTTGATCCTCTCAATCAATATGGATTGGACTTCAAGACTGGCCATCTGTCCATCCATGCCTGGCAATATACTCTCTATCACAAGCTCCTGGAGATCCTCTAGTAATTGCCGCTGAGTTATCAAAAAGTATGCCATGGGCTTCCTGCTTAAGGCATATGCTACTACATTCGCCTTGTCCGGGTGGTACTTCAACTCAATATCATAAAGTGTCATCAACTATAGCCAGCACCTCTGTCTCATATTGAGCTCCTTCTGCGTGTAGACATACTTCAAATTTTTGTGATATGTGTAAATCTTAATACGTTCTCCACAAAGGTAGTATCGCCATAGCTTTAGTACAAATATCACTACAGCTAGCTCTAGATCATGCGTCGGATAGTTCTTCTCATGAACTCTCAGCTGTCTCGATGTGTAGGCTATCACTTTGCCGTGTTGCATTAGTACACATCCTAATCCGCTCCCAGATGCATCACTGTATACTATAAATCCTCCCGATCCTGAAGGAAGTGTCAAGATCGGTGCTGATGTCAGACGCTTCTTTAATTTATCGAAAGCCGTATGACATTCTTCTGTCCAGATAAACTCCTCGCCTTTATGTGTCAGTCGCGTCATAGGCGCAGCAATCCTCAAGAAATTTTTTATGAACCTCCAATAATATCCAGCAAGTTCGAGAAAACTCCTAATCTCTGTAACTGATGTAGGGGTTGGCCATGTCTCAACTGTAACTATCTTCTCCGGGTTAACTGATATTCCATCTTCGGTGATTATGTGTCCGAGAAATGGTACTTTATCCAAGCAAAACTCATATTTGCTGAGCTTGGCATACAGCCTCTCCTGTCTCAGCGTCCAACACGATCCTGAGATATCTCTCGTGCTCCATCTGGCTCTTGGAATATACCAAGATGTCGTTGATAAATACCACCACGAACTTATCTAAGTACTGGTGGAAAATATTGTTCATCAGACTCATAAATATTGTTGGCGCATTGGTTAAACCAAACGGCATGACTAGAAACTAATAGTGCCCATACTTCATCCGAAAAGCTGTCTTCGGGATGTCCTCTCTCCGTACCTTAATATGATGATAACCGGATCTGAGATCGATCTTCGAGAATACACATGCACCACTAAGCTGATAAAATAAATCATCGATGTGCGACAATGAAAACTTATTCTTTATCGTTACAGCATTTAACGCCCTATAATCGATACACAAGCGTACCGTCCCGTCCTTCTTTGGCACAAATAAAATGGGTGCTCCCCATGGAGATACACTAGCCCATATGAAACCCTTATCTAAGAGATCATCTACATGGACTTTCAACTCAACCAACTCCTTCGGTGCTAGTCTGTAAATGGGAGAAGTAACTGGCTCGGCTCCGGGAGTCAACTCTATAGTAAACTCAATCTCTCTGTAAGGTGGCAGGCTTGGGAGATCCTCTGGAAACATATCCTCAAACTCTGATATGAAATAAGGGTACATCGGTTCACCTTCTGCAATGTGTGTCGCTAGGGTAGGTTGGACACCATGCTCTCGGGCTCCCCGAAGAAACTCAAACTCTGTGTTATCTGGGGATCTAAATATGACATAACCACGATGGCAATCTAGCATTGTGTGGTATTGGATCAACCAATCCATGCCTAGGACAATGTCATAGTCCGGCATGGAGAAGACCAAAAATTGGGCACGCATCTCTCGCCCGCAGACAATTACTAAACATGATCTACAAGTGTCGCTAACAGGTACTATTCCACCTCCCATAAGAATCCTCTTGATCTTTAGAAGGGGTGCAGTAACTATTCTATGGTTGGCCACGAAACTAGCAGCAATAAAAGAGTGTGTGGCACCAAAATCAAATAAGACTACTGCTGGTAATGAAGCTACTAAGATAGTACCTGCGATCACTTCTCCGACTGTCTTCGCCTCCTCTATAGTCATCTCATAAGCCGGACCATGTCTCAGTGCCGGTGCCCTCGGCTGATGTCGAGCCTGATGGAATCGATCTGCCTGTGCGGCCAAGGGTGGCCTCCTCTGATTTCCTCCTGGTGCTGGCTCCTGCGTAAGGCGGACTCGGTCCTGGAGGCTGCTGATAAGGCCTCGGTGCAGGCAAGGCTGGTCGATGAATCATCTGTACTGGAGCCCTCGGGTCTGGGCAATCTCGGACTGCATGATGGTCCGACCCACATCTCAAACAAGCACCCAGCCTCCGTCGACAGTCCCTCAATAAATATCCCTTCTTGCCACAGTAATGTCTTGTGGGAATAACTGCTCCCTACAGGGGTGTTGCTCTCTGCTGCTACTATTATACCAGTGGACGCTTCGCAGGTCCTCCCTATGGGGTTCAAACTACTGATGATGATGCATAGGTGCGCTTCAGGCTAGCCTCCATCTTGTTGATGTGGTCCTGACGTCATGCTGCTAATAATACCTCAGAGTAGGAGGTGGGGGCTATCGACCCGATAAATCTCTGCGTCTCAAAACTCAGGCCTTCATAGAACTTCTCGGCCTTCGAATCCTCAGTAGGGTTCAGGTACGTTGCAAATTTGCTCAAGCGAAGGTACTCAGCATTGTATTCCTCTATAGTCATACTTCCCTGCCTGAGGCTCTGAAATCTATCCCGAAGCTCTGCTCGGGCAGAGGAGGGTATGTACATCTCTTGGAAGAGCCTAGAGAACTCTTTACACGTGAACTGGTCTGGTTCCAAATGCTTATCCTCTGATATCCACCAGTGATGAGCGTTGCCAGTGAGCTGCATCCTGACGGCAGTCATCCAACGGTGCCAGGGAAGGTCGGTAGCCTCCAGCTGGTGCTGAATGCTAGTGAGCCATGCATAGACCTCTGTCGGCTCTTCTATGCCAGTAAAAGGTTGTGGCATCATACGACGAAAGTCTATGAGACAGACCCCATCGTCGACTGGTGTGCGGGTGGTGACGCCTGCCTCAAGGCCGTCACGATATCTCCCTCAGGGTCTCAGTCTGGCGCTGCTGGGCCAGCTGCTGAGCCTGCTACTGGACCTAATGTTGGGCCTGTATCATGGGTTGCCCTGAGGGGAAAGGCATATAGGGCATCTAGGGAGGTAATGGTGGAGGTGGGGGCAGCTGCTGCTCCTCCTGTCTCGGGGTCCTATGGTCCTCAGAACCTGCCTGATACGGAGCCTGGTGCCCGTCCAAAGGCACATCTGGATGCCCCGATGACTGTCCCAGGGCAGCTAGAGTCAACAGAAGAACATGCCCCAGTTATGGTTCCCCGGATGATCCTGCGTCACGGGGAACATCGCCCGACTGTACGATGTATCCGCTACGGAGATTCATAACTCTGAAAAGAAGTCATGACTGCAATCAACGTAGAGGAAATAAACAAGATATAATTGGGTAAAAGAAATCGAGATAGAGGTATTGTGTAAAGGTTTCATACTTGTAGATGAGATTCCTAATATTTATTCCAAATTTGTAGGCTCGCTTGGCATAGTCAGGTGACCAAGATAATTTAAATCAGACAAGCATGGGACACTACAAAAACCTTGTCACACCCCGGTTCCAAGGATAAGGAACTGAGTGTGGGTTGTGATACTGAGTCACGTGGAAATGGCCAGCAACACACTTCGGCGGGCATCCCAAACTAATAGGCCCGTCGGAGTACACCTAAGCTGTAAAGTACAATGAATATCCTAACACATAACATATAAATAGTGAATCTAAATCTCATCCACAGGAAACAGATATAAGAGCACATAGAGGTAATCACAACCACTAATGTGCAGAAAGGAAATATCATGAGAAAATATATCATAGTAAAAATACTAGAGTAGTCACACGGGAAGAAACCCGCTAGTACATATATTGGAATGAAAGTAAGAAATAAGATAACTAGGAATGGTATCTGAAAGCTAGATAGTAATACCATTCCAAGGATAGTGTCACTACCAGAGATCAGACAAAATTTTCGGGAATGATCACGTCCTCTGCAACTGGTCCAGCTGCCGGATATGCTCTCGGTCCGTACTCCTCTGGGTAATCTTCCTTGCCTAAACCTTGAAGGGAATCAGGTCCTCAGAGGGACGTAACAAGGTACAAAAAATACAGCAAGCCAAGTATAACAGAAAGAAGCAAGTGCAACGATGGTGTAATCTAGCATAACCAACTAAGTGAGACACAGTTTAAAGACAATGTTCGACGCGTGGGCTATTCAAAATAAAACCGTAGCTCCGGAGACGAAAACACACGGGATATACGCAGCTTCAGAAAAAGAGTCATACGGGTGATACAACTACTCTAGATACAGGATTATTATAGAAATAATACATATACATATATATATATTCGCGTGCAAAGGAGCCCAAACGTCTAGTAACTATCTTCTCCTTCCGAAGCGATCAACGATTGATCGCTGAACCCGAACAACTATTTAGCAGTCTCGTCATACTAAAGTAACTATCAATCAACGCGACCCTTAGGTCATCCCAGGTTTCGATTATGATGTCAGTATCAGGATACAGAAAATCTGACACGATGTCAGTATCTGAATATATCCTAGGGTTACTATATACATAGGTACGTACATTGAGGTGTTACGAACATCTATCATTCGTTACCAAACGTTACCGATAAAAGTCTACACCTGGTTGTGACCCGGACGTGAAGCAACGATTCTAATCAAACTCACGCACAACGCATATAATAAAATAATAGATATCTGGTAACTAAAATACAGGGTGGCAAGGTTCACTTGCTTGGGCCCGGCTGCTGAAGATGGAGATTCGGTACAACGTCCAAGTCTGCAGGTCCCGTAGTACCAAGAAACGAGATTCAAGCTCGATCAATAGACTATCACGCGGCTAAATAAGATATGATACACGTCTATCATATGTTCAACCTTATTTATAAGTCACAAGACACTAAGCTAGAGGGTTTACCATGGTTGACTAAAGGTATGTCACGTCTGTTACGATCAATCACATATATAATATCACCAAACAAATCCTCAATCCGACTATATTTGTCATGGTATTTTCAGTAATTAAAGTATGTTCATTCCTCAGATTTTACCCTGGTCTTCACAGACGTTATCATGCACGTTTACACATATCATCCTCAAAGTAATTAATTAATTTATTTAAACCCTCAATTATATACAATCATCTATCATTCTCTTAAAACTACTCCTCGATCAAAGTCAGTATTATTTCTCAGTCCTCAATCACTGACTAATGGTTTGTTATTACACCCATTTCACAAACATTTACCTATCCCCATTGTCCATCAATATTTCTATATTATAGTATTTTTTAGCAATAATTTAAGTCTGCTCACTAAAAATGATCAATATGCTTGTATTAAATAGGACAACACCCTAAATGCCTCATATGGCACTTAAAAACCCAACCTCAAAATATCACATTTCCAATCCTCGCATGTATATATTCCATATCCTCACATGTATATATTCCATATCCTCAACCCATGAATATTAAAGTGTTCAAAACCCTAAAAAAATCAACTTAGCATATTAACCCTTAATCACATATTATACAATGAACTAAACCCCTAAAACTCAGATGCAATACCACAACCCTAAAACATAACTAAACAAATAAACCATATACACAACATAAAATACACATATGTAGAGGGGGAGGGGTTTACCTCGACGGCGTGGTAGTTGCTGGCCGAAGGGTGGTAGTGGGCTGGTGCTGGTGGTAATATAGAGTGGTGGTACGAGGTGGTGGCGATGATGTTGGTGAAGTAGTGGTATCGTGGTGTGGATTGGTGGTGCGGGTGGTGTGAAGTAGTGATGCTGGTGGTGTGAGGGTGACCGGAGGATGCGTGTGGCGACTGGAGGCAGTGAAGTCGGGGATGGGTTGAGGTGTTGGTGGTCGGTTATGGTGTGGACGACTAGAGGTGGTTCGTAGGGTGGCATTGCTGGTGGTGTAGGGTGGAGGTGCTGGTGGTGTGGGGTGGTTCGTTCTGGTGGTGTGGGCTGGTTCGGGTGGAGTTGCTATAGAGAAGTCGGGGGGAGCCGCTGGAGGAGGATGGCTAGAGTGGTGTCGGCTGGAGGTGGTTGAGGCAGCAGGGAAGGAGGTTGCAGAGGTGCTGAGTCACCAGGGAAGAGGGAGTGTCCGGCTCGGGGGGGAAAGAAACTGGCCGGAGGGGAGGAAAATCTGGTCTGGGTGTCACTACCATATTTTTTAGGAAAGGGTATTTTAGTAATTTCCTATTTAATTAATTATTGTGCTTGATAAATAATTATTTGTGTTATTATTTAATTGTTGTTAGATATTATTTATTGAATTTGGACTTGTGTTAGTGGACCTAACTAGTTTACTTTAGACCCATGGACCAACATGAATTAATTAGTTAGACTTAGCCCATTTAGAAAGCCCATTGTTAAGGAGATGGATTAAATTAATTAAATCATTAGACTAGAAGCTTCCTTCCTTAATTATTTCTTCATAAGAGGCCCCAAGGGGTATAATGGACATTACATGATTACTTGAGGGAGAGGAATAGGGGCCGGCCTATATAAGTAGAGGGAAAAAATTCTCGCTCCTCTTTTTTATTTCAAATCTAGATCTAGAATTTTTTACTATCAAATTTCCTTCATATCCACTTCATTTCCTTACCAAATTAATTCCAATTTCTTTCCAAATCACCATTAGAGACTTGAGAAGCAAGGATCTAGAAGGAGGAAGTAAGGATCTACAAAGAGGGGCAAGGATCTACAATTTGGAAGCAATTTTATCCCAATTGGAGGTTTCATTGGGAATACATCTCCCAATAGGTATAATTAAGTTTTTTCACTTAAAATAGCTTCTAAATCTAAGATTTGATCATGGAAAATCAACCCATATGCATGTACTACCCATAGGATTTGGTTTTTTGTTCATAGGAGGCCTATTGAGAAAGTTATGGTACTTTTTGTGTCAATTTTAGGGGAATTCCGAGAATGACAATTATTGTATGTGTCAATTGATCCTATAGATCAATTTGGCATGTGTTTATGTGTTTGGGGCTAGTGTCATGTCCATAATTGGGTACGTGTAGGTCGTATCCCAATAATTTGGTCATACGTGTTGTTTTGGGTCTTTTTCTCCTATACGGGACTTTGTACATGTCGTATTTTGACACGGACACATAGATCTATATTTGACACTTTGTTTTATGCATAAATAATATATGTGACTTGCTTGTGTCCTTCGGGGTGCAATTGGATGTGTGGTGGACTCGTGTCACATTCGTATCCTAGATCTAGTGGGATACGGTATGATACTCTCCATTTGTTGTCTATTTATGTGCAGATCTAATTATTGTGCTTTTAATTCTTGAGTTATAATTGTGTATATATATATGTATATATATTATATATGTATTATAGTGTGTTTATTATAGTATTTATTGTATCATAGATCTATGTACTATATATGTACTAATAGAATATATATATTATATAGCTTTCTTTTACATGCATTAGTATATATGTTGTAATATATGTTAGGGATATAAATATATGTATATGTTTTTATAAAATATATATGTATATTTAATTAAGTAATTAGATTATTTATAGTTATTATATGATTATTTATATATATGTATAGATGTATATTTATTATATATGTTGTATGTGTGTGTTGTTGATATATTAAATATGTACATAATAATATGAGAGGGTATGTACAGATATTATATATATATATATATATATATATTTATATTTATTTTGGGTGATATATATATATATATATGTTATATATTTAGCTTTTTAGTGAAGGAGAATTGGCGACAACAGCCGCTGTCATAAAACAGCAGCAGCCGCTGTAGCTAGAGGCGACGCCATTAATGACAGCAACCGATATCACTAATGAGAGGCAGCAGCGACGGGAAATAGTAGCAGTGGAGACAGTGGTAGTGGTGACGGTTGCAAACCGTCCCCAAAGCAGCAACAGTGCAAAATTCCAAAAACAGCAGCGACGGCGGCTTTAGTGACAGCCAGAACAGTCACTAAAAGCTTGGTATCAATGTATTAGTGTTTTTCAATACTGTTTTCAGCGACGGTTAGGCAGATTTATATATATGTGTTTAAATACTTATATTTTTATATAAATGTATATATATATGTATTGATATTGAGTTAATATATTATTATTGCTATATTCCTTATATGTGTAATATTAGTATATAATTATATATTATATATAAGGGTAATTATTATATCATGGTATTAAGTATTACCTTGTGGAAACCAAGGTAAGTGGGATACTCAAGATACGGGGTTTGGGTATCAAGATTGTGGTTATTGTTGGGATACCAAGTTGGTTCAAAACCATGGTACCTATTTGATGTGTAAATTAATATTCTATATTATTATACATAATTATTTTATATATATGTATTGTGATGTTTACCTTGGAATTTACGTATCCGGAGATACGGTATCCTAATATTTTAAGATGTGGTTTTTATGACTTAGATTTTAATATCTTAACCAAGATTTTTGTGTTAGACTTTTGCAACCTACAAATAGATAATTGACCTTGGTTTGACCTTAGCTGACCATAGTTGACTTAAAGTTGACAATACTTGACTTTTGACTTAGAATTGACTTATTGACTTATAAGCTGACTAGATTAACTTATTCTCTTTTCGGAACCTTCTATTGATGTTGTATTCCATATTTAGGTCTTCGAGGCACTGAGTCAGACATCTGTGAGACTATTCATTGGACTTCAAGCGAGTACATTCTCTGATAGTTTCTCATTTATGATATCCTCTATGTTCATTGTATCTAGTGTAGATATCCATGTTCTCTTGACATTATGGTTACACGGTTTGGTATATCCGGATTTCGTCATGAGATGTTATTCCTTGGTATATGGTGTATATGGTGCAAGTATTGTTTCATTGGTTATCTTGTACACGTACAGTCACCGATTCTCGGGAAGACTAGCTATCTTCTTGGGGAATCTCGTGCCATAGCATACCCTGGTTGGATCTATTATACCTGTTCGGGGTGGGATGTATTAGTATAGATATGTGATCAATATCCCTATTCTATCAAGTACTGATTACTGAATAGTGTTGATCATACACCACACGTATGATTAGCCAAGCCGTATTGCATCTTGCCCAAGCCGATCACATGTTAAGCTAGTACTCACACACTTAGTCATTAGTATTCTTGTTCATTGGCATATTGTTCATTATTGTATTTATTTCCAATATTTCCTTATTGAATATATATCTCTTGTATCTATTGTGCATCTTGTTTATCAACAGCTATTTACTGTTATATAGTTTTTATCATTGATTAGAACTGCTGTTAGAGATATACTCTGCTCCTTTCCTGACTGGATATATTTTTCTAGATAACACTGAGGAGTAGTACCCTACCTATTATGGACCCCAGGATGTTGTGCATATTAGATTCTGAGACCCTAGCTCAGGAGGGACTTATCCCAACTGAGACGGTTGACCCAAGAGTTGTAGCTTCGTAGTATTCTTTGTACTGGATTTGTCTCCAGCTTATTTCTGTACTTCTTCAGACTCATTGATGTATTATTTTAGACTCATGAGCTGTATTGTGACTATTCTATTCTTTATCTGATTCATGCTCATTTCTATCTTAGTTCTGTGATTGAGTATACTATCATTATTAGTGGTTCATTATATTGTTAGATGGATTATCTAGACAGCGTTCTAACGCCGATTCAGTGGCATAGACTGGGCGTTGTTTTCGACTTGTACCCTTACACCGGGTGTGGGTCGTGACACATTTTGGTAGTAGCCCATGCAGGTATAGCTTCACAAAGTATGTGATATCGTGGTAGTACAACAATTTAGTTGTACTATTGCAAGCCTGCGATAGGATATAGGATATAGGCTGAGATACTCAATCACACATAGAAAAATTCTTTTGATTCAACTATTCTCCTTTGATATTGATACTTGATCTCTAAATTTGTCCTTTCCTTGAATGTCTTATATCATGTGCCATATTGATTCCTCATTCCGTCTTTTTATGAGACATACTCGGAGATACTTGTGAAGGCATGCAAGGTTGAGTGGGAGTTGGGTTTGAAGCCCAAGAGAGACCATAATTCTTTTCTGGGGGCCAATGGCAGTACAGTATCTGCCAAACGTCCTTATTTTTAGTCCAGACCTTTCCAGTAGGCACAATAGAACCAGACTACAGCTAGAGCGCCTTTTTACCAGGCACCTCACCAACAGAGATAGTTACAGTAAGCTCTATGCAACTACTGCAAGAAGCCCGACCACATCTGGAAAGTTTACAAGAGGAGGCTATGAGTTTGTTTGTATTGTGGTACTGAAGGGCATCAATCGAGGGAGTGTCCTTGTCGTGCAGTTCAGAGAGCAGCTTCAGCTCCGAGGACACAGACGAGACTACCTACAACACAGCCGAGGGGACCGCTTTCGACACAGCAGCAGCGTTTTGTCCAACATCAACAGCAGGGAGGTGCTCGGTAGGGACGAGCGTTTGTTATGACCGTCGAGGAGGATGAACCCACCGGAGATGTCATCGCAGGTTCTATTCTTCTTGATTCCATTCCAGCTTTAGGTTTGTTTGATAGTGGTGCTTCCCATAGTTTTGTATAGGTTTCTTTTGCTCTGAAGCATGGTTTGGTAGCTGAGTCTTTGCTTAGGACTTGCAAGATCATGACCGGGGGAGGCATTATCCTGGTTAATGATATTTAAAAGGATCGGAGAGTTACTTTGGGAGGCCGGAAGTTGAGTGCGTGTTTACTTGTAATGCCACTTCCGAGCTACGACATTATACTCGGGATGGATTGGTTGAGTAGGCACCGTGCTAGCATAGATTGTAGAGGAGGTAGAGTTTTATTTGGTCCGCCAGGAGAGCCAGAGTTTGAGTTTGCTAGAGGAGCTGTAGAGCAGGGAGAAGGCATTATTTGTGGATCTATGGTGGAAGACAAGGAGTTACCACATACGTTGATAGCATAGTTCTTGGATGTGTTTCCAAAGGAATTGCCCGGATTGCCGCCAGATTGAGATATTGAATTTTCTATAGACTTGGTGCCAGGTACAGAACCAATTTTGTAGCATGTCTATAGAGTAAACAACAATGAGCTAGTCGAGTTAAAGAAGCATGTGGACGAATTACAGGATAAGGGGTTTATCAGATCTAGTTCTTCACCATGGGGAGCCCCGGTATTGTTTGTACCGAAGAAGGATGGATCGGTGCGCATGTGCATTGATTACAAGGCTTTGAATAATCTCACTATCAAGAATAAGTATCCATTGCCACGGATTGATGATCTGTTTGATCAGTTGAGTTAAGCGAATGTGTTTTCTAAGATAGATTTGAGATCAGGCTAACATCAGGTGAAGGTGAAGCCGAAGGACATACCGAAGACTGCTTTTAGGACTCGATATGGTCAGTACGAGTTTATGGTGATGCCGTTTGGTTTGACTAATACACCGGCGGTATTTATGAACTTGATGAATAAGGTGTTCCACCAGTACCTTGACAAGTTCGTGGTGGTGTTCATCGACGACATACTCATATACTCGAGGACACCGGAGGAGCATGAGAAGCATTTGAGGATTATGGTGGATGTGCTGAGGAAGGAGAAGCTGTATGGGAAGTTGTCCAAGTGTGAGTTTTTTTTGGACAAGGTAGAATTCTTGGGGCATATTGTGACTGGTGATGGTATTTTAGTGGATCCGAAGAAGATTTCAGCAGTGGAATCTTGGAAGAATCCGAGTTCGGTAGCAGATATTAGGAGTTTCTTGGGATTGGTATGCTACTACATAAAATTTATGCAAGATTTTTCGAGGATTGCCGAGCCAATGACCAGACTCACAAGGAAGGATGTGGAGTTTGTTTGGACGGAGGATTGCCAGGTTGCTTTTGAGAAGTTGAAGAAGAGGTTGATGTCTGCTCCTATTTTGACGTTGCCATCAGGTCCGAAGGTTTTACTATTTATAGTGATGTATCGGTGAAGGGTTTTGGTTGTGTTCTTCAGCAGCATGCGAAAGTGATTGCCTATGCATCCAGACAATTGTGTCCTCATAAAAAGAACTATCCTACCTATGATTTGGAGTTGACAGCAGTCATATTCGCTCTGAAGTTATGGAAACACTATTTGTTCGAAGAGCGTGTGGAGATCTTCACAGACCACAAAAGCTTGAAGTACGTTTTCACGCAAAAGGAGTTGAACATGAGGCAGCATCGGTAGTTAGAACAAATAAAGGATTTTGATATCTCTTTGCAATATCATCCTTGGAAAGTCAATGTAGTTGTCGATGCTTTGAGCAGGTATCCGGTAGCTATATTCTTGACGCAGGATTGATATTTGTTGGAGGACTTTAAAAGATTGGGCATTAAGGTGACTGTTCCTGGTGGTGCTCTACAGATGTGGGGATTGCAGATACATTCTGATTTGATGGACAGGATCAAGGCAGCACAGTATGAGGATGTATCTCTTAGGATTATCAGAGCTCAGGTGAGAGCAGGATTGGAGGATGATTTCACTATTACAGAGGATAAATCTTTGAGGCATAGAGTTAGGTTGTGTGTGCCTAGTAGAGAGCTACGTGAGGAGGTATTACAGGAAGTGAATCGCTCTCAGTATTCCATGCATCCAGGTGCTAACAAGATGTATCATGATATACGAGTGTGTGTGTGGTTGTATGGCATGAAGAGGGAAGTGGCACAGTTTGTATCCAGACGCTTAGTATGCCAGCAGGTAAAAGTTGAGAGGCAGAGGCCAGGAGGTTTACTTCAGCCATTACCCATTCCAGAGTGGAAGTGGGAATACATTACTATGGATTGTGTCCGGACTTCCACGATCTCCAAGAGGAAAAGACGCGATTTGGTTCATTGTTGATAGTTTGACCAAGTCGGCCCACTTCTTGCCTTTCAAGGTGGGTTTGTCTATGGAGAAGCTGGTAGAGATGTATGTGAGACAGATCGTTAGGATACATGGAGTTCCCGTCAGCATAGTCTCGGATCGGGATAGTCGTTTTACTTCTCATTTCTGGAGGAGTTTGCAGGAGAGTTTGGGCACTCAACTCAAGTTCAGTACTGCATATCATCCTCAGACAGATGGGTAGTCAGAGAGGACTATTCAGACTCTCGAGGATATATTGCGCACTTGTGTACTAGATTTCGGGGGTTCTTGGATGGACCATCTCCATTTGGTATTGTTTGCTTACAATAACAGTTACCAGGCCAATATAGAGATATCGCCTTTTGAAGCTCTATACGGTCGGAGGTGTCGTACTCTTTTATCTTGGAACGATATAGGAGAGAGAGTTTTGCTTGGGCCAGAGATGGTTGTGGATGCAGCAGAGAAGGTTCAATTGATCAGAGACAAACTTCGAGTGGCACAGGACAGATAGCGGCATTGGGCCGATAGCCATCAGAGACCTTTGGAGTTCGAGGTATAATTAGATTTTTGTTTTGTGCTTGTTCTTGGTTGTTTGTTATAGATTAAGTTCTTAAGGTGGTGTTTTGTTCTAGGTGGGTGGTTTGGTGTTTCTGAGGATTTCTCCGACACGAGGCACGATTCGCTTCGATGAAGGCAGAAAGCTTAGTCCGCGATTCATCGGACCTTTCACTATTCTAGAGAGGGTCGATGCAGTTGCTTATAGACTAGACTTTCCACCTGCATTGGAGGGAGTGCACAACGTGTTTTACGTGTCGCAGTTGAGATGATACGTGGCAGATCCTATTCTTGTATTGGATCACTCGGAGATAAAGGTAGGCCCTACTCTTAGCTATCCAGAGCAGCCAGTTGAGATTCTAGATCGGAGAGAGAAGGTGATGAGGAACCAGACTATTCCTTTGGTACGCATCGCATGGAGGCATCAATCTCCGGGGGAGTCTACCTGGGAGAGAGAGGATAAAATGCGAGAGCATTATCCATATTTGTTTGTGCCTTGAGGTATGTTATTTCCTAGTTATGTTCTGTTCATTGTTATGTTCTTTCATAGTTAGTTGTGATTCTTTAGTTCTGTTCTGTTATTTTCTGGGGGTAGTTTTCATCTTTGAATTTCGAGGACGAAATTACTTTAAGGAGGGTAGACTTGTCACTACCATATTTTCTAGGAAAGGGTATTTTAGTAATTTCCTATTTAATTATTATTGTGCTTGATAAATAATTATTTGTGTTATTATTTAATTGCTTTTAGATGTTATTTATTTAATTTGGACTTGTGTTAGTGGACCTAAATAGTTTAATTTAGACCCATGGACCAACATGAATTAATTAGTTAGACTTAGCCCATTTAGAAAGCCCATTGTTAAGGAGATAGATTAAATTGATTAAATTATTAGACTAGAAGCTTCCTTCCTTAATTATTTCTTCATGAGATGCCCCAAGGGGTATAATAGGCATTACATGATTACTTGAGGGAGAGGAATAGGGGCCGACCTATATAAGTAGAGGGGGGAAATTCTCTCTCCTCTTTTTCATTCCAAATCTAGATCTAGAATTTTCCACTACCAAATTTCCTTCATTTCCACTTCATTTTCCTACCAAATTTATTCTAATTCCTTCCCAAATCACTATTAGAGATTTGGGAAGCAAGGATCTAGAAGGAGGAAGAAAGGATCTACAAAGAGGAGCAACGATCTATAATTTGGAAGCAATTTTATCTCAATTGTAGGTTTCATTGGCAATCTATCTCCCAATAGGTACAATTCATTTTTTTGCCTTAAAATATCTTCTAAATCTGACATTTAATCATGAAAAATCATCCTATATGTATTTACTACCCATAGGATTTGGTTTTGTGTTCATTTGAGGCCTATTGAGAAAGTTATGGTGCTTTTTGTGTCATTTTTTGGGGAATTCCGAGAATGACAATTGTTGTGTGTCAATTGATCCTATAGATCAATTTGACATGTGTTTTTGTGTTTGGGGCTAGTGTCGTGTCCATAATTGGGTACGTGTAGGTCGTATCCCAAAAATTTGGTGATACGTGTTGTTTTGGGGTTTTCCCTCCGACACGGGACTTTGTACATGTCGTATTTTGACACGGACACATAGATCTATATTTGATACTTTGTTTTGTTCATAAATAATATATGTGACTTGCTTGTGTCCTTCGGGGTACAATTGGATGTGTGGTGGACTCGTGTCACATACGTATCCTAGATCTAGTGGGATACGGTGTGATACTCTCCATTTGTTGTATATTTATGTGTAGATCTAATTATTGTGCTTTTAATTCTTAAGTTATAATTGTGTATATATATATATATATATATTATATATGTATTAGAGTGTATTTATTAAAGTATTTATTGTATCATAGATCTATGTACTATATATGTACTAATAGAATATATATATTATGTAGCTTTCTTTTACATGCATTAGTATATATGTTATAATATATGTATATATTTTTATAAAATATATATGTATGTTTAATTTACTAATTGGATTATTTACAGTTATTATATAATTATTTATATATATGTATAGATGTATATTTATTATATATGTTGCATGTGTTTGTTGTTGCTATATTAAATATGTACATAATAATAGGAGAGGGTATGTATAGTTATTATATATATATATATTTATATTTATTTTGGGGGATATATATATTTGTTATATATATATATATATATATATATATATATATATATATATATATATATATATATTCAGATTTTTAGTTACGGAGAATTGGTGACAGCAGCCGTTGTCACAAAACAGCAGCAGCCGCTGTAGCTAGAGGCGGCGTCATTAATGATAGCAGCCGCTGTCATTAATGAGAGGCAGCAGTGGCGACAGTGGGAGTGGTGATGGTTGCAAACCGTTACCAAAGCAGCAGCAGTGCATAATTCCAACAACAACAGCGATTGCGGCTTCAGTGACAGCCAGAACTGTCACTAAAAGCCTGGAATCAGTGTATCAGTGTTTTTCAACACTATTTTCAGTGACGGTTAGGCAGATTTATATATATGTGTTTATATACTTATATTTATATATATATGTATTGATATTGAGTTAATATATTATTATTGAGCTATTCCTCATATGTATAATATTAGTATATATTTATATATTATATATGAGGGTAATTATTATATCAAGGTATTGAGTATTACCTTGTGGAAACCAAGGTAAGTGGGATACTCAAGATACGGGGATTGGGTATCAAAATTATGGTTATTGTTGGGATACCAAGTTTGTTTAAAATAGGGTACCTATTTGATGTGTAAATTAATATTCAATATTATTATACATAATTGTTTGATATATATGTATTGTGATGTTTACCTTAGAATTTACGTATCCGGAGATACGGTATCATAATATTTTAAGATGTGGTTTTTATAACTTAGATTTTAATATCTTGACCAAGATTTTTGTGTTAGACTTTTGCAACCTAGAATTAGATAATTAACCTTGGTTTGACCATAGTTGACCATAGTTGACTTAGAGTTGACCATAGTTGACTTTTGACTTAGAATTGACTTATTGACCTAGAAGTTGACTTGTTTAACTTATTCTATTTTCGGAACCTTGTATTGATGTTGTATTCCATATCTAGGTCTTCGAGGCACCAAGTCAGACATCTGTGAGACTATTCATTGGACTTCAGGCGAGTACATTCTCTGATAGTTTCTCATTTATGATATCCTCTATGTTCATTATATCTAGTATAGATATCTATGTTCTCTTGACACTATGGTTACACGGATTGGTATATCCAGATCTCGTCATGAGATGTTATTCCTTGGTATATGGTATATATGGTGCAAGTATTATTTCATTGGTTATCTTGCACATGTACAGACACTGATTCTCGGAAAGAGTCTCTATCTTCTGGGGGAATCTCTTGCCATAGCATACCGTGGTTGGATCTATTATATAAGTCGGGGGTGGGAAGTATTAGTATTGATATGTGATCAAATATCCCTATTGTATCAAGTACTGATTACTTAATAGTGTTGATCATACACCGCACGTATGATTAGCCAGGCCGTATTGTATCTTGCCCAAGCCGATCACATGTTAAGCTAGTACTCACACACGTAGTCTTTAGTATTCTTATTCATTCGCATATTGTTCATTATTGTATTTATTTTCAGTATTTCCTTATTTAATATATATCTCTTGTATCTATTGTGCATCTTGTTTATCCACAACTATTTATTGTTACATAGTTTTTATCATTGATTAGAACTGCTATTAGAGATGTACTCTGCTCCTTTTCTGACTGGATATATTTTTCCAGATGACACTGAGGAGTAGTACCCTACATATTATGGACCCCAGGATGTTGTGGGTTTAGATTCTAAGACCCTAGCTCAGGAGGGACTTATCCCAACTGAGACGGTTGACCCAGGAGTTGTAGCTTCGTAGTATTGTTTGTATTGGATTGGTCTTCAGCTTATTTCTGTACTTCTTCAGACTCATTGATGTATTATTTTAGACTCCTGAGTTATATTATGACTATTCTATTCTTTATCTGATTCATGCTCATTTCTATCTTAGTTCTGTGATTGAGTATACTTTTATTATTGGTAGTTTATTATATTGTTAGATAGATTATCTAGATAGCATTCTACCGCCGATTCTGCGGCATAGGCTGGACGTTGTTTCCGACTTGTACCCTTACATCGGGTGCGGGTCGTGACACGGGGTCGGGTTCTCTTGAAAAAGAAGAAGTGGAGAGGAAGAAGAAGAGAAGAAGAAAGTAGGAAAGAGGAAATGGCTGTGGTTTTATGGAGAAGGAGGAGAGAGAGAATATGGGGTTTTCCAAGGTATTGGAATTAGAGCCGGCATGGGGAGATGGGGAGTGATGGAGATATTTTATAGGAGGGGGTGTGAGGAATGGGTGGTGAGGATGAGCTCCAAATTTAAATGGATGGCTCAGATTTCATATGGAGGAAATTGCTCATCCAAAGGAGAGAGAGTGGTGAGGTTGGACCGGTCAAGGGAGATGGGGCTTCTTCATTTGGTCTTAACCAATGAGGTTATGACACATATTACAACATTTGTAAATAAGCCCCTTAATTTTGGGTATTTGCACAAACACATAAAATGATGGAAAAAATGTGTGGGAAGTGGTGTTTGGTGTTTTATAGGGTGAGAGGAGGTTTTATGTTTTGCATCGGTTTAATTATAAGGGTATTGGGATTAAATTAGGATTAAAATAGGATTAGTCAAAGTTGGTATCCCCAATTTAACTAGAATAAATTGTCATGTTCTCTTAAATTAAATGGGGGCACGTGGGATCTCAATTGGGAGTGACTCAAAGGTCATAAAAGGTATAGGCTTGGTGTCAGTCTTGGACCCTTTAATTGGTCTGACTCAACTGGTTGAGTTGGTGTCCCAAAATTGATGGCAACGACACAGGTGCACGATACGGGATTAAATAATGGATTTTGGATACGAAAATTTGTGCAATTAAATTAGGGCACAAGGGATTATAATTTTGAGTGACAGAAAAGTCCAGCGCCTAAGTTGGCGTGTCAAGTCAAGAGTGTAATAATCTGTTAGAAATTATGGGTTGATGTTGGGCTCCGAATATTGCAAAAATGGTAGGGTGCACCAAAGGTTTAATTAAAGAATCAGACATCTACAACCTTAAATCTAAACCTCAAATACCTGATGTTAAACAAAAAATTTCTAACCCATAATCCGTCTATTTATAAAAGTAAATGAAGGGGTTTACACCCCCTCTGAACCTATAAATAGGGGATCGGGAGAATAAGAAATTATTAGCATTTTTTTCTTTTCCCATGCCTCGTTCATTCCTCAACTGAGACCCGACGGGGTTCATCTTGTTGAGCATTTTATAGACCCGCTGTAGTTAGTGATCCACCATCCTCGGAGGCTTGACTCAACCGAAGGTAGTAGGGGGCCTTTGACTTTTTTCCAACACTGGAAAGACGGTAGCCCGTCTCATACTTACACTTGGACACACGAACATATACGCACAATCTGCCGAATGGATGGGTGACAATCTAAAACAACGATAACAACTCAACCTTCGATCCACATAATCATTTTCCAAATTGCTCTAACATAAAGATATGCGGATGGC
Source organism: Iris macrosiphon (assembly GCA_036927795.1). Taxonomy (NCBI): domain Eukaryota; kingdom Viridiplantae; phylum Streptophyta; class Magnoliopsida; order Asparagales; family Iridaceae; genus Iris; species Iris macrosiphon. The sequence goes on from JAYESA010000016.1 coordinate 55,849,425, forward strand.
AAGAGCCTTTCGTCATACACTTGGATGCAACTGCCACAGGACATTCACCAGGAGCATGCACTGCAAGGTCATGCACGACCATACCCCACATGGATATAGCTATCTTTTTGAGATGTTGTATCTGGAACTTGCGATGTAGTCTTATGTGCATGGACGTGAAACTGTTATTTATGTTCATGTGCAAAAATGGCTCATTTTTGGCTTTCAGAGCACTATTTCAGGGGAGTGCGCATATTGCGAATATCTATTTTGCTATACAAGTTTGTAAGCATTCTGACTTGGTATATTTGTTTGTCATGTAGGATTTTCCTAGGTTGGCTTAGTTTCTTGCTTTCAGAGCACTATTTCAGGGGAGTGCGCATGTTGCGAATATCTATTTTGCTATACAAGTTTGTAAGCATTCTGACTTGGTATATTTGTTTGTCATGTAGGGTTTTCCTAGGTTGGCTTAGTTTCTGATGGAGCATAGAAGCATAGCATAAGTCCCGTTGCTCATGATGAAGAAGCATATTACCCCGGAGACTGTGTGCTTTCTTCCAACTTAGCTCGCTGTAGTAATTCCCCGAACATGGCCGCCGTATCAATTACAGGGTTGGGATTGGAATTCTAACCGAGAATTCTACAAGCAGCTCATCCACATGTCAAAAGTGGGCCTGTACGCATTTATGCAGGCCCCAGTTCTCCGTTGCAAGCTCTCTTGCTGTCCTTCAGTATGGATTCTTTTCAATGTTTTGAGGTTTGCACTGAGGAGCTGGTTGTAGGTGCAACCCGAACCAAACGGAGTTGCCGGCATCACTGGTGTCGGAACCAGAAAGAGCACAAAGGGGTCCCGTGATGAAGAAAGTGCTGAATGTAGAAATTTCAAAGATATGTACTCATGATCTTGAATATCAATAAATACTTTAAATGTAACAGATTTCACCAAATATACTTATGATCTTGAATATCAACGGAAATTCTTTTTCTTTTCCAGAACTTCTCTTTTGTTTTATGTTTTTGGGTGTGATCTTGGTTATTTATACTGGAGGTAATTTGGATATAGTATAATATCATATCTGCTAAGGACATCCCACTAGGGATTTTGGTAGACTTATCACCCTTGGCGTACTGTGAACTCAGTACGGATGATAAGTTAAAATGATGTACACCGTTAGAGGTATTACCTACCTAATGATGAATAATTAATAAGCAGGAACGGCGCTCATGGGAAGTATCTTACCCAGAGGTAATATTGACGTGGTACGGTACTTTGTGAAGAGAAAGAAAATAAGACATAGGTAATGTGGACATGATTGTTTTTCTTTTGCTCAAAGGTTCACTCTACTGGGCGAATGAGAATATTTATAGTTCCGAGGTAGTATGAACGTGAACAACTATTTTTGGAGATTTTTTTTGGATCTATTACCTATTGCACTTTCTGGACAACCGAGTACAGATAACAAATTTGAGAGCGTATTTATAGGGCGAGCACAAATCATATTTCATAACCACATTTGTTGGGGAAAAGAGGGAATATAAATATTGTACATTTTAGGATAACTTGCTGAGGATAAAAAATACATATCTAGCTTAGACATTGTATTTTTTGAAAAACTTGTCGTTGGTTGCCATCATTAGCAAATCCCTATTAAGCTTGGCGAGCGGATATGCGCCATTGGAATACACTGATTCCATTATGAATGGGCCCTCCTACTTGGCTTGGAACTTTCCTACAGACCTGTTGGTCATGGCCATCGATCTTCTCACAGCCAAGTTAAGGTCACCGACCTGGATTGCCCTCTCCTTCACCTTTTTATTATAGGAACTGGAAAGGCATGCTTGATATAGCTTAATGCGCTTTTGAGCGAAGAGATATTTTTCATCGAGTTACTCCAACTCATGTTGACGCCGACAATAATTGTCATCAGTTGTTAGCTGATGGGTGAGAGCCACCCGAAGAGTGGGAATTTTGGTTTCCAGGGAAAGCACTGCTTCGCTCCTATAGACCAAGAAAAATAGCATGCTGCCAGTTAGGGTTCGGACCGTCGTATGATATGCCAGAGACATTCGCCAAGCTTCTCGTTCCAATCATGTTTGTTGGACCAAACGAACTTCTTAAGTAGCTTGATGATCTTATTATTGAATGCTTCGGCCAATCTATTTTCTCTTGGATTTTAGGTAGTCGAAGATACATTCTGGATTCGATTTTTATCGTAAAACCAAAATAAAGCATGGCTTACAAACTGTGGATCATTGTCATGAATGATCCTGTGAAGCAAACCGAAGCGTTAGCTAACGTAATGTTTGATGAAACTGATCACGTTAGAGGTTTTCATTTCTGTGAGTTGGATGCCTTCTGCCCACTTGGAGAAGTAGTTCTTTATGGCAAGGATAAACCGATGTCCTTTAGATGACGACGAACTAATCGCCCCGATAATATCCATGTCCCACGCTTCGAACGGCCACGATGCGACGGTCGGGTATTCGAACTCCGAAGGTTGGTGGATAAAGTCGGCCGGGATTTGACACATCATGTATCTCTTTGCTTAGTAGACGACATCTGGTACCATCATCGGCCAATAATAACCAATAAGCCGGAGACGATCATGTGGCTTAGGATTGTGTTATTGTGCACCATAAACACCGTCGTGAGCTTCACGAAGTGCATGCTTCGCTTCTGCACCCGACAAGCATCATAGTATGAGCCTATCATACGAATGATGATACAATATCTTAGTAGTTGTATCATAATAGAACCGAAGGGAATATCTTCTAACAGAAGCGGCTTCCTTTGTGTTATCTTAAAGGATTTCATAGACTACATAGTCTATGAAAGGGTTCCTATAGCCTTTGATTTTAATGCTCGTCTCCACGGAGTAGCTAAGACACAAGCATAAGTTATTCTTAGGGTAGACTGGTTCTTGATGAACCACTATGATCAATTAGATGGTTTTGATCGGGACTGCCAAAGAGGTTACGAGGCCGACAAGGGCAAATTTGAATGTTAAATTTTGGTAATTTTGCATGTTGTTAAATTTTGCATGTTGTTAAATTGTTTATATATTATTTTATATTAGTGATTGCCTAGAATTATATTAGTGTTAGTTAGTGGCTAATCAATTAGAATTTATAAGTGTTAGTTAGTGCTAATTATTGTTAGTCAAAACTTTAGTAATTAGAATTAACTAAGTTTAGTTATCATGTAGAAAATATTCCTCTTAGTTGTAAAGATTCCTTTATTTAGTTAATTAGATTCCATTCATGACAAATGGAGAGGACAAACTTGATATTTTGGCATAACCCAACTTAGTATTAGATATAAGTTCAATTTAGGGCCCATCCATTCATTTTATTTCAATAATTAGCCTCATTTTCTCCAAAGATTCTTCCTTCCCAAGCAAACCCAATTCCCTACTAATTTCACTCAATCTATTTCCAATTCTACTCATTCTCACCAACACGAAGGCCTAGATCATTAGAGAGCACAAGGAGATCCATAGGAGAGGAGCTTGGTAGGAGATTGCGTCCAACTCATCTCTTCCTTGTCCACATTTGGAATTCTCCAAGGAGGACACCAAAACACTAGGTAATTCTCACAATTTTATCAAATTTACGGTTAGGAATACTCCTTGGTCATATAGGAACCTTTCTATGGTTAGATTTGACTTTCTAATGGTACATCAAGGCACTAGGACCCCTTATTTTGGTAGATCTAAGTTGGTGTCATAATTTTGGAGCTCAATTTTGGGAAAATCCTAATTGTTTCCATTGAGTGTGTGTATTGTGTCCTAATGAGTACTATTGATGTTTATTTAATGGTGTGATGGTATTCTTGTATCCAAAATTTTGTATGTAAAGTCCATATCATGATACGCCATGATACATATAGGTTGATTTGGAAAATTGGGTGTACACATGTGTTCCTTTAGCCAAAATAGCCCAAATTTGTCATAATATTAAGCCTCATTTTTTGCAGCTATAGCAAATTTAAAATGTCATTACTCGTAACTCAAAACTCTGATTAATCTTTCGTTCTTTTAAAAAGAACTATATCGAAGTTAGATTTCCAAATATATAAATTAATAGAAAAAAATTATTTTGGATCTTTTTGTAAAGCTATATGAGTGTCAGGTGTCCGAAAGACAAACGTATTTCGGTATTTTCGCGATTCTAATAGCTTACGAACAAAAAAATGTGATTCGTTTGAAGTTTTGGAAAGCTTATAAGAAGGGATAAGATATAATTTAATCCTAGAATTTATTAGTTACAAGTAGAGAACTGACTATATGACATAGGCATTTTGTGTATCCTATGAGCCTAGGTAGTATGGATATCAAGTCAGTGTAGGTATCATATGTTGTCAAGCCTAGGCATTTGACATCTTGATATTACCCTAGAATACATACTTGTCAAGCATATATATATATATGTGTGTGTGTGTGTGTGTGTGTGTGTGTGTGTGTGTGTGTGTTAGTGTTGATACAAGTGTTTATAAAGTGAGCCAAGTATAGGTATGTTATGTCTCAATGTATTAGATTTTGGGGCAAGGTACTAGTGTGATACTTGGGTACTATAAAAATATTGGTATCATGACACTCAAGTATCATGAGTGAGGGTAAGTGAGTATTGGGGCTTGAGTAAGGTATCCTATTCGGTATCAAGTATTATTATTAGAGTTAGTTGGGTAAGTATCTAGGAGGATAAGGTATTGGTCAAGATACTAAGATATTTGATATTAGAACTAGGTAATGGGTAATATCAAGATTTCAAATGTCAAGAGTAGGGTGAGTATCATGGATGTAAGATAAATATAGGTTATGGTCATGGGTTAGTATGTTGGGGGTTGGTATCATATGATACTTAATGTGGTACCATGGTACCTTTTACAAACAAGTAGGATATGTGTAGGATAAATTAGAGTGTGGTATCCTAGGATGTATCAAGGTATTTAGAATACTAAGATACCAAAATATTAGAACTAGTATGAAATAATACTTGGATACTAAGAAAAGTTATGATATTAGCTATTAGATTAAGATACCATGGTAGGGTAGTATCTAGCTTGGGTAATGGTTTAGGTACCAAGGTATGAGTTAAGGTATTGAGTATTGGTCAAGGTAATGATATTAGCTAAGATATTAGTCTACAAACTAAGATACGAGATAATATGTTAAAGTATTGGTAAGGTAATGAGGTAATAGTAAGGTAATAGCTAGGAAATGACGTAATACTAAAGTATTGGCTCGGTATTAATTGTTAGACTAAGTTATTGTATATATTAGTATATCTATATAGTATATATGATATTATTATATCATAGCTAACTAGTATTATTTTAAAACATAGTATGAGCAAGGTATTGACCCTAGAACTAAGGTATTGACTAATAGTTAAGGTATTTGAGATACGACTAAGATATTAGGCAAATGTATGATACAGGTTAAGATACCGTGATACATGTAAGATAAATAGCTATAGGCCAAGTTATTGCTAGAAATTATAGGTAGAAGTATATATTAGGGTAATATATGCTAGAAACATATTAGTATAGCCTAGAAACCTTGTATTATTCTAGTATTAACTAGTATTATCTAGTTTGATTTAGTTAGCACCTAAAAATCATAAAGTGACTTGTTAATACCTAATATAACTTTATAAACTTTGTAAATAGGTAAAATCAACCTAGACACTAGAAAATGACCTAGCATGATTATGATTCCAAAAGACTATTTTGACTTGATATTTCATATTTAAGTCTTTGAGGCACGGATACAGACAATGTTTGATATTCATTTCTTTGAACCACAGGCGAGTATATTCTCGGATAGTTTTGTTATTTGATAGTCTCTATATTACATGTATTTAGTTTTAAGATATTTTATTCTAGAAATATTGATGACATGAATTGATATACTTGGATCCCCGTTATGAGATATTATTGTTCATGATTACTCAGTGATTATTGTATCATTCTTCATGATTAATCAATGATTATCGTGGTATTTTTGTGATTATATAGACCATGATCATCATGTATGATATTATAGACCCTGTATCATGATTTATGTATTATAACGTATCATAATTTTGATCTGTGTACTAGTCGGAGGCAGAAAAAGTATTATTAGATATGTGATCATACCTTATATCCTGTGTAGTTGTGTAGTCTATGACAACTAGCCAATCATGCATTACACGTGTGGTTGATCTAGTTCAATTTATTTATAGATAATGCTATCACACCCCAATCTCCTGCAAACTCGACCGTCCCTACTGAACGTGAATCACCACGTTGCAGCGCTCCTGCAGGATAATCGTTCTTATCGGGACGTGTCACGACCCGCACCCGGTTTAGGGGCACGAGTGCGTGGGTACGTCCAGCCTACGCTGCAGCATCGGTGGTAGAATGCTGTCTAGGTCAAGTACTATCTAAATAATCTCACACTAGTATCCAACTCCATAAGGAGACACGGATAACACTATAAAATGAACAACATACTCAATCACAACTACAGCACGATAAGAATTTGAAGGAACAAAAGAATACAACACAAGTCTACTAACAAAAAATCATACCTGAAATCAGTAACAACCAATCCCCAAGTGTCAGAAACAAGTCCACTAAGGTCACAGTCTGGAAAAATATTTTCCAGTCAGGAAGGAGCAAAGTACATCTCTAAATAGCAGTTCTATATAAATGACATAAACTATGTAGCAGTTCTAGATGGAAATATACCAGATGCATGTATAGGTACGAGAAATGTACAATAAAAGAAATACTGGAAATACTGTAAGTAAATGCAGGAAAAGAAACAATATGTCAAGGAGCAAGAAACCTATGACTAAGTGTGTGAGTACTAGCTTTAATATGTGATCGGCTTGGGATCTTGATCAGGCTGGTTACATGTGATTAGCTATGATTCACGAAGGTCAGGCTAACCGTTGGTTAGCTATGATGCATGTAGAGGTCAGGCTAATCACACGTAACAGCTATGAGGCACTGAGATGGTCAGGCCGCACCCGACGTGAGACGTGGGGTGAGCTATGATGCATGAAAAGTTGGGTATGATCATATATCTATACTAAAATACTCCCCACCCCCGACTGGTATAGTAGATCCAATCATGGTACGCTATGGCACGGGATTCCCTAGGAAGGTAGCAAATCTCCCCGGAAATCAGTGTCTGTACATGCACAAGATAACAAGGAAAACAAGTCTTGTACAAGCTACACCATGAATAAGGAATAACATCTCATGACGAGATCCGTGTATACCAATCCGTGTAACCAATGTGTCAAGAACATGGATATTTACACTAGATACAGTGAACATAGGAGATATCATAAATTAGAAACTAATCAGAGAATGTACTCGCCTTGGGTCCTTAGCTGGTAATTATTGATGTTCTGTTCCAGAGTATCCCCTGGGTAAACCAACAGTCCTATAAACATATCACAAGCAAAACCACATTTGCATCAGATGCTACACTAACACAGTCTAAAAACACTGAGTTCGGGACTTTTCTAGGTATGCTACTGGTCACCTAGGATCACCCAGTAGGTTCACCAATTAACCATATTATAATTTCCATCAACTACAATAGTAGATATATGTAAATATATATACTAAAAATAATAATACTTGTATACATACTAAAAAGAATTTAACCTAATATATGTATATCTAAAGTATATACCAATATAAATTTCTAGCTATAGTTGTATATTTACTAAAATATGTACATTTATATATTAACATATATCAAAATACGTACATATCATATGTGTGCAAAGTACATTTTTAGAATTTACATATATATATATATATCTTGTCACAATCATTCTTAAACATACTAATATTAATTACCAAATTAAATTTATACTATATATATATACAGATGCCAATTAATCATATATTAAAAAATACGTTTTATTACACTTATACTACATGAAATTATACCAATTAAATATATGTATAATTATACCAAAAATATACATACATATATACATGTATATATATATAAGTATATATATATATACCAAAATAATTATATACATATACTAAAAATATATACATAGATACCAAAGCAATTACATATACTAGAATACGTATTTACATATATAAATCCCTTCAAAATTATTTGAACAATAATTGTTAAACTTTTCTTTCGAACAAAATCTTAAAAGTTTATTTATAAAAATCTAGAATTTATGAAAAAGCCAATGTATTTATATATCTCTAGAATTTTCAGTTACCAATCCAAAATAACCAATTTCGAACTAATTTAGATTATTGAAACTATATTTTTAATTAACAATATAAACCCCAAAATTATTATATGTTTGCATAATCAAAAACCCTTTTAATTATTACATAACTAAATTTTACACATAATAAATAACTAGATTTATACATTAAAACAATAAAACTAATTATATTTTAATTACTAACTAATTACATGAAATTACTAAACTAATATATATAATTACTAAACGAATTACATAAATTTCTAAACTAATTACAAATTAACTAATTTATTAAGAAATTACTAACTGATTATTAATTAACTAATTAATCTAATTATAACTAAACTGATTAACAATTAATTACTACTTAACTACTAATCTAATTATACTAATTAATCTATTATATAACTTAACTGATTATATATATTAAACTAATTATATATACTAATTAACTACTCTTAACTTTACTAATACAGTGACTGAACCAATAAAGAGGAAGAGGGAAAACAGAGAGGGACTCACGAAGGGGAGGGGTTTTCCGGGGAGGTCGCGGTGGGGCTCCGTCGGGCAGGGCGTCGGCGCGGTGGAGGTCCGGCTCGAGGCGGCGGGTGCTCGGCGGATCTCGGTTTGAGGAGACGGTCGGCGGAGCTCGAAGGATCTGAGGCGGCGACGTCGGCTGGATCCGAGGCGGCGGCGTCGACTGGATCGTCTGTGGCGGAAACTCGACTCAGCGGCGGACTCGACTCAGCGGCGGATCTACGCAGAGTCGGACATGACGGAGCTACTGAAGACGACTATGGTGATCGGAGGGAGCTCGTCGACGAATCAGCGGCCAACGACGGCGGCGGTGCTCGACAGATCTGTGCGTCTCGTCGGCCACAGGCGCTCGACTCCGAGGAGGAGAACCCAGTCGCCGACGGCGGTCGAACTCGGCGGATCCGAGGCGGCTAAGTCAGATTTAGGGTTAGGGTTAAGTGGATGTGTCGGGGTGCATCGTGTCGGCTGGACACGATGGGTTCGCTGTACAGTGGGCATGTCCGAGTGTTGGACACGGGGTGGGTATTTGCTGTGGTGTGGGGGTTGTGTCCGGGTGTGTCGGACACGGAAATCAGGTTGTAAAGTTGTAACCGGACACAGGAAATGAATGGATACGGTGGGATACCCGGGGTAGGACCCGAGGCCAACACGGCTGCCACGGTGATGCTGGACACACGGACACGAGCACACAAAATGGTGGTGATGGCTTGTTGGCTTGTGGGGATTTGTGAGGGCTAGCTAGGGTTTCTTGGTAATGGTGATGAGGGACTTAAATAGGGAGAGAGAGTTGTGGGCTAAAGGGTGAGGATTGGCCCAATAATGAATGGCCAGGATTAAGTATAAAGGGCTTTTCATGTGGGAAGAATGAGGGTGTGTAGGGGAGACAGTAAACTGGTAAAGTTAATAGAAAAGTATTAAAATTTAAGAAAATGTTTCAAGAGACTTTCAAAGGCTAACTGATTAAATTAGCTACTAATTAAACTCATTTTGCAAAACCCTAGAAAATATGTAATTTGTTTATTTACTATTCCAAAAATGGATATGAAATTTTATTATGAAAACAACTAGTCCTATAATAATTTCATCAAATAAATAATTTTATGATTTCAAGCCAATAAACATTTGAAACTAGAAAAATATATATTATTATTATTTATTTATTTATTTTGTAATACATCGACATTTAGGAAAAATGATTTTTATAAAAGATTTTAAATAACCTTCTACAATCAAACATTGTTTAAAATCAAATAAAATTCAAGGAGAAAATATTTTATAAACTTGATATTTTAAAATAATTTAAAATCTAAATATTTCGGGAATTTGGAAATCGGAGGTTACAAGTCTACCCACCTTAGAAAAATTTCGTCCTCGAAATTTAAGATCCTCAATAATTGCATTTACACATTGTATTGTTTCTATCAAAATTTAAATTTCAAACCAAATAATCATGAAGTAATTCCATATTGCTATTTCACAACCTTTAAAAAATTTATAACATTATATTCCTGAAAATCTTCAAGTTTTAAAATCAAATTCAAATTTTTATCATAATCTCCTCCAAAATTTTTTTTTTTTTTTTTTTTTGTATCTAATTACTCAAGGATTTTAATATCCAATCCTCCAATTGAATTCCAATCAATGTATATTTATAACATTTAAAAAAATCTGTATCCCAAATTTAAATTTTTAAACACTAATCCATCATTCATCTTACTCCTCTGACCCAAATTCAATTGATGCTTATTCAAATATAAATCCTCCTCCCGAGAATTGAATTTGACACTATTCCATTAACGATTTATTTCCTGATTTTCTTTTCTTTTTCCTTTTTTTTTATTATTTTTTTTTCCTCAAATACTCAACGATGCGATACTTTCAGAATCTTAAATGCAACATCCATAATATAAACTATAAAATTTCTATCTTGCAATCAAATAGAAAAATGATAATCTCTCAAATTTTCTCAAATTTTATTAATCACTTTAATAATATCAAGATTTTCCTAAAATTAATAAATCCTCAATTTTGTCCTGTGAATTTCTTAATTCTCTATTTAAGTTAATATTTGTCCTCGAATTTCAATCATACCTCGATTTTCATAAAATCAATGATCCATCAACTCCGTTATAACAACCCCTAAATTCTTTATTTAAATTAATGCTCATCCACAACTTTAATCCTCTTGTCTCTTTTTGTCAGTCATAACCTCGTCACAGATCTTTGCTATGGTCAAAAACCCTAATGATCATGGTTTAAGAAAACTCTACCTACAGCCATGCAATTTAAGGAAAAATATAGGTCATGTATCTTATCATGGTATTTCAGTCTCTGCTAAGGGTGCACTACTAGCTATGTTCTAACAAGAAAATCATGAATATAAACCACGTTACTAGGGAATCAATCAATCAAAAGACGAAAAGAACATTAGGAAAGAAAAGAAAGAACCTGCTAACATATTACTTGCGGTATCTGCTATCAAACACTTAACTCTAGCACATTCACTAACTAATTCCTATTCCTGTACACTGGTACCCATATCAACAAATCTTAATCCACAAGATCCATGAATATATCCCTATGGCACACATCTGTTTATTAATACCAAATCTGATACCAAGGACCTCTAATATTGCCATGGTTCAATAATGCATCCTAGTTGATACCTCTATCTCCTTAGTACCATACCCCTTGTCAGTTCCTGTTCCTACTATAATTGTTCATACTAGTCGTTCTTACCACTCAATACACGTCAAGTGCAACACCATACTAAGTACTGCTCTTTCCAATACAACTCTAGATGGACACCCAAGTCTGTTTGTGGTGTCATCTCAAGCATACTCAAGCCACAGATCCTTACACATGTATATCATCTACTCATATATTAATATTCATATTTCTCATCTACCATAAAATTTAATCCTCAAAATAATCATCAAGGTTTAACTTCTCGATCAACTTAAAATAATTTGCATATACCTCCTCAAAGTCAGATACTCAACATCGAAATAAAAATTTTATCATTTCTAAAATCTTTGTAGCCTTAACCATGTTTATTGAATTCATATTTAAAATCCTCAAAATTTAATGACACAATCCCAACTTCTCAATAATTCTCAAAAATTCATTTCCACTCTTTAATTTATAAATCCACCAATTTACGTATAAGTGCTCGTAGTCTCTAATACTCGAGGTGCACTCAATGCATCTAGTGTCTATAACTGTGTACTAAAATTGTACTGCCTGAATCACTTGCACCATTATCTCCAATGATCAAAGTTATCATCACCTGTAATTTCTTTCATGATGTTCAATTTATGTCAACTGGTATATCATCTAATTTATCATCATACAGGGTGCTTACTGTTATTAACGTCATTCTTGACAAATCCTTGATATAGAATCATTAGCACCCTTGGTATTATATTACTAGCTTCATTAATGAATCATCTCATCAAGCTCATTAGAACTCATGTTTACCCGTACCTTCTATAATACTCATGTTTCTTTACTCTCATGGGCAGGCATATGGTTCTATATCTCGATTGATGTATAAGCATATCTCTTAATCCTTTTACAGCCTGTTAAACTAATTTGTGATACACTTCACAACTTTCATTACTAGTCCTGATATTTCTCTACTTATGATATCTCATTAAACCCTTTATGCATATACATTTCTTTACCTTTAACATTTCCGATATCATCATCAAATTGAACATCATGCTCCATTAATTTTTAACACAATTTTCTTGATACCTAATTGTTCACATAGATCATCCAATTGCATAATCATGATTATCCAGGACGGGTATGTTGGCTCTGATACTAACTCTGAGAACTATCACTGATACTCTATACTCTCATTCTACTTACTGTCTCTAATGACCTTATCTTAGAACCATTGTTACAAGGTATTACGCTATGGGTTAATTCTAGATCAAGGCCTACTGCTCACATGTCCAACTAGGAAATACTTACAACTCACAAGTCACACTCAGTCAAACTAATACTCAAGACACATACATAATTACAAGTCAATAATTATCATACTAACAAGGAATTCTCAAAGAAAATAAGCTCAAAAAGGAACTGGATCAAGGACAGAAGGTATCTTTACTGTTAGTAAAGAAAAGAAGCGATGGAACAAAGTCCTGGAATAACAGAAATAGATAAGTCTTGAGATGATATTTTAAGAACCAATTTAAGATACAACCTAATAATCATACACGTCTATCCGAAATCATGACACTCAGAATCCTCGCCACGCCAGTAAGCATAGATGCGATAAACGACAGGTTCCGTAACTAAGGTATGCAACCCTATAATCATGTCATCTAGAATCTTCGCCACGCCAACCGGTATGGCTGCGAGAGACCCTAAGTTTCATAACTATAGTATGTACATCCAAGTCAGGTTCCTACGTTCTCGTCACCACAGGTAATATGGCTGCGATAAACTCTAAGGTTCATAACCAAAGTAGACGTTTTACCTTTCTCACTGTCCTCATCAATATATGTCATCAGTTGACACCATAAATTCTAGTCCGTAAAATTCATCTCAATATGAAATCAACTCAACAACGATACCAAGAATTAAATTTAACAACTGGTCAACAAGAATCAAACTCAACAATGATACCAAGATTTTAATTTAATAACTGATCAACAAGAATCAGGTTCAGTAACAACAACGAGAGCAGACGAAAACAAGGGGAAAAGAATTTAAAATTAGAAATTGTAATAAGATTCTCAAGGGTCATCCCAGGAATCTCTCAAAAATTTGTGATTGAGTATCCTCTCTCATCCTAGTATCCTATGTCCTATATTCTATAGCAGGCACGCAATAGTGTAACAAAGATGCCACACTACCACGACATCGCACAACTCGCGAAGTCTGACCTGCATGGGCCACCACTAAAAACGTGTCACGACCCCCACCCGGTTTAGGGGCACGAGTGCGTGGGTACGTCCAGCCTACGCCGCAGCATCGGCGGTAGAACGCTGTCTAGGTCAAGTACTATCTAAATAATCTCACACTAGTATCCAACTCCATAAGGAGACACGGATAACACTATAAAATGAACAACATACTCAATCACAACTACAGCACGATAAGAATTTGAAGGAACAAAAGAATACAACACAAGTCTACTGACAAAAAATCATACCTGAAATCAGTAACAACCAATCCCCAAGTGTCAGAAACAAGTCCACTAAGGTCACAGTCTGGAAAAATATTTTCCAGTCAGGAAGGAGCAAAGTACATCTCTAAATAGCAGTTCTATATAAATGACATAAACTATGTAGCAGTTCTAGATGGAAATATACCAGATGCATGTATAGGTACAAAAAATGTACAATGAAAGAAATACTGGAAATACTGTAAGTAAATGTAGGAAAAGAAACAATATGTCAATAAGCAAGAAACCTATGACTAAGTGTGTGAGTACTAGCTTTAATATGTGATCGGCTTGGGATCTTGATCAGGCTGGTTACATGTGATTAACTATAATTCACGAAGGTCAGGCTAACCGTTGGTTAGCTATGATGCATGTAGAGGTCAGGCTAATCACACGTAACAGCTATGAGGCACTGAGATGGTCAGGCCGCACCCGACGTGAGACGTGGGGTGAGCTATGATGCATGAAAAGTTGGATATGATCACATATCTATACTAAAATACTCCCCACCCCCGACTGGTATAGTAGATCCAATCATGGTACGCTATGGCACGGGATTTCCTAGGAAGGTAGCAAATCTCCCCGGGAATCAGTGTCTGTACATGCACAAGATAACAAGGAAAACAAGTCTTGTACAAGCTACACCATGAATAAGGAATAACATCTCATGACGAGATCCGTGTATACCAATCCGTGTAACCAATGTGTCAAGAACATGGATATTTACACTAGATACAGTGAACATAGGAGAAATCATAAATTAGAAACTAATCAGAGAATGTACTCGCCTTGGGTCCTTAGCTGGTAATTATTGATGTTCTGTTCCAGAGTATCCCCTGGGTAAACCAACAGTCCTATAAACATATCACAAGCAAAACCACATTTGCATCAGATGCTACACTAACACAGTCTAAAAACACTGAGTTCGGGACTTTTCTAGGTATGCTACTGGTCACCTAGGATCACCCAGTAGGTTCACCAATTAACCATATTATAATTTCCATCAACTACAATAGTAGATATATGTAAATATATATACTAAAAATAATAATACTTGTATACATACTAAAAAGAATTTAACCTAATATATGTATATCTAAAGTATATACCAATATAAATTTCTAGCTATAGTTGTATATTTACTAAAATATGTACATTTATATATTAACATATATCAAAATACGTACATATCATATGTGTGCAAAGTACATTTTTAGAATTTACATATATATATATATATATCTTGTCACAATCATTCTTAAACATACTAATATTAATTACCAAATTAAATTTATACTATATATATATACAGATGCCAATTAATCATATATTAAAAAATATGTTTTATTACACTTATACTACATGAAATTATACCAATTAAATATATGTATAATTATACCAAAAATATACATACATATATACATGTATATATATATAAGTATTTATATATATACCAAAATAATTATATACATATACTAAAAATATATACATAGATACCAAAGCAATTACATATACTAGAATACGTATTTACATATATAAATCCCTTCAAAATTATTTGAACAATAATTGTTAAACTTTTCTTTCGAACAAAATTACACTTAAATGTTTATTTATAAAAATCTAGAATTTATGAAAAAGCCAATGTATTTATATATCTCTAGAATTTTCAGTTACCAATCCAAAATAACCAATTTCGAACTAATTTAGATTATTGAAACTATATTTTTAATTAACAATATAAACCCCAAAATTATTATATGTTTGCATAATCAAAAACCCTTTTAATTATTACATAACTAAATTTTACACATAATAAATAACTAGATTTATACATTAAAACAATAAAACTAATTATATTTTAATTACTAACTAATTACATGAAATTACTAAACTAATATATATAATTACTAAACGAATTACATAAATTTCTAAACTAATTACAAATTAACTAATTTATTAAGAAATTACTAACTGATTATTAATTAACTAATTAATCTAATTATAACTAAACTGATTAACAATTAATTACTACTTAACTACTAATCTAATTATACTAATTAATCTATTATATAACTTAACTGATTATATATATTAAACTAATTATATATACTAATTAACTACTCTTAACTTTACTAATACAGTGACTGAACCAATAAAGAGGAAGAGGGAAAACTGAGAGGGACTCACGAAGGGGAGGGGTTTTCCGGCGAGGTCGCGGTGGGGCTCCGTCGGGCAGGGCGTCGGCGTGGTGGAGGTCCGGCTCGAGGCGGCGGGTGCTCGGCGGATCTCGGTTTGAGGAGATGGTCGGCGGAGCTCGACGGATCTGAGGCGGCGACGTCGGCTGGATCCGAGGCGGCGGCGTCGACTGGATCGTCTGCGGCGGAAACTCGACTCAGCGGCGGACTCGACTCAGCGGCGGATCTACGCAGAGTCGGACACGACGGAGCTACTGAAGACGACTATGGTGATCGGAGGGAGCTCATCGACGAATCAGCGGCCAACGACGGCGGCGGTGCTCGACAGATCTGTGCGTCTCATCGGCCACAGGCGCTCGACTCCGAGGAGGAGAACCCAGTCGCCGGCGGCGGTCGAACTCGGCTGATCCGAGGCGGCTAAGTCAGATTTAGGGTTAGGGTTAAGTGGATGTGTCGGGGTGCATCGTGTCGGCTGGACACGATGGGTTCGCTGTACAGTGGGCGTGTCCGGGTGTTGGACATGGGGTGGGTGTTTGCTGTGGTGTGGGGGTTGTGTCCGGGTGTGTCGGACACGGAAATCAGGTTGTAAAGTTGTAACCGGACACAGGAAATGAATGGATACGGTGGGACACCCGGGGCGGACCCGAGGCCAACACGGCTGCCACGGTGATGCTGGACACACGGACACGAGCACACAAAATGGTGGTGATGGCTTGTTGGCTTGTGGGGATTTGTGAGGGCTAGCTAGGGTTTCTTGGGAATGGTGATGAGGGACTTAAATAGGGAGAGAGAGTTGTGGGCTAAAGGGTGAGGATTGGCCCAATAATGAATGGCCAGGATTAAGTATAAAGGGCTTTTCATGTGGGAAGAATGAGGGTGTGTAGGGGAGACAGTAAACTGGTAAAGTTAATAGAAAAGTATTAAAATTTAAGAAAATGTTTCAAGAGACTTTCAAAGGCTAACTGATTAAATTAGCTACTAATTAAACTCATTTTGCAAAACCCTAGAAAATATGTAATTTGTTTATTTACTATTCCAAAAATGGATATGAAATTTTATTATGAAAACAACTAGTCCTATAATAATTTCATCAAATAAATAATTTTATGATTTCAAGCCAATAAACATTTGAAACTAGAAAAATATATATATTATTATTATTTATTTATTTTGTAATACATCGACATTTAGGAAAAATGATTTTTATAAAAGATTTTAAATAACCTTCTACAATCAAACATTATTTAAAATCAAATAAAATTCAAGGAGAAAATATTTTATAAACTTGATATTTTAAAATAATTTAAAATCTAAATATTTCGGGAATTTGGAAATCGGAGGTTACAGGACGTGATGTCATACAAGCCTAGAGTTGCGCTCGCACAAGGCGATGTTGTCAAACATCAAAGTTGTCATCAAAAAGACCAAGTTACAGCAAAAGTCATGTATTGTATACCAAGCACACATCAGAGTATACGCAGCAAAGCTCTCGATAGGATCCAAATGAAATACTATAAAGGATAATGCCACAAAGGAGAATGCAATACTCTTGCTCTTTCTCTAGCCCACAAAGGTACTTACCATTTATACATTATGTCCCGTATATCCAAGTAGCGCCACTACACCTGCGTACCTAAAATAATGCCCACAAACGTGGGTCAGTACAACCATACTGGTGACCGGGGTAACGCACTCCTCTAAACCGACATTAAGTAGAATAGTGAATACAAAAAGTTATATGGTGATCTTTCGAATTGAATACTATATTCATTTTATGGTAGAGGTATGAACTGTTAAGGAAAATTGTAAGCAGGTTAAGCATGTAAGCATTCAACTCAAGCCAATAAATAAGAAGATACATCCAACTCAAAAGGAAACTAGCATGCAAACCGTCCTACAAAAACCAAAGCAACACGAGAACCTATCGTACCATTATGCAAGCCTCAATATCAATCCTCAAACGATGCCACAAACCAAGCCTTATTATTTCTATCATAGTAAATACACACTCTTATCGAGGCAAGGTGGCTGCAGCCTACGCGAAAAGCAAAACCAAACCAAAGCAAAGCAAACCAAACCAACACTTATCTATATGAAGTCATTGGCCAAGCCATAAAGGACTTTTCCAACTGTAGTTATACTCGATCCAGCGCTGAGTAGCTATCTCGCCTGGTCGCATCAAACTGTCGACACAGCACCCAAGGAACGTTTCCAATTTGCTTCTTCCATGGCCGAACGGTCCCGGTGCCCCAGAGCCTTCCCGTTCGAGGAAACCAAACCATGTGCGCAACAGGTTCTACATGATCGATGCAAACTCCAAGTTGGTATGATGAGAGAATCAAGCATTCTCATTCCATTAAACTATGTAGCCTCAAACCAACCAACTATCCATAACCATTCTCCAACTTATAGCCCAAGGCATCATCTTAAGTTATCCCCATAAGCTCTATACCAGTTCTTGATACAGTGTTCCAATTGGTGCAACACCCCTCGCTCAGAACAATCTCGTGGCACAATGCTCCAAAAAGGGCACAATGTCCTCATCGATGCAGTTGTCCGATTACTAATCATAATTGCATGCTTTGTATGACAAAGCGCCCAGCTGATACTCGTGCAAGGATGCATGCTCGCTCGCCCGCCCAAATTGCCTCGATGTTCCAACTAAGATGATCCAATTAAGCTCCAACTACCCAATTTGAAAACCAACTCAAGCCATAAATCGATTCCAATCAAACGACGTACACTCTATGTGTGCCACAGTGTAGAGATTTCCAAGTTTCAGTCCAAGTGTTCAAGCCATTACGTGTGTTCCATATTATTAGGCATGAAGGAGTAGAGAAGAAGGGATAGAGCCTATTCACTAAGTCTAATTCAGTTAAGCATCTTCCCTTGCCGATACGGCCAATCCCTTGAACCCATGGTCTGATACAAAGCAAGATGTACTTAATTGGTATGACCGTGCGAGCAGGTCGTGCTCTCCAAATCACCTGACCAATTAGACTAAGGAAGACGACATTATCGCTCCAATCTAGCTATCCCAGTACTGCTCTGAACAAATATCTGATTCTATCAAACTCCGCTAGCGATCTGCACATGAAACCAACTCAATCAATATATGTTTTTAAATCCAACAAATTAAATATGTAACCAGCTATTGCCTCATTTAATCTGACTCAGCGAAATACACCATGCGGTTGCGGGGTGTTACATAATATACCACTTAGAATCAGATTCATCCTCAAACCAAACTAGTATCCATCCTCACTAGCATGCCACTTGCCAAATTTATAACTGTGCTCCATGTAACTCATATTCTTTTGATCCAGACTTAGTATCTCGCTCGTGCTGAATGCTCGCAAAAATTTATTTTTTCCATATCCTTCTTGCAACTCAATACGAATTCCTCATATCGCTTAGTTTTAGATCATATACATATTTAAGGCATCCCTGAAATACATGTATTTCAACCGATCTTAGCGATAGCAAATTTGAACAAGTTACAAGGATATCTTTATGTTTGAGGCATTTATTCAGTTTATACCGAATTGAACCAAATTATGTCGTTCATTCCAATATATTCGCACCAGCGCTACCCTCAAGTATAATGATTTCCCACCAACGATCTTCCCACCTGACTCAATTCAGTTCATGTTCAAACTCAATCCATCCAACTATTTCTGAATCTATACTAGCACCATCCAAACTCAACTAACCAAACTCTAGTATGACTCCAATCGCACAATCTTCTGTAAGCACCGTCTCCAAATATTATCTCATGCTCCGAACCATCATTATAACTAATTCTACCCCAGCTAGGCAACTTACCTAAATATCAAACTTTGCTCTTAGATCATCTCAGCCCAATACCTTTTCCTCAATCTCAATACCTTACTAGGTGAACATCTATATTGAGGTTCATGTGATCTATGATAATTTTATCGCCATGCATAGGGATTGTGTCACCATAATTTTAACACGGACACACTCGCCACAATTCCTAGGTTGCGCATGATATAGTTCTTCGTGCTGCTTCTACTGCCTTGAAACACATAATATCAACTTCACCATCCGTATGAGCACACATCCTAGACTAATTTTTGATACAACTTGTAGATCTGAGGCACATTTGTCCCATCTAGAATTACAATAATTCGATCTGAACGAACCGCTGCTTTAATTTCACAAGCTAGTTTTACAGTCGTTAATTCATATGAATGTTATTCCCTTCCGGGGCACGACGAGTCAGAGGGAATGCCATCTTCAAAAATCTATGACTCCAAATCACATCAGTTGACTTAGGCTATTCCCACCATCGCTTCGATCTTTCAGCTACATCTTCAGCTGAAGGCTATTCCAAGGATCTCTCAAATCCAACACTCAGTCACTTAGGCCAATCTACAACACACACTACTCATATCCACCCTCGACGCATTCCTAAATGTGCTGCCGCAAGGGTCGATCTATGGTTCTACAATATTCATCCCGGATCCGGTGGTCAAGTCGCTAGGGTCAGCTGTCCCGAAGCTACGCTCGATAATTGTAAGTCATCACGATGGACAGTTACTATGAACCATGCTATATCTCATCTGCAATATGGGCCATAATCCAACTATTCCATCTGAATGAACTTCTGACACCAATAGCTTTATGCACTACCTCTGACGAATCTATCAACCAAACGCCACTTAACCACCTAGAGTTTTATTATCTATCTAAGGCATAATTCGAGGACTACGCTCGTTAAAACCGTCTTTCATCAATCCATAGTTCTGCCCTGAATCCATCAAATCTTTCGAACTGTCATGTTCAACTTTTTGCACTACCACTTGCCATGATTCCTGAAACAAAGACTTGCTCCAAATTATTATCCGTATGCCATGCTTCATAATGTACGTCCAACTTGCTCGGTAGCATAGTAATTTGCTCCAATGTTGCTCTCTCATTTAGCTATCTTCAAAATTTCATCCACCATAATCCTTGCTATCGTTCCATTCCTTAGCCCATCTTGATTTTTTCTATATTCCGATTAGTCCACACACTCTCAATGACTCAGGCAAAGTTCCAATATAAATCTCAAATTCTTATTACCTTTATTTGTTGTCTCAATCTGCCTCAGTACTGTCAGTGTTAACTTTTAATCTGACTTAACATTAACTAAATTTGCCTCATGCCCGTTTATGTCTTCCGGAGAATTGGTCCACCATCGTTACAATATTCTGCCAAAATTTTACTTCCACTAAACCTGAGTCAAACTTCGCGAGCACCAATATCCAAAATACTTTAAGTTCGTGTGAATCCATCGCATTGGCCCCCCAAACCAGATCGTGTTTCATTGCTCAACCAACAGCTCCAATGTATTTCCATAATTTTGTAGTCCGTACTCGCTATCCTTCGATTCACCTATCGTTCGCTTAAGCGTATACCAACTGTTCAATCCTCTTGGTCAACTCTCTCTTTGTATTCATGAATGCCCCACCGAACTTCTAAATCGTGCAAGCGAACTCTAATATTTAGCTTTCCATTTGATTGATCTAAACTATTTCTAATACTTTATCTGCTTTATCCTTCAAATTCTAAACACCCTTTCCATTGCTTGTTTTGATCTCGTCCATCTCTCAAGTCCAACGATACTTCTATTTGTACAAGTCCGTTCTCGATTGCTCAACTCAACATTCACTTACTCCATTTTTTATTCTTTCTAACTCAGCCGATGTATACCAACCAACTTGTATTCCGGTTCCCCGTATCCGTTGCGACAATTTTATTCATGTCAATCCAAAATATTCCAGTGCTTTTACTCACTATGTGGTATACCATATACCACTCCGAATCAAGTTACTACTCGCATCATAATTTCTTACAATGATCCAAGATTTGTACGAACCATCCCTTATGTGTGATCCTGCAATCCCCAACTCAAGTCTGACATGAAACTCAGCCAACGCATGAACCATCTAACTCTTCTGTCAATCTCGCTATGCAACTTGTGCCATATTTTATTCTCAATACTTCCAACTATTCTTAAATTGTCCAATATTTTTGCTACACGAGCAACCCGTACAACGATCTCTTCCAAGTAATCCAATCCAATACCAAACTGTTTCTCATATTTGCTGTACAAGCAACTCGTGCAATGCTATCCTGATATCCCTAAGCCAACTCAAACTTTCTCAGCCAATTCTATATGTGATAAACCCAGCCAAAAATCCAACTTTCATCCAACATATTTGCTACACGAGCAACTCGTGCAATGCTCCATCCTCATTTGATGCTTATCTTTACAATATGCCACATAAGCAATCTCGTCTGCCAACCAACTGATCCACTGAGGCAACCAGAAACTCCTCGAATGATAAGCCAAGCCAGTGCAACGACAAGTCTCTCAACTTGCTGCACAAATGCAACAATGCCCTACGACGCTAAGCGATCTACCAAAAACCAACGAAAGTAACCCAACAAAAAATAACATGCAGTCACAACCAGCAATATAAAGACTTATTGCATGAAACAACCAATGCGGCACCGAGTAGAGCCAAGAGCTAAACGACACGCGAAAGCAATTTATAGTTTATGATGAAGCGAAGGACCAAGTCCGAAGAAATGAACCGGGCGCTCTGATACCAATATGTCATGCCCCCATCTCCCGCAGGCTCGATCGTCCCTGCTGAACGTGAATCACCTCGTTACAGTGCTCCCACTGGACAATCGTTCTCATCGGGACGTGATACGGTACGAACCTGGAGTTGCACTCGCAAAAAACAATGTTGTCAAACATCAAAGTTATAATCAAAACGACCAAAAGTCAAGTGTTCTGTACCAAGCAAACATCAGAGTTTATGTAGCAAAGCTCTCGATAGGGTCCAAATGAAATGCCACAAAGGATAATGCCACAAATGAGAATACAACACTCTTGTTATTTCTCTAGCCTATAAAGGTACTTACCGTACATCCATTATATCTCGTATATCCAAGCAACGCCACTACACCTGTTTACCTGAAATAATGTCCACAAACGTGGGCCAGTACACAGCCATACTGGTGAGCGGGGTAACCCACTCGTCTAAACCGACACTAAGTAGAATAGTGAATACAAACAGTTATATGGTGATCTTTTTACTTGAATCCAAGATTCATTTCATGGTAGAGTGTATGACATGTTTAGGAAAACTATAAGCAGGTTAAGCCTGCATGCATTCAACTCAAGCCAATAAACAAGCAGATATCCAACTCAAAAGAAAACTAGCATGCAAACCGTCCTACTCAAATCCAAGTAACACAAGAACCTATCGAACCATTATCCAAGCCTCAATATCTATCCTCAAATGATGCCATAATCTAAGCCTTATTATTTCTATCATTAAAAATGCACACTCTTGCAGAGGCAAGGTGGCCGCCGCCTACGCAAAAAGCACAAAGCAAAGCAAAGCAAAACAAACCAACTCTTACATATATGAAGTCACTAGCAAAGCCATAAAGGACTGTTCCACCTGTAGTTCTACTTGATCCAGCGCTGAGTAGCTAGCCCGCCTAGTCGAATCAAACTGCCGGCACCGTGCCCAAGGCACGTTACCCATTTACTTCCTCCATGGTCGAACGGTCCTTGTGTCCCGGAGCCTTTCCATTCGATGAAACCAAACCCTGTACATAACAGGTTGTCCATGACCGATGCAAACTCCAAGTAGGTATGACAAGAGAATCGAGCATTCTTGCCCCACCAAACTATCTAGCCTCAAACCAACCAACTATCCATAACCATTCTCGAACTTATAGCACAAGGCACCATCTCAAGTTATCCGCATAAGCACTATGCCACTTCTTGACACAATGTTCTAATTGGTGCTACACCTCTCGTTCAGAACAATTTCGTCGTACAATGCCCTCACCAATGCAGTTTTTCAGTTTTGAACCATAACTGCACACTTTGAATGACAAAATGCCCAACTGATACTCGTGCACGGTTGCACGCTCCTTTGTCCGCCCAAATTGCCTCGATGTTGCAACTTAGATGATCCAATCAAGCTCCAACTACCCAACGCAAAAACCAACTCAAGCCATAAATCGATTCCAACCAAACAACGTACACTCTATGCATGCCACAATATAATAATTTCTATGTTCCAGTCCAAGTGTTTAATCCATTATGTGTGTTCTATATTATTAGGCATGAAGGAGTTGAGAAAAAGGGACAGAGCCCACTCACCAAGTCTAATTCTGCTAAGCATCTTGCCCTGCCGATACGGTCGATCCCTTGAACCCGTGGTCCAATACAAAGTACGGTCTACTCAATTGGTATGACCGTGCGAGCAGGTCATACTCTCCAAACCATATGGCTGATCGGAGTAAGAAAGACGGCATTATCACTCCAATCCAACTATCCCAATACTGCTCTGAACGAACATCTAATTCCATCGAACTTCGCTAGCGATCTGCACATGAAACCAACTCAATAAATATTTGTTTCCAAATCCAACAAATCGAAAATGTAACCAGCTATTGCCTCATCCAATCTGACTCAGCGTAATGCACCGTGCGATTGTGGGTCATTATACATACAAGGCCCAAGTCGATCACATATCTTACTAATATTTCAAGGCACTTATTATAATAGTTTCTTTTACTTTCAGTTCTTTACAGTAATGATTTTTATCATATTTCTCTCAGTAATTTCTATTATTTTTCATGATATTCCCTTGTTGTGATGTTCACTCTCTCAGTAACTATCCATCATTAATTTTTAATGTCATTACTGTTTTACAGCTTCTGTCACTTATTAGAACTACTATTGGGTGATACTTTACTCCAATCCTGACTAGATATATTTTTAAAATAATTATTTAGAGGACTGGTATCCTATACATTATGACCTACAAGACGTCAGGCTAGTTGAGATAGCACCCCTATTACAACAGAATCTAGTACCAGCCATTTAGGAGGCTCAGCTATTATTAGCAGACACTTAGCTAGTTTATCTTATTGTATTGGATATGTCTCCAACTTAGACATTTGGCGTGTTATTTATAATTGAGACTATTTATGTTTTGTTAATAGAATATTAGACTTGGATATTGGTTGTAGTTTGTGACTCTTATGATTTCCATTCTTTTATTTGATATCGTGTCATTATATTCCTCTAGTTATTGTGATTGAGTATTGATTATCATATTATATTGTCATCTTGTGCTCCGTAAGAAGTTAAGATATTATTAACAAGTTTTATATATTATTGTATGAGATAAATAGATAATATTATTAACCTAGACATCGTTCTACCGCCGATGCTGCGACGTAGGCTAGGCATACCCACATACTCGTGCCCTCACACCGGATGTTGGTCATGACACATTTTTGTGGTGGCCCAAGCAGGTCAGGCTTTGAAGTTAGTGCGATATCGTGGTAGTGCAATGGCTTAGTTGTATTACTGTGAGCCTTCCATAGGATATAGGATATAGGATGTAGGATTAGAGAATACTCAATCACAAACTAGGATTTCTTAAGAGATTCCTGGGACGGCCCTTGAGAATCTTACTATAAACTCTAATTAGAAATATGTTTCCACTTGTTCCCGTTTACCCACACTTGATTGTTATTGAATTTGAATCTTGATGTTCGTTGTTGGCTTTGATTCTTATATCGAGATAAATTTTATGGACTAAATTAAGGTATATTTTGATGATATATTTTTATGAGGATAGTGAGAAAGGTAACCATGTGCCTTGGTTATGGAGCCTAGAGTTTATCGCAGCCATACTAGCTGGCATGGCGGAAATAAAGAGACCTAATTTTGGATGTACATATCTTCGTTATAGAATTTAGAGTTTCTTGCAGCTATACTAGTCGACACAACGAGGATTCTAGATAACATGATTATAGAGATGCATACCTTATTTATTGACTCTATTATTTATCGTAGCTATATTTACTAGCGTAACGAGGATTTTGAGTAACATAATTTTGGATAGACGTGTATGATAATCAGATTGTATCTTCAATTGGTTCTTAACATATCGTCTATATCACTCAAACATGTTATTATTAAGTTTTGTTTCATCACCCTACTAGCTCAGGATAAAGATATATTTAGTTCCTCTAGTTAGTTCTTATAAAGCTTCACCATCATTAGTTCCTGAGGCAGCTTCATTGGATAATATATTAGTTTAGTAAATTGAAGATAGGTTGTGTCAAGTTGATTATTAGTATTGATTGTAGGGATTGGTGCTTATGAGTCTGAGAGTGGTTCTTTGTTGGATATATGAGCATCGAGCATCAGTGTATAAGCCCAGAAGTAACTCATAGTTTAGTAAAATTTATAATAATAGATCTAAGGTTGGTGTCAAAGAATAATTAGTGATTGGTACCTTGGTATTAGAAATAAGAGAGTTGTTAGAGAGAGTAGGATACCCATTAGTTATTCTAAGTATTGGTATCTTGTCATCATGTATGTTTTAGATGAATATAGGTTTATATAGTTGAGGGATCTAAGTATCAATTGAATATCATGAAATTATTTTAAGTATTAATGGGGCCTCAATATTCTATTGGTGCTTGACATTTGGTTATGTGGAGAATGTGTATTCATGAGATGTATTAGTGAGTGTACCATAATAGAATGGTACCCATAAGTGTATAGATAAGTGTGATAGTGTTAGTATATATTATTCTAGGTAATAGGACTTCTGTTATATGTTGGAAATTATGATTTAAGTGAGGGTAGATATGAATGCATAGGTATGTGTCAAGTATGGGTGTATCACCTAGTACATGGGGGTCTTGATGTGTTACTGAGAGATGTGAGTGAAAGAATGAGTTATTAAGTGAAGTACAAAGTATGAGTATTTTATGAGTATCATGTAATGGACTTTAACATCAAAAGTATCAATATTGTGCCAATTGGCAGGTTAGTGTTAAGCAGGTATCATAGAGTATTAAGTGCATGAATCGAGGATATTTATGGAGTTAGTGAGAGTGCCTAGAGAGTGCAAGAGTCCAGGGTGCATCCGGTTTAAGATAAGTATTATGTGGAATGTGTAGTGTATCAAATTAGTATCAGTGAATAACTTGAGAGTGACTGTATCAGTTAGTGTACCAATGTAATACTGATGTAGAGTATGTTTTGGTTTAGGAGTGCAGGTGTTCAAGGTATGGAGAATAGGAGGAGTAACTTGTGTGAGACTAAGTTCTGTTGGTAGAAGTATCTATATATGTTTATATTGATACCAAGATACAGGTGATTGGACTAGAGGAATTTCAAGTGTCAGTGTATTGGTTAGTATCAGTATACCAATATAATAGTATTATTGTCCAGATGCAGAGCATCTCAAGTATAAGAAGCATTCAAGATATAGGTAACCTAGTGGTTAGTGTAACAAATATAGAAGAGATCCTTGAGTACCTTAGTATGAGAGTATCCTTTGAGTGTCATGTATAGGAGTTAGTGTCATGTGATAGATAATGTCCAAAATTTGGATAGGTATGTCACCCTGACTTTCCAAATAGGAGTAATTTAGTAAATTGGCCTAGTTATTTTATTTTTTAGGAATTAAATATTATTTAGTGTTATATAATTAGTTGGTGCTTTGTAATATTTATTTATAATTAGATGGATAGCTTAGTTAATTGGACTTGACACTTGTGAACCCAATTAGACTTGTCATGACAAATAGTGAGTCCAATATAGTCTAAGCCAATAGACCCGTTCTCTTTAATTAATTCAGAATATTAGATTAATTTGAATTAGAGTAGAGATGCCCCATTTTAGCCCTCATTAAAAATTCTTCATAATGAATCATTGGAGGGCAAATTGGATAATGCAAGGTTGTTGGAGAAGGGGGGAGTCGCCGGTCCCTATAGGGATGTCTTCTCTCTCTCTCTCTCTCTCTACTCTTCATTTACTCCTTTATTTTGTGATCCTCGATTCATAGATCCCTAAATCTCCCATTCCTCTATCAATTCACCATCAATTTATTTACATTTATCTCTACTTTCACCATTAGATGAGCTTTGGAGCTTGGAGAAGCAAGGAGCACAAGAAGGAGGAACATTAGTAGGAGCTCATGTCCGTATCGTGTCCACTTAAGTTTTCACTGGGAATCCATCTCCCAATTGATAAAATTTGAATTTCTCGTCATTCTAGCTCTCAAAATCATGCATTTGACCATTAGGAATGACCCAATGGCATAGGGCTACCTATAGCAAAAAAAATTGACTACTAGGCACCCCTATTTTTGATGTTATGGTGTATTTTATGCCCAAATTTGGGAAAAATCCAAGGTTGGTGCACCATGTGTTTGTCAATAGGTCTAGTGGACCAAATTGACTTGTGTTTGGTTGTGTGATATTAGTATCATATCCACAAATGGATACGTGTAGGCCGTATCATAAAAATATGGTGATACGGGTTATTTTAGGGGTTTTTCCTTCGACACGATGGTTTGAGCATATCATATTTTGACATGGACACATAGTTTAGCAGCTACCTCTTTGTATTACTTCTAATTATGATTCTAGACTTGCTTGTGTCCTTCAGAATACATTTGGTAATATGGTGGAGCCGTAACGCAAGCGTATCATTGATTAAATGTGATGCGGGTGTGGTGCACTCCACATGTTTGTGCGTTTGCATTCCAATTTAATTTAACTTATTTATAGACATTTGAGTATTGTATATGAGTTGTATATGCATATGATATATAAATTTATATTAGTTATATGTTAATCTACCTATATTTTACTTATATTGTGTGTATCATAGATTAAGTGTGATACGGGGGAGGGGTTTATATGGACTAATGGGAACTTTGTTAGGACTATTTTTAGTCCTTCGTGGACTATGGGAGTTGGTTTGGAGTTGCCTTCCTGTTGGAGTTCATTATGGATTGTATATATAGATGTGGACTATTTTGAGTGTATGGACTATTTGAGGTTTACCCGACTGCTGTGAGGGAGCATTCAGGTCTATTGAGGACTGATTTGGGGTATTGTGTTAGTGAGACAGAGAGTTAATAGGGGATCTGTATTGTAGGGTTGCTCACTATGCAAGTCCATACAGTGTAGCAAAAAGATGGGAGAGGACTGTGCATATCTGTGTAAAGTCGAGTGCACAATGGTTGTGCACACTAATGTACACAGTAGGGTGTTAACTATGTATCATTTATTTTCTAAATAGGATTGTGTAACACCTGCTTAAGCATCAAGATACACACTATACGATGGACCAGAGGTGAGTACATCTCTCTGTTAGTTTTTATTTCATGATAGTGTATATATCGCATGTTCTAGAACTGTATACTTGATTCCGACAAAGTTATTACACGAACTAGTACTATATGAATCTTGTCAGGAGATGTTATCCCCTATCGTATTCAGTGGGTAATCCTTCACATATATTCCATCGTTTGTACCCATTATTGATTTTAGCGTACATCGTGTTCACACACTACTCGTGTGCAGTTTACCCATATTCGTGTTCGTAATGTGTCTTGATTGGATCCATGAGTATTGGTTGGGGATGGGGGGAGTAAAAGTTTGTTATATGATCAAGCCCAAGTGTATTTGTGTACATGTCGATTACATATCACACGTGTAATCGAGTTAACATATTGTATTCATGTTCAACCAAAGCCGATCATATAATGAACTTATGCTCTATGGCACATTAGTTAGTTTTATCTATTTCCATTAAATTACATTTATTTATATTGTCTGTTCTTTATTCCAATATATTACCTGTTCACTTAAGTTCACTCCATTTCTTATGGTTATTTATCTTGTATTCTTTTCTTTTATCTGTTATATATGCTCAATTATGTATTTGAAACAACTTTCATAGGTATGTACTTCGCTTCGATCCTGACTGGATATATTTTTTAGATGATTGGCCTGTGGACTAGTGTCCCACGTACTATGGGCTGCAGGACAGCGTACCATTAAATAATACTCCTTTAGAGCAGGAGGATCTAGCACCAGATGCTGAGGAGGCCTAGACTTATTGTTTATACTTGTATTAGACTTTTTGAGACTTTTTGGCATATATATATTATTGGGGACTTGTGATTTTATTGTGACTCTTTTCCTCTTTTATTCCATATCATGCTTTATCTCCCTTTGTTTGACATTATTATTGAGTATTGTTTACCATTATCATATACCATATTGTTCCTCTATTTAGAGTTGAGATGACATCGACATATACCTTATATATTTTGTGTGAGAAGTTTAGATCGTATGGATGACCCAGACAACGTTCTTCCGTCGATGCTGTGGAGTAGGCTAGGTATTGATCCCTACATGTGCCCTTATTCTTAGTGCGATTCATGACACCAACTCTTGAAGTAACCTGCTTGATACATATAAGGTTTCGAGAATTTTTGACTAAATGCATCTACCACAACTTTTTATTTTTCTGGCACATAAGCAATCATCAAGTCATAATGTTTTATCACTTTTAGCCATCGTCATTCCCTCAAGTTTAATTTCTTTTGTGTGAATATGTACTTAAGTCTTTTATGATCCGTGAAGATCTCGCAGGAAACTCCATAGAGATAGTGTCCCCATAATTTCAATGCGAACACAATTATCGAAAGTTACAAATCATGCATAAGATAATTCTTTTTATATTGTTTCAGCTATCTTGAGGCATACACAATTACTTTCCCATGCCGCGTAAGAACATATCCCAATTCGAACCGAGATGAATTACTGTATATCTGAAATCTCTCAGGTCCATCTGAAAGAGTAAGAATTAGAGCCGAGATGAGCTGCTGCTTCAGTTACTAAAAATTGCTCTTACAGTCGTCCGTCGATTTGAATACTACTCCTTTTTGGGTGAGGCAAGTCAGAGACGTTGCAATATTCACGAAGTTCTTTACGAATCTCCGATAGTAGGCAACTGTAGAAGCATAAAAAATACGCTGGATAGCTCTACGCAGCATATTGATATAAAGCAGCGTAAACAGAGGACTTCAGAGCCTTCAAACGTACAAACAGAGCTTCTCCGCCAAAGCACAGCCTGAAATATAGGCTCAAGGACCATCCGCGTAGGGTAGTATGTCCAGGCTGCTTCAGCGTAAACTAGGTGCTTCATCGCCTCTATTGTGTAAAACTTATTCTCTTTCAATGCAGCATTGAAGTGTACGGGGGACGCTTCGTATTCTTCGAAGTGAACCTGTCAGATCCTGTAATGAACCTGTCAGATCCTGCAATGAACCTGACGTCTTGACTTCTGACAAAGGGATATTGCTCGACTACCCAGGCAACGACTATAATGATGGCACGGCACTGTAACCCAGGCTGTCATTTACTGCCATTTCCCTTGCGTAAACCGCTTTTACGTACACAGAGGAATACGCTGCCTAGTTTTACACTGGAAGATGAGAGCTCCATACGCTCTGCGGAAGATAAATCGCCTGCCACGTCAAGAGCTGCACTCCGTACGGGACTCGAGGTGCGTCTCTATATTTAATGCACAGGGTGGTGACAGGCCCTCAAGGCACGTCTCTGCAATTAATGAACCAAATACTGACAGATGCCTGAGGCAGTCTCTGCGTTTAATGCACAGAAGGGTGGCAAACCTTCAAAATACGCCTCTGTATTTAATGTGTAGGATGATGGCGGATCTTCACATTTAATGCAGAGATTTGATTAAATGTCACCGAACCGTCGTTTAGTAACATCCCCTTTGCGAGAGCTGCTCCTACGCATACAAGGGAATACGCTGCCTAGTTTTACACAGGCAAACATGAGCTCCTTACGCTCCACAGAAGACGAACAGACTGCCACGACAGCGGTAACTCTTCGCACATGATTCAAGGATTAGGGCAGATCTCTACATTTAATGCAAGAGATCTGATTATCTCCAAGAGCCGTAATTTCGGCTAAGACGTCCACATCAACACTCTGGCACGTTACGCAGCGGCTTCTACGCCTATTCAGATTCGGTGCCTGCACGACTTCTACGCCCATTCGGCCTTCTGTGCCTACTCGGCTTCTACGCCCACTCAGCCTCTATGACCACTCGGCTTCTACGCCTACTCGGCTTCTACGCCTATTCGGCTTCTATGCCGGTTTGATAACTATTTGGCTTCTATGCCATGGTGACAGACATTGGCTTCCATGCCAACCTCTTGTACACGAGGGATACCTACCTATGTGGCTTCTACGCCGTGATCTTTGTAGCAGTTATATGCGTTTTGTCCCTTAGTTGGATCCGCGTCACACGCTCATTCAAAAGATCATCTATACGCAGGCATTGGTTATTTTAACCGTTGTGTAAAAAGGGGATGTACTTTCTACTACTCGGTTTTTACATCGACTGAGTGGTCACTATCACTAAAACTCTATAAATAGAGACCTCTATCAACAGAGGAAAAGGTCGACAAATTCGAGGGTCGAAGAAGTTAGGTCTGAAAACTGATCAAGAGATCCAGTACCTGATCCAACGGTCGAGAGAGAGAGGGAGAGAGAGGAGAATCCAGAGCTCAGGCAAAGAGAAGGGATCGACGACTTTGGCATCGGGCATCCACCCTCTTTAGCAACCTTCGAAGCTGCTACCTGTCTTCCACGGCACTTCTTCAACATCGTGTGGTCCAAGGTCTAAAGTGATCGACTGCAGATCAGACACCTATAGCAATATTCACCCAGATTAAATAAATTGTACTTAGACATCCTCGTGTATGATCAAATTTGTATAATCTTGTTTGTAAACATAAAAGAAGGGCGGGTCTTCGCACAAGACCTCATTTTCCGCATTTATAAAATCTTTTCTCGTTTATTATCTCGAACAAGATGGCGACTCTGCTGGGGACATCTTTCTCTTCTGATGAGGAAGCTATTGCTCAACACGATACGGTATCCGCGAGATCCGTGAAGAAGATACTGGTCGTCCAGTTCGACTAGTCTGCCTACGAAGATATGCTCCGAACAAGGGGCAGCTCTCACTCTCTCTCTGTCCAAAACAACAGGAAGCTGCGTAAGGTCTGGATGCCCAAGACATCCTCTACCATTCCTGTGGGTTCTCCGATCTCTCCGATCACTTCAACCAATGAGGTTGTAGCATTGCTCCCTCCGTGCCCTGCGCGTAAAATTCAGTCGCCTGTCGCTAACAAAACCGACAAAACTTCTGGCAATGCCTTAGTGCTAACCCAGAAGTATACTCCGCGCTCTGCACGTGAAATTCAGTCTCCCGTCCCTGGTGGAATAGACAAAACTTCTGATTAAGCCTCAGTGCCAAATCAGAAGCATAAGACACGCTCCGCGTGTAAAACAACATCTGACCTCTACGGAGAACCAGATGATCCTTGTGATCTCCGCAAGGAAAAGCAAGCGGCGGACTACTCAACTTCTCGGCCTTTAGGCCAGCAAGGGAACAATCTGCACGCCCTCCGAATTACGCGAGACGCTGATGGCCACCTGAGGACATCCTCAGCTTTACGCCAACCAGAGCGAAGCTCCAAATTATGCCAGGTGAAGTCCCTAAGCGTAAAGAAGGCTCCAGTTGCGGAAAGACACCCTCCCCGGGGATTATCCGCCACCCAGATGGCTAACCTGTTGTATACGGGTGGCACAGGGAAGACTATGGCTCCCATCATCCGCATGCCCACCAATGGGAACAGAAGGAACAAGCCATCATCTTCTTCTTCTGCAACTCCTCCTGACCTGCACAAGTATCTAATCCAGAAACCCAAGGAGAGGGGATCTTCTAGCGTGGCAATTACGCCTCCTAGCGAGCACTGTTGTAATAGTCACAGGATTATAATTAATTATTGCTGTTCTAAAGCAAAATGGCCGGTTTCCGACCGGCTGAGCTACTCTCCATCTTTCCTAGAAGAAGAGCCTATGCATGCATCTATGAACATGGCTTCACATATACCTGGAGGAAGCTCAGGCTCAAGACGTCCGTCCTCTAGAACTCCGAGCCGAAGGAAATTCAACATGCTCCTTAGGGACACCGAAGCTGGGGTATTCTAGAACACTCGTTCAAAGTCACGACAACTGACTTTGTGCTCTTCTGATTCCGATGCTGGGGGTCGTTAGTCTCCTGAATCAGATACTGAGAGTATAGAGTCAACTTTTGCAGCGACCTATACTCATCCTTCAATGACGCCCAGGGAGATGAGAGTTTATGCCATTGGAGATGAACACGAGTAAGCCTCGCCATCAGGGAACGCTGAGCAATGCATTACTACACTAGAGACATCTCTGAAACAAATGTAATTCATGATGGAGAATATGCACCAAATGATGCTAACTCAACAGGCGGCTGCTATGGCTCAAACATCGGTCCCGCCTACTCAGATACGCGTGGGGGTGGACCTACCACCATCCAACACGATCCAAGAGCCTGCTCTAGATCAAGAGTCAGCTGGTCCTTCACTTCCTTACTCGGAGAATGTACTACCTCCTGCGGGAGTCACGATACAACCGACTCCGCACTATTCCGTGGTCTCGCTACCAGCTAAAAATCCGATGCAAGTAGTTCGGGAGTTAAAATCCTAATTTGATACCTTGAAGCACAAAGATCAGCTCAAGAAATTGGGAATCAACCAGCCATACCCAGCTATCTAGGAGGAGGTCCCTTTTCCTCCGAGGTACAAACCTCAGACCATGGCCCTGTTCGAGGGAAAAATATTACCAAGTCAGTACATGAACTATTTCAGTATGATGACGGTGTTGCTACAAGGGAATGACACCCTCCTCACCCGGGTGTTCAAGGGCTGTCTCTCGGGAGTATCTTACCAGTGGTACCGCAGCCTGGCGGATAACTACATTACTTCTATCGAAGACTTCAAGGCTTTATTCTTCACACGATTCAATAAGGGAGGAATGGACTTGTCTATGTCCTCTCTTATCGAAGTCAAGCAGAAGGAGAAGGAGGACATTCGCACCTTCGTCGAGCATTTTCGCCAAGCTACTTTACAGATGCCTCCAGGAGTTCCAGACTAAGCATTGGTGGATATTTGCAGGAAGAACCTTCTTTCCGTGATCTCGGTATTCACAGGACCATATCAGTTCCATGATTGGCCCTCGTTCATCATTTTAGTAGTAGCCGCCGAGGACAACAGTCGCAAGGCACACGATAATGGCATCATAATCTCTACCTCTGACAGAGGCAAGAGGTCATCCCCCAACAGCGACCTTCCTCGCAGTTCCAAAGGAAAAGAAGCTCTGGCAATCAATACGTCCAGACAGAAGACTGCGGCAACCGCGCAGACGAAACCCGGGACTTCCAGGCCCATCTAAGTATACTCTTTCGACGACGACGATATTCCGAGTATATTCGAGTGTCTCGTCAAAAGTGGCAAGATCACCTTTCCGGAGGAGAGGCGGCCCAGTGAAGTCGGCAGTGCCAACAACCCTAAGTACTGCATCTTCCACAGATACGTACACCACCCAACAAAGGCGTGTTACATACTGAAAAGGAAGATCCAAGAGCTGATCGATGCTAAAGCCATCACTCTGCGCAATAGCGAGCATACGGTCATGGCCAACATGATCTCTCTGCAATTTGGCAATCTACCTCCCCAAGAAGTACCGGATGGTGTTACACCTATTTTCCGGATAACGATGAACATCGTTAATCTCCCTCCAGCTAGGAGTCAAAATCATGACCTGTTACCCCTAACTACCCAGAGAGGCGAGATTATGTTGGTTCACCCAGACTTGGTGTTGGAGCTCAAAAAAGAGACTAATGCTACTAAGGCTAAGTCCAGGAAGAACTCCAAATGCAAGCCCTGCCATATGGTTGCAACTTCTTCGACATCAGACGAAGACGAGGTTTTGGCCACAGCAACCCATTCAGGGAAGGCTTACCTCAAGGACTACAGAGCAAGTCAAGAAGATGCACCTGCAGACGCTTCAGCTGCCAAGCCTTCAGAACCAGGGCCCGCAGTACCAGAGGCCAGTCCTTCGAGACCAACTTCGGCGGACAAGGGGAAGCAGAAAGAAGTGCGCTTCCATAAACCTGTGAAGAACATTCAAAACAAAGGTTTAGAGAAGCCGTACAACTTCGATATCCTGGCCCAACTAGCTAATACACCAGCCAGATTGTCTATCTTCGAGCTACTCAGGCTCTCCCAAGACACTCGTCTAGCCCTGAGTGAAGCATTGATGGAGGCGGATACATACTTGACCCAACTCAAGTCCCTCGATGAAGAACCTGTGGCGTGTCCTCGATGTCACAGTGTGATGGAGGTGGTCCCAAACATCACTTTCACTCAAGACGACATGCTGTTAAAACATAACAGGCATGACAGACCCCTCTACCATACCGGGTACGTCGGTTCCATGGAGGTCGACCGGATTCACATAGATCCAGGATCCTCAATCAGCATCATTCCTCATAGTCTGCTCAGACTGCTGAGGATTCCTACCAGCGAACTGGCTTACACCACCACTACTATCGTGGGTGTTTTGGATAATAAACGAGAAAAGATTTGATGAATACAAAAAACGAGGTCTTGTACAAAGACCCGCCCTTCTTTTATGTTTACAAACAAGATTGTACAAATTTGATCCTACATGAGGATGTCTAAGTACAATTTATTTAATCTGGGTGAATATTGCTATAGGTGTCTGATCTGCAGTCGATCACTTTAGCCCTTGGACCACACGATGTTGAAGAAGTGCCGTGGAAGATAGGTAGCAGCTCCGAAGGTTGCTAAAGAGGGTGGATGCCCGATGCCAAAGTCGTCGATCCCTTCTCTTTGCCTGAGCTCTGGATTCTCCTCTCTCTCTCTCTCTCTCTCTCTCTCTCCTCTATTTCTCCTTTTAATTTGTCGACCTCTTTCTGATCATTTTTTCGACCTTTTCCTCTGTTGATAAAGGTCTCTACTTATAGAGTTTTGGGGACAGTGATCACTCAGTCAGTGTAAAAACCGAGTAGTGGAAAGTACAGCACCCTTTTACACAACGGTTAAAATAACCAATGCCTGCGTATAGATGATCCTTTGAATGAGCGTGTGACGCGGGTCCAACTAAAGGACAAAATGCGTATAACTGCAATGAAGATCACGGCGTAGAAGCCACGTAGGTAGGTATCCCTCGTGTAGAAGGGGTCGGCATAGAAGCCAATGTCTGTCACTATGGCATAGAAGCCAAATAGTTATCAAATCGATATAGAAGCCGAATAGGCGTAGAAGCCGAATGGTCATAGAGGCCGAGTGGTCGTAGAAGCCTAGTGGTCATAGAGTCCGAGTGGGCATAGAAGCCGAATGATCATAGACGCCGAGTGGGCGTAGAAGTCGAGCAGGCACCGAAGATGAATAGGCGTAGAAGCCGCTGCATAACGTGCCAGAGTGATGATGTGGACGTCTTAGCCGAAATTACGGTTCTTGGAGATAATCAGATCTCTTGCATTAAATACAAAGATCTGCCACCATCCTGTGCATTAAATACAGATGCTTGTCTTTAAGATTTGCCATTATTCTGCGCATTAAATGCAGATACGCACCTTGAATCCTGTGCAAAGAGTAACCGCTGTCGTGGCAGTATGTTCATCTTCTGCGGAGCTTAAGAAGCTAACGTTTGCCTGTGTAAAACTAGGCAGCGTATTTCCTTGTATGCGTAGGAGCAGCTCTCACAAAGGGGATGTCACTAAACGACGGTTCGGTGACATTTAATCAAATCTCCTGCATTAAATGTGGAGATCCGCCATCATCCTGCGCATTAAATACAGAAGTGTGTTTTGAAGGTCTGCCACCCTTCTGTGCATCAAACGCAGAGATGTGCCTCAGGCATCTGTCAGTATTCGGCACATTAATTGCAGAGACGTGCCTTTAGGGCCTGTCCCCACCCTGTGCATTAAATGCAGAGATGCGCCTTGAGTCCCGTACGGAGTGCAGCTTTTGACGTGGCAGGCGGTTTGTCTTCCGCGGAGCGTATGGAGCGCTCATCTGCCTGTGTAAAACTAGGCAGCGTATTCCTGTGTACGTAAAAGCGGTTTTACGCAAAGGGAAATGGCAGTGAATGACATCCTGGGTTGCAGTGCCGTGCCATTATTATAGCCGTCGCCTAGGTAGTCGAGCAGTATCCCTTTGTCAGAAGTCGAGACGTCAGGTTCATTGCAGGATCTGACAGGTTCATTTCGGAGAATACTAAGCGTCCCTCGTATACTTCGATGCTTCATTGAAAGAGGATGAGTTTTACGCCATAAAGGCGATGAAGCACCCTGTTTACGCTGGAGCAGCCTGGACATACTGCCCTACGCGGATAGTCCTCGAGCCTATATTTCACGCTGTGCTTGGCGGAGAAGCTCTGTTTGCACGTTGAAGGCTCTGGAGTCCTCTGTTTACGCTGCTTTGCATTAATATGCTGCGTAGAGCTATCTAGCGTATTTTTTATGCTTCTACAAGACCCCCTTCAAAGCTTTTAAATTCCTCGTAATTTGAAATGCTTTAAATAAAGAATGACCCGCTCCTTGAAATGTTTTTGAATGGAGTTTTGAAACGGTCGAGGCTGACTTTATGACAGATTTATTGGGGATCGGTGCTCTCTCTCGCCTATAAAAAGGCTGAGGAGTTCTCCTGTTCTTCCCACACTTCCTTTATCATACAGAGATGATGGTCGGAGTTCGTCGGGTCGACTTGAGGAAGAAGAAGATTATGCTCTTCCATCATGTAAGGAGCCGAAAAAGACGGCGTCTTCGAGCAAATATCCTCTGCGATGATGGATCATTGAAGGAAATCATAGCTTCCTTTGCTCGGGATAATCAGCAACTTTGTATGGTGGTTCTTCGGGAGAGAAGAAGGGTCGCATTTTGCCATGCCGCTTGCAAGCGGTACCTTCTCTCGTTACTTTCGGGGACGAGAGCAGCAACTAGCTCTGACCTCGGGTATTGAGTTGGGTGAAATACCTTAACTCAATCTGTCACGGTGCACGGAGCATGGGATCTGCATAATTTAGGCAGGCCCAGTTTCGTATTCTCCCTCCATTTATCATTTTAGTCGGTTGCCGAAACCGACCAACTGCTGGAGGAGAGATGAAGAATTGGCGCCCATGCAAGAACCTGGTAGAGCAAATTCTGGGGGGTGGCCTTTCGACGAGGACGAGAAAAATCCTTTTGTAGACGGGATTTCCCTCATATGTAATCATGACTTTAATGTTTAATAAAATTGTCTTTCTTCCGTGCATATGATTATGTAGCCATATTTTGCTGAAGTCTAAATATGTGTAGCTTCGACACGTCTGATTCTTTATGCTGACTCTGTTTAGAAATAGTGCTAGGTCCTGTCCTATCTTTTACGCATAACTTAGGGATGCGTAGAAAGCCGCTTTACCATTCGAGTGTTCGAACTGTCCTGCTGTTTAGGAGTGGGGAACTGCGTAGAATTCTGAATTGTTACTTCTGCTAAACAGAATTTCTTTGTTCAGACATCACCTTTAAGAATGATTTCTCGAAAATCCTTTGGAACAGGGCGAGAAATGGCTGTCAAACTGATTTGCCATCTTGGTGGATGAAATATTCAGACTGAAGTCTGGATGAACTTCGAATCGACCCATGAAGAAGAGTAATCTTTCAATGTTGAACTCTATATGCTTCGGGTACTTGGGATATCTTGAGGTTTAGAAGGAGTATCTTCTGTGTGAACTTCTGTAATTGACCGCCTTGAGGATTGTTCAAATGTACGCGTACTCTGGCCTGCATATCTTTCAGATGTGTGGGAAGTCATGGAGTACAAAATCATAAGTTGGCAGCCTCTGAGCATAAACTAAACACCATCGAGCATAAAATCATAGACTTATAATTCCTGAGCGTGAAGTCGTAGGTTTGTAGCCTCTAGAGCATAAAAGCTACCAAGCACAAAGGCATCCGGGCGTAAAACCTGACTTGTAGCTGTCGAACGTAAAGCCGTAGATTCGGAGCTGTCGAGCGTAGAAAGCTCTTTAGCGTAGAACTGTAGATTTGTTGCTTCTGAAAAGAAAAATTTTCGAGCGTGAAGTCGTGGATCCGTCGCCTCTGAGCGTAAACTAAGTGCCACCGAGCGTGAGATTATCGATTTGGTATCTGCTGAGCATGAAGTCGTAGGTTTGTAGCCTCTCGAGCATAAAAGCTACCGAGCACAAAGACATCCGGGCGTAAAACCATAGACTTATAGCCTGCGAGCGTAAAAACATAGATCTGTAGCTGTCGAGCGTAGAAAGCTCCTTAGCGTAGAAACCACGAACCTACTTTGCGCAAAAAACTTTTTGAATTCGCTGACTGTTTGCCTTCTCTGAATAAATAGGCTGACGTAGGACCCAATCATAACCGAATATTAATTAGGAGATTTGGTTCGGGGTCCGAGGAGTCCATTCGAACTCTATATATATCCCAAGTTTCTGAGGGGAAAAACTTTCCATCCGTCTTCTGCGAGAGAAAGCTTTCGACTGTTCGAGTTCTTCTCCGTTTCTTCTTCGAGTCTTCAAAGTTTCCAAAAATGGCTTCTAAACAAACTTCCTCCGCTAAGGGAAAGAAGGTTGATTCTTCTTCACGTTCTTCGGCCCAAGCGAGAGCGTCTCTGGTTGGATAAGGCGAACTTCATTCTGAGCGGAGCATCCCGCCGACGAGTAGTGAACCCGGCCTGGAAGGTAGAGCTTTTGGGAAAGAGAGAATGACTGAAAATCCTTCACACATATTGAACGTGACCGTGCTAGGTCGTCTTCTGTGCTGATAGCCTCTTTGAGGAAGATGATGCACGGAGACGTTTCATCTTTTTACGCCCACATTCCTAATGTGTCAGCGTAAAAACTCCATTTTTTCCGCAGTCGAGCATAAAAGCTTTGACCGCCGAAAACTTGGTGTATACTATTAAAATTTGAGTTTTATGCTTGTGGATGAAAATCCTGGTATAATAACTCAATTTAATCAATCTGGCGTAAAGCACAGACCGTATACTGCCAATCTTGAATTTTACGTTAAGGAAATGGATTTCAGCGTAAAGGCTCACGTTTCACAGTTTCGGCGTAGAGCACGGACTGTTGATTTTTTTACGGATGCTGCCAGTCCCAAAATGTCTAGTTAGGAACTAACGTGTTTCTTTTGTACTTTTGTAGTTAACTTGCATGAGTCTCCGCTAGCTGAAGTGATAGGCTCTGCCTCCGGGATGCTGCACTCCAACTATTTGGAGGATCTGTCACACGTGACATTTCCTATCTCCGGGCCCCATTATCCCGAAGGAAGGGCAATTCTGATATCGGCTCAGGGCGAGCGAACGCTGTTGAATTTGATCAACGGGGAGCCCCTAACGTACGTAGACGGGGAGCAATACCTGAAGCCGGCTTTCCCCTTCGGGGACATGATTGACAAGCAGTCCCAGACAAAGCCTAAGAGAGAACTCTGGGATTTCTCTGCCGAGGGTTTGATCTTGTATCTGCCCAATATGCCGAGAGACTACCCCATCTCGGCCTTCTTCCATGCTACGCATCCCAGGAGGATGTCGTGGACGCTGACCCCCGATCTTCACGACAAGCCAGTGAAGATCTTTCATCTGAGAGGAGCTGACCAGGGGTCGTTTGTCAGCCGCCCTTCTGGCTCTATGACGCTGTTCAGGGGGCTGTATCCGGGCAGTGTCCCGAGTGAAGACAGTTTGGTGATCCAGCCGGTCCAGTTACCGACTTTATGTAACGATTTTATGGGGCATGGGGGAGTATACCCTAAGGTGAACCCTCGGTATGGCGGGTGGATCATCCCCATAAATCTTCGATGGGCTCGTTTAGTTGATTGGGCCCTGAAGCATTTTCAGACCGAGTTAGAGAGCATTGGTCTATTTGCCGCTGTGAGACCAGTGTTGGGTTACCTCCTAACCCCAACCTATTTCTAGTACTGAAGGAGCGATATATTTCGCTTACCGGGACTTTCGCCACTCCACTGGGGGAGTTAGGATTGTCCCTGCATGAGATGGCAGAGATCTCAAGACTGCCAATGGGGGATACTCCATATGAAGAGTATGTTCCTACGAACCGAAAGCTGGAGGATTCATACCCTCGGGTAGTGGAAGTATATCAATAGCTGATGTGCCACTACCTTGCTTGCACCATTTTTTATGATGAGCCCTCAGATTTGGCTCACATCAGCAAATGGATGTCCTATCTCTTCTTTCACCGGTCTAGGACTGCTATGCCGGAGAAGGTATTGGAGGGCAAGGATCTGCCTGTGAATCCCCTGAGTGTTCTTAATGCTCAGGTAGTTGATGATCTCATAGTGGATGTTGGGGCTCTGGACCGGTTCCTCGACGAAGGGTTGGGAAAGTATCCTGAAGGCACTAAGGCCTATAGTTATATGAGGCGCTGTCGCAGGCCTTTGTCCAGGTAGGCTCAACTGGATGGCTTCCTCTCTATATGGCTGTACCGAGTAGTAGTGCCTGGCGTCGCATCTGCGGACCGCATTCACCGCAACACGCTATGGCCTGCAGTGCGTCTAGTGTTCGGGGCAAGACTGGGCTTGCTCCCTGCCATGGTGTGCCGTATACAAGCTGGCCTGAAGGCCATGACTGACAGGCTGCTCGCCGATAAAACTCGACGTGATAGCTTTCCCAGGGTAGAATTACCATACCTGTATCTGATGGGATGGTTAATTCTTTATAACCCCAGGGTTATGTCTCCCGGCTCCGGCAGCAGTTCGGGGAATAGTTTCTTGTTGAACTACCAAAAGTCTTCTTGGAATGTGACCACGGTTCTAAACTGTCGGCGGGTGCTGGGCTTTAGTCACAGATGGAAGCTCTTCTGTACTGTCCCCTCCGTACATCGCAATCAATCGGGGATGGAGGCGCATATCTGCTTAGAGGTAATATGGACATGGCAGTTTTTCTGGACCTAACACCACTGGAATACTTAGAGTTAAGTACGGGCGTTAAGTTTAAGATGACAACCGATATGATAATCGATAGCCAGAAACTCGGAGAGCTTGTTCAGAGGTAATATGAACATGACAAACTTCTGGGATGAATTTTCATCGGGGATGGAGGCGCGTATCTGCTCAGAGGTAATATGGACATGGCAGTTTTTGTGGACCTAACACCACTGGCGTACTTAGAGTTAAGTACGGGAGTTAAGTTGAGACAACAACCGATATTAGAGGTAATATGAACATGATAATCGGTAGCCAAAACTCGGAGAGTTTGTTCAGAGGTAATATGAACATGACAAACTTCTGGGATGCAATTCCATCGGGGATGGAGGCGCATATCTGCTCAGAGGTAATATGGACATGGCAGTTTTTGTGGACCTAACACCACTGGCGTACTTAGAGTTAAGTACGGGCATTAAGTTTGAGACGACAACCGATATGATAATCGATAGCCAGAAACTCGGAGAATTTGTTCAGAGATAATATGAACATGACAAACTTCTGGGATGCAATTCCATCGGGGATGGAGGTGCATATCTGCTCAGAGGTAATATGGACATGGCAGTCTTTTTAGGAGAAGAAGATGATGGCTTGTTCCTTCTGTTCACATCAGTAGGCATGCGGATGTTGGGAACCATATTATTTCCTGTGCCACCTATATACAACAGGTTGGCCATCTGGGTGGCGGATAATCCCCGAGGAGGGTGTTTTCTCGCAAATTGAGCCTTCTTTATGCTGAGTGGCTTCTCATAGCATAATTTAGAGTTCTGTTCTGGTTGGCGTAAAGCTGAGGATG
This sequence comes from Iris macrosiphon, assembly GCA_036927795.1. Taxonomy (NCBI): domain Eukaryota; kingdom Viridiplantae; phylum Streptophyta; class Magnoliopsida; order Asparagales; family Iridaceae; genus Iris; species Iris macrosiphon. The sequence goes on from JAYESA010000016.1 coordinate 55,893,176, forward strand.
TCCTCAGTCGGCCATCAGCTTCTAGCGTAATCCGAAGGGCGGGCAGATTGTTCCCTTCTAGCGTAGTCCGTCGCTTACTTTCCCTTGCGTAGATTGCAAGGATCATCTGCTTTTCTACGGAAGGCAGACACATTTTTACGTTCGGAGCGCTTTTGTGATTCCTGATTTGGCGCTGAGGCATCATCAGAAATTTTGTCTATTCCGCCAGGGACGGAAGACTAAATTTTACGCGTAGAGCACGGATTATACTTCTGGGTTAGCACTGAGGCATTGCCAGAAGTTTTTTTGGTCTTGCCAGAGACAGGCGACTGAATTTTATGCGCAAGGCACGGATTATACTTCTGGGTTAGCGCTGAGGCTTTGCCAGAAGTTTTGTCGGTCCTGCCAGAGATAGGCGACTGAATTTTATGTACAAGGCACAAATTATACTTCTGGGTTAGCGCTGAGGCTTTGTCAGAAGTTTTATCGGTCCTGCAAGAGACAGGCGACTGAATTTTATGCGCAAGGCACGGAGGGAGCAAAGCTACAACCTCATTGGTCGGAGAGATCGGAGAGTCCACAAGAATGGTAAAGGATGTCTTGGGCATCCAGACCTTACGCAGCTTTATGTTGCTTTGGACGGAGAGAGAGTGAGAGCTACCCCCTGCTCGAAGCATGTCTTCGTAGGCAGACTGGTCGAACTGGACAACCAGTATCTTCTTCACGGATCCCACGGATACCGCATCGTGTTGAGCAATAGCTTCCTCATCAGAAGAGAAAGACGTCCCCAGTAGAGTCGCCATCTTATTTTGGATAATAAACGAGAAAAAATTTGATGAATGCGGAAAACGAGGTCTTGTACGAAGACCCGCCCTTCTTTTATGTTTACAAATAAGAGTGTACAAATTTGATCCTACACGAGGATGTCTAAGTACAATTTATTTAATCTGGGTGAATATTGCTATAGGTGTCTGATCTGCAGTCGATCACTTTAGCCCTTGGAGCACACGATGTTGAAGAAGTGCCATGGAAGACAGTTAGTAGCTCCGAAGGTTGCTAAAGAGGGTGGATGCCCGATGCCAAAGTCGTCGATCCCTTCTCTTTGCCTGAGCTCTGGATTCTCCTCTCTCTCTCTCTCTCTCTCTCTCCTCTATTTATCCTTTCAATTGGTCGACCTCTTTCGGATTGTTTTTTCGACCTTTTCCTCTGTTGATAGAGGTCTCTACTTATAGAGTTTTGGTGACAGTGACCACTCAGTCGGTGTAAAAACCGAATAGTGGAAAGTACAACACCCTTTTACACAATGGTTAAAATAACCAATACCTGCGTATAGATGATCCTATGAATGAGCGTGTGACGCGGGTCCAACTAAGGGATAAAATGCGTATAACTGCTACGAAGATCACGGCGTAGAAGCCACGTAGGTAGGTATCCCTCGTGTAGAAGAGGTTGGCATAGAAGCCAATGTCTGTCACCATGGCATAGAAGCCAAATAGTTATCAAACCGGCATGGAAGCCGAATAGGCGTAGAAGCTGAATGGTCATAGGGGCCGAGTGGGCGTAGAAGCCTAGTGGTCATAGAGGCCGAGTGGGCGTAGAAGCCGAGTGGTCATAGAGGCCGAGTAGGCGTAGAAGCCGAGCAGACACCGAAGCTGAATAGGCGTAGAAGCCGCTGCGTAACGTGCCAGAGTGATGATGTGGACGTCTTAGCCCGAATTACGGCTCTTGGAGATAATCAGATCTCTTGCATTAAATGCAGAGATCTGCCCCCATCCTGTGCATTAAATGCAGATGCTTGTCTTTAAGATTTGCCATTATTCTGCACATTAAATGCAGATACGCACCTTGAATCCTGTGCGAAGAGTAACCGCTGTCATGGCAGTCTGTTCGACTTCTGCGAAGCGTAAGGAGCTCACGTTTGCCTGTGTAAGACTAGGCAGCGTATTCCCTTGTATGTAGGTGCAGCCCTCGCAAAGGGGATGTCACTAAACGACGGTTCAGTGACATTTAATCAAATCTCCTGCATTAAATATGGAGATCCGCCATCATCCTGCGCATTAAATGCAGAGGCGTGTTTTGAAGGTCTGCCACCCTTCTGTGCATCAAACGCAGAGACGTGCCTCAGGCATCTGTCAGTATTCGGCACATTAATTGTAGAGACGTGCCTTGAGGGCCTGTCCCCACCGTATGCATTAAATGCAGAGACGTGCCTCGAGTCTCGTACGGAGTGCAGCTTTTAACATGGCAGGCGGTTTGTCTTCCGTGGAGCATAAGGAGCGCTCATCTGCCTGTGTAAAACTAGGCAGCGTATTCCTCTGTATACGTAAAAGTGGTTTTACGCAAGGAAAATAGCAGTAAATGACAGCCTGGGTTGCAGTGCCGCGCCATCATTATAGCCGTCGCCTGGGTAGTCGAGCAGTATCCCTTTGTCAGAAGTCGAGACGTCGGGTTCATTATAGGATCTGACAGGTTCACTTCAGAGAATACGAAGCGTCCCTCGTACACTTCGATGCTGCATTGAAAGAGGATGAGTTTTACGCCATAAAGACAATGAAGCACCCTGTTTACGCTGAAGCAACCTGGACATACTGCCCTACGCGGATGGTCTTCGAGCCTATATTTTACGCTGTGCTTGGCGGAAAAGCCCTGTTTGCACGTTGAAGGCTCTGAAGTCCTCTGTTTACGCTGCTTTGCTTCAATATGCTGCGTAGAGCTATCCAGCGTATTTTTTATGCTTCTACAGTGGGTTTCAACGCCGGAAGAAGTAAGTTGTTGGGAAAATTTTGCCTAATGATCCAGATTGGCAACCTCAGATCGGTGACTACATACTACGTCATCGATTCAGAGGTATCGTACAACATCCTGCTGGAAAGACCATAGATCCACGACCACAATATCGTTCCTTCGACTCTACATCAATGCTTCAAATATGTAGACGCCCAAGGGACAGTACAAACGGAGGTTGCTGAACTAAACCTATTTAAAGGAGTAGAATCCTACTACTCTGATGCCGTGTTATACTCTCAAGACTACACGAAAGAGGTGTCAGCCCAAGCAGAGAAGGAATCCCACCGGGAGCCTGAAGAACCTTCTGCCAAGCAACCTCTGTCAATCAAGGTAAAAGGACGGACTACCCATCCAAAAGCCACAGAGCCTATGGCTATCCAGCTGAACAAGACCAGGTCAGGGAAAGGGGGTGATCCTCTAGTGATCACTCTGAACCAGAAGCCTCCGCCCTTAATCATCAACCTTCGGCGCAACAAGCAGCCGAGTGATGTAAATGCAACCAGGAATACGGTTTCTGATAATAACAATGGACCACTTTTCCAGTATATCGACACTCGGATTCCAAATCAGGAACCCTCTCTCCATGACGATATAGAGTCTATAGCACAAAAATTCTTGGCAGTTATAGATTCCTATCATCCGTACATATGGGAAGTGGCATCATCATCCAATGTCACCACGACATATGGACCACATGAGGATTCTATCTTCATTGTTCCACCTGCCCATGACGGTCAGCGTTCAATAGTCTTCGACCGCATGCGCAACGAACAGACTATACAAGAGGATTCCTTCAATGACGATGCTGGTGAAACACAAGTTCACAGGTACAGCCTGCAAGACTTGAAGATCATACAAAATATGGGTTACAACTTGAGGATGGAACCAGGCCTCAACTATGGAAAAGGCAGACAAATACCGCTTCTCGTCAATCCCCACTATCAATAAACCCGTTTCGGGTTAGGGTATGCCACCTCCCCTACGACTTCCAAGTCGAACGAGGATATCTTTTCCTCTTTTCAAGATGGCGCATAGCCCTCCGACTCATCTCACGCTCTCGAGCAAACATTATCAGCAAATATGGTAGTGACGGATTCCTTCGAATCAGACGAACAAGAATCTGAACTGTTTGAGAATGATGCTTGGGCTCGGTAGATGGATACACAATAGGAGTTCCGCTTCGAGCAGAGAGAACCTCCCACTGAATATGAGCTTATCCAGATTGACGTTGGGGATAAACTTTTACCAAAACCGATATTTATCAGTAACAACCTTTCCGAAGAAGGAAGGGAAAAAATTATCCAACTGATAAAAGAATATATCGACGTCTTTGCGTGGAATTATGAGGATATACCAGGTCTTGATCCAAAGATAGCTACTCATAAACTCAGCATACTGCCCGATTCAAAGCCTGTGAAGCAGCACCAACGCTGGTTCTGCCCGGACATGATGGACGCCATTGAAGCTGAAGTCAAGAAGTTGATAGCCTACGGCTTCATCCGTGAGGAACAACATCCCGACTGGGTCTCCAATGTTATCTCGGTCATGAAGAAGAATGGGAAAGTACGTATCTGCATCGATTACCGAGATCTGAACGCAGCCTGCCCCAAGGATGAGTTCCCTCTTCCCATCACAGACGTTGTAATTGGTAATACATGCGATTTTGAACGTATGTCTTTCATGGACGGATTTTCAGGATACAATCATATCAAGATGCATCCTGAAGACGAGAAGCATATTGCCTTCCTGACACAACTGGGGGTATATTGCTATACGGTCATGCCCTTCGGATTAAAGAATGCCGGAGCTACGTACCAACGGGCTATGAGCAACATATTCCATAAGCATTTATGCAAGACAGTGGAGTATTACGTGGACGATATAGCTGTCAAATGCCGCCTCAGGGATAATCGCATCCAAGACTTGAAGACAGTATTTGAATTGATGCGCCAACATCAACTCAAAATGAACCCTACAAAGTCCTTTCTGGGGGTATCTAGTGGCAAATTTCTGGGATTTGTCATCACCGCCAAATGCATTCAAGTGGACCCTGATAAAGTCAAGGCCATCTTAGAAATGTGATCGCCCCGCAATTTGAGGGAACTCAAGGGATTTCAAGGCCGTCTGGCTTATATACGGAGATTCATATCCAACCTCTCCGGGAGATGCCAACCCTTTTCGTGCCTCATGAAGAAAGGTGTATCCTTCGTATGGGACGAAGCCTGTCAGCAAGCGTTCGGGGATATCAAGCGCTACTTCACTAGTCCGCCAGTTCTGGTACCTCCTGTCATAGGAAGACCGTTCGTGCTGTACGTCCGAGCAATGGATCATTCCCTGGGAGCTCTTCTCGCACAAAAGAATGAAATGGGCCACGAGCAGGCTATCTACTACCTCAGCAGGATGATGGTCGGAGTCGAACACCGGTACAACTCAGTGGAGAAAGAATGCTTGGCCCTGATGTTTACTATCCAGAAAATGCGACACTATGTCACGGGCCAAACCATTCACATCATCTCCAGGATCAATCCTCTGCGGGTAGTAATGAACAAGCCAAGTGTTCTTAATTCCCAACTCGCAACTTGGGCGATGTTATTAACGCCATATGACATGGTGTACGTCCCTCAGAAGTCCGTCAAAGGCCAAGCATTGGCTAACTTTCTAGCTGCTCATCCGATCCCGGAGGCCTCCAAACTGTACGAGGACATTCCCGACAAAGTTGCAGAGTGTAATTCCGCAACGGAAGGCGATGCATGGCAACTGTTCTTCGATGGCGCCTCCAGGACTGGTCCCAGGGGAAACGTGGTTTCAGGAGTAGGGATCGTCCTAGTCACTCCTGATAAACTCGTTATCTAGCGAGCATATTCTCTTAGTGAGCCCTATTCTAATAATATGGTGGAATACAACGCTCTACTAATCGGGCTCCAAGTCGCTAAAGAGCTGGGGGTCGAATCTCTGGAAGCCTTCGGTAATTCTCTGCTGATCGTCAATCAAGTCAGAGGAATATATGAAGTCCAAAATCCTGACCTCATCCCCTATCACCGAGCAACGGTCGAGATAGCCATGACATTCAAGGGATTCTTCCTTGAGCATGTACCTCGATCTCAGAATCTGGAAGCTGATGTCCTAGCAAGTCTAGCTGCAGATTTAGCTACTCCTATAAGAAGGCAGAATTCGGTAATCCTTCTTAACAGAGATTTATTCTGTGTGAAAAATAACTTTCACATAGAATATAGCTACACAGTGGACGCAGATCCGCCCAGGAGAGACTAGAGAAGTCCTTTTATAGATTTTGTAGCATACAGAATCTTGCCGGAGGACCCTAAAGAAGCAATATCTGTCAAAAGACGATCATTACGCTTCTACTTCGACGCATCGTCATAATGCCTATATCGTCGGTCTTACGACGGGCTATTATTAAGATGTCTCTCTGGTGATGAAGTACAGTGGATTATCCATGAAGCTTACGACGGCGTGTGCGGGGCGCATCAACCCGGTCCTAAGCTACAGGATCGTATCAGGAGAATGGGCTATTACTGGCCCACTATGATGGCAGACGCAATCCAGTATGCCAGACGATGCAAAGCCTGTCAGGTTCATGCAGACTTCATACATCAACCGTCCGAACATCTACATCCTACGGTTGCATCCTGGCCTTTCGAAGCATGGGGTATGGATATCATCGGTCATATTCACCCGTCTTCTTCCAGAGGTCACCGGTTCATACTGGCCATCAGAGATTACTTCTCCAAATGGGTAGAGGCGATCCCTCATGCTGAGGTGAAGACATCTAATGTGACTAGCTTCATCAAGCATCACATCATTTATCGCTTTGGGGTTCCCCGAAGGATAATCCATGAAAATGGGCCTCAGTTCATCAGCCAAGTGTTTCACCGGTTTTGCGATAAAAATCGAATACAAAATATAGCCTCCACGGCATATTATCTAACTGTTAATGGGTTGGCGGAAGCCTTCAACAAAACCATTATCAAACTCTTGAAGAAGTTCGTCTCTTCGAACAAGAGAGATTAGAATGAGAAGCTGAAAGAATGTCTCTGGGCATACCATACCACGGTACGAGCACCGACAAGTTGCACGCCATTCTCATTGGTCTACGGGAGTGAAGCAGTTCTCCCCATTGAGATTCAAATTCCGTCACTCAGGATAGCCGTGGCTAACGAGTTAACTCAAGAAAAGAATGACCTGGTAATGCTTCAAGAGCTAGAAGGATTAGACGAGAAATGCCTCCAAGCTCAGCAGCGCATCGCGCTCTACCAAGCACGCATTTCCATCACTTTTAATCAAAAAGTAAAGGAAAGAGTGTTCAAAGTCGGCGAGCTAGTTTTGGCTGTAAGAAGGCCGATTATTCTTACTCACAGGAGTAAAGGCAAATTCCAGCCCAAATGGGAAGGCCCTTACGTAATCGAGACAACGTTCTCAAACGGCGCTTACAGGTTAGCCCAGCCTAATGGAGACCTGCTAATGGCTCCTATCAGTGGCAAATTCCTGAAAAGGTACTATGCTTAAACCTCTTCTACTCAAGTGGAATATGGCGAAGACCTCATTCTGACAAAACTACTTCCAAAACGAAACTAGTTGGATCATATTCTATCATGTCCATATGACCTCTGAATAGATATGCTCTGCTAAAGCTTACCGAAAGTATATCACGTCCATACCACCTCTGATATCACTTTCACCCAAACCTGTCATTTACATTCCGAAATGATGGGTCCACAAAGTCAGATGAAAAGCCTCGTTATTATTTCCAGAAAAGAGCGAAAGTACATTAAAAAGCAAAAGCAAAAGTACATCATGAAGGGGGAGCGGTCAGGTCGTGAAACTGATGCGCCAGTACGGCCATCCTCTCAGCCCTGGAATCCAAGACATTAGTGCGAACCCGCTCCAACCGTGCCTCGTCATCTAGCAAGAAAGACAGTTCGGCTCTAGCCAGAAGGAAACCGGCACGGGCGACTCCTGCACTCGCCAAGTTCTGTTGTGCTGCGACCAGTCGGCCATTCACCACATCTAGACCTTCAGACGACAGAGAAGCCCACTCCTTTGCCTAAGCAAGCTTTGTCTCCAGTTTGCGGACCCTCGCTACATTGCCGTCATGCTCGGCCTGGCATTTCGTTTGAAGGGCGATAGTCTCCTCCAAAACGACTTTTCCTTTGTCCATCTCCTGCTGGTTAGTCTCGATGAATTTATTCAGACCTTCCTTCTTTTCAACAAGATGCGCAGTCAAGGAGTCGTATCTGGCCAGGACCAGAGCTTCAATGTTGCCTCGAGCTAGCTGTATGTATTTGTTAATGGGTTTCTCCAAACCATTAACCATCGCCTCCAACGTGTCAGCTACCCCGGTATCATCGAATTCCCTGATCTCCTCTATCGAGAACCGAGAGGATCTCTTCAGCAACGCAAAGTCTAGCTTCTTCGCCAACACCATTGATATTAGCGTTCTCAAAGTGGTATAGAAGATACCGGTGTACTGCTCGGTCAGCGCAACTAGGTCCGCATGAACGCGGGGAGTGTCCGCGATCGTGGCGACTTCCCCTCCAGGAATAACCACAGACGATGTCGCCACGGCCGTCGCCTCAACAAGAGGTGCGACGAAAGAAGAATCGCCAACACCGAATAAAGTGACCGACGTACTCAAAAGAGGTACTGTCACAATAACAGGCTCGTCCTCCTATTGAGATATCGAAGTCTCCTCGACAGGCAAGCCAGCACCCGAAGATGTCTCCTCTTCAAAATCGGGTAACTCCGTGCCGCCGCCAGGACCTGACAAAGAGCCGAAGGGCGCATCTACATCACCCTCCCCGAAGAGATCTTCCCCTGAAGAGAAGGCAAAAGGAAGTTAATATCAACATAATATTAATTTCGCTAAAAGAAGAGGCATAAAGGACGACATTTACCCATGGCCGACGGCATATATGTCGCATTCGCAGCCTGTACAGCTAAATCATTTCTTAATGATGTTAGGCAAGCTGTCATACCTGGGGAAAGGGGTATGCTAACAGAAGCTAACAAATAGTCTTCCAAATCCTTTTCAAAATCCAACCGAGGCTCATCGGCTGGAATTGCGCTAGGTGCGCTCGCAGGCGCGGCAGAAGTCCCTCCCGATGCCAATCTGGCTAGAGGTATACGGAACTTTATTATACTCAGCCCCGAAGGCGACCTCGCTCCACTACCTGAAGCAATAGCCGCGACACCAGCGTCCAGCTGAGATTCTTCGGCACCACCAGCCGGAACTATAGAAGGTCCCTCTCTAAAAGGCGAGGAACCTCCAATCAAAGAATTATCCCTAACGCGGGGAGATGCAAGCTCACCTCCAGGAGCCTCAATGCCAGGAATCCGGAGAGGATGATTTACCATCTTCTTCTTCCTCTTACGAGGGGAAGTCTCCATTGGAGCAGGAGCCCTTCGCTTCCCAGGAACTACCAAAGCCCCTGCAGGCAGAGGTACTTCACCCATAGGGACCGACACCAGAGGCTCATCCGGGGTAACGGACTCCTCACCCTCGTCGGAAGAAACCGAGGGGACTTAAAATCTTCCCCCAGGCTTGGAAGAGGGCACCCTAACGCTTTTATGCATATCAAAATCGCGATGGAAGGTGTTCGTTGCCACATAGAATTGGGCATACGAATGCAGGATGCGTAGCTCCGTGGAGAGTATAATGACGGGCACAGTAAAAATTGCCCCAGTACAGCCCATGATAAAATATCGCCATCCCCTCGCTCCATCAATGAGTCCACCTCTGGACCTGAAGCTGGTGACGACGTTGCCCACATGCAACTGATTATACCCAAACTGTCGGGCAAACCGACTGGGCAAGTAGGGCTCCAAGAAGTAATGATCTTTGCTTCTGTACAGCAGATGGGATGGTCTGATACAGACCAACCAATTAAAAGTTTCGGGAGAAAGAATGGTCTTCTCTCTACCCGAATCCTCGAGCCTAATCCCCGATTGATTGCGATGTACAGAAGGGATGGTGCAGAAAAGCTTCCAACTATGACTGAAGCCTAGCGCCCGCCGACAGTCTATAACTGTATTCACGTTCTAGGAAGACTTCCGGTAGTTCAACAAGAAACTACCCCCCGAACTACTGCCGGAACCGGGAGACATCACCCAGGGGTTATGGAGAATTAACCACCCCATCAAATACAGGTATGGTAAATCTATCCTGGAAAAGCTATCACGCTGAATTTTATCGACGAGCAGCCCGTCCGTCATGGCCCTCAGGCCAGCTTGTATACGGCACACCATGGCAGGGAGCAAGCCCAGTCTTGCCCCGAACACCAGATGCACTGCAGGCCATAGCGTGGTACGGTGAATACGGTCCGCAGATGCGACGCCAGGCACTACTACTCGGCGCAGCCATATAGAGAGGAAGCCAGCCAGTTGAGCCTCCTTGGATAGAGGCTTGCGACAGCACCTCAAATAACTATAGGCCTTAGTGCCTTCAGGATACTTTTCCGTCCCTTCGTCGAGGAACCGGACTGGAGCACTAGCATCCACCATAAGATCGTCAACTACCTGAGCATTAAGCGCACACAGGGGATTCACAGGTAGATTCTTGCCCTCCAATACCTTCTCCGGCTTAGCAGTCCTGGACCGGTGGAAGAAAAGATAGGACGTCCATTTGTTTATATGAGCCAAATCTGAAGGTTCATCATAAAAAGCGATTCAAGCAAGGTAGTTGTACATCAACTCCTGGTACACTTCTACTACCCGAGGGTCTGAACCCCCCAGCTCCCGGTTCGTGGGAACATACTCTTCGTATGGAGTATCCCCCATTGGCAGTCTTGAGATCTCTGCCATCTCATGTAGGGCCAATCCCAACTCCCCCAGTGGTGTGGCGAAAGTCCCGGTGAGCGAAATATATCGCTCCATCAGTGCCATGAACAGGTTAGGGTTAGGAGGTAACCCAACACTGGAAGCACTCACAGCTGCAAACAGACCGATGTTCTCCAACTCGGTCTGAAAATGCTTTAAGGCCCAATTAACTAAGCGAGCCCATCGAAGGTTTGAAGGGGTGATCCACCCACCGCATCGAGGGTTCACCTTAGGGTATACTCCCCCGTGCCCCATAAAATTATTATAGAAAGTCGATAATTGGACCGGCTGGATCACCAAGCTGTCTTCACTCGGGACACTGCCCGGGTACAGTCCCCTGAACACCGTCATATTACCGGAAGGGCGGCTGACAAACGACCCCTGGTCAGCTCCTTTCAGATGAAAGATCTTCCCCGGCCTACCGTGAAGATCAGGGGTCAGCGTCCACGACATCCTCCTGGGATGCTTAGCATGGAAGAAGGCTGAGATGGGGTAGTCTCTCGGCATATTGGGCAGGTACAAGACCAAACCCTCGGCAGGGAAAACCCAGAGTTCTCTCTTGGGCTTTGTCTGGGACTGCTTGTCAATCATGTCCCCGAAGAGGAAAGCCGGCTTCAGGTATTGCTCCCCGTCTACGTACGTTAGGGGCTCCCCGTTGATCAAGTTCAGCAGCGTTCGCTCGCCCTGAGCCGATATCAGAATTGCCCTTCCTTCGGGATACTAGGGCCTGGAGATAGGAAATGTCACGTGCGACAGATCCTCCAGATAGTTGGAGTGCAGCATCCCGACGGCAGAGCCCATTACCTCAGCCAGCGGAGACTCATGCAAGTTGACTGCAAAAGTACAAGAGAAACACGTCAGTTCCTATAACTAGACACTACAGGACTTGCAGCATCCGCAAAGAAATCAACAGTCCATGCTCTACGCCGAGACTGTGAAACTTGAGCTTTTACGATAGAATCCATTTCCTAAACGTAAAATTCAAAATTGCCAGTATACGGTCCGTGCTCTACGCCGGACTGATTAAATTGAGTTGTTACGCCGAAACTCTCATCCACAAGCATAAAACTCAAATTTTAATAGTATACACCAAGTTTTCGGCGGTCAAAGCTTTTACGCTCGACTGCGGAAAAATGGAGTTTTTACGCTGCCACATTAGAAATGTGGGCGTAAAAAGATAAAACGTCTCCGTGCATCATCTTCCTCAAAGAGCTATCAGCACAAAAGACGACCTAGCGCGGTCACGTTCAACGTGTGTGAAGGATTTTCAGTCATTCTCTTTTTCCCAAAAGCTCTACCTTCCAGGCCGGGTGTACTACTCGTCGGCGGGATGCTCCGCTCAGAATGGGATTCGCCCTGTCCAACCAGAGACGCTCTCACTTGAGTGGAAGAACGAGAAGAAGAATCAACCTTCTTTCCCTTAGTGGAGGAGGATTGTTTCGAGGCCATTACTGGAAACTTTGAAGACTCAAAGAAGAAACGGAGAAGAACTCAAACAGTCAAAAGCTTTCTCTCGCAGAAGACGGATGGAAAGTTTTTCTCTCAGAAACTTGGGATATATATAAAGTTCGGATGGACTCCTCGGACCCCGAACCAAATCCCTAATTAATATTCGGTTATGATTGGGTCCTACGTCAGCCTATTTATTCAGAGAAGGCGGATAGTCAGCGAATTCTAAAAGTTTTTCGCACAAAGCAGGTTCGTGGTTTCTACACTAAGGAGCTTTCTACGCTCGACAGCTACAGATCTACGGTTTTACGCTCGCAGGGTATAAGTCTATGGTTTTACGCCCGGATGACTTTGTGCTCGGTAGCTTTTATGTTCGAGAGGCTACAAACCTACGACTTCACGTTCAGCAGATACCAAATCGATGATCTTACGCTCGGTGGCGCTTAATTTACGCTCAGAGGCGACGGATCAACGACTTCACGCTCGGAATTTTTTTTTTTAAAAGCAATAAATCTACAGTTCTACGCTAAGGAGCTTTCTACGCTCGACAGCTACGAATCTACGGCTTTACGTTCGACAGCTACAAGTCGGGTTTTACGCCCGGATGCCTTTGTGCTCGATAGTTTTTATGCTCGAGAGGCTACTAACCTACGACTTCACACTCAGGAACTATAAGTCTATGATTTCACGCCCGATGGTGTTTAGTTTATGCTCAGAGGCTGCCAAATTATGATTTCGTGCTCCATGACTTCCCGCACATCTGAAAGATATGCAGGCCAGAGTACGCGTACATCTGAACGATCCTCAAGGCGGTCAATTACAGGAGTTCACACAGAAGATACTCCTTCTTGACCTCAAGATATCCCAAGTACCCGAAGCATACAGAGTTCAACATTGAAAAATTGCTCTTCTTCATGGGTCGATTCAAAGTTCATCCAGACTCCAGTCTGAATATTTCATCTACCAAGATGGCAAATCTGTTTGACAGCCATTTCTTGCCCTGTTCTAAAGGATTTTCGAGAAATCATTCTTGAAGATGATGTCTGAACAAAGAAATTCTGTTTATCAGAAGTAACAGTTCAGAATTCTATGCGGTTCCTCACTCCTTAACAGCAGGACAGTTCGAACACTCGAATGCTAAAGCGGCTTTCTACGCATCCCTAAGTTATGCATAAAAGACAGGACAGGACCTAGCACTCTTTCTAAACAGAGTCGGCGTAAAGAATCAGACGTGTCGAAGCTACACATATTCAGACTTCACAAAAAAGTATGGCAACATGATCATATCCAGAAGAAAGATGATTTTATTAAAATTAAAAGCATGATTACATGAGGGAAATCCAGTCTACAAGGGTTTTCTTCATTTTTTATGACTACATATGAAGGAAATCCCGTCTACAAAGGGCTTCCTCATCATCGTCAGAAGATCGCACCGGGAAGCTGTTCTGCCAGGTTCTCACATTGGTGAAGGTCTTTCTCTTCTTCCAAGACGGTTCGTCGACAACCATAGTCGATGAACAAGAAGATGATCAGTGGCGGGAGGATACAAAAATGGGCATAGACCCATCCTCCAACAGAAGGAAAGTAGGGTAAATCTACTTTCCTACAGACCACCGCCACTCGAGCCGGGACAGAGCTAGTCTGTCTGCTCTCCTCCCCGGAGGTAACGGGAGAAGGTGCCACTTGCAAACAGCATGGTGAAATACGATTCTTTTTCTCTCCCGAAGAACCACCATACAAAGTTGCTGATTATTCCGAGCAAAGGAGGCTATGATATCCTTTCATGATCCATCGTTGCAGAGGATATTTGCTCGAAGATGCCTTCTTTTTTGGCTCCTTACATGCTGGAAGAGCATGATCTCCTTCTTCCTTAAGTCGACCCGACGAACTCCGGCCATCATCTATGTATGATGAAGGAAGTGTGGGAAGAAAAGGAGAACTCCTCAGCCTTTTTATAGGTGAGTGAGAGCACCGATCCCCAATAAATTTGTCATAAAGTCAGCCTCGACAGTTTTAAAACTCCATTCAGAAATGTTTCAAGTTACGAGGAGCGGTTCATGCTTCATTCAAAGTATTTCAAATTATGAGGAATTTAAAATCTTTGAAGGGGGTCTTGTAGAAGCATGAAAAATATGCTGGATAGCTCTACGCGGCATATTGATGCAAAGCAGCATAAATAGAGGACTTTAGAGCCTTCAAACGTACAAACAGAGCTTCTCCGCCAAAGCACAGCTTGAAATATAGGCTCAAGGACCATCCGCATAGGGCAGTATGTCCAGGCTGCTTCAGGGTAAACAGGGTGCTTCATCGCCTTTATGGCGTAAAACTCATCCTCTTTCAATGCAGCATTGAAGTGTACGGGGGACGGTTCCTATTCTCCGAAGTGAACCTGTCAGATCCTGCAATGAACTTGTCAGATCCTGCAATAAACTTGACGTCTCGACTTCTGACAGGGATACTGCTCGACTACCCAGGCGATGGCTATAATGATGGCACGACAGGGCAACCCAGGCTATTATTTACTGCCATTTCCCTTGCATAAACCGCTTTTACGTACACAGAGGAATACGTTGCCTAGTTTTACACAGGCAGATGAGAGCTCCTTATGCTCCGCAGAAGACAAACTGCCTGCCACGTCAAGAGCTGCGCTCCGTACGGGACTCGAGGCGCGTCTCTGCATTTAATGCACAGGGTGGTGACAGGCCCTCAAGGCACGTCTCTGCAATTAATGCACCGAATACTGACAGATGCCTGAGGCACGTCTCTGCGTTTGATGCACAGAAGGGTGGCAGACCTTCAAAACACGCCTCTGCATTTAATGTGCAGGATAATGGCGGATCTCCACATTTAATGCAGGAGATTTGATTAAATGTCACCGAACCGTCGTTTAGTGACATCCCCTTTGTGAGAGCTGCTCCTACGCATACAAGGAAATATGCTGCCTAGTTTTACACAGGCAAACGTGAGCTCCTAACGCTCCGCAGATGGCGAACAGACTGCCACGACAGCGATTACTCTTCGCACAGGATTCAAGGATGGGGGCAGATCTTTGCATTTAATGCAAGAGATCTGATTATCTCCAAGAGCCGTAATTCCAGCTAAGACGTCCACATCATCACTCTGGCACATTATGCAGCAGCTTCTACGCCTATTCAGCTTTGGTGCCTGCACGGCTTCTACGCCCATTCGGCCTTCTGTGCCTACTCGGCTTCTATGCCCACTCGGCCTCTATGACTGTAGAAGCATGAAAAATACGCTGGATAGCTCTACGTAGCATGGTGATGCTTGGCAGCGTAAGCAAGGGACCTCAAGGCCATCAACAGTGCAGTGGAGCTTTTTCGCTAAGCACGGCGTAAAATATGTTGGGACCATCCGCGTAAGTGCAGTACGTCTAGGCCGCTCCAGCGTAAACAGGTTTCTTCATCGCCTCCATGGCGTAAAACTCATCCGCTCTCAAAGCAGCGTTAAAGCGTACGAGGAACGCTTCATCTTCCCTGAAATGAACCTATCAAGTCACGTAGTGAACCTGACCTCTGAATGCTGACAAAAAGTGCTGTACGGCTACCCAGACGACTGCTCGAAACGAAGACAGACCCCTCAGGACGCGCACCACAGTATGATGGTGGATCTCTGCATTTAATGCAGAGGATTTGGTTAAAATATCACCGAACCGTCATTTACTGACGTCCCCTCAGCATAAACTGCTCTTTCGCGTACAAGGGGATACGCTGCCTTGTTTTACACAGGCAAATGTGAGCTGTTTTACGCTCCGCAGTAGACAAACCGTCTGCCACGTCAAAAGCTGCACTTCGTACGGGGCCCGAGGCACGTCTCTACGTCTAAATTGCACAGAGCGGTGATAGTTTCTCTCGAGGCACGTCTCTGCGACGGATGCACAGAAGGGCTGCAGACCTTCAAAATACGCCTCCGCATTTAATGCACAAGATGGTGGCAAATCTCTGCAAGAGATTTGATTATAACTTCAAAAGCCGTAATTCCGGCTAAAACGTCCACATCAGCACTCTGGCACGGTACGCAGCGGCTTCTACGCCCATTCAAGAACTGTGCTCATTCGGCTTCTACGCCCATTCGGCTTCAAACGCCCACTCAGTCTCTACGACCATTCGGCTTCAAACGCCCACTCAGTCTCTATGACCATTCGGCTTCTACGCCTACTCGACTTCTATGCCTATTTGGCTTCTACGCCAGGGTGACAGTCATTTGGCTTCTACGCCAACCTCTTCTATACAAGGGATATCTACCTACGTGGCTTCTATGCCATGATCTTTGCTGCAGATATACGTATTTTGTCCCCTTAGTTAGACACGCATCACATGCTCACTCAAAAGGTCATCTATTCGCAGGCATTGGTTATTTTAACAGTTATGTAAAAGGGTGCTGTTCTTTCCACTCCTCGGTTTTTACACCGACGGAGTGGTCACTGTCACCAAAACTCTATAAATAGAGACCCCTATCAATGGGGAAAAGAGGGAAAAAACTTGAAACTTGAAGATCGAACAAGGTCGAACTTCCCAGAAAGATCAAACCGGAGGTCAAGAGAGAGAGAGGGAGTCCGGAGCTCAGGCAAAGAGCACGGATCGACGACTTTGGCATCGTGCATCCACCCTCTTCTGCAACTTTTGAAGCTGCTACTTGTCTTCTACGGCACTTCTTCAATATCGTGTGGTCCAAGGGCTAAAGTGATCGACTACAGATCAGACACCTATAGCAATTTATACCCAGATTAAATAAATTGTACTCCCATATCCTCGTATAGGATTAAATTGTACAAGTTTATTTATAAACCAAAGGGCGCGGGTTTCGTATAAACCCCGTCATTGAAATACACTTTTATTCTTTCGTTTAATACCACAAAAAAGATGACGACCCTGCTGGGGACATCTTTCTCTTCTGATGAGGAAGCAATTGCTCAACATGATGCGGTATCCGTGGGATCCATGAAGAAGACACTGGTCGTCCAGTTCGACCAGTCTGCCTATGAAGACATGCTTCAGACGGGGGGTAGCTCTCACTCTCTCTCTGTACAAGAAAACAGGAAGCTGCGCAAGGTCTGGATGCCTAAGACATCCTCTACTATTCATGTGGACTCTCCGATCTCTTCGATCTCTCCGACCAATGAGGTTGTAGCATTGCTCCCTCCATGCCCTGTACGTAAAAATTAGTCTCCCGCTACACGCGGTACAGACAAAACTTCGGGCAAAGCCTCAGCGCTAACCCAGAAGTATCCACTGTGCTCTACGCGTAGAAACCAGTCTCCCGCTATGCGCGGTACAGACAAAACTTTGAGCAAAGCCTCAACGCTAACCCAGAAGTATCCACTGTGCTCTACGCGTAGAAACCAGTCTCCCGCTACGCGCGGTACAGACAAAACTTCTGATGTTGCCTCAGCGCCTAATCGGAAGTACAAATAACGCTCCGTGCGTAAGACAATATCTGACCTCTACGGGGAACCAGATGAGCGTTGTGATCTCCGTAAGTACAACGACAAGTATGGGGGTAGTCTCACTCGACAAAACCGAGCAACATCCAAAGCTGGGGGTAGAATTCCCTCAGAATCCGAAGATGATGCAACGATGACGATCTTCCCAGAAGACCATAGAACTCAAGCATCAGGAGCCCGAAGGCCAAAAGGGACTTTCTCCTTTAATGAAGATGACATCAGTGAAATCTTCAATACGTTGATGAAAGAAAACAAACTTTAGCTACCCAACATCAGATACCCTGAGAGGGATGGCAAAGACGATGACCCAGATTATTGTCTCTTTCATCAGTACATTCATCATCCTACAAAGGCGTGCTATGTACTAAAAAGGAGAATTTAGGAGTTAATCGATGCCAAGGTTATCACTTTGCATCTATAAAGGAGGAGACGATCACTGCAAATTGGTTTCACTTTGATGTGACAATTTGCTCCCTCAAGAAAATACCAGGTGATGAATCTAAAAAGTTTCCCCAGTGGATTCTTTAGGTCCAACCCAGGGAGTTTGTTATGTTCATATTACCTCTGAATGAACCATTCTGGTCTGGCTATCGATTATCACGTCCATATTACCTCTGATATCGATTGTCATCTCAACTTAGCACCCGTACTTAACTCTAAGTACGCCAGTGGTGTTGAGTCCACAAAAACTGCATGTCCATATTACTTTTGAGCAAATGTATGCCTCTATCCCCGATAGAGTCACAACCCAGGGAGTTTGTTATGTTCATATTATCTCTGAACGAACCATTCTGGTCCGACTATCGATTATCACGTCCATATTACCTCTGATATCGATTGTCATCTCAACTTAGCACCCGTACTTAACTCTAAGTACGCCAGTGGTGTTTAGTCCACAAAAACTGCCATGTCCATATTACCTCTGAGCAGACGTATGCCTCTATCCCCGATAAAGTCACAACCCGGGGAGTTTGTCATGTTCATATTACCTCTGAACAAACCTTCCTAAAATCGGCTATCGATTATCACCTCTGATATCGATTGACATCTCAACTTAGCACCCGTACTTAACTCTAAGTATGCCAGTGGTGTTGAGTCCACAAAAACTGCCATATCCATATTACCTTTGAGCAAAATTATGCCTCTATCCCCGATAGAGTCACAACCCAGGGAGTTTGTCATGTTCATATTACCTCTGAACAAACCTTCCTAAAATCGGCTATCGATTATCACCTCTGATATCGATTGTCATCTCAACTTAGCACCCGTACTTAACTCTAAGTACGCCAGTGGTGTTGATTCCACAAAAACTGCCATGTCCATATTACCTCTGAGCAGATGTATGCCTCTATCCCCGATAGAGTCACTACCTAGGGAGTTTGTTATGTTCATATTACCTCTGAACAAACCTTCCTAAAATCGGCTATCGATTATCACCTCTGATATCGATTGTCATCTCAACTTAGCACCCGTACTTAACTCTAAGTAGGCCAGTGGTGTTGAGTACACAAAAACTGACATATCCATATTATCTCTGAGCAGATGTATGCCTCTATCCCCGATAGAGTCACAACCCAGGGAGTTTGTCATGTTCATATTACCTCTGAACAAACCTTCCTAAAATTGGCTATCGATTATCACCTCTGATGTCCATTGTCATCTCAACTTAGCACCCGTACTTAACTCTAAGTACGCTAGTGGTGTTGAGTCCATAAAAACTGCCATGTCCATATTACCTCTGAGCAGATGTATGCCTCTATCCCCGATAGAGTCACAACCCAGGGAGTTTGTCATGTTCATATTAGCTCTGACCAAACCTTCCTAAAATCGGCTATCGATTATCACGTCCATATTACCTCTGATATCGATTATCATCTCAACTTAGCACGCGTACTTAACTCTAAGTACGCCAGTGGTATTGAGTCCACAAAAACTGCTATGTCCATATTACCTCTGAGCAGATGTATGCCTCTATCCCCGATAGAGTCACAACCCAGGGAGTTTGTCATATTCATATTACCTCTGAACAAACCTTCCTAAAATTGGCTATCGATCATCACGTCCATATTACCTCTGATATCGATTGTCATCTCAACTTAGCACCCGTACTTAACTCTAAGTACGCCAGTGGTGTTGAGTCCACAAAAACTGCCATGTCCATATTACCTCTGAGCAGATGTATGCCTCTATCCCCGATAAAGTCACAACCCAGGGAGTTTGTCATGTTCATATTACCTCTGAACAAACCTTCCTAAAATCGGCTATCGATTATCACCTCTGATATCGATTGTCATCTCAACTCAGCACCCATACTTAAACTCTAAGTACGCCTATGATGTTAAGTCCATAATACCTATCACGTCCATACTACCTCTGATAGGGTTTATTTCAAACTTATTATTTGCACTTAATGAGCGCAACAAATAATAGGTCCATTAAAAATCCCCCAGTGGGATGTCCTCAACAAATACGGTATCGTACTACGTCAGCCTATCATTCAGAGAAGGCGGACAGTCAGCGAATTCGAAAAGTTTTTCGCGTAAAGCAGTTCAGCGGTTCCTACGCTAAAGAAGCTTTCCACGCTCGACAGTAACAGATCTACGGTTTTACGCTCGTAAGCTATCAGTCTATGGTTTTATGCCCGGATGCCTTTGTGCTCAGTAGCTTTTACGCTCGAGAGGCAACAAACCTATGACTTTACGCTCAACAGATACCAAATCGATGACCTCACGCTCGGTGGTGCTTAGTTCACGTTCAGAAGCAACAGATCCGCAACTTCACGCTCGGAGAAATTTTCTTTTTGGAAGCTACAAATCTACAGTTCTATGCTAAGGAGCTTTCTACGCTCGACAGCTACGAATCTACGGCTTTACGTTCGACGGCTACAAGTCGGGTTTTACGCCCAGATGCCTTTGTGCTCAGTAGCTTTTATGCTTGAGAGGGGCTACAAACCTACGACTTCACTCTCAGGAACTACAAGTCTATGATTTCATGCTCGATGGTGTTTAGTTTATGCTTAGAAGCTGCAAACTAATGATTTCACGCTCCACGACTTCCCGCACATCTGAAGGATACGCCGGCCAGATCACACGTACATCTGAATGGTCCTCAAAAGCGGTTCATGCTTCATTCAAAGCGTTCCAAATTTCGAAGAAATTTGAAACCTTTGAAGGGGGTATTGTAGAAGCATGAAAAATACGCTGGATAGCTCTACGCAGCATGGTGATGCATGGCAGCGTAAGCAAGGGACCTCAAGGCCATCAAGAGTACAGTGGATCTTTTCCGCTAAGTACGGCATAAAATATGTTGGGACCATCCGCGTAAGTGCAATACGTCCAGGCCGCTCCAGCGTAAACAGGGTTCTTCATCGCCTCTATGGCGTAAAACTCATCCGCTCTCAAAGCAGCGTTAAACCGTACGAGGAACGCTTCGTCTTCCCCAAAATAAACCTGTAAAGTCACGCAGTGAACCTGACCTCTGACTCCTGACAAAAAGTGCTGCACGACTACCCAAACGACGGCTGGAAACGAGGACAGACCCCTCGGGATGCGCACCACAGTATTATGGCGAATCTCTGCATTTAATGCAGAAGATTTTGTTAAAATATTACCGAACCGTCGTTTACTGATGTCCCCTCAGAATAAACTGCTCTTCCGCGTACAAGGGGATACGCTGCCTTGTTTTACACAGGCAAACGTGAGCTATTTTACGCTCCGCAGTAGACAAACCGCCTATCACGTCAAAAGCTGCACTTCGTACGGGGCTCGAGGCACGTTTGTACGTCTAAATTGCACAGAGCGGTGACAGTTTCTCTCGAGGCACGTCTCTGCGACGGATGCACAGAAGGGCTGCAGACCTTCAAAATACGCCTCCGCATTTAATGCATAAGATGGTGGCAAATCTCTGCAAGAGATTTGATTATATATTCAAAAGCCGTAATTCCGGCTAAAATGTACACATCAGCACTCTGGCACGGTATACAGCGGCTTCTACGCCCATTTAAGATATGTGCTCATTCGGCTTCTACGCCCATTCGGCTTCAAACGCCCACTCATTCTCTATGACCATTCGGCTTCAAACGCCCACTCAGTCTCTATGACCATTCAGCTTCTACGCCTACTCGGCTTCTATGCCCATTCAGCTTCTACGCCTACTTGGCTTCTATGCCTATTTGGCTTCTACGCCAGGGTGACAGTCATTTGGCTTCTACCCCAACCTCTTCTACACAAGGGATACCTACCTACGTGGCTTCTACGCCATAATCTTCGTAGCAGATATATGCTTTTTGTCCCCTTAGTTAGACATGCGTCACATGCTCACTCAAAAGGTCATCTATACGCAGGCATTGGTTATTTTAACCGTTGTGTAAAAGGGTGCTGTACTTTCCACTCCTCGGTTTTTATACCGACTGTGTGGTCACTGTCACCAAAACTCTATAAATAGAGACCCCTATCAATGGGGAAAAGAGGGGAAAAACTTGAAACTTGAAGATCGAACAAGGTCGAACTTCCTAGAAAGATCGAACCGGAGGTCAAGAGAGAGAGAGAGAGAGGGAGTCCGGAGCTCAAGCAAAGAGCAGGAATCGACGACTTTGGCATCGTGCATCCACCCTCTTCTGCAACCTTCGAAGCTGCTACCTGTCTTCTATGGCACTTCTTCAACATCGTGTGGTCCAAGGGCTAAAGTGATCGACTACAGATCAGACACCTATAGCAATTTATACCCAGATTAAATAAATTGTACTCCCACATCCTCGTATAGGATTAAATTATACAAGTTTATTTGTAAACCAAAGGGCGCGGGTTTCGTATAAACACCGTCATTGAAATACACTTTTATTCTTTCGTTTAATACCACAAACAATGACCACTCAGCTTCTGCGCCTACTCGGCTTTTACGCCAATTCGCCTTCTATGCCGGTTTGATAACTATTTGGATTCTATGCCATGGTGACAGACATTGGCTTCCATGCCAACCTCTTCTACACGAGGGATACCTACCTACGTGGCTTCTACGCCGTGATCTTCGTAGCATTTATACGCTTTTTGTCCCTTAGTTGGACCCGCGTCACACGCTCATTCAAAAGATCATCTATACACAGGCATTGGTTATTTTAACTGTTGTGTAAAAGGGTACTGTACTTTCCACTACTCGGTTTTTACACCGACTGAGTGGTCACTGTCACTAAAACTCTATAAATAGAGACCTCTATCAATAGAGAAAAAGGTCGACAAATTAGAGTGTCGAAGAAGTTAGGTCTGAAAACTTATCAAGAGATCCAGTACTAGATCCAACGGTCGAGAAAGAGATGGAGAGAGAGGAGAATCCAGAGCTCAGGCAAAGAGAAGGGATCGACGACTTTGGCATCAGGCATCCACCCTCTTTAGCAACCTTCGAAGCTGCTACCTGTCTTCCACGGCACTTTTTCAACGTCGTGTGCTCCAAGGGCTAAAGTGATCGACTGCAGATCAGACACCTATAGAAATATTCACCCAGATTAAATAAATTATACTTAGACATCCTCGTGTAAGATAAAATTTGTACAATCTTGTTTGTAAACATAAAAGAAGGGCGAATCTTCGCACAAGACCTCATTTTTCGCATTCACGTAGTTCTTTACGAATCTTCGATAGTAGGCAACCAAGTCGGGAAACTTCTGATCTCAATAGCCGATGTAGGTTGTTTCTATTCCACCACTTCTTCTAATTTCTTTGGGTCTACTGATGCACCATCTGCTGAAATAATTGTTTAGATAAACAAAAAAAGAAGGAAGAGGTTTATACGAAAACTTTCTTTTTTGTTTACAAACAAGAAAAGATACAATTAATCCTATACGAGGATGTTGAGTACAATAAAATGATTCTGGGAAAGTATTGCTATAGAAGTCTGATCTGCGGTCGATCACTTTGTTCCTTGGACCACATGATGGTGAAGAAGTGCTGTAGAAGAAGCTTTAAACTTTCTCTGAACTGAAGACAAAAGCCAGTCAAAGAAAAGTTGCAGGTAGGTTTGAAAATATATCTATTCAGAGGTGATATGAACATGATAGAATATGATTCCTCTCCTCTCCCTCTTCAAATTAGTTAAACATATCTATTCAGAGGTAATATGAACATGATAGAATATGATTCAACTAACTCTCCTCCTCTTGTCCTCTCATCCGTTTGATCGCCTCATACCCTTTGACCAGGAGTCTCTATTTATAGAGATAAATCAAATAACTGCCAAGTTGGCATAAAAAGCCAAGCAAATGTCTTGTTGGCGTAAAATGCCAAATTGTGAAGAAAGTTGCATCTTTTATGCGGCAGTTATAATAACTGCTACCCACGTTCAAATAATCTTCTGATTCTGCGTATGACACGTGTCCCATTATAAGTTAACGTGTATAACTGCTTCTCGAAGATCATGGCATGCAAGCCACGTAGGTAACTGCCCTGCGTAAAGATAGTTGGCGTAAAAGGCCAAGTAACCATCTTGTTGGCGTAAAAGATCAAACTGTGAAGAAGAAGACTTCTTTTATGCTGCGGTTATGACAACTGCTACCCACTTTCAAATAATCTTCTGAAGCTGTGTGTGACACGTATCCCTTTATTAGGTAACGCGTATAACTGCTTCTCAAAGATCATGGCATGCAAGCCACATTGGTAACTGCCCCTGCGTAAAGATGGTTGGCGTAAAAGGCCAAGTAACCATCTTGTTGGCGTAAAAGCCAGATGATCCTTCACGACTGAGGTGTTGAGCGTATTTTGGGCTAAATAGCCTTATCACGTACCTTTGCAAATATAATCGAGTTGGCGTATTTCGAGGAGATAGCATACGACGTACTCCTATATTTCGAGGAGATATGCCTCGATCTCTGTACAAGAAACAGCTTTTGACGTGGCGTCTGATTTTGTCTTGTCTTGAGAGTAAAAACTCATTTTTGGGTCTCTGTGCAAAATCATCATCACAGCCGCAGTACTTTTGTCAGATGTCAGGTTCACTGATTTGACTGACAGATTCATCTGAGAAATACGAAGAGTTCCTTGTACAACTTTACGCTACATTAAACTTTACGCGGACAGCTCTGAACGCCAAACAACCCTCAAGTTCTGCTTTGCAAGGACAACTCTTTACGCCAAACTTTGACGCGTACAACTCTGAAGCCTTATTTTACGTCAAACAGTCTTGAAGCATAAACTTTTATGCATACAGCTCTGAAGCTCTGTTTTATGTAGAGAGGGACTTCATGTATGTTACGCGGATAATTTCCAGCATTTTTCATGCTTCTACAAGACCCCCTTCAAAGTTTTTAAAACTTGAACAAGTTTTGAAATACTTTGAAAAAGAAGCATGAAAGAGAGTTTTGACATGGGAATGAATGTCCTGCTAGAGGTGATATGTACGGGGTAGTACATTCCATTCTCTTGGAGAATTTTGGTAGACTTATTACCCATGGCGTACCTAAGACTAGGTACAGATAATAAGTTGAAATGACTGACACTATCAGGGGTTGTACGAACATGATAGTAGAAGTCGAAGAGAAGAACTTTACTCAGAGGTAATATGGACATGGAAAAGTTTTGGAAATATCTTACTCAAAGGTAATGTGGAAGTGGTAAGATATCATAATTATTTATGATATCCTGCTAGGGGACCTTTGGTGGACCTATTACCATTTGCGCACTAGAGTGCAAGTAATAAGTTTAAAGTAAGCCCTGCCAGAGGTAATATGGACGTGGTGGATTTTGTGGACCAGTTACTTCTTGCGTATTTGAGTGCAAGTAACGGGTTTAAGACAAGCCCTACCAGAGGTAATATGGACATGGCAGAATTTATGAACTTAACACTGAGTGATAAGTGGAGATTATAATCGATATCAGAGGTAATATGGACGTGATAATCGATAGCCAAAACCCGGAAGGTTTGCTCAGAAGTAACATGGACGTAGCAAACTCTGTTGGGGAGAAATATTAGGATGGTAGTTCTGAGGTAATATAGACATGAACTAATATCTGGAACACTCACTGGGGAGTTGTTTGCTGAGTGTGGTCTATCCAAGAATGAAGATAGACCTAAGGATTGATCCGCTGGGGAAATTTGTAGGACGATAGCTCAGAGGTAATGTGAACATGGCTAGCGTCTAACGAGATTAGTTTTAGTGGTCACTGCGAGAGTGTGCAAGTGGACCTGAGGGCTACTCCATTGGGGAGATTTTGGTAGGCTTATTACCCATGACGTACCTAAGACTGGGTACGGATAATAAATTAGGACGACTGATACCATCAGAGGTATTATGGAAGTGGTGGTAGAAAGTTGATGGGCAAGAATATTTGCTCAGAGGTAATATAGACATGGCAAACTCTTCAGTTATGGACTTATTACCCATGGCATACCTTAAGTACGGATAATAAGCTGAAACGACGAGCACTATCAGGGGTTATGCGAACGTGATAGTAGAAAGTCAAAGAGCAAAACTTTACTCAGAGTTAATATGGACATGGAAAAGTTCTAAAAATATCTTACTCAGCGGTAATATGGACATGAAAAAGTTCTAGAAATATCTTACTCAAAGGTAATATAGACATGGAAAGATATGACTCTGTGGGGATAAAAAAAATATAGGACAGAGGTAATGTGGGCGTGACCATTTTTTTTTTTTTTTTGTGGTGATAGATTCACTCTGCTGGGGAAAGTGGAGAGACGTAATATCCCTTGGATTGAGGATATCCTACTGGAGGATCTTTGGTGGATTTATTACTTCTTGCGCACGGGAGTGCAAGTAATAAGTTTGAAACTGGCCTTGCCAGAGGTGGCAAGTTTGGTGGACTTAACACCACTTGCGTACTTAGAATTAAGTACGGAAGCTAAGTTGAGATGACAACCGATATCAGAGGTATTATGGACATGATAATCGATAGCTAAATCCAGACGGTTTGCTCAGAGGTAATATGGACATGACAAACTTTTGTGAGCTTAACACCACTGGCATACTTAGAATTAAGTACGAGAGCTAAGTTGAGATGACAGATATCAGAGGTATTATGGACATGATAATCGACAGCCAAACCTGGAAGGTTTGCTCAGAGGTCACTTGGACATGGCAAACTCAGCCGGGAAAAAAAGTTGACAACAGTTCAGAGATAATATGGACGTGAACCCATGTCCGAAAAACTTCTTGAGGGGGAAAATTGCCAAATTGGAGGGAGATCATATGTGTAAATTGATGACTTTGGCGTCGATCAACTCCTGGATTTTCCTTTTCAGTACATAGCATGCCTTTGTGCGGTGATGAATGTACCGATGAAAGAGACAATATTTTGGGTCATTGACCTTGTCAGCCATTTCAGGGAGTCTGATGTTGGGTAACCGAAGTTTGTTTTCCTTCATCAATATATTAAAGATTTCAATGATGTCATCATCATTGAAGGAGAAAGTCCCCTTTGGATTTGGGGCTTCCGATACTTGAGTTGTACGGTCCTCAGGGAAGACGGTTATAGTTGCATCATCTTCGGACTCAGAGGGAATTCTACCCCCAGCTTTGGATGCTGCTTTGTCTTGTCGAGAAAGACTACCCTTAGACATGTCATTGTCTATTTCTTGGTAATCATTGTCCTCACGGCATGACAGGTTGGTGTAGATCACCAGAAGATTGATACTCCCGGCTTGCAGAGTTACTGCGGATCCTGGGGTCAGTAGGACCATGTTTGCCTTGATGGCCAGAGTCTGCATTATGGCACTCATGGTGTGCATCATTACCTCAAGAGCATCGAGTCGTTGGTGAACGCTGAGCCCTTCCGCCTTGGGTTCTTGAGTCGCACTGACTTCAGGGAAGACGGTCATAGTTGCATCATCTTCAGACTCAAAGGAGATGCTACTCTCAGCTTTAAATAATGCTCTGACTATTCGAGGGTGATTCCCCTTCAGCCTGTCATTGTCTGTTCTTTCGATGTGATCAAAGGATACATCTGCCTCATCATAGACGGGAGATATAATTTTATGCGCATGGCATGTTTGAGACTTCTGGATTGGCACTGAGGCATTGCCAAAAGTTTTGTCTACCATGTCACAGATAGAAGATGAAGGTTTACGCGTAGGGCATGTTTGAAACTTCTGGATTGATACTGAGGCATTGCCAGAAGTCTGGTCTGCCACGTCATAGACGGGAGATAAATTTTTACGCACAGGTCGTGTAGGCTATTTTGTCACAACCTTGTTGATCAGAGAATGATAGCTTACAGGAAGGGTAGAGGACGTCTTAGGCATCCAAACATTATGCAGCTTCTTGTTGTTTGGGACAGAGGAGGAATGAGAGCTACCCCTGCATGAAGCATGTCTTCATAAGCAGATTGGTCGAACTGGATGACCAAAGTCTTCTTCGTCGATCCGATGGACACAGCATCGTGTTGAGCAATTGCTTTCTCGTCAGAGGAGAAAGTTCTCCCTAGCAGAGTCACCATTTTGTTTGGCTTACAAACAAGAAAAGAGTACAATTAATCCTATTCGAGGATGTTGAGTACAATAATATAATTCTGGGAAAGTATTGCTATAGAAGTCTGATCTGCGGTCGATCACTTTGTTCCTTAGACCACACGATGATGAATAAGTGTTGTAGAAGAAGCTTCAAACTTTCTCTGAACTGAAGACAAAAGCCAGTCAAAGGAAAGTTACAGGTAGGATTGAAAACATATCTATTCAGAGGTAATATGAATATTATAGAATATAATTCCTCTCCTCTCTCTTTTCAAATTAGTTAAACGTATATATTCAGAGGTAATATGAACATGATAGAATATGATTCAACTAACTCTCCTCCTCTTGTCCGTCCTCTCGTCCGTTTGATCGCCCCATACCCTCTGACCAGGGGTCTCTATTTATAGAGATCAATCAAATAACTGCCAAGTTGGCGTAAACAGCCAAGCAACTGTCTTCTTAGCGTAAAATGTCAAACTGTGAAGAAAGTTGCATCTTTTACGCGGCGATTATAATAACTGCTACCCGCGTTCAAATAATCTTCTGAATCTGCGTATGACACGTATCCCATTATAAGGTAACGTGTATAACTGCTTCACGAAGATCACGGCATGCAAGCCACGTAGGTAACTACCCCTGTGTAAAGATGGTTGGCTTAAAAGGCCTAGTAACCGTCGTGTTGGCGTAAAAGACCAAACTGTGAAGAAGAAGACTTACTTTACGCTGCGGCTATGACAACTGCTACCCACGTTCAAATAATCTTCTGAACCTGCGTGTGACACATATCCCTTTATAAGGTGACGCGTATAACTGCTTCTCGAAGATCATGGCATGCAAGCCACGTAGGTAACTGCCCCTACGTAAAGATGGTTGGCATAAAAGGCCAAGTAACCATCATGTTGGCATAAAAGCCAGATGATCCTTCACGACTGCGGTCTTGACCGTATTTCGGGCTAAATAGCCTTATCACGTACCTTTGCAAATATAGCCGAGTTGGCGTATTTCGAGGAGATAGCATACAGCGTACTCCTATAGTTAAAAATAGCCTGGTTGGCGTATTTCAAGGAGAGAGCATACGGCGTACTCCTATAGTTGAAAATAGCCTAGTTGGCATAAAAAATGCAAGGATGGTGATGTGAGCGTATTTGTCACAGTCTTAGCTTTCCCCAGTCATGACAAATAGAACAAAATCTCGTGCATTAAATACAGAGCTATGCCTCGAGCTCTGTACAAGAAATAGCTTTTGACGTTGCGTCTGATTTTGTCTTGTCTTGAGCGTAAAAACACATTTCTGGTCTCTGTGCAAAATCATCATCACAGCCGCAGTACTTTTGTCAGATATCAGGTTCACTTATTTGACTGACAGATTCATCCGAGGAATACGAAGAGTTCCTCGTACAACTTTACAATGCATTAAACTTTACGCGGACAACTCTTTACGCCAAGCAGCCCTGAAGTTCTACTTTATGCGGACAGCTCTTTACGCCACACTTTGACGCTTACAACTCTGAAGCCTTATTTTACGCCAAACAGTCTTGAAGCATAAACTTTTACGCGTACAGATTTGAAGCTCTGTTTTATGTAGGAAGGGACTTCATGTATGTTACGCGGATAATTCCCAGCATTTTTCATGCTTCTACAATAATATGCCCAAGAAAAGCTATGTCCAGAACTTTTACTTTCTTATCTTCACATATAACTGATGTTCATAAAGTGTGTTTAATAAAGTCCTTAAATATTCAATATAAGTTTATCTATCTGTCGAGTAGATTAAGATATCATAGATGAACACGATGAATAACTTGTCTAAGAAGGGTCAGAATACTCGATTCATCATATCCATGAAATCTGCTGGAGCATTAGTCAAACCAAAAGGCATAATCAAAAACTTGTAGTGTCCATATCTTGTACAAAAAGTCGACTTTGGAATATCCTCTGGTTTGATCTTCAACTGGTGATACCCCGAACGAAGATCAATCTTTGAAAATAATGTCGACCACTGAAGTTGGTCTAACAGATCATCAATTCTTCACAACGGATACTTGTTACAGACTGTTACTTTGTTTAATTTTTGATAATCTATGCAAAGACGCATTATACCGTCTTTCTTCTTCACAAACAACACTAGAGCTCCCCAAGGTAAAAAACTAGTGTTAATGTAGCCACGATCTAATAACTCTTGTAGTTCTGACTTCAGTTCTTCAATTCGGCAGGAGCCATCCAATATGGTGCTTTTGATATCGGGTGAGTATCCGAAAATGGGTCAATACTAAACTCAATTTCTTGGTCTGGAGGCATTCTAGGTATCGTCTCTGGAAACACGTCAAGAAATTCTTTTATGATTTTGATTTCACTCGAGTTTGCGCCCTTCATCAGAGTATAGTCACGATCTAGTAACTCTTGTAGTTGTAACTTCAGTTCTTTCAATTTGGCAGGAGCCATTCATATGGAGCTTTTGATATCAGGCGAATATCCAGAAAGGTGTCAATATTGAACTTAATTTCTCGGTCTGGAGGTATTCCAGGTATCTTCTATAGAAATATGTCAAGAAATTTTGTTATGATTTTAATTTCACCCGAGTTTGCGCTCTTCATCCGAGTGTCCCGCACAGAAGCAAGGTACCCTTTATACCCCGAATATAGCATACACATTGTCGTCATTGCCGATTCCACCATCCCTGTTTTAACCATCGGACTACACAAATAAAAGAACTCTACCTCGCCAGGAATGTAAAACACAACTCTCTTCTCTGCACAGTCTAGTGTCACATTGCATGCCCTGAGCTAATCTATGCCCAAGATGATGTCGTAATCGACGATAGCAGGACTATTGATTCCAAGGACACGTACTTTCCACCAATGCAAATGTAACCATCCCTGAATATTAAACTAGCAAGCAAATCTATTTCGGATGAAGTATTTACACTAAGATTCATATCTAATCGTGTCTTACAAAATTTGTGTTCATTAGGAAATGCAGATGATATTAAAATGTGTAGCACCAGAATTAAATAGTACAAGTGCAGGTATTTCTCTATAATGACAGTATTTGAGGCAATCACTTCTTCTTGAGTCAATGCAAACACTCTACCCTGTCATCCATGTCGAGGGTTCTGAGCATTCACAGTTGTAGCCTGTGGAGCTCATGGCACTTGTCTACGATTATGATTGTACTGTTGATTACGATTTTGATTGTAATATTGATCGTGATTCTAATTTCTTCCCCCACTATTGTACCACACAGCCTAGTGATCCAAACTGCCACACTTAAAACATCTAGCCCTACATTCGTCTAGATAGTTTCTAACCCGTTTGTATCTGTTACAATACAGTCGCTAATAGGGTCCCCTGTTGTCATTTGTGTTTTGACACTTGGAAGCATCAGTCCCACTTGCTGCCATAGGTTATTTGTAGTTGTTCCCATGGTTGTGTTGTTTCGCCCCTCGAGGATGAAATTTTCTATCTCGAGAGCCGCTTCGTAGGCTTCCCAGTACATCACACACTTCCTGATGAGAACATCACATTGAAAGCCTTTATTTAGACCCTCAATGAATTACAATCATTTTGCCTCATCATCCGGTATCAAGTAGCTGTCAATATTGGATCCTTTTAAGAACTCTGCTTCATAGTCACTAACGGACATATTTCCCTGCTCAAACGCTATGAACTCTTTCTCCTTTCTGTAACGGACAACTGGTGGAATAAAATATGGGATGAACGCCTTTTTAAATATCTCCTAAGAGACTTTGTCTTCTTGGTTGGCACCGCACAGTGCTTGTCTCTTCGACTTCCACCAGTCTTCTGCTTTGAGATACAGCTGCATAGCCGCACAATCCACCATTTTGGTGCCTTGTACATCTAACATATGGAAGAAGCCCTCCAAAGTCTTTAGGAAGACCATTACTTTGTCTAGTTCAGCCTTGCCATTGAACTCAGGCGGATTGCAACTTTTGAATTCAGAAAACTTGAATGTCGCTTTCTTGGAGATTGTTCCATTTTCTCTACTTCTACTACCATAATATTTTTTATGGCAGCCACTTTGATCTCGTTGTTATTCTCAGTTAATGTAGCCACCAGTTGAGACAAGTTATCAACTTGTTGCTGTTGTGCGTCAAATCGTGCTTGAAACTGGTTTGTTAGTTGCGCTTGAAGCTCACGATGATGTGCCTCAATCACCTTGTGATGTGCATCGCTCTGCTTCCTTTGCACCTCTAACATTTTTATTATTTTCTCCATTGAGTCATACGACGATGTTGCTATGGCGCTATCACCCTTAGTCATCTGTAAAAGAAATTATTTCCATTAGCACTTATAAAATATTTATGGGCTTATTATATGGAACATTACTTAATACAGCAATATCGAAAAGAAAATCATGTAAGAAAATTTATATTGTTTAAATACCTCCACTTGAAAACCATTTTTTTGGAATTCGAGAAACTTTAAACTGTGCTTTGATACCAACTTGTCACGCTAATCGATCCGTCCTCGCATTCGGTTTCGCAGAACTTATCGTCCTAACTGGGCGTGATGTCGTACAAGTTTGGGGTTGCACTTGTACAAGACAAGAATGTGCACTTTGTGTCTAATTCTTTTGTAAACAATTTAACAACAAAGCAACAGATTGTAAAGCGTACATTTGTATAGGAAGAAAATAATTCTTTTATTGATTCATTCCAACGAAGTAGAATTTTCTCAGCATCGAAATAGAAATGACTGAACGGCTTACATAGCTTTTTCATAAAAGAAAAGACTGATATACTGGCATAAAATAATATTCTTATCTCATACATTATGTCGCTTTATTATATTCTTGGAAACTTGAAAGCAGCTAGTAGACATCTTTGAAATACTTTGAAATATGAAAAAGCTTGAAAAGACTGCAATGAAAGCTTTAACTCCTTGAGCGCCCTCGGTACCTCGATCACCTAGTTTTCCCACAGAGATGTGGGTAAGTACTTAACTTGTACTGGTGAGCAGAACTTGCCCACGCACCTAAACCAATACTTCTTAATTAAAGCAGCAGTTTAATAGGAAATATTATATATATTCATTGTTTTAATAGGCAATAGTTCATGAGCAACAATTCATGCAGTGAAATACATATAAGCTTTGCATATATGGAATTCTTACTTCGGCCAATGGTCGTTCCTGTATAATCTACATGATTGGTCTTACTTCCCCTACATTAGACATCATTAGTATGCAACTCATTCCCACTGGGTCATTTTTGGTGTAGCACCACGATGGACATGTCGTATAGGACTTCAATGGACGTGCGATGCACCATTCAAAGAAGGTAGCAAGCCTCAATGGATGGCTCGCTTATACCCAGTGCTACCAAAGTGCTACTATTTCCCCCGGGCCAAACGGTCCCCAGTGCCCCAGGTTTCGTTCGAGAAAATTTACTACCTTGTGCACAAGTTTTCCATGGCCATACAATGCATCTACGACTATATGATAAGCATAAATAGCAGTATAAGATATTAAAATATTTAGATCAGCAACGCACATCTACCCTTTCTATTTTAGCATACTTATTCATTGCCGTAGACTCCAATTTACTACTAAGGCATGGCACCAAACCACGACTTAATGATTATATCCTTCCATGTGTTACATAATTGAACTTTCCTCTTATCAATACAATTCATTGATTTATAATAGAGGTATTAAACTTGTGGCATTAGTGGCTTTATCGATTATTGGACTTAGCAAGGTTACCAGATAACATTATTGATTGTTGGCTTGGAGGAGTAGAGAAGAAGGGAAAGAACCACTCACCAAATATAAAATGCTGAGAGAAAATGATGCTTGCTCGCTCAGGCTCCGATCATGCGTCTGCCTTCATTAGCACCAACATTTGGTTTGACTACCATCTTCATTTCTCAGAGTTCTCTAGAATGAATGCATAGAATGATAAAAATGAGCTAAACAATCAATCATCAAAAACTAATCATGAAAATGCATTCATCAAAACCAAGCAGCAAAAATCCAAGAAAGCCAACCAAAAATCCAACGATAACTATTGGACTCGTTCCAAAAGAAGCCGATCCATCAATTGTAAAGGTTTGTTCCATTTTTCGTGATCGATTTCGCCATAATATTTTCCCATACTCAATTCTGACTGATTCAATTGAGCCACAAGTCTTATATAGTCCACCGCTAGTAGCAGGGCACTACATCCCGCACGTATTGATGGCTAGTAGAATACACAAGTCCATGTCCTAAATAAAAATCATAATTCATGTTAAGCAAGTGTCATGGCAATAGAAGATATAAGATACCTCACAATCATAGGGTGGTCACATAACTCTTGGTCAACATGCATAGTAAACTAAGAAAATAATAGATGGCGTATTCCACCATTGCACACAAGTCTTTCTTGGATGCATAATTTAATATTATAAATACTAAGAAAATAAGTCATAAATATAACATGCTGAAAAAAATATGAAAAATAGTATCAGAGGCAAGGTATACTTGCTTGGAAGCAATTCGATGGTGAAACAATATATAGATTTAACACGACAAAGCGGAAGATACAAAAGTAAAGCAGAAGTCCCTGGATGCAGAAAAAATATCACCAGCAATTCTGAATTGAGGGAGAGAGTTAGAAAACACTAGCCATTCGTCCAATTTGGAAACAAGGGGAAATGGTAAATTTTGGTCACAACGGAGTCCACATGTGGCTATTTGACACCGAAAAGTGTACAAGAACTAAAGTCTCTAAATTCAGCATTTTGTAAGATGAAGAATTCTAAACAGCGATAATAACTCAACGGTATATCCAATTTTTTTATTACGGTGAGTCGATCACAAAATTACTGCGAAGTCGAATCGTGGGGTCCGCGAAATGGTGATTCATTGACTATCTTCGAATCGAACAAAACTCGGGTCACAGGACAAGTGTCACGACCCGCACCCAGAATTGGGGAATGAGACATGAACATGCCCAGCCTATGCCACAGTGTCGGCAGTAGAATACTGTATAATATGCCACAAGTATAATCTATAGCTCACAACATTTATACATATCCACCCTATACCCAATTATAAGCACTAAATTAATTAAAGGCATCAGAGATAATAAAGAAATAATAGTCTAAAATGTGGATCCAAAGAGGCTCCCAAATATTCCTACAATCCCAAATATTAATATCCAAAATATAACTAGAAATCTTGGAGAATAATCCAGTCCAAACTAGCTGACTAAAACAAACTACTTTACAAAACTACTCAATCGTAGCCGGTGTCTGAGCTGCTAACTCTCTATGATCCTCCTGAAGGACATGATCAGGCTCAGATATGTCACCAACATATAGTCCATAATGTATAGGGATCTCATCCTCATTGTAGTCACCTAAAATAATGTTATCCAGTCAGGATTGGAACGGGTACATCACGGTAAAAATAGTTCCAACACATGGTAGAAGCTATAAGGAAATAAATAGTAAAGGAATATATGATGGCAACAAAATTAAAATCATAATACGGCAACCAGAATAACTAAATGCTGAAGTCCTATTATGGCAATGATGTACAATAATCATAAGAGGTCATAGAAAATAACTACAAGTATGGGGGAAATAAATAAAAATAAACTAATCTACATGATTTAAAATACATTGTCAACATGTGAACGACTAAGGGTAAATTCAATAAAAAACACGTGTCTTGCATGCCTACTATTATTCCAGTAAAGCCATGGGATGGAAAGGGTAGTGCACACGTCCACTAAGTATTTTCCCTCCCAAATAGTACAACATGGATTCCGAACAAAATACGATAAAATAAAAATAGTCCAGAAAGTCACATATGTCATACAAGAATATACCATTTACTAATTCGTGTAACGAGTGTCAAGAATCAAATAATCAATAATAAGCATGCATTATAGAGACTATCATGTACTGAAAATAATCACGAAAATCTACTCGTCTGTGGTCCTTAGCAGTGGTACGAATCAGGTCCCAAAATAGAGTCCAAATCACCTATGTAGTACGAATTACCACGTGAAAATATTATTTATTAAATTCTGGATTAAATATTCTAATATCTTATTTTAATCTTATTCTTCTGAATTTTAGATTAAATCTCATTTTTTGTCTAAAGAACCTAATCATCTTACAACTTGCAATTCGTGACACACAAATCTAGACATTTTATTGACCAAAAAGTCAACCGACATAAATCTAGATTTTTATATAGAATTTTGTAGATGTTAGTACTACTTGAATGCTGGAATAAACGGTTTCATAAACTCACAAGTTGGTAAAAAGTTATGGCCAATATGACGCTCAGATGACAGTTTCGTCGGTTCCCTGACTACATCTAGGTTCACAAATTTTACAGCAGATTAAAATTGCATGTTAAATTCTAGAAATATAATTTTATCTAATTTTATCATGTTAGATTTCCAAAACTACTAGTGGTTTGTGATTCCGAGTTCGGGAGTTCCTAAAATCTCGAAAGCACCAAAATGTTTCAAATTTTGGACAACTGGCACTCCACGAATTTTTAGAAAAATTGGTTCAAAATTTATAAAAATAATTACATATTCAGAAACTATAACTCGATACGGTTCCAAAGCATAAAACGTGGACCCGTTTGGAGTCCGAAACTAGGAATAATTGATCCGTGAAGATCAGGAAACCCTAGAACAAACTCCCCAAACTCCCTCTCTCTCTCTCTTCTTCAATTAAGTCGGCAGAACCCTATATTATATATTATATAGATAGGCACAGGGGGGAAATTTATGGCTTACGTGGACATATGGTGGCTTATGGGCAGAACCCGCCCATGATTGGACGAATGAGGGGAAGCGGCACAACCCAAGCCGAGTTCGACTCCTAGTCGAACTCCTAGTCGAACTCTGAGTTTAGCTAGGGTCTGGCTCGGGGACTCAATGCACCCGCAGTCGACTCCTAGTTCGACTCCTAGTCGAACTCTGAGTTCAGCAAGGGTCCGGCTCATGGACTCAGTGCACCCGCAGTCGAGCCCCGGCGGTCGATGCCAGCAGGGCCTACTGCTCCAGCTGCATTCGCTGACGTGTGGGACCCAGAGCGGCTGACTAGATATTAGAGTTAGGTTTTGGTTTTTGATTCCATAAAGTAATTATTTAATTAGTTTTTCTTTTATAAACTCATAATAAATACTAAAATTACCCAGAATATTTTTAAAAAATTTTAGAAAATGTAAAATATAATATTAAACCCTAGTAAAATATTTTGGGTCAAATTTTTCCTTTAGGTTTCCTACAGAATTTTTTGGAAGTCCTAAAATTTAGATTTTATTTATTAATAATTAAAAAAAATCCGAAAAAATTCCTAATGGCCTAACCGTTGTTCCAAACCCTAGAATGAGCTTTATTGAGCACTAAGGATCTAATGTTCCCCTATTGGTATATAAATCCTAAGGATGTACATATTATTATTAGTATATTCGCAAAGTGGGTGCTACAAACCAACCCTCCTTAAAGAAATTTCGTCCTCGAAATTTAAGGTAGAACAAGTACAAGAAGGAAAAAATACCTCATGGTGCAAAAAAATAGGGGTAACGCTAACGTATCTCATCTTCTCACTCCCAAGTTGACTCTTCATTGGTGTGATGCCTCCAAGCAACGGGAACCAATGGAATCACTTGCTTACGAAGTACCTTCTCCCAGCTATCTAGGAACTCCATTGGCTTCTCCGGATAACGGAGACTTGGTCCAACCTTAAGATCTGAATGGTCCAGTACATGTCTGGGATCTACCACATAATGCCTCAGTTGTGACACATAAAATACGTTGTGTACTCCTTCCAATGTAGGCGGTAAGTCCATTCGATAGGCTACAACACCGACCATCTCTAAAATATCGGAGGGTCCGATAAACCATGGACTAAGCTTCCCACCTCCACCAAAACAAATTGTACCACATATCGAAGAAATCATCAAGAACAACAAATTACCAACCTATGCCAAAACATAAACTTAACTCGTAATCTACGGGCATAACAACTTCAAAATAGATAGATATATACCTCAAACTCTAATGGTCTCTGGTGGCTATTGGCCCACTATTTATTTCTCTCTTGGGCCACGTGAAGTATCTCTCTAATCTGCTTCAACTTTTCTGCAAAATCAACTACCATCTCTGGTCCTAAAAGTCCTCTCTCGCCCACATCGTCCAAAGATAATGGAGTCCGATATCTCCTACCGTACAAAGCCTCGAAAGAAGACATCTCCATACTAGCATAATAGCTTTTGTTGTACGCAAACTCTATTAGGTGAAGATGGTCCTCCAACGTGCCACCAAAATCTAGTACACTTGTCCGAAGTATATCCTCTAGCATCTGAATAGTCCTCTTTGACTGTCCATCCATTTGAGGGTGATAAATAGTGCTAAATTTGAGTTGGGTTCCCAAGCTAGCCTATAAACTTCTCCAAATGTAGGATATAAATCTACTATCCCGATCAAAGACGATGCTTACTGGAACTTCATGTAGCCTGATAATCTATCTCACATATAAATTGGCGAGCTTCTCCGTGGATAATCCTACTTTGAAGGGCAAAAAGTGGGCTGATTTGGTCAACCTGTCAACGATGACCCAAATCGCGTAAACTTCTCCAAATGTGGGATATAAATCTACTATCTCGATCGAAGACGATACTTACTGGAACTTTATATAGCCTGATGATCTGTCTCACATATAAATTGGCGAGCTTCTCCGTGGATAATCCTACTTTGAAGGGCAAAAAGTGGGTTAATTTGGTCAACCTATCAACGATGACCCAAATTGCGTCCTTCCCTCCTAGAGTGTGTAGAAGTCCGAAAATAAAATCCATCATGATATGTTTTTATTTCCATTTGGGAATCGGTAGTGGTTGGAGCAACCGTCCTGGTCTCCGTGTCTCGACTTTGACCCGCTAGCACACAAGACATCTGGAGACAAACGTGCTACCTCTCTCTTTATCCCATACCACCACACGTGTTCCCTTAGGTCTTTGTACATCTTATTTTCTCTTGGATGTATAGAATACTGGGAATGATGAGCCTCATACATGATCTCTTCCCGCAGGTGACTACTAGGCATACATAACATAGTCTCATGCCTCAGTGAACCATCCTTTGCTATAGTGAAGTCCTCTAACAAGCATGCCTCCATGTGAGCTCTGATGCTTTGTGTTACTACCACATTCTAAAATAAGGGTAATTTTTGTCTTTTTATTATTTATAAATATTATGGTTATTTATTTTAAATAATTGTATGATATGTGTGTATATATATATATATTATATATAGTGTTCTTAATGTATGAGTTAGTAGACTAGACCTAGAAGCCCACTAGATGAACCCCTGACCGAATTATAGGGTTGTGGATTTTATTTACCATTTTTGTGATTTAATTATTGAGGTTGTAATTTATTATTGTGATTTTATTTAATTGTTGTACCTTATCGTTGCTTCGATAATTCGAGCGCTATTCTAGCTTTTGCCTTCCAACAAATTTTACATCATTATCCTAGACGTGCCAGTCTCCTATTCTGACCTTTGTGTAACTCATAAATATATTTCCTTGTGATTTATTTTAGTCACATAAAATTTGTCGCGGACGTTTATTTTAAATTCCAAACAAATTAAACTTTGTATCTTTGTGCGTTCCAATCGAAATTAGAGACACAATCTTGACCAGTTTTGTGCAACCCAAATTATGATAATATTCTATTCTGAGTCTTCTATGTCCATGATACTTGTGTCCCACCTAATTTTAAACTCATGTACGTCCAATTAATTTTAAAACACCATTTACATTAATTTTAATTAAATTGGTGTAAAGACCCAACTTAATCCAAAACTAGACACAACACCAAACTAAACCCCCATTCACACCCTAAAGCTTCATACCAAACACCACATATTCTTTTTAACCACTACATCACACCAAATATGGTGTTTTCCCATATTTCATCCAAAAACTGACTTTTTATGCAATTTTTCAATTGTTGGGGACTTTATTGCAAAAGTACAATGATGTGTCACCATCCTATTGGTCAAGCACATGAAGAAATCACCCCCTTCTCCCTTTGACCGTTCAAATCTCTCTCCCTCTCTCCTCTTTTTGTTTGTGTATTTTTCTCCATGTTTAATCTTGCCCATCCATTTAAATGGAGCACCATCTACACCACACACCCCTTTTCTATATATGTAACCCTCAACCTAACCCCTTTCACAATGCCAACCCCATCGCAAGGCACAATCGGCCCTAATCCCTTGGATGTCACTATAAACCTCTCTCCTACATGCTAAACTCCTCTATTATTATTTTCTACGTCATTCTCACCATCCCTCAAGAAAAAAAAAATCATAAAACCCTAACATAACTCTTCATTCCATCTCCGGTCCCTTCCCCGGCCATTTTCGGCCATTCCCCGTAGCCTGAGCCCCGGCCATCCCGACCCCCGCCAATGACAGCAGCAGCCTCCCATCTCCGGTGAATATCCCGACCTTCTCCTCTGTCGGATGGCCACGAACCCGACCTTACACCACAACCGATCACAGCCACCATCGTCTTCTTTTCTAGACCTCCCAAGCAGCCAGACCTCTCCACCACCACGGCCTCAGTCCCGCCAGCACCACCTCCCCGTTCTCACTCATCTCCTCCAGCAACAGTTCCCGAGCCCAGTCGTACAATCCCCGGCCAGTCCTCCACCTTATACCACCATTCTCGTCTCCATCCGGCCATCCATCATCCCTGCCCTATACCGCCGGCCTCCTCCGCCGAACACGACTCCGCCCGAGCCTCCCCTCGACAGAACTGACCTCCTCCTCAACATCCTCCACTACAACCAACCTCCTTCACCCACGACGAACCGCGAAGCACCACCACCTCGACCTCCATCGTTCCCTCTACCTTGTTCTCCGATCCCCGACTGCTACCCGACCTTGCCCCAGTCATCTTTCCGCCGTCGACATCCTTATCCCACAGTCCTCTCCTCTTCTCTCCTTCCTCTGGTAATCACCCCGAGTCCCCACAATCTCCATCATTAACACCATCTCCAACCCTGCCTGCTCACTGCCACACCGTGGTTCACCCCGACCTCTCCCTCTCTTCTCCGACTTTTTTCCCTTCTCCATCGAGCAGTGCATCCATCGACAGCAGACCACCTCTCCTCTCTGCTCTCTCCTCCTACTGCCTGAGCTTCGACTCCAGCAGCAGGCCTCAACCCTACCTTCTTCCCTTCATCATCATCATTACCTTCATCATCAGCATCATCACCATCATCATCACCTTCATCATCATCATCATTATCATCATCATCACCATCATCATCACCTTCATCATCATCATCATCATCAACATCATGAACATCGTCGACATCGTCATCATCGTCGTCCCCGTGTGCGCACACCAAGGTTCGTAGCTTCCCTCTCCATGATTTTATGTGTGTGCATGTATGAATAGTATTAAAGTTTAGTGTATTGCTTCATGGTAAGTTTGGTTGATAGGATTGCAGACCCCGTGTCGATGAACCTAATAATTAGTTATGTCTGCGTACGTGTGTTTTTAATAACTAATTAGATTATATGTATATATGTTGTGTGGTAATTAAATACTAATACTAGTTATGACTATATATATTTATGTTGTATGACCCTAGGTGTTAAATGTGGGTATCCCGTGTATTTATATTTGACTGGATGACCCTAAATATTACTGAACTACCTGCCTTGTGTACACCGGCGTACTGGCTAGAGACGTGTTAGTTTGACTGTCTGATTATGCACAGTAATCAAGGTAGTAGATTATGTGATCATACCCAACTCTACATGCATCAGATCTCACCCATACCTCACGTCAGTGCAGCCTGACCATTACATGCCTCATAGCCTGTTATGTATGATTAGCCTGACTATTGCTCGCATCATAGCTATTCGGATGGTTAGCCTGACCTTACATGAATCATAGCTAGTCATACATAGCAAGCCTGATCAGTCCTAAGTTGATCACATGATATGCTGATGTTTCACACACTTAGCTAGATAGTCTCTATATGTATTTCTAGTTTATTGATCTAGCATTTCTCTATGTTCTAGTTATTGTTCTAACATTTACTTATATTCCAGTTCATTGTTCTAGCATGCACTTGTATTCCTGTACATTGCTGGTATGCTATTGATGATTACATATGCTCCAGTATTTCTATTATCAGTATTTTATACTAACCAGTATATTTTATTTCTAGTATTATATCCATCTTGTATTTCTTTACACTGTATCATAGTTTTTTGTCAATATATGTGGAACTGCTGTTAGTACTTGTACTTTGCTCCAATCCTGAATAGATATTTTTTCAGAGGATCTTGAGGACTTCTCTCCTACATACTATGGACCAGGTATAGATGTAGACTACACACCAGAGATCTTAGAGGAGTCCCTTCCCTATGAGGAGACACTACCTGCAGCTATTTAGACAGTATTTATTTTATGCATTTGAGGTTTATTTTGAGTTTATGTCGAGACATATGTTGAGTTTAATTTGAGACTTGTGGAGACTATTTATGTTGGACAGCTAGACTGTAGTTTATCTCTAATTGAGACGTTATGTTTGACTTATGTCATTACTTCTTATCTTTTTTGTGCCATTTATATAGTTATTGTGATTGAGTATACATTATGAGCTATTGAGAGATATTTATTTTATTGTCCTCCTTATGGAGTTGATATCATTGACATGTTATGA
Source organism: Iris macrosiphon (assembly GCA_036927795.1). NCBI lineage: Eukaryota > Viridiplantae > Streptophyta > Magnoliopsida > Asparagales > Iridaceae > Iris > Iris macrosiphon. The sequence continues at coordinate 55,935,864 of JAYESA010000016.1, forward strand.
GTTATGTTTAGTATATTTGTGACCTAGACAACGTTCTACCGCCGATGCTGCGGCGTGGGCTGGATGTACCCACGCACTTGTGCCCAAATTCTGGGTGCGGGTCGTGGCACATTTTTAGTGACGGCCCATGCAGGTCAAACTTTATAAGGTGTACGATGTCATGGTAGTGTGATATCTTATTTGTACTACTGTGTGCCTGCGATAGGATATATGACATAGGATACTAGGATGAGAGAGGATACTCAATCACAAATTATTTGAGAGATTCCTGAGACAACCCTTGAGAATCTTATTATAATTTCCAATTTAAATATTTTCCTTATTTTTGTCCGTTCTCACTAATTAAACTTGATTCTTGTTGATCAGTTGTTAAATTTAATTCTTGGTGTCATTGTTGAGTTTGATTTCATATCGAGATAAACTTTACGGACTAAAATTTATGGTATCATCTGATGACATATGTTAGTGAGGACAGTGAGAAAGGTAAAACGTCTACTTTAGTTTTGGAGCCTACAGTTTATCGCAGCCACATTAGATGTCGTAGCAGAAACGTAGGAACCTGACTTCGGATATACATATCTTAGTTATGAATTTAGAGTTTCTCACAGCCATACCGGTTGACGTGATAAGGATTCTAGATGACGTAATAATAGAGTTGCATACCTTAGTTATGGAACCTATCATTTATCGCAGCTATGCTTATTGGTGTGGCGAGGATTCTGAGTGTCATAATTTTGGAAAGATGTATATGATTATCAGATTGTATCTTAAATTGGTTCTTAAAGTATCATCTCAATATTTATCCACTTCTATTATTATAAAGGACCTTGTTCCATCATTTTCTTTACAAGCAGTAGAGATACCTTCAGTACTTAGTCTAGTTCCTTATAGAGCTTCTTTCCATTAGGGCTCCTTGTTAGTGTGATAATTGATGATTTGGAATTAGGTCTGTGTCTTGAGTATCAGTGATGGTTCCAAGAGTTAGTATCAAAGTCAGCATACCAGTCCTGGATAGTCGTGAATTCATGTAGATGGGTGATCCATGTAAACAATTAAGTATCGAAGAAATTATATTAAAAATTAATGGAGCATGATATTCAATTTGATGGTTGATACTTGGGTGTGTCAAGAGTAAAGAAATATATATGCATAAAGGGTATTAATGAGTGTGCCATAATAGGAGGGTACCCATAAGTGGATAGCAGACTGTGAGAGAATAAGAATACATTATGCTAAGTAGTAAGGCTTGTCTTACAGATAAAAGTAGGGCCTCGATATGTGACTTGATCTGAGTGTACCGATATATGACTAATGATGGTTGTATATTACCTGATATTGAGGCAAATGATGTGTTGGAAGCAATAGGTGAAAGGGTGTCTAGAAATTGTGTGCAGGATGCACAGTGGGTATTGAGTGTCAGTATGGAAGTTTATGAAAGTGGAATCATGAGTATTAGAAAATTCTAATGGTGTGTCATGGGTTGAGAAATATTAAGATTAGTTATGGAAGATATATAGTGTATCACTGATTAGTGTATCAGTCTGTACAAGATTTAAGAGAAAATACATATACATCAATCGAGATATGGGACCATATACCTGCCTTGAAAGTGAAGTAAAACATATGTATTATAGAAGTTAATAATTATCGCAAGTGATCGTGAGTTCTAGTGAGTGTGATGAGGTAATTTAATGATGAAGCTAGCGTTACTATACCAAGAGTGCTAGTGTTTCTTTATCAAGGATTAGTTGAGTAATTGTGTTAGTAAGAGTAAAGATTTTATGTGATAATATTAGATTGGTGTATCAGTTAATATGGATAGAAAATCATTGGAAGTAATAGTGCAAGTAATCCGGGCAGTGCAAATTTTAGTACACAGTTGAGGGTTGTAGACAATTAATATTTTTTTTTGTATCTTGTGTGTAAAACCCCTAATTCTAAAAACCGTATTAACTATTTTAATTAATTATTTAGTTAATTTATAGTAATTATTAGCTAATTAAAATAAATAGCATTTATAGGTGTTTGTGCATTTAGGGGATTTATGGAGCAAGTATAATTTTCTTTAATTTATTTCATGTAGGAGACCCTGTGGACAGTTGATAGATTTATTGTATACACTAAATAATTTTCCTGAATTATATATATATATATATATATATATATATATATATATAAGGTTATTAAAAAGAATAACAGACGAAAAAGAATAGAAAAAGAATTAGAAAAGAAATAGGAAATGGATCAAAACCCCAACCTACCCGCTACCCAACCCATTATCTAAACTACCCAAGCCCCACACCCACGAGGAATCTAAACACCACCAGCAGCGGCTGAATATATAAACCCCGCGTGAGCAGTAAACCCCCCCGTACCGCTTCTCTAAATATAACACCATCCCTCATTAAACCCTAACCCTAAACTCAAATCTCATCTCGCCCATCTCGACCAGACCGCCGCCGCCGACCGGAGACCGCAGCCTAGACCGCCCGAGCAGACCGCACGGCCGATCGCGTCATCGTTTGCGCACACACCCGCGCCGCGCAAGAATACACTAAAGCGTACCGGTGTTCACGCTTCGTTTTTCGTGCCCTCGCTTGACCAAACTCGACTCCCTCTTCACCGGTACGTTCACGACCTATCTCCCTTCCAATACTGTATATTAGTTTATCTCGAACAGCGCGTAACCCTAGACGAAAATAGCGACCAAGTTGGCAAAAAATGATAACTTTTGGATCGCAGAAAACTGCAGTAACTACCCATGTTAACGGACTCGTATCTCCTACCACAGAGATCCGAATTCGGTTTTTTTTCTTACTATGCGAAGATCACCTAACCTAGTTTAATTTTTGTCATTTATAATAATTTAATAGTTGTTGTGTGCTGAATTAAATTAGATAGAAAATCTCAAAAATATACTTTTTCCAATTTCAGAAATTGCGATACGGAGCGCGTCCAGCCAAACGGGACCGCCCCGTCGTGTACCAAGTGTACCAAAAGGTGCGCACAGTATACCCAGACGTGTGGTCTTTCGCAAAAACTGATTTGGACGCTTATGCGCATCAAAATCAGCCCGTATCCGCAGAAATTCTCCGTATCACGACGTTTGCAAAACTCTGCTCCATTTAGTGTACGCTTGTCAGAATGTGATAAAACTTGCACCAATGGACTCGTGGTATTGTGCATGTTCTGTGACCCAATTTTTGGGCAATTCTGAGACAGTTGACCAAGTCGCCTATTGGCGGGACCCATGGTTGACTTTTTGGGCAAAATTGTGTTCGGCTTACGGGAACCTACATTTGGACATACCGTTGAGTTCATACAGACTTCTATAGTTGGTTTGACCTATAATTTGTCCTATTTAGAGACCGTTACCCTTGGCACACTTTTCGGTACAAATTGGGCCACAAGTGGACCCTACTTTGATCTGAAATTACCATTTTGCCCCTGTGTCCAAATTGGACGAAAGAGTAGTGCTTTCTAGCTATCTCGCTTATTCTGGGAATGTTGATGATATTTATTTCAGCATCCGGAGACATTCATTCTGAGGCCGTAGTTTCTGACTCTTGGTGTTTGACATCTGGGCGTTACATTTTGCAGCTCTCTTGCCAGGCAAGTATACCTTACCATTGTACTATTATTCATATTCCATATGTTGCATGCATCTTTATTTTTTGTCATTAGTTTATATATTTTAACTGCTATATAAAATACGCGTCCAAGGAAACTTGGGTGCAACGAAGTGTCGTCGTAATTTATTTTTATTTATGCATTGACCTTGTTTATAAGACCACCCCATTAGCATGAAGCATCATTATGTTTCATTGGTCGTGACACAGCTATTACACGAGTGTGAGTCTTATATAGATCACGGACTGCGTGACAGGTCTGGCCTCCTGTAAGTATGGGCCATGCGTTAGGGATAACTGCTGATAGAAACATTGTATGCTAGAGGACTTAGCAGTTATTAGTGGTCCATGAATATAGCCTATTGTAGTACGGTGGTCCAATTCTTGTCCTTGTTTGGTTGCAGGATTGGGCTATTGTACTAAAGATAGGCTATGAACCAAATCGTGTCATGGATGTGACATGCTTAGAGCATGGGGTAGGGAGAACAACAAGTAAGGCATTTGGGCTCCTTTATACTTTTTCTTTTATAACCTGGAAGCTCCGCTGGAGATACGAGCGGTGATGACCCTTTATATTATATATTATCAGGCGGCCTCTGTCGTTCAAAAGACGATATTCTTTGTAGGCCCCTGATTCTCCGAGAGAATTATGCCAATCCTATTTTATGGCCAGATAGCCCACTTGTTAGAAAGTTGTTCTCAAACTGCATTCAAATAGATGGTAAGGCAACCCCATTGGATATTTATTTCAGTACTTTATTGACATGCTTCTATGTATCTTGTTATGTCCCTTTGAGGACCTGGTCCCTTTCCAGGTGTAGATGTCCATGAGTATTCGCAGGAGCGCAGATCCGGACTGGTTACCTATATTTCGAGGAGGTCTTCTCTTCGAGTCTCAGTGATTGTTGGTTGTTGAACTTATATTGTGTTTGTTATATTGCACTTATATATTCTAGTTGGTAGTAGATTTGTTTTCATCCAACTATCATCTTGAGATACTTTATATTGAGATCTAGTTTCATCGATATTGGTTAATTATTTATATTTGATTTTCTGTGATAGTTTTTACCACTTATGAATTATTGTTCATTATACAAGGTACGTATGTGTTATGGTATCCATATATTGGAGCTGCCATATACAAGCGGCTGGCATGCTTGCATGTCCTAGTCCTACGTATTTTGGAACTGGAGTGTGACATGTGTGTTAGAGACTGTGAGTATATATAAGTATACTTAGATATATGTGGTTTTAAATTTATAATTTGAAGATTAAAAATAAATTTTAATATTTAAGAATTTTTGAGGAGTTGAGATTTTATGTTATTAAATTTTTGAGGATTCAAATTCAATTCAATAAACATAGTCAAAGCTTTAAAGATTTTTGGAAGTGATTAAAATTTTATTTCAATAATTGAATATTTGACTTTTGAGGAAAGTATATGCATTTTATTTAAAATTATTCGAGAAGTTAAATTTTGAGGATTTTATTTTGAGGATAGTAATTTTATGGTGGGTAAGAAATGTATAATAGTATATGAGTGGATGAAGTGTATGTGTAAGGATCTGTTAGCTTGAGCATGTCTGAGATGGCATTGCAAACTGACTTGCGTGTCCATCTAGAGTTGTATTAGAGAGAGTAGTACTTAGTATGGTGTGTTGTACTTGGTGTGCACTTGAGTGATAAGAACAACTAGTATAAACAATTGTAGTAGGTAAGAGAGTTAGCAGTGGGTGTGATTGTAGTAGAAACTAAGGTACCAAAGGGATAGAGGCATCAACTTTGGATGCATCATTTAACCTATGGTTGTATTAGCAGGTTCTGTTCTTTTCTTTCTTTCTGTTCCTTTTTCGACTATTTGATTGATTGGTTGATTGATTCCTTAGTACCGTATCTTGCATCAGTGATTTTCTTGTTAAAATATAGTTAGTATAAACCCTAACAGAGACTGCAATACCATGACAAAAGAGACCATAACCGTGCATGTTTTCTCTAGATTGCATGTTGTATGACTGTAGGTAGGATTTTCTAAGACCTTGATTGTTGGGGGTTTGACCATAGTGAAGATTAATGAAGAGGTTATGACTTGACAAAGAGAGACAAGGTACCTTAAATTTTGAGGATAAATATTAATTTAAATAAAGAGTTGAGAATTTAATATGGCAAAATTGACGATTTTGTTAAATTATTGATTTTATGAAGATTACGATATGATTGAATTTGTCATTAAATTTTTAGGAATTTAAGAAGATTATCATTATATTGATTTGATTACAAGATATGAAATAAAAAATTTACATTTTGAATGTTGTATTTGAAGATTTTATAAGTATTTCATTATTTGAGTATTATGTAAAAAAAGAAATCGATGAATAAGATCACTAATGGATTAGTGTTTGAATTCAAATTTTTGGGATGAGGATTTAAATTTTACAAAAATGTGCATCGATTGGATTTAAATTAGAAGAGTAAGATGGTTAATGGATTAGTGTTTGAATTCAAATTTTTTGGATGAGATTTTTAAATTTTATAAATATGAATTGATTGGATTTAAAATTAGAGGATTGGATATTAAACTTTGAGTATTTAGTTATTAACTTAAAATTTTGAAGGAGATTGTGATAAGAATGGAATTTGATTTGATTTGAAGATTTTTAGGAATATGATATTTACAGAATTTTAAAATTTTTGTGAAATAACAATATGGATTTACTTCATGATTATATTGCTTGATGAATTTAAATTTTGATGGTAAAATATAAATAAATAAATAAATACAACTATTGAGGATCTTAAATTTCGAGGACGAAATTTTTCTAAGGAAGGTAGACTTGTCACTACCACATTCTAAAATAGGAGTAATTTTTAACTTTTTATTATTTATAAATATTGTGTGTATTTATTTCAAATAATTGCATGATATGTGTATGTGTATATATATATATATATATATATATATATATATATATATATATATATATATATATATATATATATATATATATATATATTATATAGTGTTCTTAATGTATGAGTTAGTATACTAGATCTAGAAGCCCACTGATGAACCCCTGACCAAATTTTAGGGTTGTGGATTTTAATTAGCATTTTCAGGATTTAATTATTGAGGTTGTCATTTATTATTGTGATTTTATTTAATTGTTGTACCTTACCGTTGCTTCAATAATTGGAGCGCTGCACTATCTTTTGCCTTCGAACAAATTTCACACCATTGTCCTAGACGTGCCAGTCTCCTATTCTGACTTTTATGTAACTCATAAATAAGTTTCCTTGTGCTTCATTTTAGTCGCACAATATTCGTCGCGGACGTTTATTTTAAATTCTAAATAAATCCAACTTTGTATCTTTGAGCGTTCTAATCGAAATTGGAGACACAATCTTGACCCATTTTGTTTAACCCAAATTATGATAATATTCTATTCTAAGTCTTCAACATCCATGACACTTGTGTCCCACCTAATTTTAATTCCATGTACTTCCAATTAATTTTAGAACACCATTTACATTCATTTTAATTAAATTGGTGTAAACACCGAACTTAAGCCAAAACTAGATCCAACACCAAACCAAACCCCCATTCACACCCTCAAGCTTTATACTAAACAGCACACATTCTTTTTAACCACTATATCACACCAAATATGGTGTTTTCCCTCATTTAATCCAAAAACCTACTTTCTGTACAATTTTCTAATTTAGGGGACTTTATTACAAATGTGCAATGATGTGTCACCATCCTATTGGTCAAGCATATGAAGAAATTACCCCCATCCTCCCTTTGACCATTCAACTCTCTCTCCCTCTCTTTTCTTTTTGTTTGTGTATTTTTCTCCATGTTTAATATTAGCCATCCATTTAAATGGAGCACCATCTACACCACACACCCCTTTTCAATATATGTAACCCTCAACCTAACCCCTTTCCCAATGCCAACCCTATCCCAAGGCATAGTCGGCCTTAATCCCTAGGATGTCACCATCAACCTCTCTCCTACGTGCTAAACTCCTCCATTATTATTTTCTACATCATCCTCATCATCCCTCAAGAAAAAATAACACAAAATACTAACCCAACTCTTCATTCCATCTCCGTCCCCTTCCCCGTCCATCTCCGGCCATTCCCCGCAGCCGGAGCCCCGGCCATCCCGACCCCTGCCATTGACAGCAGCAGCCTCCCATCTCCAGTTAACATCCCGACCTTATACCACAATCGATCACAGCCACGAACCCGACTTCATACCACAACCAATCACAGCCACCATCGTCTTCTCCTCTCGACCTCCCAAGCAGCCGGACCTCTCTACTACCACGGACTCAGCCCCGCCAGCACTACCTCCACGTTCTCTGTCATCTCCTCCGACAGCAGTCACCGAGCCCAGCCGAACCATCCCCGGCCAGTCCTTCACCCTGCACCGCCATTCTCGACTCCCTCCGGCTATCCATCATCCCTACCCTGTACCGCCGGCCTCCTCCACCGGACACGACTCCGCCCGAGCCTTCCCTTGACAAAACTGACCTCCTCCTCAACATCCCCTGCTGCAACCAGACTCCTCTACCCATGATGAACCGCGAAGCACCACCGCCTCGACCTCCATCGTTCCCTCTTCCCTGTTCTCCGATCCCCGACTACTACTGACCTCGCCCCAATCATCTTCTCGTCATCGATATCCTTATCCCGCAGTCCTCTTCTCTTCCCTCCTTCCTCTAGTAATCACCGCGAGTCCCCACCATCTCCACCATTAACACCATCTCTGACCTGGCCTGCTTATCGCCCCACCGCCGTTCACCCCGACCTCTCCCTCTCTTATCCGACTTTCTTTCCTCCTCCGCCGAGCAGTGCAGCCATCGACTGCAGACCACCTCTCCTCCCTGCTCTCTTCTCCTCCTGCCTAAGCTCCGACTCTAGTAGCAAGCCTCGACCCTGCCTCTTCCCCTTCATCATCATAATCACCTTCATCATCATCATCATCATCATCACCATCATCATCACCTTCATCATCATTATCATCATCACCACCATCATCATCACCTTCATCATCATCATTATCATCACCATCATCAACATCAATGACATTGTCGTCATCGTCGTCCCCGTGCGTGCACACCAAATTTTGTAGCTGCCCTCTCCGTGATTTTATGTGTATGCATGTATGAATAGTATTAGAGGTTAGCGTATTGCTTCATGGTAAGTTTGGTTGATAGGATTGTAGACCCCATGTCGATGAATCTAATAACTAGTTGTGTGTGCATGCATGTGTCTTTAATAACTAATTGGATTATATGTATAAATGTTGTATGGTAATTAAATACTAATACTAGTTATGACTATAGATGTATTTATGTTGTATGACCCTATATGTTAAATGTGTGTATCCCGTGTATTTATATTTGACTAGATGGCCCTGAATATTAGTGAACTGCCTGCCTTGTGTACACTGACGTACTGGCTATAGACGTCTTAGTTTGACTGTCTGATTATGCACAGTAGTCAAGGACCTGACACCCCTGCAGTTGGACGCACATTTGACCATGTTAGTTGACCAGTGTCATACCAAGCGTAGCACCTGAGTTCAGAATAATTATAATTGTGTGTATGTTAGTGTATCGACTGATTCTACATTACTATTATATGATGTCTATAGGACTATTAGATTTTTCAGACAAGACTTCAGAAATAGGACATTGTTATTGCTAGCAGAGGACGACAGGCGAGTACATTCTCTGACAGTTTTCATTATGTTTATCATCTCTATGATTCAAGTTGTATAGCGTATATAATTCTGACACTGTATCATAGTTTTTGTCAATATATATGGAACTGTTGTTAGTGCTTGTACTTTATTCCAATCCTGACTGGATATTTTTTCCAGAGGATCTTGAGGACTTCTGTCCTACACACTATGGACCAGGTATAGATGCAGACTATACACCAAAGATCTTAGAGGAGTCCCTTCCCTTAATGGAGACACTACCTGCAACTATTTAGACAATATTTATTTTATGCATTTGAGGTTTATTTTGAGTTTATGTCGAGACTTATGTTGAGTTTAATTTGAGACTTCTGGAGACTATTAATATTGGACAACTAGACTGTAGTTTATCTCTAATTGAGACGTTATGTTTGCCTTATGTCATTACTTCTTATATTTATCGTGCCATTTATATAGTTATTGTGATTGAGTATATATTATGAGCTATTGAGAGATGATTATTTCATTATCCTCCTTATGGTGTTGATATCATTAACATACTGAGAGTTATGTTTATTATATTTGTGACCTAGACAGCATTCTACCGCCGATGCTGCAGCGCAGGCTGGACGTACCTACGCACTCGTGTCCAAATTTTGGGTGTAGATTATGACACATCGTAGACTCTCATACTGATACTGCGTCTCTCAGATCTTGTCTATCAACAAAGACTGAATCTGCATGCCTATCATTTGTGTCTCTACTCTAGGAATAATAACCTTAATGCCCTAGCTATTCAATTCTGATAGCAAGTAGCAATCCATCTTCAGGTACATATCTACTAGATACCTTCTCAAGCCATCAGTAACTGCGTTGGCCTTCCTAGATGATACTGTAGTAAAATATTTAAATCCTTCATCAGTTCTAGCCACCTACGCTGCCTCATATTCAGCTCTTTCTACGTAAATACGTACTTCAAGCTTTTTTGGTCAGTGAATATTTCTACATGCTCTCCATACAGGTAATGTCTTTATAGATTCAGGACAAAGATCACCGTTGCTAATACAAAATCATGAGTGGGATAGTTCTTCTCAGGTGGCCACAATTATCTAGAAGCAAACACCACCAACTTATTGTTCTCCTCTAGAACACATTCCAAACATTTTTCTTGAAGCGTCGCTATAGATAACAAATCCACCTATTCCTGACAACACTGTCTAGACAGGTGTTGTGGTCAATCTCTTCTTTAGCTTATTAAATGCAGCCTGACATTACTTAATCAACACGAACTCCACATCTCCTTTCTAGTGAGTTTAGTCAACAGCTCTGCAATTCGAGAAAATCCTTCATAAATTTCCTATAATATTCGGACAATCCTAAGAAGCTTCTGATCTCGACAACAGAAACTGGAGTGGTTCAAGACTCTACAATAGCAATCTTCTTTGGATCTACCAATATCCTATCTCCAATTACCACAAGCCCAAGGAACTCTACCTTATCTAGGAAAAACTCATATTTTGAGAGCTTCCCATAGAGCTTATCATTTCTAAGGGTCTCCATCACAATCCTCAGATGCTCCTCGTGCTCCTCTAGTGTCTTTGAATAGATGAGAATGTTATCTTTGAATACCACCACAAATTTGTCAAGGTATTGATGGACCACCTTGTTCATGAATTTTATAACGACTGTTGGGGCATTAGTCAATCCAAACAGCATCACCATATACTCATACTGGCTGTATCTTGTCCAAAATGCCATTTTTAAAAAATCTTCCTTATTTACCTTCAGCTGATTTTAGCCAGGCCTCAAGTCGATCTTCAAAAGTACTCTCGTGCCACTCAACCGATAGAAAAGATCATCTATCCTTGGTAGCGGGTATTTGTTCTTGATGGTGTGGTTATTCAGGGCCCTGTAGTCGATGCACATTTGCACCAACCCATCCTTCTTTAGTAAATAAGACTGGGACTCCCTAAGACGAGAAACTTGATCTACTAAAACCCTTGTCTAGTAATTCATAAACCTACTTCTTCAGCTCTGCTATCTCGCTATTATTGATTCGGTAGACCTGCTGCGACACCGGCTTTGCTCCCAGTAGTAAGTCAAAAAAGAATTCTAGATCTGTATTCGGTGGCGATACTGGTAACTACTCGAGAAATACATCTAGGAACTCCGTAATAATGGAATGTGGCAAGCCCTTCTTCTCTACCATGCCTCTACAAATAATTCTATCACCATGTTCTACTTCTCCTCTCACAAACTCAAATTATGGCTCTCTCTTGGAGGGATAAATAGCACACGTCCTCCACGATAGTCTATGATAGTATGGTGCCTACTCAACCAATCCATTCTGAGGACAACGTCAAAACTCAGAAATGGTATTACGAGTAAACTAGTTTCCAAATCATGGCCTCCGAAGGTAACACGATACCCCCTTATAAGTATCACTAACTAGGATAATGCCTCCACCAGTCATGATCTTACAACTCCTACCCAAGGGTTCTATTACTAAACTATGAGGCTATGCGATACACCATAATCGAATAAAGTAGTAGCTAAAACTGAGTCAAGAAGAATAAAATCGGCTATCACATCCCCGATGGGTTCCGTCTTCTCGACGGTTATTGCAAAAGATTCGTCCTACTAGGGAGCTCATTTATGTTGGTGTTGGGCAAACCGTTGCTGCTCCGTAGGAAGCGATGGTCCCCTTGGTTGTGGGGCCACTGACTGTCCAACTGGTTATCTTTGGGCTGAGGCTCCACCTATAGGAGGTGCGGTAGGACATCTACTCATCTGACGCGCAGGTGATCCACTGAATATGCCCAGACCCAATCTCTTCAAGCAGACCTCCCATGAATGTCCTGGCTTCTTGTAATAGTTGCATAGGAAAGCTTATTGCACTTGCCTCTATGGCTGTTGCTGCACCTGCTGAGTTGAGGCACTTACTATGGAACGATACTGCTGCTGTTGCAGGACGGTCCTTGGTTGAAACTGTGGATGCTTTGATGTCACCTAACTACCATTACCGTCGTAAGCATCCTGATTCCTATTGGTCCGAAGGCCCATATCTACCTTGACTCTCTTAACCTCTGCTAATATGTCAGCAAAAGTCTTATGGGCCAAAGAAATATGGACCTTGATCTCCTGGATCAAGCCCTTTCTGAATCGTCGAGCCCTATCCTCTGGGTTACTTACCATATATTCTGTAAATTGCCTTAGCCTGCCAAACTCTACAGTTTACTCATCCACAGTCATCCCGTTCTACTCCATGTTCTGGAATTGCTTCAACATAACTCCTTTAGCTACTCCTGGAGAGAATTTTCTCTTAAAGTGGTCCTTGAACTGGTCATAGGTCACATCGGGATCCACAAGTCTGGGCTTATTTTTGAAGCAAGAGCGGGTGATAACGTGAAGCTGTAAGTCCACAGCTTCAATTTTCAGGTCCACTCAAAGTTGGGAAACCCTCATGATCCGCTCGATATCCTTGAGCCACTAATCAGCTTAGAGGATTTCCTCGGTCCCCTTGAACGTCTATGGCTTCATATTCTTGAAGACCTGGATGTTACCCACCTTCTGCAGAGTGGGTTGTTATTGCGGTTGCTGGGCAACCCTCTCCATGGCTGCTAGGGCAACCGGCTGGGCATTTTCTATTCCTGTCCTCAGTATTTCTCTCTGTTGCATTTGGGCCTTTTCTTGAACTCCTTCTCCTTCATCATTATTCTGAAGAGCTCATGTAGTGGCGGAGGAGGAGGAAGGCCACCAGATCCAGCTGATGAGGCCTTATGAGATTAGGAAGGTGTGGGAATAGCACCATTAGCTCTGGAATCGGGCGCTCTAGTCTTGGGTAGTATTATGAAAGGTTGAAACAATAAGGATTCAATTGATATAGCACAAGATAAGGTAGTACTCCAGAAGGACAACAATAATGTGGGACATTCGATAACTCGAAGAGAAATAAGGGTTAGCAATTAAACATAGCAGAATCCTAGTTGTGATTAAGTATTTTTCTATTCCTAATATCTTATATCCTATGGATAGCTCACAGTAGTACAACTAACTAAAGTGCCATAACGAGTTCGCAACCTTATGCAAAATTTGACCTGCATGGCCACCATAAAAACTTTTTATGGCCCGCATCCCGAATTTGGGCATGATACATGAACACGCTTAGCCTACACCGCAGCGTCAGTGGAAGAACACTTTACAATAAGCCATAAGTATAATCTGTAACTCACAACATATATACATATCAACACTATACTCAATCACAGGCACTAAATTAAATAAAAGCACCAGAGATAATAAAGAAATAATAGTCTCAAACATGGGTCCGAAGAGTCACCCAAATATTCTTAAAATCCCAAATAGTAATATCCAAAATATAACTAAAAATCTCGGAGAACAATCTGGTCCAAACTAGCTAACTAAAATAAACTACTTTACTTAACTACTCAATCTCAACCGGTGTTTGAGCTCCTAACCCTCCATGATCCTCTTAAAGGGCAAGATCAGGCTCAGTTAAGTCGCCAATATACGGTCCATAATGTGTAGGGATATCATCCTCATCATAGTCACCTAAAATATTGTTATCCAGTCAGGATTGGGACGAGTTTATCATAGTAAAAATAGTTCTAACACATGGTAGAAGCTATAAGACAATAAATAGTAAAGAATATATGATGGAAACAAAACTGAAATCATAATAAAACAACAAGAATAACTAAATATGAAAGTCCTGTCATGGCAATAATGTACAATAATCACAAGCGGTCATAAAAAATAACTGCAAGTATGGGAGAATCAAATAGGAATAAACTAATCTACGTGATTTAAAATACCGTGTCGACATATGAACGGCTAAGGCTAAGAGTAAAACCTGGCAAACCACACGTGTCATGCATGGCTTCTATTATTCCAGTAAGTCTATAGGATAGAAAGGGTAGTTCACACGTCCACTAAGTATTTTCCCTCCTGACTAGTACAACATAGATTCCGAACCAAACACGATAAAACAAAAATAGTCCAGAAAGTCACATATCTTATACAAGAATTCACCATTTACTAAATTTTTGTAACGAGTATAAGGAACAAATAATCAATACTAAGAATGCATTATAGAAACTATCAAGTACTGAAAGTAATAATAAAAATGTACTCGCATGTGGTCCTTAGCTGTGGTACGAATCAATTCCTAAATCAGAGTCCAAATCGCCTATATAGTACAAATTACCACATCATAAGATAATTTATTTAATTCTATTTTAATCCTATTATTCTAAATTTTAGATTAAATCTTAATTTTTGTCCAAAGAACCCAGTCATCTATCGACTTGAGATTCGGGACACACAAATCTAGACGTTTTGTAGACCAAAAAGTCATCGGACATAAAATCTAGACTTTTATGTAGATTCCTATAGATTTCAGCGTTACTTGAATGCTGGAATCAATGGTTTCACAAACTCAAAAGTTGGTAAAAAGTTTTGGCTAATATGGCGCTCAGATGACAATTTCGTCGACTCCCTAACTACAAGTAGGTTGCACAAATTTTAAGTAGAATAAAACTACATGTAGGTTGTACAAATTTTACAATAATAAAATTGTATTTTAAAAAAAAAATTTTGGAAGTTCATCATGTCATCTTTCCAAAACTTCCAGCGGTTCATGATTTCGAGTTCGGGACCTCCCAAAATCTTGAAAATACCAAAATGTATCAGATTTCGGACGACTGACACTCCACAAATTTTACAAAAAAATAGGTTCAGAATTTAAGAAAAAAATTACATTTTCAAAAAATACATATATGTGGTTCAAAAGCAAGAAATGGGGACGCATTTGGAGTCTAGAGCTAGGAATAATGGCTTCATTAACATTAGGGAACCCTAGAAGCGACTCCATAAACTCCGTCTCTCTCTCTCTCTTCTTTAATTAAGTCAGCAGAACTCTACGTTATATATTATATATATATAGGCACAGGGGGCGAAGTTGTGGCTCACGTGGAAATATGGTGGCGCCTGGGCAGATTCCACCTATGATCAGACGGACGGGGGGAAGAGGCTTGACCCAAGCCGAGTTCGACTCTGAGTCAAACTCTGAGCTTGGCCCGGGGACCTGGCTCACCCGTACTCGTGCCCTCGCGATCTCTGACAACTGGGTCCTCTTCTCCGGCTTCGTCCACTGACTTACATGCCCCAGATCGGTTGACTAGGTATTAGAGTTTGATTTTGGTTTTTAATTCCAGAAAGTAATTATTTAATTAGTTTTTCTTTTATAAACTCTTAATAAATAATAAAATTACCCCAAAAATTTTTGACAAAATCAAGAAAATGTAAAATAGGATATTAAACGCTGGAAAATTATTTAGGGTCAAATTTGTCCTCTAGGTTTCCCCTAGAATTTCTTAGAATTCTTAAAAATTTAGATTTTATTTATTAATAATTACAAAAATTCCCAAATGGCCTAAACATGGTTCCAAACCATAGAATGAGCTTCATTGAGTACTAAGGATCTAATGTTCCCCAATTGGTGAATAAATTATAAAGATGTATGTATATTATTTAACATATTATTAGTAGTATATTCGGAAAGTTGGTGCTACAATAAGTCAGATGTTGCGAGTCCAGTGGCGCAAATTTATTTACAATATGATGAGCGAGTACAAATAAATTGGATAATTTGTAAAAGTGCTGTTACGGGGACATTCGACGGATACGAGTTGAATTTGTCCTGCAAAGGCAACCAATTCGAATTTGGTCGAAGCCCACACATCCATAATTACTTTATGCTCCTTTCGATGCAATTAATATGTGATAGGATGGTCCGATTTGTCGGAATCAACTCTACATCGGGGTTTTTCAATGTGTTTTAAAAGTAGTTTTCGTGATTTTCTACTTGGGTTTTGCTACATAATTAGGGTTTAATGATTTACAAATAATATATCAATACAAAGCTGGTTATCTTGTCTACAAGTCTACTCTAGTGGATTTCTAAAATACTAATTATCCAAACGGGAATCAATGTCACAAGTTGGGATTTTAAGTGCACAAACTGTTTTTATACTTAGGGTGTTTCAGTTAGTTTTTCGAGTTTTGCACATTGGTTTTCATCAATTGAACCAACATATAATTCCAAGAAAATTACATATTCCTAAATAGGGTTAAGTATATTATGTATAAAATTTGACAGATAAAAAAATAATCGATTATAATAGAAGGAATAGGACGATTAACAAGGGTACCTGACTTCTTTGGGTGGCTGAACCAAACGTGGTTCTCGGACTGTTGTGTCCACTTCGATGGCTCTTTGGAGAGTTCAGGTGGTTTTTAAGGTGCATGGGACATCTGCTAGTCTCCCAGAACTTTGAGTTTAGAATATGGAGGTGTATACGGCTGTGGGAAAGTGAAATAGGATTTTGGTTTCGGTTTATATACCTAGGTTTCCATCTGATTTCTACTTGGAATTTTTTTCTATTTTAGAGTAGGATTTGGGTTGGGTTGGGTTTCATTTTGAAGAGGATATGACTAGGTACTCATAAGATTTCGTTTCGTCCAATTTGATCAAGGTTTGGTAGGATTTTGGTTAGGTTGAACATAGTGTGTTTTGGTTTCGCTTTAGCAGCTCGGTGGTCGGGTTCCAACTGGTTTCAGGTGAGTTGAGTGACACACAAAATTTTGAATATCTCACGAGTTATTCAATATAGTTTTCCTTTATTTTGCACTAAATTCTTTTCTTTTCTAATTCTTTTATAATTGTTTTTAGGTAATTTTATGTACTATAATTATTCCTTCAGGCCAATTTTCCTCACAGTATTTTATTACTTATTTTATTATTATTGTTTATTCATTTTTATCTCCTTAAACTATAATATCACTTTAATCATTTATATCTATTCCGAAACTTTCTATTAAAATTAGAATAATAATTCCTTTATTTTCCTACCAATTAATTTATTAAAATTTGATATTATTATTTATTTATCTATTAGAAATATATTTATAATTTTGAGGAATTTATATTGTACCCAACTTATAAAATTTTGTCCGCAAAATTAAGAAAAACTAACATAGGAATAAGGATGAGAATGCAATACGGTAGAAAGAGTAAGGTAAAATTTGTACCTTAATTTTTTAACAGATTAGAAAATGGTTAAGTATGTCATCATCGCACTCCCATATGGTTTCTCCTAGCGAGTGATGCTTCCAAAACACATGAACCAAGGCAATGGACTAATTAAACAAAACCTTCAGTTTTCGTTATAGAATCTCCATAGGCTACTCTTGGTATAACATACTCGGCCCGATGGTGATCTCGGAGTGATCCAAGACATAAATTTTGTCTGCCACATATCTTCTTATCTAGTATACGTAGAATATGCCATGAACTCCGATAAGTGAAGGAGGCAATGCCAATCTATAAGCAACCTCTCCAATCCGCTCTAATACGTCAATCAGTCCAATATACCTTGGACTCAGCTTGCCACGACCACTATAGCGGATGGTGCCTCTAGTTGGCGATATCCTTAATAAAATATGTCTGTCCTTATTAAACTCTAAAGGTCGACCATAAAGATCTGCCCACTGCTTCTATCTGTCTTGTGCTACTCGCAAGTGCCCATATATCATCTTCACCTTCTCCACTGTGCTAACAACAAACTCAGGCCCCAATATCTGACGTTCTCCCATTTCACTCCGACATACAAGAAATCTATACTTCCTTCCATACAATGCTTCAAATAGAGCTATTTGGATGTTCGCTTGATAGCTATTATTATAAGAAAACTCAATTAGTGATCCTTCCATGATCTTCTAAAGTTTAACATGCATGCCCTCAATATATTCTCTAGTGTCTGAATAGTATGTTCTAATTGTCCATCTGTCTATGGATGATAGGACATAGTGAACTTCAGACGAGTTCTAAGGCTCTCCTGCATGCTCCTCCAAAAGTGAGATATGAATCATGTTTCTCATTCCGACATAATATTAATTGGAACACCGTGCAATCACACAATCTGCCTCATATATAAATCAACCAAGATTTCAGTAGATTGACCAAATCTGAAAGGAAAGAAGTGAGCGGACACAGTAAGTTGATCCACGATCACCCATAGAGCATCATGTCCACTTGGACTCCTTGGAAAACCCATGATAAAGTCCATAGTGGGTGGTCCCACTTTTATTCAGGAATCGAAAGTGGTTACTGTAATCCTACTGATTTCTGATGCTCAGTATTTACCTGCTGACACAACAAGCATTTGCTATGAAAGGAGCTACCTATCTCTCTTTATCCCCTACCACCAAAAATGTTGCCTCAAGTATCGATACATCTTAGTATCTCAAAGATGAATCGAATATATTGAGTTATGAGCATCTTCTATCAACTCTTGTCGAAGCTCTCCGTTAGGCATATATAGATGATCACCACATCTCAATGTCCCATTGGCATGAATATAAAATCCAGTATGTACTCTTGTATAAGTCCTCTCCCTCAATATATGGAATCTAGCATCTATAGGTTAAGATGCTCTGATCTAGTCTACTAGCGAGACTGCATTTGCAAGTTAACTAGCATACCATCTTCTTCTTTTAATACAACCTCTATGACAAGCTCCGACAGGTCCTATAACATCTATATTTGCACCATCAAAAAGAGCGCAAAGGCTTACAGCTCAACGCGTTTTCTACAACATTAGCCTTGCTTGGGTGATAATGCAGCTCGATCTTGAAGTTCTTTATCAACTCAAGATATCATCTTTGCCCAATATTCAGCACCTTCTGTGTGAAGACATACTTGAGGATCTTAGGGTCTGTATAAATCTCTACTCGTTACACATATAAGCAATGCCTCCACAATTTAGGGCAAAGATAACTACTATAAGCTACAAGTCATGCGTCAGATAATTCTTCTTATGAAGTCATAACTGTCTCGATGCATACTCAATCACCTTATCATGTTACATCAAAATGCATCCCAGTCCCTTCATAGATGAGTCAATGTAAATCACGAAGCCTCCTGATCCTAATAAAATAGTCAAAACTGGGGTCGTCGTTATTAACTCCTCAAAAGCAGCTTGGCACTCATTTGACCATATGAACTCTCTGTCCTTGCAAGTCAACCGAGTCATAGGCTCTACCATCCTTGAATAGTTTTTCATGAACTATTGGTAATATCCTACAAGTCCAAAGAAAGTTCTTACTTCCGACGTTGAAGTAGGAACGGGCTATGTCTCTACTGCCAAGATTTTCTCCGTATCTATCGAAATACCATCTCCAGTGACTACATGCCTAAGGAATGAGAACTTCTAAAAAAAACTCACACTTGCTAAGCTTCGTATATAAGTTGCTTTTTCCTTAATGTCTTTAAGAAAATTAGTAAGTGCTGCTTATTCTCCTCGTGGCTCTTCGAATAAATAAGAATGTTATCTATGAAGACAACAATAAATTGGTCCAGTTACTGATGGAAGACTCTATTCATCATGTTCATAAAGACACCTAGAGTATTAGTCAAACCGAATGTCATGACTAAAAACTCGTAGTGCCCTATCTTGTCCTAGATGTAGTCTTCAAAATATATTTCTTCCGGACATTAACCTGATGATAGCCTGACCTTAATTCTATCTTGGAGAATACCTTGGCTCCCTTTAACTGATAAATAGATCATCAATACGTGATAGAGGGTATTTGTTCTTTACTGTCATAGCATTCAAAGCTAAGTAGTCAATGCACATGTGTACTGACCTATCCTTTTTGGGTACAAACAACACTGGATCTCCCCAAGATGATGCATTCGATTGGATATAGCCTTTGTTCTCTAATTCTTCTAATTGCGCCTTCAACTCATCCATCACTTGCTTCACCAATCGATACACATTCAAAGCAATAGGTGCTGCTCCCAGAATTAACTCGATGGAGAATTTTACCTCTCTATCTGGACTAGCCCTAGTAAATCATCAAGAAATACGTCTTTGAACTCCTAAATAATAGGGGCATATGAGACATTTTTTTTTGCCTATTATAAAATTTTTGCTGCGTTGTCATGCATCTCGGAGATCCTCGTGTGAACTCGAGTTTTGGCTGGCCTGGTGGTATAAATAAAAGACTCCCTCCATAGCAGTCGAGAAAAATATGATACCAGCTTAGCCAGTCCATCCCAAGAACGTCATCGAAGTTTGGCATAAGAAAAACCAAAAGTAGAGCCTTTATTTCACTACTATGGATTACTACATAATAAGATCTATATTTTTTGCTAACAGGGACAATTCCTCCCCCGGTGAGAAATTTAATATTTTAGGCAATGGTGTGGTAGGAATATCATGCATGGCAATAAAACTAGAATATATGAAAGAATGTCTGGCTCTAGTATCAAATAGTATTATAGCAGGAAATGTAGCAACGAGAGTAATACCTATTATGAACTCTAACTCATGCTCAATAACATCTGCGATCATGGTAAACGTCTATCCAATTCTCTGATTACCCATCTCCTACCTCGCCTATCTGAACTGACTCCCTGATCGGCTAAAGGTAGTTCCCTCTAAAAACCTCATGCGCGGGTGGTCTTTGCGCTCCTAGTCCCTCAACCACTGGCCTTTACAACTACTGGCCTACAGTAGGAACGGATAGTGCTGGCCTCTGGATTTGATGTATCGTAGGGGCCTTCATTTGTTAGCAATCCCTGGCATATTGTTTGCTAGACCCACAAAAAAACAATTGTCAAAGCATCGACCACAATCCCTCTTAACATGCCCATCTTTACCACAATAATGGAAAGTAGGCTTCTCTTAAGCTCTATATGGTCCAGTCATTTGTTGCTGCTAATATAATAATAGACGTCTAATCAGTCCGCTCTAGGCCGCTATGGATTGTACAACTGCTGGAGTGGGGCATTGCTGCGTCTGTTGTGGCTCCTACAAAACGAGTTCCTGATTTCTTGCTTCCTCCAAAACTACTGCATGCGATATCCTTGACTGGGTACTAGTGAATCTCTTAAGGTCAGGTGATAATCTATGGTTAAATCTTTTGGTTCTCACCAGCTCTTTGAGAATCAGTATTGTACCAAATTTACTCAATCATTTAAAGAGTTTGTAGAACTCTTCCCAAGTAAGATTAGCATCAAAACGTCTCTGCTCAGCTTTCCAATGGTGAGCGTTTTCAAGTAGAAGGTCCACTGTAGTCATCCACAGGTTCGCTTGGAGCTGCGATGCCTTTAACAACTTTTCAATGCTAATGAGCCACTCGGTGACTTCAAGCCAAGTCTCGGTAGCTCTAAAATACTTTAGATTTATCAGAGTGAAGTCCTTGATGCTGCTTTCATAGGTTCGTGGCACTAGTGCTGGTGCATGGCATGTGGTAGCGGTGGAGGCCTGTTTATTGCAGTTATAAATGCTTGCCTCAATAACTCATTTTGCTGCCAATGGCTTTTATTATAGCTTGTAAGAACTGCCTCGAGGTGATATTCGCGTCGGTCAAAGAAATGGTTGTCGAGGTGGCACAAGAGGTATCTATACTATGAACTGGGGTACGAACAGAGGAGGTGGTGGTGGTATATACCCTACCTGGGGTATTGCAGTTTGGTGCTTTTTATGTCCCACTGGAGGTGCTGGAAAATGGGTATTCTGCTGCACTAACGGGGGTATCTTTCCTGGCTGTGGTGGTTGGCCCTGCTGGAGTGGTATAGTTAGGGACACCATCCAAGAAGGCAGATCTCCCGATTCCTCCTGATTTGCATAATCGCCTAAAATAATGGTGAGGGTAGCAACACATCAATTATGATGATTCTTCTTGCTGGGACGAAGATAAGGACAACGTTAGATCAAATTTGTGATTGATATGAATCAAGAAGTCAATGATAGTTAAAAAAAAAATCAAGGGAGGTGATTTAAATAAGTGGATGAGATCCTAAACTCTAATCCTATTTCCAGACTTGGTCGGTATAGTAACATAGCCGAAACAATATTTTCCCGACCTGCAATGGCCACAACAAAAATATGTCATACCCTAGTTTTAAAATACGTAGGACCATGTATATGTAACATGCCAACTGGTATATATATGACAAGTCCAATATATAGAAACCATAATACACATATTCGTTGTATAATAATACATCCCACAACAATAATATATATGAAGGTCAATGTTACACTATATCTCATCCATCTATAATAAATGAAAGCAACTAATTAAAAGATCTAAAGGTTCAAATTTGAAATAATCCAAAATAATAAATAGTCGGGTGGAGACAAATCCCTACCAAATGACTAAATAAAAACTATAATGATAGTGGAGTCCGACCTCCAATATAAAATAGTCCACTAAATAAGTTTAAAAAACTAAAGTTAAAAATCAAGCAAACTCTGGTAGCAAGGACTCATCATCACTATGAGTATTGTCTGGTCCAGGTTGGTACTCCTCAGGATATTGTGGCTCAACTATACTTAGAGAGATCCCCAGGTCCTATTGGGACATAACAAGATACATAAAAACTTGCCACATACTACAATCATGATGCATCAGGTATCCTAATTGTCTATGTGAATGCAGTTGAGGATAGCCTTTTACACCGGGGCTCTTCTAACAAAAATAAATGCACGGCACACTAATTCTTATCCAAGACACTAAAGGCATATAGATGAAAGGTAAATAATAATATCACCTATTAGATTAAATCATATCCACCACTCGTCCACCTAGTAACTGCTATGGTCACTAATACAATATACTAATGGCAGTTACGTACTAACAATCGTACGTCCCACACGTATCGATGGTTAGTCGAATATGCAAGTTCATATACTAAATGAAAATCATAACTCGTGTCAAACAAATATCATGACCATAGAGATATAAGGATACCTCACAATCTTAGGATGGTCTCATAACTCTAGGTCAACGTAAATAGTTAACCAAGATGACTCATTCCGCCGTTGCACCCAAGTCTTTCTTGGATACACAATTTAATATCATAAATACTAAAAAAATAAGTTATAAATCTAACATGCTGAAACAAATACGAAAAAAAGTAATGAAGGCAAGGTATACTTGTTTGGAAACAGTTCGGTGGTGAAAAGTCTTGACGACACACATGGCAAAACAGAAGATACGAAAGTGAAGCAGAAGTCCCCGAATGCTAAAATAAACATCACCAATATTTCTAAAATAAGAGAGAGAGTCAAAAAATACTACCAATTCATCCAATTTAGATATTAGGACAAAAATAGTAAATTTGGGTCAAAACAGGGTCTACATGTGGTCTACTTTGTACCGAAAAGCATGCCAAAACTGAAGTCTCTAAATTCAGCATTTTATAGGTCAAATAAAATCTAACCAATAATATGAACTCAATGGTGTTCTAGTTATGGATTATGCTAACCCGAACACAAAATCGCTCGCCAAGTCGAATCGTGTGGTTTGCGAAACGAGGATTCATCAACTATCTCTGAATCGGACGAAACTCGGGTCATTCAAAAATTCAGAGGCTGCAAGTCTAGCTGCAAAAGTTTTATTATGATCCGATGAGCGAGTACAAACTAATTGGGTAATTTGTAAAAGTGCCTATATGGGAACTTTTGACGGATACAAGTTGAATTCGTCGTACACATACAACCAATTTGAATTTCATCAAATCTCACAGGTCCACGTTTACTTTAGCTTCTTTCGATGCAATCAATACATGATGGGGTGGTCCGTCTTGTCAAGACCAACTCTGTATCGTGTTTTATCATTGTGTTTCAAAAGTGTATTTTTTATTTACAATGTGAGTTTTGTTGCAGAATTAGCATTCAATGATTTGCAAATAATATACCAATACAAAGCTAGTTATGTTGTCTACAAGTATGGTCATGTGGATTTCTACATACCAATTATCCTAACGGAAATCATCATCTAAAGTTTGGTTTGTAAGTGCATAAACTATCATTATACTTATGGTATTTAGTCAATTTTTTTAGTTTTGCACCTAGGTTTTCATCGATTAAACCATGATATGATTCCAAGAAAATTGAATATTCCTAAGGAGCATTAAGTATACTACGTATAAAATTTGACGGATCAAAAAATGAACGATTATAATAGAAGGATCAGGACGATTAACAGGGGTACCTGCTTGCTTTTGTCGGCTAAACCAAACGGGGTTCTTGGGGTTATTGTGCCGACTTCGATGGCTCTTCAGCGAGGTCAAGTGGTTTTTTAGTTACGTGGGACGTCTGGTAGTCTCCAGAAACTTCGAGTTTCAAATATGGAGGTGTATACGATTGTGGGGAAGAGAAAAAGTGTTTAGGTTTTGGTTTATATACCTAGGTTTCCTTTTGATTTCTACTTGGATTTTTGCCCTGTTTTAGACTAGGATTTGGCTTGGGATTGGTTCCATCTGGAAGATGAAGGACTAGGTTCACATAGGATTTTGTTTAGTCCAATTTAGTCAAGGTTTGGTAGGGTTTTGATTTGGTTGAACATAGGGTGTTTAGGTTTGACTTCAGCCATTAGGGGGTCGGGTTCCAGGGGTTTAGAGAGAGTTGAGTTACTCGCAAAATTTTGGGGAGAGTTGAGTTATTCAATATAGTTTTTATTTTTATTTTCTAAATTCTTTTGTTTTATAATTTCTTTGGTAATTGCATGTATAGGAATTATTCCTTCACACCAATTTTTCTGACATTATTTTATTACTTATTTTATTACTATTATTTATTTAGTTTCATCTCCTTAATTTATAATATCTTTTTAGAAATTTAAATTTTTTTTGAAAAATTCCTATAAAAATTAGAATAATCATTCATTTATTTTCCTACCACTTAATTTATTAAAATTTGCTATTATTATATATTTATTAAGAAATATATTTATAATTTTGAAGGGTTTACAGTACATACATATATGATTGTAAAACTAATTATAGTCTAGTATATACAATCATATCGCCCATAAGAAGGAACAAGCTCTTTGAACTAGGGCTAACACATGCCCCAGGCTAAAGCCTAAAAGACTATACAAATACAAAGTCGGTGGAGAGAGAAACCCATTCATGCTCTTAGGTCATGGTTCTGTTATACATGGCATTGGCACAAGCTGTCACATTCAACTTGATTTTCACAATCGACAAAACCCTGACTCGATATGTACAAGTACAATTGAAGACAACTACGTTCAAGACTGCGATACTAAAACAACACAAAGTCTGACAGAGATTGCAACAACAGAGTTGTTTTGTCTATGTATTTTTTTGTTGAGTCTATGACTTATGTACATTGGTTTGACAATTGGCACTAGAAAGCTCAAACCCATATTAAAACCAGAGCCTAGTCCACTCAAAAAAGAGCCTTCATAAATCCAAAGCTAACCAATATTCATGTCAACCAAATTATCTAGCCCTAATATACTCAAATCAAACATGAATCCAACCTTAAACATGCCAACCGAACTCAGACCGATTTTACTTCATACTCTGCCCAAACTCGATTAGGATAAAACCTAAACCCTAGTCAGCCTCCTATTCCTAAATACCACGCTCCGAACGTTCAAATTTATGAAAGTTTGGCATCCGAACAATGGCCGAACTCGCTTCAGAAAATGCTATAAATAAAGAAAATATTTCACCATTCTAACTCACTCATTCAATTTCTATTCTTTCTTCTATTTTAATCCTTAGCTAAGTTATAAATTTTTCCATTCCTAAGAGCAACTCTAATAGCCTTCTAATGTCAAGTTTGATCTCGGTTATAAGTCACGAAGTCTTATAAAAAGCTTAGAAAAATAAGTTTCAGTTTAAGACTGAAGTCGGCATATTCTGCGATAAAACAAAAGTGCATGGTTTGTAAGAAGTCTGCAAGCCTTCGGATCAATGTTAGTGCTATTGTACGCTACTTCAGAAATAGTAAATTAACTCCGAACGAGAGTTCTCGGGCCTAGACTTGTCCTCCACGAGGAAAACAAGGATAAAATCTTGATGTCTTTTCTTTCTAAACTTTACTTACCTATATAGTTGAGATATTACTTACTCTTTTTCGTAAATATTTTTGCTTTTATTTTTCAAGTTGGTTATTGCCTTAGATTAAATTGGATTGGTATCACACATACTCTATTCACCCCTCTCTAGAGTGACTATAGTTGCCACTTTAATTGGTATTAGAGATTAGTTCTCTTTATCAAAGCAAGGACTCTTGATCAGGATTAACATCCTTGAGTAGATCTATGGCAAGTACAAGATCCATTTACACCAACAATAGTGAAGGCCAGTCCATAAATAGGCAACCCAAATTTGATGGTACCAACTGCACGTACTGGAAAATACTAATAAGTTTTACTTGAAGTCTCTTTATTTTGACTTATAGATCAAAGTTATAGATGGGTATAAAAGCCTGCCAGAATAGTTATGGAAGGTAACCTTATTGAAAAGTCTAATGATAACTATACTGATATGGAGAAGAAATAAGTTAGTCTTGATACTAGAGCTAATAATGCTTTATTCTGTGTTATAAACATGATAGAATTAAATAGAGTATCCACCTATACCACTTTGTTTGAGATCTATAAACTTCTTAAGGGGACTCATGAAGGAACCATTCAGGTGAAGTAGTCCAAGATAAGCAGACTAATTCATGAATACGAGGCATTCGAGATGAAGCCAAATGAACAATTACTCAGCTGTTCGCAAGGTTTCTTGGCATCATCAATCCTCTATCCTCTTTTGGCAAGGAGTACACCAAACATGTATAGATCCACAAGGTGCATTAAGGACTAATCAAGAATTAGAACACCAAGGCTACTACGATCATTAAAGAAAATAATCTCACCACAATGTCAATTGAGGCACTCATGGGTAAGCTGATAACACATGATTTGGATCTCAAAAACTTTGAGGAGACATCTACAAAAGTAACGACGATCGCCTTTAAATCTCATCAGCAAAAAGTACAAGAAATGATACTTAAGACAAAAAATCAAATAATGAGGATTTGGCCCTCATATCCATCAACTTCAGAAAATTCTTGATGTTTGAAAAATCAAGTCGAAAGAAAAATAGTATGAAGAAGATGCGCTTATCTGCTACAACTGCAAGAAAGTCATTCATATCAAGAAGGACTACCCTTCAATTAAGAATAGAAGTCACTATGAACAAACATGCAAGAGAAGAACTTCATCAAGGAATTATTTAAACAAAGGCATATAGTGCGAGAGGGAAGCAAGTGATTCCAAAGAAGAAGAGAATCATCACCACACTGCAAATGTATGTCTAATGGCATTATAAGACAAGATAACTTCAAACACTCCTTACAAAAATTTTACTTTTAATGAATTGTCAGATACGTTTATTGATTTGCTAGAAGGCCATAGAAAGATAAGAAATAAGAATAAGCAAATTAGGAAAAAGCTACAAGACCTACAAACTGAATACATGAAACAATCAAAATTATTAGATGAGGTTAAAACCATTACTGGTGATACGAGAAAATAAGTTCTTTAAAGTTAACTTTGCATAACCTCTTCAAAGTGTTGAAAAGACTACAAAAGGGAATACAAAACTTAATGATCTTTATGAAGCAGAAAAGAAAAAGTATAACTTAGCTGCACAAAGAATAGATGCACTCAATAATAATTATCAAGAAGTCTATGACACCTCTAAAAAGTTAGAGATTAAATTGAAAAAATAGGTAGTACAACTTATAACCCAGTTTAACACAAGACACGTAACAAATCACAAGGTCACTCATCATTAGAGACAAGTTAGCAAAGCTAAAGCTTCTAGTGATCATGTATTTTACTACAAGTATCCATGAAAAATACATCACACTACTACACACATTCATAAAGTTGTACCTAGCTATAACATTCATGTTACATGTCATTACTGTGGTGCATATGGACATATGTCACCATATTATATAAATAGAAAGATAGTTGATATGAAGGTTTGTATGTGGGTTCTAAAAACTAACAAAACATGACCTAGAAGAAATGGGTACCAAAGGTCACATCTTAAATTGTTGTTGTAGGTGGACCGACCTACACATGCTAGAAGCAAATGGATTCTCAATAGTGGTTGCTCATGACATATGGCAGGCGACGCTACACTTTTTGCTACGCTATCGATGAAGAATGAAGGATACGACTCCTTCAAACATAACCTTAAAGGTCACATTATTGGTAATGGTGATATCAATAAATATTATTTTTCTATTATTAAGAATGTTTGTCTTGTAACAAAATTAAAACATAACATTATGAGTGTCAATTATCTTCTTGATAATGGTTATGCAGTCAATTTTGTTAAAGATAAATATTTTATTAATGATTTATCTAGTAGCAGAACTATATATGAAGGAGTTAGAAAAGTTAATATTTATGTTTATTATTTGTCAAAAAATACTAACCAAGTAGGAAGATGTATACTTGCAAACAAAGATTAGATTTGGTTATTGCATATACGACTGTGACATGTAAACATGGATACCATCTCAAGACTCTCAACAATGAAGCTGGTAATTAAAGGATTACCATAGATCACTTTCTAGAAGGACATGGTATCTGCTGAATGCATGAAAAAGAAACAAATCTTTATTTAAATCTATCAACGTTGTAAGTACTTCAAGGCCTTTATAATTGCTTCAAATAAAATTATTTGGACCCAATAGAGTCAACAGTCTTGGTGAAAAACTCTACGCTTTTGTTATTGTTTATAACTTTTCTAGATATACATGGGTGTAATACTCCAGTCCCAAAATAAGTAGGACTAGGAATACGTAAACATGCCAGCTACGCATTCAACCAGACTCTTGTCTGACTCGAATACGTATAAGCTGTACTATAATGGTCTCTATCTTGATAACACAGAAAATATATCTATATCTCAATCCACAATGAAACAAATACAAGAATGGACAACATATATATATCATAGTGTGCACCCTACTCCATACTTGTTCGAATAGACTCGAAAGAAATAGCATTAGTCTACAAATACTAGGCTACATCAACAGAAATAAGTAATGAGAAATAAATATAAATATGGAAGAATATGATGCACGTTCAACTACATATACCTAAAACTTGAAGAAATAATCATCCACCAATATACTCTACTAATCTTGCTCAGCAATAACCTAGGGACAAATTTTAGATCCAGGTCCTAAAGAGACATAGCAAAGTACAAATAAATATGCCAAAGTAAACAATAAATAGCTCAAGGGTACTTAGGGTCCTAACTAAAGTAACCCTCTATATGAATGCACATGAGAACGTCACTCGCATGCTATACCACCAAAGTGTGACTATAAAAATCTCCAGGTTTCGTCAGGGAACCTGTAGTAACTATGTAATCTTTGGGACCCTGATAAGAGTGCACGGTAACTATGATAAAAAGTAGTATCCCAGAGCTTTGAGTATGCTCTCCCCTCCCAATTTAACCTCACATCTCATGTCCAAAACACGCAAGATCAAGCACTAACTATGTACCGAGTCAACTATGTATATATAATCATATCATATATCTCATGTCATGAGTCCTATCCTAGCATATAATTCGATATCCCTAAATATCTCAAGTATGGATTATGTCAATGCAATTCGTATCAAGTGTCCTAAGGTATATCGTGCAAAAAATAGCACAAACAGGACAATACGACGATAATGCAACTAATCAATACACGACTCCATTGGCAGATGTTGGCACCCAAATATAACTCGAATGCTAAGTAATGACTACAGTCCTATGGTCATAATATGAAATAGGCTAGAAAATAGAAGTACAACAAGATCCAGTTAATAAATACAAGATAAAAGAACTATAACCAATGACAAGGTACACTTTCTTGTATCCTGATGCTGCATAGAATCCTGTCCAACGTCCACGTCTGAAGATACTGTAGATCCAAACGTCCTAAAGAATAAATTAAAATAAATTAAAAATAACTCATGCATTAATATACTTTATATTTTAGGTCTAATGGGATTATAGTATATAACTAACCTATTTTTATATAGATCCATAAAAATGCTATATTATATAGTCTATTCCCTCTTATAACAAATACTACACCTATAATCATATTTTATTAATTTTGGGATTAAATTATGTCTTAGTCCTTCGTATCAGTTTTTTGAAACTTCAAACGGATCATTTTTTCGTGTTAGAAAACTCCCAAAATCACAAAAATACTGAAACACATTCTTCTTTCGGACACCTGATACTCTAATAATTCTACAGAAAGTTATAGAATAAATTTGGCTATTAATTTATAATTTTAGAAATCAAACTTTGACTTGGTTATTTTAAAAAAATTGGAGATTAAATGGAGTTCTGAGTTGGAAGTTATGGCCTTCTTAACTTATTAGGGCTGCTAAAAATGAGGCTAAAATTATATGACGAATTTGGACTATTTTGGGCAAAATAAAAATAGTTGATGTAACATTAACCTTATTTCTATGCAAACATATAATTAAAATAACTTGAAAAATTATATACTCATTAAATCTAATTTCTCCACCCTTATTAAAACTTCTACTTGTTGTCATAATACCATCTATTGATTAGAAATTCAAAAAAATAGGTTTGAGAGTAACCTTTGGAAATTAATCATTAATGGAGATCCTAAGAAAAAATCCAAGCTCTCCATATTTCACTTTCTTCTTCTCCAATTTTCAAATTGAATTTGGAAGAGAAATGAGGATAAAAAGTGATTAGGTTTGGAGTTTGTAAGACGAGAGAAAAGAAATAGGGTTTTATTTGTGAAGAGAATATATATATGTATATATATACATGTGGAGGGTGGGGGGAGTTTGTAACATGCGGCCAAGTAGGGTAGAGAGGCTGACTAAATAGAGTGGGAAGGATGGGTTGGTTGGTTAGGGTTTGTTAGTAGGAAACTTGTTAGGGTTTTGATGGAAAGCTTGGGCTTTACATAGATAGTTGGTTGTTGGACCCATGGTTGAGATTTGATGCGATTTTATTCTATGATTCAGATTTAATGGGGATGTTCTAGCCCTTAGAGAGGCTTTGGGTTCACTTCGGTCAAGGTGGTGGGGTCTTTATGAGATTTCACTACATCAAAAATACATTTTTGTGACGCTTATAAAAAAGTTATTATAACATTTTAGAAAAAATCGTTACAAAGATTCATAAAATCCTCCTAATATGACAATTTAGAGGAATTTTTGGCCTATTATAACGTTATATATAATATGTACTTTTATTAGTGTTCTATATTCGAGCGTTATAAAATGTTGTAAAAAATATTTTCTTGCTCTTAATCCTCTATTTTTTCTTGTTTCGCTCAAATTTTTTTTGACCCAATAAAAACTGTCTGCCCTCTCTCTATCTCTCCTCCTTAATTTCATCTCCTTCAAGGGAACCCCACACCCTTCTCCTCATCATTCCATATTCCAAACCCTAAGCGGGCTTTATCTTCTACTCATTCTTATCTCGCGAGAACCGCAAATCCCTCATCCTCCTTCAAAACCCATACCCTAACCCAACCAAACCCTAACCCGGTTGGATCCTACGATAGATCTAGTTAGTTCACCACATCGAAGCAACGGTCGTTCTTCTCCGGTGATTGAGCCTGGAGCAGCGGAGTTGACGGCTCGTGGTGCAGCCCAAGTCGAACCCTCATGGTGGAAGATTGGTGACTCTGACGGCTTCTCGGCGGGAACGATCCATCACCGTTTTGACAATATTCTTCTTATCATAGTCATCTTCTCCGGTGGTATGAATTGATTGACTGTCACTTCAATACAACTGTGAAGGTTCAGTTACTCGACGACGGATCCTTCGAGTCATTGTAAGTTGTTTAGGTTTTTATTTCTGGTGTTTTGAATCTCTTCCCTCCATTTTTGATCTCAAATATCAAATCCCAAATCTGTACCATTGGATATTATTTGACCGTGCACATCATGACTCTGAGAGGTGTATTCTGACAGGAATAAGAGAATTTTGGTTGGGGAATTATTAGATCCTCAACGTCAAGTTGGTATCCTCCATAGGTGAGTTTGATCGCCATTCGTTACTTGTTTGATCGTTTTAGTTATGATTTGGTGCACAATTGAGTTCAAAATCAATTGGAACCATGTTTGCAAATACATACTTAGTTCTTGATTAAGCTTCTAAATCTATTCTTGATCAGTCCTATTTGATTTTTGAACTGTCTCCACACAGGAAGTTGAGCAGATCTATCACTCGATCATCGATGTTCAACGTAAAGCTGTGAGATTCGTTCAACGATAAGCTTTCGGTAACTATTAGTCTAAGGCGATGGGGTCTGAGGAATTAGATTAGTTCCGATGAGCTTCATATTTGTCCCGGCGCTATGCTCGTGTAAGTCATGACTCCTTTATTTTTTCCTTCTATCGAATAAAAAGTTTTCAATTAGTTCTTTAGTTTGGAATCAAGAATATAGGCTAGGGTGGGTGAACTAGATTACTTAGGGACAGAATGGAGACTCTTTACCAATGGGTCGGGTGCTAGAAAATATTTAATTATCCATTAGATTTAGTAAATTATATTAATGTTATAAGTTCAATAGAAATTAAGTTCATTTAATAACTTAAACTAGTTCTTGATTTAATAAGTTAGAATTGGGCCAGGAGTATTATCAAAATTACTATCTGATACCGAGTATGACAGGTTATATTTTTATTTTCTTTTTAGTATGACAAGTTATATATATATATATATATATATATATATATACATATATATATATATATATATATATATATTGAGTGACTATTAAAATACTGCAAGGCTATACATCTTTTTAATCTACTAAGCATATACGTGTAAAAATATATTGAACGTAAATTATATTAATGGTCTATTTTTTGTTGTTTTATATTTCTTTACATGGAGATACTCTTAAAAGAAAAGCAGAGCAGCATCGAAGAAGTCGTATAAATCTGCAATCTTTTATGGAAAAATGGAAAAGATGACAACACCGTGTTTTCTTCAACAGAAAGTGAGGGAAGGGTTAAAGGAAACGAAATGGTATTGTGTTCTTTGGAGGAGAATTTTATTTATTGATGTAGCCTAATTGTTGAAGAGATCACACAAAGTAAGTTCTCTTTTCTCATGCATATCCATTCTCATTTTATTAGTTAAATCCATTTCATCGTATCCTAATTGGGATTATGTTATGCTTGTAATGGTCCCTACGCTATCAAGTTGAGTAATGTTCTTAAAGCAAAGGATAGAAAAAATGTGCTTGAACATGTATGGCCATCTCTATTTATCCTTGTTTTAGCATGAGCATTCATCATATGTACTGTGTCTTACAATTCATGTTGTCTATTCATATTGATTTAGTGCTAAAAGAAGTACCATCACCGGAAGTTTCAAACCTCTCTCTCTCTCTCTCTCTCTCTCTCTCTCTCTCTCTCTCTATATATATATATATATATATATATATATAGTCAAGAAACTTTGTACGTACGAAAGATTGTTTTTGTTCAAATTGTGAACCTGGTCTTATTTATCTCTTTTTTTAATTGATATAGGTTTCTTCAGAGGGACCATTGGGGCTTTATTTAGTATGTACGCAATCTTGGTTCACTTGTTTCGCAGCTTGTATTCCTCGACAAAAATTTGTTACATTGAAACTATTTACCCTATTTTCAGGTAATTATGTCTTCACACTTTCTTCAATACCTGCCTGAACTAATAAGTTTCATAACTTGTTAACAAGTCCAAGCTTGATGCATATGTTGAACGAGTTAGCTAGGGTACAATTTAGCAGGATCAAGTATATTTATTTACTTTTTAATTTATGTTTTCCTAATTTATGGTAATTTTAATTTGTTTTCCAAGTACTACATACGATGCAGAAGGAATTAATCCACTAACGTTGACTTTGTTGACAATATCATAGCATATGTCATAAACTTAAGCTAATTATTAGGTGAATCACTTGCCATTTTGATAATATATTTGGCAGTATATTATGGAATTAGATGATAACAAACACTTAATTAATCATTAGACAAGACAAAAAAAATCTTTGTTTGTAGATATTCTTGGTCAGTGATGTTTGCAAGGGTTAAGAATTATACTAGGAGGCCAGGAGTTGAGTGTGTGCTTACTCGTAATGCCACTTCCGAGCTACGTCATAGTAATCGAGATGGATTGGTTGAGTAGGCACCATGCTAGTATATATTATCGTGGAGGCAGGATATTATTTAGACTGCCAGGAGAGCCAGAGTTTGAGATTGCCAGAGGAGCAGCAGAGCAGAGCGAGGATGCCATCTATAGAGTTATCAACAGTGAACTGGTGGAGTTGATAAAGCAGGTAGATGAGTTACAGGATAAGGACTTCATCATATCCAGTTCATCAACAAGGGGAGCTCCAGTATTGTTTATACCGAACAAGGATGGGTCGGTACGTATGTGTAATGACTACATGACTTTGAATAACCTCACTATCAAGAAAAAATAGCCGCTGCCGGGGATAGATGATCTCTTCGATCAGTTAAGCGGAGTGAAGGTATTCTAAGTGATAGGCTTGAGGTCAGGCTACCACCAGGTGAAAGTGAAGAAGGAGGATATTCTGAAGACAGAATCTCAGTAGACCCGAAGAAGATCATGGCAGAGGAGTCATGGGCTAATCCAAGTTCATTGGGAGATAATAGGAGTTTTCTGGGACTAGCAGGTTATTACCTGAGGTTTTACATGACTTCTCCAAGACACTAAAGCTGATGACCAGGCTGATCAGGAAGGATATGGATTTTTTCTAGATAGAGGATTGTCAGGCCACTTTTGATGAGATGAAGAGTAGATTTATGAAAGCTCTAGTATTGAAATTGTTATCGAGGTCAGATGGATTCACAATCTATAGTGACGCTTTAGGAAAGGGTTTGGATTGTGTCTTACAGCAGAATATGACGGTGATTACTTATGCTTTCATGCAATTACGTCATCATAAGAAGAACTACCCTATCCATGATTTGGAGTTGGCAGCAGTCATTTTTTCTCTAATATTGTAGAAATACTATATGTACGGAGAGCGTATGGAAATCTACACAGACCTCAAGAGCTTGAAGTGCGTATTTATACAGAAGGAGCTGAACATGAGACATCGACGGTGCTTGGAGTTGATGAAGGACTTCGGCATATCATTGCAGTACCATCCAGCGAAGGCCAACGTAGTCATTGATGCCTTGAGCTGGTATCCAGCAGCTATGTACTTGATGACGAATAGACATTTCTTGGCCGATCATGAGAGCTTGGGTATTGAGGTGCTTGTACCTAGTGCCAAGATGCATATGTGGGGATTACAGATATAGTCTGAGATAATGATAGGATCAGGGCTACCCAATATAATAATGAGACTCTGTGAAGCATTAGAGCACAAGTTCAGATGGGATTATCAGAGGACTTCACTATTGCTGATGATGGATCATTGTGATATGGTACCAGACTATGTGTACAGAATGGGTAGTTGCGCAAGGAGCTTCTCTAAGAGGCTCATCTATCTCAGTACTCTATTCATCCAGGTGCCAACAAGATGTATAGAGATCTGAAGGAGCATGCATGATGGTATGGTATAAAGCGAGAGGGGGCACGCTTCGTATCCAGGTGTTTAGTGTGCAAGAAGGTAAAGGCAAAGAGGCAGAGGCCAGGTGGTTTACTTCAGCCTTTACCCATTCCAGAATAGAAGAGGGAGCATGTTATCATGGATTTTATTCTGGGGCTTTCGCGTTCTCCAGAAGCGTAAGACGCGATTTGGGTCATCGTAGACAGGTTGACCTAATCGCCAACTTATTTCCATTCAAAGTGGGTACAACTATGGAGAAGCTAGCGAAGATGTATGTGCAATAGGTTATCAGATTGTATGGAGTTCCTGTGAGCATCATCTCGGATCGGGGTAGTCGCTTCATATCCTACTTTTGGAGGAGTTTGCTGGTTAGCTTGGATACCCAGCACAAGTTTAGTACCACATATTACCCCCTAACAGACGGACAGTCGGAGAGGACTATTCAGACTCTCGAGGACATGCTTTGCACTTGTGCTTTGGATTCAGGGGCTCTTGGGAGGATCATCTTCACCTGGTAGAGTTTGCTTACAACAACAGTTACCATGCCTGTATTCAGATGTCACCATTCGAGACTTTATATGGACGGAGAAGTCGCACTCCTTTATCTTGGGATGATGTTGGTGAGAGAACCTTATTGGGATCAGAGATGATTGTGGATGCTGCTGAGAAGGTGAAGCTCATTAGAGATAGACTTCGGGTGGCACAGGACAAACAACGGAATTTGGTTGATAGTCGCCGAAGACCCTTGGACTATGAGGTATAGGTTTTGTTTATATTGCTTGTGATTATTTTGTTTTATGTTGAGTATTAAGGATGTATTTTGTTCTATGTTGTTGATCTAGTATTCTTGCAAATTTCTCTAATACGTGGCATAATTCGCTTTGGTAGAGGCATGAAGCTTAGTCCACAGTATATCGGACCCATCGGTGTTATTGCGAGGGTCAGTGCAGTGGCCTACAGGCTAGATTTATTGTCTGCACTAGAGGGAGTACATGATGTTTTCCATGTGTCGCACCTTAGATGGTATATGGCAGATCCTAGTCATGTATTAGATCACTCGGAGATTGACGTGGATCCGACTCTCAGCTACCCAAAATAGTTAGAAGAGATTCTAGATCACAGGGAGATGGTATTGCGGAACCAGAATATTTCCTTGGTATGCGTCGCATGGAGGCATCACTCTCCGGGAGAGTCTAACTTGGAGAGGGGAGCCGAGATGCGCGAGCGATACCCTAATCTGTTTGAGCCATGAGGTAATTTTTCTTCATGCTATGATTGCTTATTGTAGTATTAGTTCTTCCTTAAATTTCGATGATAAAAATTTTCTAAGGAGAGTAGACTTGTCACTACCATATTTCTGGATATGGTTATTTTTATAAATTACCATATTTTATATTTAGTAATTAACTATTTATATATTGTGCTACTAATTATTTATATTTTGTTGTTCTATTTATTTATTAGTTAGTAGAATAAACTAATTATTAGACTTGCCATTAATGGACCCAATTAGATTGTCATGACACATTGAGCCCAACATTTGGTTAGGCCCATTAGACTCATTCCTTTTAGTTAATTAAGGAGATTAGATTAATTTTGTATTAGATTAGATGCTCCCTAATATAGCCCTCCTAATTAATTCTTCATAACTAGCTAGTGGAGGGCATTATTGACAATGTGAATTGTTTGGAAGAGGGGCAAGTGAGGGGGGGGGGGCTATATGAGAGGGTCTCTCTCTCTCCTCTCATTAATATATTTTAATTTTGATCCCCAATTGTGTTCTTCTCTAAATTATTTTATCTATCCACCAAATTCACCCAAATTTAATCGTATTCCCTTTTATTTGCATCACCTAAGGATAATTGTAGCTTGGATTGCAAAGTACACATAGAGCAGGAGCCATTGGATAGGAGATTGTGTCC
The DNA here is from genome assembly GCA_036927795.1 of Iris macrosiphon. Taxonomy (NCBI): domain Eukaryota; kingdom Viridiplantae; phylum Streptophyta; class Magnoliopsida; order Asparagales; family Iridaceae; genus Iris; species Iris macrosiphon. Next base: position 55,973,629 of record JAYESA010000016.1, read on the forward strand.
TAATTGTGTCCATTTGGGTTTACATTAGGAATCTATCTTCCAATAGATAATTCTGAATTTCCTTATTAATTAGACTCTAATTCATGCATTTGACCATTAGAAAACCTTTCATGGCTTTGGGCTATCCATAGGACCAAGAACTAGGTTCATAGGACCCCTATTGTGATTTATAAATAGAGATTTATTGTTATTTTAGGGAAATTCTGAGTTTGATGTATCAAGTGTGTGTCATGAGACCAATTAGATCTAATTAGACTTAGATTGATAGTGTAGGACTAGATACGTGTCCATAATTGGATACGAGTAGAGCATATCATGGTATTTTGTGATACGCTATGATACCGAATTTTATTTTTTCTGATTTGTACATAGTAGAATATTTTTTCTTCAAATTCCTTTGTAGAAAGTTACTTTAGTTGTTTAATGATGTAATTGACAAGTATAATTAGTATTTGTAATGTATTGGAAGATTTGACACTTTGCTTGGGCGAATATCATGGGTATCCTAACCATGCACTCAAGGTGTTCGATGATGTGACTATTGGTGTGTATTGAGTACACTAGTATAAATGTCATGCCCCAATCTCCCGCAAGCTCAATCGTCATCGCTGAACATGAATCACCACGTTACAGTGCTCCCTAAGTACAATAGTTCTCATCGGGACGTGATGTCGTAAGAGTGCTCCCTAAGTACAATAGTTCTCATCGGGACGCTCGTACAAGGCGATGTTGTCAAACACCAAAGTTATCATCGAAACGACCAAGTTGTAGCAAAAGTCAAGTATTGTGTACCAAGCACACATCAGAGTATACACAGCGAAGCTCTCGAAAGGGTCCAAATAAAATGCCACAAAGGCGATGCCACAAAGGCTAATGCAATACTCTTGCTCTTTCTCTAGCCCATAAAGGTACTTATCGTTCATACATTATGTCCCGTATATCCATGCAGCGCCACTATACCTGCGTACCTGAAATAATGCTTACAAATGTGGGTCTGTACACAGCCGTACTAGTGAGGGGGTAACCCACTCGTCTAAGCTGATACTAAGTAAAATAGTGAATGTAAATAGTTAAATGGTGATGTTTCTAGTTGAATCCTAGATTTGTTTCATGGCATGGGGTATGACATGTCAAGGAAAGCTGTAAATCAAGTTAAGCATGCAAGCATTCAACTCAAGCCAATCGACAAGCAATATATATAATACTCGAAGGAAACTAGCATTCAACCCGTCCTACTCAAACCCAAGCAACACGAGAACCTATCGAACCATTTTCAAGCCTCAATATCCACCCTCAATCCAAACCACAATCCAATCATGATATGCACACCCTTGCCGAGGCAAGGTGGCTGTCGCCTATGGGAAAAGCACAAACCAAACCATTGTAAAGCAAGCCAATTCTTATCTATATGAAGTCATTGGCCAAGCCATAAAGGTTATTGATCGGACTGATCAAGTGCAGTTCTACTCGAAACTGCCAGCACCATGCCCGAGGCACGTTGCCAAGTTGTCTCCCCCATGGCCGAACGGTCCCGGTGTCCCGGAGCCTTCCCGTTCGAGGAGACCAAACCCCGTGAAATACAGGTTGTCCGTGACATGCAGACACCAAGTAGGTATGACGAGAGGATTGAACATTCTTGCCCCACCAAGCGATCCTAGACTCATCTAACAAAAATCAAACCAAAAATTCATAACCATTCTTCCAACATATAGCCCAAGGCACAAATCTCAAATTATTCCCATAGGCACAATGCTGCTTCTCGATACAATATTCTAATTGGTGCAACACCCCTCGCTCAGAACAATCCCATGGCATAATACTCCAACCGTGGCACAATGCCCTCGCCGATGTAGTTTTTCAGGTTCGAACAATAACTGCATGCTTTGCTTGACAAAGCGCCCAAGTGAAACTCGTGCACGTATGCATGCTCGCTCGCCCGAATTCTCGATGTTCCAACTAAGATGTATATCATTCCAACTGTCCAAGCATAATTTCAATCATTTCTCCAATCGCCCGAAATTTAATCCAACTCTAGCTCCAACTACCCAACACGAAAACCAATTCAAGCCATAATTCTATCCAAGCAAACAACGTACACTCTATGCACGCCACAGTGTAGTGATTTATAAGTTCCAGTCCAAGTGTTCAAGCCTTTACGTGTGTTCCATATTATTAGGCATAAAGGAGTATAGGAGAAGGGACAGAGCCCACTCACAATATTTGATTTTGTTAATCATCATGTCCTGCCGATTCGGCCGATCCGTTGAAACCGTGGTCCGATGCAAAGCACAATCTACTCAATTGGTATGACCGTACGAGCAGACCGTGCTCTCCAAATCATTCTACCAATCAGACTAAGGAAGATGGCATTATCGCTCCAATCCAGCTATCTCAGTAATTCTCTGAACGAACATCTGATTCTATCGAACTCTGCTAGCGATCTGCACATAAAACCAACTCAATCTATACTTGTTTTTAAATCTAAAAAATTAAAATGTAAACAGCTATTCCTCATTCAATCCGACTCAACGTAATGTACCATGTGACTGCAGGTCGTTACATAATATACCACTTAGAATTAGGTTCGTCCCCAAACCATACTAGTATCCATTCTTTACTAGTATGCCGCAATCTAACTTCATAACTCTGCTCTATGCAACTCACATTCTCTTGATCCTGATTCAGCATCTCGCTCACGCTGAACGCTCATACAAATTCCATATTCCCACATCCTCCTTGCAGCTCAATATGAATTCCTCATATCGCTTAGTTTTGGATCATACACATATTTAAGGCATCCCTGAAATACATGCATTTCAGTCGAGCTTAGCGATAGCGAATTTAAATGTTATAAGGTAATCTTTATGTCCGAGGTAAGCATTCTCTTTTCTCCCAATTGAACCAATTCTGTCTTTCATTCAAATATATTCGCACAATCCCTATCCTCAAGTATGATAATTTCTCAGCTGACTCAATTCAGTTCATGTTCCAACTCAATTCATCCAACTATTTCTGAATTCAAACTGGTACCATCTCCAAATATTATCTCTTGTACTGAACGATCATCTCAACTGATACTACCCCAGCTAGCAACTTACCCAAATATCAAACTTTGCCTTTTAGATCAGCTTAGCCAAATACCTTTTCCTCAATCTCAATACCTCACTGGGTGAACATCTATATTAAGGTTCATGTGATCCACGAAGATCTCGCCGCCACGCCAAAGGGATAGTGTCACCACGATTTCTATGTGGACACACTCGCCACAAATCCTAGGATGTGCATGGAATAGTTCTTCGCGCTGCTTTCATTGCCTCAAAGCACAGGATATCACCTTTGCCTTCTGTACGAGCACACATCCCAGACTAAGTTTCGATGTATCTTATAAATCTGAGGCACATATATCCCTTCCAGTATTATGATAATTTGATCTGAATGAGCCAATGCTTTAACTTCATAAGCTAGTTTCACAGTCGTCAATTCATATGAATGCTATTCCCTTCCAGGGCACGACGAGTCAGAGGCGATGATATCTTCAAAAATCTATGACTCCGAATCTTATCGGTTGACTTAGGCCATTCCCACCATTACTTCAATCTTCTGGCTACATCTTCAGCTGAAAGCTATCCCAAGGATCTCTCAAATCCAACACTCAGTCAATAGGCCAATCTCCAATACACACTACTCACATCTGCCCTCGACGCATTCCTAAATGTTCTGCCATAATGGTCATTCTATGGTTCTATAATATTCATCTCTGATCTGGCGGGCAAGTCACTAGGGTCAGCTATCCCAAAGCTACGCTCGACATTTGTAAGTTATCACGATGGACAGTTACTACGAACCATGCTTTATCTCATCTGCAAATCCGAGCCATAATCCAACCATTCCATCCAAACAAACTTTTGAATCTGAGCACTTCATGCACTACCTCTTGACGATTTATCAACCAAACGCCGCTTAACCACCTAGAGTCTTTCTATCTATCCAACCAATAATTCGAGAACTGCGCTCGTTGAAACCGTCTTCCATCAATCCGTTGTTCTGTCCTGAATCTATCAAATTTTCTGAACTTCCATGTTCGACTCTTCGCACTACCACTTGCAATGATTTCCGAAACCAAAGACTTGCTCCAATTCTTATTTGTCTGCCGTGTTCCATAATGCATGTCGAACTCGCTCGACATTATAGTAATTTGCTCCAATGTTGCTCTCTCTCATTTAGCTATCGTTAAAAGTCCATCCGCCATAATTCTTGCTTTCGTTCCATTCCTTAGCCTTCTTGATTTATGTATGTTCTGATTAGTCCACACATTTTCAATAACTCATGCATTAGTTTCAACATAAATCTCAAATCCATATTGCCTATACTTGTTGCCTCAATCCACCTCATTGTTGTAAGTGTTAACTTCCAATCTGACTTAACATCAAGTAGACTTGCCTCATGTCCGTTTGTGTCTTCCAGAGAATTCATCTACCATCATTGCACCATTTTGCCAAATTTTACTTCCGTTAAACCCGAGTCAAGCTTCCCAAGCACCAATATCCAAAATACTTTAAGTTCATGCGAATCCGTTGCATTGCCCCTCCAAACCAAATCATGTTTCATTGCTCAACCAATAGCTCCAATGTGTTTCCAAAATTCCTAGTCCGTGCTCGTTATTATTCGATTCACCCATCACTCATTCAAGCGTATCCTAACTATTTATTCTGATTGCTTAACTCTCTCTTCGCATTCATGAGTGCTCCACCGAACTTACAAAATAGTGCAACCAAACTCTGATATTCAGCTTTCCATCTGATTATCTCAACTTGGTTCCAATACTTTGTCTACCTAAATCCCTCAAATTTCCAAAAAATCTTTTCATTGCTTGTTCCATTCTCGTCCATCTCTCAAGTCCAATGATACTTCCATTTGTACAAGTCCGTTCTCGATTTGTTCAACTCAATATTCGCTTGCTCCACTTTTTATTCTTTCCAACTTGGCCGATGTGCACCAACCAACTTATATACCTATTACCCGAGTCCGTTCAGGTAATTTTCATTGGTGTCTATTCAAAATATTTCAATGCCTTGCTCACTATATGGTATCCCATATACCACTCCGAATTAAGTCGCTACTCGCATTATGATTCCTTTGTACTAATCCAAAATCCATTCTAACCATCCCTTATCCGTGATCCTGCCATTCCCAACTTAAGTCTGATACGAAACTCAGCCAATTCTTTAACCATCCAACTCTTTCCACCAATCTCGCTATGCAACTTGTGCTATGTTCTATTCTCAATACTTCCAGCTATTCTCAAACCGTCTGATACTTTCGCAATACGAGCAACCCGTGCAACGATCTCTTCCAAGTAGTCTAACCAATACCCAATTGTTCTTTACATTTATTGTACGAGCAACTCCTGCAACGCAATCCTGATATTCCCAAGCAAAACTTAAACCTGCTCAACCAATGCCCTTTGTGATATACCCAGCCAAAAATTAAACTTTCATCCAACATATTCGCTACACGAGCAACTCGTGCAATGATCCATTCTTAATCCAATGCTTCTACTCATAATATGACGCATAACCAATCTCGTCTGCTAACCAACTGATCCACTGATGCAATCAGAAACTCCCCGAATGACAAGCCAAGCCAACCAAAGCAACGACACACCTATCAACTTGCTACACAAATGCAACAACGCCACCCAACTTGCTGCACGAATGCAACAACGTCTAACGATGCTAAGCGATCTATCAAAAACCAACAAAAGCAATGCAATAAAGCACAACATGCAGCCATAACATGCAATATATAGACTTATTGTATGAAACATCCAATGCAGTATCGAGTAGAGCCAAGAGCTAAATGACACGCGGAAGCTATTTAGAGTTTATGATGAAACGAAGGACCAAGTCCGAGAAAATGAACCAGGCACTCTGATACCAATATGTCACGCTCAAATCTCCCGCAAGCTCAATCGTCCCCGCTGAACATGAATTACCACGTTGTAGCGCTCCCGCAGGACAATCGTTTTCATCAGAATGTGATGTCGTACGAGCCTGGATTTATGCTCGTACAAGGCAATGTTGTCAAATACCAAAGTTATTATCGAAACGACCAAGTTGCAGAAAAAGTCAAGTATTGTGTACCAAGCACACATCAGAGTATACGCAGCAAAGCTCTCGATAGGGTCCAAATAAAATGCCACAAAGGCTAATACAATACTCTTGCTCTTTCTCTAGCCCACAAATATACTTACCGTTCATACATTATGTCCCGTATATTCAAGCAGTGCCACTACACCTGCGTACCTGAAATAATGCTCACAAACGTGGGTCAGTATACAGCCGTACTGGTGAGCGGGATAACCCACTCGTCTAAACAGATACTAAGTAAAATAGTGAATACAAACAGTTAAATGGTGATCTTTCTAGTTGAATCCTAGATTCGTTTTATGGCATAGGGTATGACATGTCAAGGAAAGCTGTAAATCAAGTTAAGCATGCAAGCATTCAACTCAAGCCAATCGACAAGCAATATATATACAACTCGAAGGAAACTAGCATACAACCCATCCTACTCAAACCCAAGCAACACGAGAACCTAACGAACCATTTCCAAGCCTCAATATCCATCATCAATCCAAACCATAATCCAATCTTGATATGCAGACCCTTGCCGAGGCAAGGTGGTCGTCACCTACACGAAAAGTATAAACTAAACCAAAGTAAAAACAAATCAATTCTTATCTATATGAAGTCACTGGCAAAGCCATAAAGGATGTTGATCGGACTGATCAAGTATAGTTCTACTCGAAACAGCGCTAAGTAGCGAGCCCGCCTGAATTGCATTAAACTACCGACACTGCGCTTGAGGCACGTTACAAAGTTGTCTCCCCCATGGCCGAACGGTCCCGGTGCCCCGGAGCCTTCCTTTTTGAGGAGACCAAACCCCGTGCAACACAGGTTGTCCGTGACAGGCAGACACCAAGTAGGTATGACGAGAGGATCGAACATTCTCGCCCAACCAAGCTATCCTAGACTCATCCAACCAAAATTCAACCAAAAATCCATAACCATTCTTCTAATATATAGCCCAAGACACAAATCTCAAATTATTCCCATAGGCACAATGCACTTCTCTACACAGTGTTCCAATTGGTGCAATACCCCTCGCTCAGAATAATTCCATGTCACAATGTTCCAACAGTGGTACAATGCCCTTGCCGATACAGTTATTCGGTTTTGAATCACAACTGCATGCTTTTCTTGACAAAGTGCCCAAGTGATACTCGTACACGGATGCACGCTCGCTCGCCCGAATTCTCGATGTTCCAACCAAGATATATATTATTCCAACTGTCCAAGCATAATTCCAATTATTTCTCCAACCGCCCCAAATTTAATCCAACTCTAGCTCCAACTACCCAACATGAATACCAATTCAAGCCAAAATCCTATCTAAGCTAACGACGTACACTCTATGCACGCCACAGTGTAGTAATTTCCAAGTTCCAGTCCAAGTGTTCAAGCCTTTACGTTTCTTCCAAATTATTAGGTACGAAAGAGTAAAGGAGATAGGACAGAGCCCACTTACAATTTTTGATTTTGTTAATTATCCTATCCTGCCGATACGGCCAATCCCTTGAACCCGTGGTCCGCTGCAAAGCATAATCTACTCTATTGGTATGACCGTGCGAGCAGATCGTGCCCTTCAAATCATCTGACCGATCGGATTAAGAAAGACGTCATTATCGCTCCAATCCAGCTATCTCAGTACTGCTGTGAACGAACATCTGATTCCATCGAACTACGTTAGCGATCTGCACATGAAACCAACTCAATCAATACTTGTTCCCAAATTCGACAAATTGAAATATAACCAACTCTTGCCTTATTCAATCTAACTCAGCATAACGCATCATGCGGTTGTGGGGCATTACAATATATATATATATATATATATATATATATATATATAGTTGTATTAAGTTATGTATATATATTTTGATATGCATACATGTGTGTGAGTATATGTATGTATATATGGGTGTGTGAGTGAGTGTCACGCCCAGTACCGGAATACGGAGACGGACATGGCCCACTCCCCCGTACAAGGTATAGAATGTCATACGGCGGTCATGACTGTAACTAAATAAGGGGGTACATACTACAAGAAAGTCATTTAGGGTCACATAGAATATCAAATGTCTTAATAAGTTAAATGATGACAGTAAACATAGAATATATATGACAAGGAAGTAAGGCATCCCAAACACCCTGCCAAAATTTTCTAGAAACTAGCTGTAAAAAATGAGAAGCTGACAGAGTAGGAAAAGAATATAACCATGATTAGCTGCATTCTGATTAATTACAATGATATAAGGAAACTGAATCTCCAGATTTATGTCTAACAAGTGTCGGTGGCTAAACATCCAAAAGAGTAAAATTTATAATAACGATAAGGGCAGAAGAAACCTACTCGTGCCCTTCAGTGGCCATCTGTCTGGTGTGTGTCATTATTCAGGAAAAATGTATGTTTGATCCTCGGGTGCTGACTCTAAACCTGGCCATGCAAAACCAGAGGGGTTAGACCCCAAATAGCAAGTACCACAAAGGAAGCAAGAATAAAGAAACAAAACTAGTAAGAGTAAACATATATACATATACATATACATATACATATACATATACATATACATATACATATACATATACATATACATATACATATACATATACATATACATATATATGGATATATATATATATATATATAGTTATGTCTCTTAGTTTTGGTCCATAGCCTATCGTGACACAATAATCTAAATCTTAAACCAAACAAGAACAAGGATTAAACTATCGCAACATGATAGTCGAAGTCCCTAAACTATTTTAACAGAAGATACAATCACAAATATGTTTAGTTATATAATCGGCAAACCACTGGTACGGCCTACTAGGTAGAATCTGCGTTATCCCAGAGATATTATGCATATAACAGAATCCTCAGGTCGAGCCATATTCTAGCAGGGCTAGCCAATCCATGAATCACCGCATAGCACATTGTATTATGCAACGATCCCTTGTATGTCCATCATGCTAAGATCGCATAGAACACATAGGATAATATAATAATCAAATATTTAACAATATCCAAATGGGGGCCAACCTGCACTCCCCAGATAATTAAGGGTGGCTAGTTAAGCACGATCTCGATATTCCATTCCTTCCAATGCTCTACATATTTTAATTACCTAGTTAACCCTTTGGTTAGCTAGGATCAATAGTGTGGTCACATGTTATTCTTCTTACATGTCATACCATAGTACGAGCACGCTAGATACGAATCCACTTTGCCATTTGATAGTATAGATTCACTCCCGCGTGATGCCACAATCAAACAATTTTTAGCCACGCTTGGTTATTGACCAACTATCATATCCATGCTGGAGAAATCATATTATATAACATGTCGGGTAGACGTAGGTACACATCAGTGTAAAACATGTAATATAATCACGTAGGAATACTTAGCACGTCGTAAGTGTATTGGCACGAATACCACTAGACAAGTCAAGTTACCAATCATTGGTCACTCACATAAGTTCTAGCATATTGCAACACATATGTCAATTCAGGCACTAAGTCAGGTCCAACACAGGGTCACTTAGTCCTCATATAATTATATTCATTAGTATTACACATAGAATCAAAAAATTCAATAAAGCATCCAAATAAATAAAAAATATACACATAAGGCCACATAAAAATCAGGGACACATAGAGTCAGTGTCGCATATGACAGGTGTCGCATAGGGGGTCGACCGCATAGGTCAAGGTAAATTCCACTCCTTGGGACAAGTGCCGAGTGACGTGTATTAAATACGTGTCTGTGAAGTGACTGAAGTGATGGATGCTCTGTCATAAAGTATGTCAAAGAAAATACAAAATCATAGAAAAATGTGCAAGAATGAAGCAGAGTTATGCGTCAAAAGAGAAGAGGTACATAGTCTACTTCCCGCATGCTCTGCTTACCGTATGCTCTGCTTGTTGCATAGATGCCTCTTGGACTTAGTGGATTTCTCATTCGTTCAGCGAGTAGTAAAACACAAGGAGTTTCGTTACTTAGGACTTTTCCATGTACTTAGCTTCGGAACACTTTTTGTAAGGTATATGCGGTATAGAGCTCAGACCGCATAGCACTCATGCCGCATAACCCTCTCTATTGTATATGGTGCTGGCTGCATAAGCACTACGTATTCTCTAGAAAGCAAGTTAAGCCATGGCAAAAAATCTTCAAAAATCCAAAATTTGTTTATTTCTAAAATACCATATTTTAATAGATCAAAACCAAAAAAAACTTTTGGAACCCATAAAAACCTTTCACTAGAAATGTTGATCTACTAAATTTAATCAATCAAAATAGAAAACTCCAAAGATTAAAAGTGCTTAGAATCATAATATACACATATTAGACTAATAAATGCATGAAAAAAAAGAATTAAAATCTAAGGGTTTCTCCATGTCATGCAAGGTATACTTGCCTAGAAATGAAAGAAGTAGAAGAAATAAAAGAATGAGGGAAAAAAGAGAAGAAAGTTAGCATATATAGCTAGGGTTGAGGTGTCACTACCACATTTTCTAGGAAAGGGTATTTTGGTAATTTCCTATTTAAATAAATATTGTGCATGGTAAATAATTATTTGTTGTATTATTTAATTGTTGTTAGTTATTATTTAATTATTTTAGACTTATTTTAGTGGACCCAACTAGTTTAGTTTGGACCCATGGACCAACATGAATTAATTAGTTAGACTTGGCCCATTTAGAAAGCCCATAGTTAAGGAGATGGATTAAATTAATTAAATGATTAGACTAGAAGCTTCCTTCCTTAATTATTTCTTCATGAGAGGCCCCAAGGGGTACATTGGACATTTTACAATTGCTTGGGAGAGGGGCAAGGCCGGCCTATTAAAAGAGGGGGGGAAATTTCTCTCTCCTCTCATCTCATTCCAAATATAGATCTAGAATTCTCCCACTACCAAATTCCCTCCATTCCCAATCCAATTCCCTACCAAATTCATTCCAAATTCTTCCCAATTCACCATTAGAGAAGGAGGAAGCAAGGATCTAGAAGAAGGAAGCAAGAATCTACAAAGAGGAGCAAGGATCTACAATTTGAAAGCAAGTTCATCTCAATTGTAGGTTTCATTGGGAATCCATCTCCCAATAGGTATAATTCAGATTTTCCTATTTAAATAGCTTCTAAATCTGAGATTTAATCATGTAAAATCAACCTATATGTATGTACTACCCATAGGACTTTGTTTTGTGTTCATAGGAGACCCATGGGAAAGTTATGGTACTTTTTGTGTCAATTTTGTTGGAATTCCGAATTTATATTTTGTTGTGTGTGTCAATTGATCCTATAGATCAATTGAACATGAGATTTATGTTTGAGGCTAGTGTCGTGTCCATATTGGGATACTTGTGGTTCGTATCCCAACTATTTGGTGATACGTGTCATTTGGGGGTTTTCCTCCGACACGGGGCTTTGAACATATCGTATTTTGACACGGACACATAGATCTACTTTTGACGCTTTGATTTGTTCATAAATATTATTTGTGATTTATTTGTGTCCTTCGGGGTGCATTTGGTTGTGTGTTGGACTCGTGTCGCATGCGTATCCTAGATCTAGTGGGATACGGTGAGATACTCTCCAATTGTGTGTATTTTTGCATAGATCTAATTAATTGTGGTTCAATTCTTCATTTATAATTAGTATATATATATGGATATTAAATATTTATTTTGTGTATTTATTATAGTAATTATTGTAGCATAGATCTATATTTTGGGTGTGCTAATATAATGTACAATATAATATGTAGCTTTCTTGCATGCAAATATATATGTTACTACTTGTTAAATAATATAATTTATACATAAAATATTTTATAAAATATATTTGTATGTTTAATTGTGTAATTATATTATTTATAATTATTATGTAATTATTTGGATATTAATGTAAATATTTTAGGTGTGCTTCTAGCCATGTAAATTATATGTTCTTTGTTAAATATTTGAAGGTATAAGTTTATGTGTATATTAATATATATATGTACATTTTTGTATTAATGGTTTATGTATATATATATATATACTGTTTTATATATTCTATTTATATATATATATATATATATTGTTTATATATTCTGTTTTTATATATATAATTATATATATACAACTTGTTTTAGTGACAGTGAATTAATGACAGTAAAAAACTGTCATTAATTAGCCGACTAATAGCAGCCGCTGTAGCCTTCGGGCAATTAATGACAAACCTATCATTAATTGCAGTAGCGGAAAACAGCAGCTTTTCTGCGACGCTTTTCCGCGACAGTTTAACTGTCAGCGAAAACCAAAGCAGTGGCAGTTTATTATTTGGGTTTCGGTGACAGTCCTTCGGTGACAGTCCCGACTGTCACTATTTAAACTGTTTTGATTTAATCCTATTTTATTCACTATTTTTCTATGACGCTTTGACAGATTTAATGTATATATTATATATTATAATTGTATATATATATATGTATATATATATGTGTTTTGTGAGGAATAATAATTGTAATAATATATTATGTTATTTATATAAATGTTGGGTTGTATATATATTATTTTAGGGTATATATTAATTATATTATTAGTATACTTTGTGTGAGTTCTTTTTGAATCTAATTTGATTCCTAAATTATTGTAGTTTATCTCTATATTATTTTATAGATGTCTTGTGAGGTTGACTTTGGGTTTGACCATGTTTGACTTTAGTGGACTTTAGAGTTGACCATAGTTGACTTTTGACTTAGAATTGACTTATTGACCTAGAAATTGCCTAGTTTGACTTGTTCTCTTTCCGGGACCTTGTATTAATGTGGTATTCCATATCTAGGTCTTCGAGGCACCGAGTCAGACATTTGTGAGACTGTTCATTGGACTTCAGGCGAGTACATTCTCTGATAGTTTCTCATTTATGATATCCTCTATGTTCGTTGTATCTAGTGTAGATATACATGTTCTCTTGACACTATGGTTACACGGATTGGTATATCCGGATCTCGTCATGAGATGTTATTCCTTGGTATATGGTGTATATGGTGCAAGTATTGTTTCATTGGTTATCTTGTACATGTACAGACACCGATTCTCGGGGAGACTAGCTATCTTTTTGGGGAATCTAGTGCCATAACGTACCGTGGTTGGATCTATTATACCAGTCGGGGTGGGGAGTATTTTAGTGTAGATATGTGATCATACCCTCCTTGTGCATGTCTTGTTCCTCGTGAGTGTTGATCATACACCGCACGTATAATCAGCCAGGCCAATATACTCTTGTGCAAGTTCCTAAGCCGATCACATCTTAAAGCTAGTACTCACACACTTAGTCATTAGTATTCTTGTTCCATCAGCATATTGTTCATTATTGTATTTCTTTCCAGTATTTCCTTATTGTCTATACATTCTTGTATCTATTTATGCATCTTGTTTATCCACAACTATTTACTGTTACATAGTTTTTATTATTATTTGAGAACTGCTGTTAGGGTTGTACTCTGCTCCTTTCCTGACTGGATATATTTTTCCAGATGACACTGAGGAGTACCCTACCTATTATGGACCCCAGGATGTTGTGGGTTTAGATTCTGAGACCCTGGCTCAAGAGGGACTTATCCCAACTGAGACAGTTGACCCTGGAGTTGTAGCTTTATAGTTTTGTAGTATTCTTTGTACTGGATTTGTCTCCAGCATATTTCTGTAATTTTCTTCAGACTCATTGATGTATATTTTAGACTCATGAGTTGTATTGTGACTATTCTATTCTTATCTGATTCGTGTTCATTCTATCTTAGTTCTGTGATTGAGTACACTATCTTTTGGTGGTTCATTATATTAGATAGACTTTCTAGACAGCGTTCTACCGCCGATTCTGCGGCGTAGGCTGGGCGTTGTTTCCGACTAGTACCCTTACCCCGGGTGCGGGTCGTGACACATTTTTGGTGGTGGCCCATGCAGGTCTAGCTTCACAAGTATGTGATATCGTGGTTGTGCGACAACTTAGTTGTACTACTGCGAGCCTGCGATAGGATATAGGATATAGGCTGAGATACTCAATCACATCTAGGAAAATTCTTTTGATTCAACTATTCTCCTTTGATATTGATACTTGATCTCTTAAACTGTCCTTTCCTTGAATATCTTACATCTTGTGCCATATTGATTCTTTCTTTCGCTTTATCTCAGGATGCCGCCTAAGACTAGATCACAACAAGGGAGAACAGTTTCTGAGAGGTCTGCGATATCCCGAGGGCCTGCACCAATCACTTCTCCGGTGATTGGAGTGTCAGCTACTTTCGGAGGTCCACCACCTACTCAGAGGACTGTGCCAGCTGTATCTGAGGGGATTCTACCTCCACCTCCTGTGCCAGCAGAGGCGTCACAGATGTTTACTCTGTTTCTTGAGATGCTCGAGGCACAGAGGGCTCAGTCGGAGGCACATCAGAGGCAGACCGACGTTCTACGGCAGGGCATCGAGAGTGCTCATCAGCTTGCTCGTGCTGTAGTCGAGAGAGGAGTTCCGATCCAGCAACAGGTTGTTCCTCAAGTTGCTCAGCTTCGGCCAGGCAACATTCAGGACTTCAAGAAACAGGAGCCTAGGGTTTTCAAAGGGACGGAGGGCATCGTCTATGTTGATGATTGGCTCGAGGACATTGAGCGTCTTATGAGGGTGTCCCGTCTTTCTGAAGATCTGAAGGTTGAGGCGGTAGGACTTCAACTGTTTGACGTCGCTCGTACCTGGTTCAGGAATGAGCCGGTTCTAGTTGACGCAGGACAATCTTGGGAGGTATTCAGGGACCTTTTCAAGAAAAAGTTTTTCGCCCGGATAGACAGGCTTGACTTGGGGAGACAATTTGAGAGTCTCATTCAGGAAAGCATGTCTCTGGAGGAATACGCTGCAGAGTTCGGTAGGCTGAGCCGATTTGCAGAGTATCTGGTGAGGGAGCCGGAGGTTCGAGCTATTCGTTTCCGAGAGGGTCTAAACTGGGAGGTAAAGATTCTCATTCCGTCTTTTTATGAGACATACTCGGAGATACTTGCGGAGGCACGCAAGGTTGAGCGGGATCTGGGTTTGAAGACCAAGAGAGACCGTGATTCTTTTCTGGGGGCCAACGGCAGTGCAGTATCTGCCAAACGTCCTCATTTCCAGTCCAGACCTTTCTAGCAGCCACAGCAGAACCAGACTCCAGCTAGAGCACCTTTTCACCAGGCACCTCAGCAGCAGAGGCAGTTACAGCAGGCCCCATGCAACTTCTGTAAGAAGCCCGGCCATATCTTGGAAGTTTGCAGAAAGAGGCTAGGAGTTTGTTTGTATTGTGGTACTGAAGGGCATCAATTGAGGGAGTGTCCTCGTCGTGCAGTTCAGGGAGCAGCTCCAGCTCCGAGGGCACAAATGAGACCACCTGCAGTACAACCGAGGGGACCGCTTCCGACACAGCAGCAGCGTTTTATCCAGCATCAGCAGCAGGGAGGTGCTCGGCAGGGACGAGCGTTTGCTATGACAGTCGAAGAGGAGGAACCCACCGGAGATGTCATCGCAGGTTCTATTCTTCTTGATTCTATTCCAGCTTTAGCTTTGTTTGATAGTGGTGCTTCCCATAGTTTTGTATCTGTTTCTTTTGCTCTAAAGCATGGTTTGGTAGCTGAGTCTTTGCTTAGGACTTGTAAGATCATGACCGGGGGAGGCATTATCCTGGTTAATGATATTTGCAAAGATCGAAGAGTTACTCTGGAAGGCCGGGAGTTGAGTGCGTGTCTACTTGTAATGCCACTTCCGAGCTACGACATTGTACTCGGGATGGATTGGTTGAGTAGGCACCGTGCTAGCATAGATTGTAGAGGAGGTAGAGTTTTGTTTGGTCCGCCAGGAGAGCCAGAGTTCGAGTTTGCTAGAGGAGCTGCGGAGCAGGAAGAAGGCATTATTTGTGGAGCTATGGTGGAAGACAAGGAGTTGCCGCATCCGTTGATAGCAGAATTCTTGGATGTGTTTCCTGAAGAATTGCCAGGATTGCCGCCAGATCGAGATGTTAAATTTTCTATAGACTTGGTGCCAGGTGCAGAACCGATTTTGCAGCATGTCTATAGAGTAAACAACAGCGAGCTGGTCGAGTTGAAGAAGCAGGTGGACGAATTGCAGGATAAGGGGTTTATCAGATCGAGTTCTTCACCATGGGGAGCCCCGGTATTATTTGTACCGAAGAAGGATGGATCGGTGCGTATGTGCATTGATTACAGGGCTTTGAATAATCTCACTATCAAGAATAAGTATCCTTTGCCACGGATTGATGATCTGTTTGATCAGTTGAGTGGTGCGAAGGTATTTTCTAAGATAGATTTGAGATCAGGCTACCATCAGGTGAAGGTGAAGCCGGAGGACATACCGAAGACTGCTTTTAGAACTCGGTATGGTCAGTTCGAGTTTATGGTGATGCCGTTTGGTTTGACTAATGCACCGGCGGTATTTATGAACTTGATGAACAAGGTGTTCCACCAGTACCTTGACAAGTTCGTGGTGGTGTTCATCGACGACATACTCATATACTCGAGGACACCGGAGGAGCATAAGGAGCATTTGAGGATTGTGTTGGATGTGCTGAGGAAGGAGAAGCTGTATGGAAAGTTGTCCAAATGTGAGTTTTTCTTGGACAAGGTGGAATTCTTGGGGCATGTTGTGACTGGTGATGGTATTTCAGTGGATCCGAAGAAGATTTCAGCAGTGGAATCTTGGAAGACTCCGAGTTCGGTAGCAGAGATCAGGAGTTTCTTGGGATTGGCAGGCTACTACAGAAAGTTTGTGCAAGATTTTTCGAGGATTGCCGAGCCGATGACCAGACTCACAAGGAAGGATGTGGAGTTTGTTTGGACGGAAGATTGCCAGGTCGCTTTTGAGGAGTTGAAGAAGAGGTTGACGTCTGCTCCTATTTTGACATTGCCATCAGGGTCCGGAGGTTTCACTATTTATAGTGATGCATCGGGAAAGGGTTTAGGTTGTGTTCTTCAGCAGCATGGGAAAGTGATTGCCTATGCATCCAAGCAATTGCGTCCTCATGAAAAGAACTATCCTACCCATGATTTGGAGTTGGCAGCTGTCATATTTGCCCTGAAGTTGTGGAAACATTATTTGTACGGAGAGCGTGTGGAGATCTTCACAGACCACAAAAGCTTGAAGTACGTTTTCACGCAGAAGGAGTTGAACATGAGGCAGCGTCGGTGGTTGGAACTGATAAAGGATTTTGATATCTCTTTGCAATATCATCCTGGGAAGGCCAATGTAGTTGCCGATGCTTTGAGCAGGTATCCGGTAGCTATGTTCTTGACGCAGGATCGATATTTGTTGGAGGACTTGGAGAGCTTGGGCATTGAGGTGATTGTTCCGGGTGGTGCTATGCAGATGTGGGGATTGCAGATACATTTAAATTTGATGGATAGGATCAAGGCAGCACAGTATGATGACGTATCTTTGAGGAGTATCAGAGCTCAGGTGAGAGCAGGATTGGAGGATGATTTCACTATTGCAGAGGATGGATCTTTGAGGCATGGAGTTAGATTGAGTGTGCCTAGTGGGGAGTTGCGTGAGGAGGCATTGCAGGAAGCGCATCGCTCTCAGTATTCCATACATCCAGGTAAGAACAAAATGTATCGGGATATGCGAGAGAGTGTGTGGTGGTATGGCATGAAGAGGGAAGTGGCACAGTTTGTATCCAGATGCTTAGTGTGCCAGCAGGTGAAAGCCGAGAGGCAGAGGCCAGGAGGTTTACTTCAGCCATTACCCATTCCAGAGTGGAAGTGGGAACACATTACTATGGATTTTGTGTCCGGACTACCACGATCTCCAGGAGGGAAAGACGCGATTTGGGTCATTGTTGATAGATTGACCAAGTCGGCCCACTTTTTGCCTTTTAAGGTGGGTTTGTCTACGGATAAGCTGGCAGAGATGTATGTGAGGCAGATCGTTAGGGTACATGGAGTTCCCGTCAGCATAGTCTCAGATCGGGATAGTCGTTTCACTTCTTATTTCTGGAGGAGTTTGCAGGAGAGTTTGGGCACTCAGCTCAAGTTCAGTACTGCATATCATCCCCAGACAGATGGGCAGTCAGAAAGGACTATTCAGACTCTCGAGGATATGTTGCGCACTTGTGTACTAGATTTCGGGGGTTCTTGGGAGGACCATCTCCATTTGGTAGAGTTTGCTTACAACAACAGTTACCAGGCCAGTATAGAGATGTCACCTTTTGAAGCTCTATATGGTCGGAGGTGTCGTACTCCTTTGTCTTGGGACGATGTTGGAGAGAGAGTTTTGCTTGGGCCAGAGATGGTTGTGGATGCAGCAGAGAAGGTTCAGTTGATCAGAGACAGACTTCGAGTGGCACAGGACAGACAACGGCATTGGGCCGATAGCCATCGGAGACCCTTGGAGTTTGAGGTATAGTTTAGATTTTATTTTGTGTGCTTGTTCTTGGTTGTTTGTTATAGATAAGTTCTTAAGGTGGTGTTTTGTTCTAGGTGGGTGGTTTGTTGTTTCTGAGGATTTCTCCGACACGAGGCACGATTCGCTTCGTTGGAGGCGGAAAGCTTAGTCCGCGATTCATTGGACCTTTCACTATTCTAGAGAGGGTCGGTGCAGTTGCTTATAGACTAGACTTGCCACCTGCATTGGAGGGAGTGCACAACGTGTTTCATGTGTCACAGTTGAGACGATACGTGGCAGATCCTAGTCATGTATTGGATCACTCAGAGATAGAGGTGGGCCCTACTCTTAGCTATCCAGAGCAGCCAGTTGGAATTCTGGATCGGAAAGAGAAGGTGCTGAGGAACCAGACTATTCCTTTGGTGCGCATCGCATGGAGGCATCACTCTCCGGGAGAGTCTACCTGGGAGAGAGAGGATGACATGCGAGAGCGTTATCCATATTTGTTTGTACCTTGAGGTATGTTATTTCTAGTTATGTTCTGTTCATTGTTATGTTCTGTTCATTAGTTAGTTGTGATTCTTTAGTTCTGTTCTGTGATTTTCTGGGGGTAGTTTTCGTCTTTGAATTTCGAGAACGAAATTATTTTAAGGAGGGTAGACTTGTCACTACCACATTTTCTAGGAAAGGGTATTTTGGTAATTTCCTATTTAAATAAATATTGTGCATGGTAAATAATTATTTGTTGTATTATTTAATTGTTGTTAGTTATTATTTAATTATTTTAGACTTATTTTAGTGGACCCAACTAGTTTAGTTTGGACCCATGGACCAACATGAATTAATTAGTTAGACTTGGCCCATTTAGAAAGCCCATAGTTAAGGAGATGGATAAAATTAATTAAATGATTAGACTAGAAGCTTCCTTCCTTAATTATTTCTTCATGAAAGGCCCCAAGGGGTACATTGGACATTTTACAATTGCTTGGGAGAGGGGCAAGGCGGGCCTATTAAAAGAGGGGGGAAAATTTCTCTCTCCTCTCATCTCATTCCAAATCTAGATCTAGAATTCTCCCACTACCAAATTCCCTCCATTCCCAATCCAATTCCCTACCAAATTCATTCCAAATTCTTCCCAATTCACCATTAGAGAAGGAGGAAGCAAGGATCTAGAAGAAGGAAGCAAGGATCTACAAAGAGGAGCAAGGATCTACAATTTGGAAGCAAGTTCATCTCAATTGGAGGTTTCATTGGGAATCCATCTCCCAATAGGTATAATTCAGATTTTCCTATTTAAATAGCTTCTAAATCTGAGATTTAATCATGTAAAATCAACCTATATGTATGTACTACCCATAGGACTTTGTTTTGTGTTCATAGGAGACCCATGGAGAAAGTTATGGTGCTTTTTGTGTCAATTTTGTTGGAATTCCGAATTTATATTTTGTTGTGTGTGTCAATTGATCCTATAGATCAATTGAACATGAGATTTGTGTTTGAGGCTAGTGTCGTGTCCATATTGGGATACTTGTGGTTCGTATCCCAACTATTTGGTGATACGTGTCATTTGGGGGTTTTCCTCCGACACGGGGCTTTGAACATGTCGTATTTTGACACGGACACATAGATCTACTTTTGACGCTTTGATTTGTTCATAAATATTATTTGTGATTTGTTTGTGTCCTTCGGGGTGTATTTGGTTGTGTGTTGGACTCGTGTCGCATGCGTATCCTAGATCTAGTGGGATACGGTGAGATACTCTCCAATTGTGTGTATTTTTGCATAGATCTAATTAATTGTGGTTCAATTCTTCATTTATAATTAGTATATATATATGGATATTAAATATTTATTTTGTGTATTTATTATAGTAATTATTGTAGCATAGATCTATATTTTGGGTGTGCTAATATAATGTACAATATAATATGTAGCTTTCTTGCATGCAAATATATATGTTACTACTTGTTAAATAATATAATTTATACATAAAATATTTTATAAAATATATTTGTATGTTTAATTGTGTAATTATATTATTTATAATTATTATGTAATTATTTGGATATTAATGTAAATATTTTAGGTGTGCTTCTAGCCATGTAAATTATATGTTCTTTGTTAAATATTTGAAGGTATAAGTTTATGTGTATATTAATATATATATGTACATTTTTGTATTAATGGTTTATATATATATATATATATATATACTGTTTTATATATTCTATTTATATATATATATATATATATATATATTGTTTATATATTCTGTTTTTATATATATAATTATATATATACAACTTGTTTTAGTGACAGTAAATTAATGACAGTAAAAAACTGTCATTAATTAGCCGACTAATAGCAGCCGCTGTAGCCTTCGGGCAATTAATGACAAACCTATCATTAATTGCAGTAGCGGAAAACAGCAGCTTTTCTGCGACGCTTTTCCGCGACAGTTTAACTGTCAGCGAAAACCAAAGCAGTGGCAGTTTATTATTTGGGTTTCGGTGACAGTCCTTCGGTGACAGTCCCGACTGTCACTATTTAAACTGTTTTGATTTAATCCTATTTTATTCACTGTTTTTCTATGACGCTTTGACAGATTTAATGTATATATTATATATTATAATTGTATATATATATATGTATATATATATGTGTTTTGTGAGGAATAATAATTATAATAATATATTATGTTATTTATATAAATGTTGGGTTGTATATATATTATTTTAGGGTATATATTAATTATATTATTAGTATACTTTGTGTGAGTTCTTTTTGAATCTAATTTGATTCCTAAATTATTGTAGTTTATCTCTATATTATTTTATAGATGTCTTGTGAGGTTGACTTTGGGTTTGACCATGTTTGACTTTAGTGGACTTTAGAGTTGACCATAGTTGACTTTTGACTTAGAATTGACTTATTGACCTAGAAATTGCCTAGTTTGACTTGTTCTCTTTCCGGGACCTTGTATTAATGTGGTATTCCATATCTCGGTCTTCGAGGCACCGAGTCAGACATTTGTGAGACTGTTCATTGGACTTCAGGCGAGTACATTCTCTGATAGTTTCTTATTTATGATATCCTCTATGTTCGTTGTATCTAGTGTAGATATACATGTTCTCTTGACACTATGGTTACACGGATTGGTATATCCGGATCTCGTCATGAGATGTTATTCCTTGGTATATGGTGTATATGGTGCAAGTATTGTTTTATTGGTTATCTTGTACATGTACAGACACCGATTCTCGGGGAGACTAGCTATCTTCTTGGGGAATCTAGTGCCATAACGTACCATGGTTGGATCTATTATACCAGTCGGGGTGGGGAGTATTTTAGTGTAGATATGTGATCATACCCTCCTTGTGCATGTCTTGTTCCTTGTGAGTGTTGATCATACACCGCACGTATAATCAGCCAGGCCATTATACTCATGTGCAAGTTCCTAAGCCGATCACATGTTAAAGCTAGTACTCACACACTTAGTCATTAGTATTCTTGTTCCATCAGCATATTGTTCATTATTGTATTTCTTTCCAGTATTTTCTTATTGTCTATACATTCTTGTATCTATTTATGCATCTTGTTTATCCACAACTATTTACTGTTACATAGTTTTTATCATTATTTGAGAACTGCTGTTAGGGTTGTACTCTGCTCCTTTCCTGACTGGATATATTTTTCCAGATGACACTGAGGAGTACCCTACCTATTATGGACCCCAGGATGTTGTGGGTTTAGATTCTGAGACCCTGGCTCAAGAGGGACTTATCCCAACTGAGACAGTTGACCCTGGAGTTGTAGCTTTATAGTTTTGTAGTATTCTTTGTACTGGATTTGTCTCCAGCATATTTCTGTAATTTTCTTCAGACTCATTGATGTATATTTTAGACTCATGAGTTGTATTATGACTATTCTATTCTTATCTGATTCGTGTTCATTCTATCTTAGTTCTGTGATTGAGTACACTATCTTTTGGTGGTTCATTATATTAGATAGACTTTCTAGACAGCGTTCTACCACCGATTCTGCGGCGTAGGCTGGGCGTTGTTTCCGACTAGTACCCTTACCCCGGGTGCGGGTCGTGACATGAGGTTTGGACTATGGGTTCAACTCATGATCAACCAACCCAATAATTTAACCACAAGGCAAATAAACCAAAGAATTGGTATGGTCTCTATGACATGCAACCTAATTACTATGTAAGCAAGAAATAACATAAGCAGGAAAACCTATATTCCAAATATATATATCGAAAACGGAGGGTGACATCTCTACCCACCTTAGAAGAATTATGTCCTCGGAAATCAACCCCAAGGATAACTAGAAAAATCAGAACAAACAATACACTAACTACAAGCACATCTATACATGTAATCAAATCAAGCATATAATGAAGAAAAGAAATATCACATAACATGGATAAAAGAATCACAAGATTCAAGATACGAAGGTTTAATAACAAATATACCTTCCAAGTCGAAGAGGTGTAGATACCGAGATCGAGTATCGTCCTCGCGCTTCCACGTCGACTCTCCCAATGGGTAATGACCCCAAGCAACTCGGACGAGGCAAATTTTCTGACTCTTGAGCACCTGATCCCTTCAATCCAAAATGGATACAGATTGCTCCTCGTAAGATAATTCTGTACCAACGACTAATTCAGAGTGATCGAGAATATGACTCAGATCCGGAATATACCTACGTAACTGAGACACATGAAATACCTCGTGTACCTTACATAGCAAAGGCATAAGGGTAAGACGATAAGCAACATCGCCTACCTGCTCAAGAATATCGAACAGACTAACGTATCGCGGAGTAAGCTTCCCGTGAACCCCAAATCTAATGACTCCATGGGTTAGCACAATCCTTAACAACACGTGGTCGCCGATAGAGAACTATAAAGGCCTACGATTATGACCTTTCCAAAGTCAATGTCGATGCCGATGTCGATCTTGCGCAACCCGAAGCCGCTCTCTAATCTTCTTGACAACTTCCACGATTTGTGTAATCATTTCTGGGCCCAATAGTTTTCTTTCAATAATGTCATCCCATGCCAATGGTGACCTGCACTTTCTTTCGTATAAGGCCTCAAAGGAAGTCACCTAAATACTTGCTTGATAACTGTTATCATATGAGAATTCAATGAGATAAAGGTGATTTTCCCAAGACCCTACAAAATCTAAAGTACAAGCCTGCAACATATCCTCCAATGTCTGGATGGTTCTTTCTGATTGCCGTCTGTATAAGAATGATAAGTAGTACTGAACCTCAACTTGGTACGTAGACTCTGATGCAGGATCTTTCAAAATAAGAAGTGAATCGGGTGTCTCGATCCAAAAATATGCTTACTTGAATCCCGTCTTGCTTCACTATTTATCGCATGTACATCTCTGCCAACTGTTCTGTAGACTGTCATACTCAAAAAGGAATAAAGTGAGCCACTTTCTTGAGATGGTCCACTATCACCCAAATTGTATCTTAACTATTCGAGGATCTAGGTAAACCAGTTAGAGAGTCCATTGTGATATGCTTCCACTTCCACTCCGGAATAGGAAGCGGCTGTAATAATCCTGCTGGTCTTTGCTGGTCGGTCTTCACTTGCTGACATACCAAATATCGAGAAATAAATCGTGCTATCTCCCTCTTCATCTGGTTCCACCAGAAATATTGCTTGATATCTTGATACCTCTTGGTACCGGGATAAATTAAATAATCAGAATTATGTGCCTAGGTCATGACTTATTGTCGGTTACCTCCGCTTGGTACACAGAGACGATTTCCAAATCTAAGAGTTCCATCTTCATGAATCGTCAACTCCTTCCTTAGACCAGACTCACATTATGTCTGAAGTTTCTGAACTTTCAGGTTCTCTTACTGAGCTGCCTTAATTCTCTCAACCAAGGTAGACTGAATCTTTAAACTGGCCAACACCCCTACGTCTTGATGAAGTACTACCTCTATACCTATCTCTTGAAGATCTTCTAAGATATTTCACTACGATGTCAAAATAAATGCACAACCCCTCATGTTGAGAACATCTGCTACCATAATCGCTTTTCCTGGATGGTACTGGCGCTCAATATCGTAATCCTTCAATAGTTCTAACCATCTTCTTTGCCTCATGTTTAAGCCCTTCTCGGTGAACACATACTTTAGTCTTTTGTGATCCATAAATATGTCCACTCAATCACCATACAAGTAGTGCCTCCACAGCTTAAGTGAAAACACCACTGCTGATAACTCCAAATTATGTGTCGGATAATTCTTCTCATGATCTCAAAGCTGCTGAGATGCATAAGCTATTATCCTTCTATATTGTATCAATACACACCCTAGTCCATTGTCGGATGCGTCATAATATACTGTAAACCCTCTTAAACCTATTAGAAGCGTGAGAATCAGTACCAAAATTAGTCTCTTCTATAACTCTTTAAATGCAGTCCGGCACTCTGTTGACCAAAAAAACTTATTCTCCTTACGTCTTAAATGGGTTAAAAGTGCTAAAATCCTTTCAATGTCTGCCATAAATCTCCTATAATAGCCCGCCAAGCCCAGAAAACTATACACCTCTACTACTGTCTTCGAAACTGGCCAACGTTCAATAGCCTCAAACTTCTTTGGATCTATAGCCACTCCTTCTTTTGAGATGATATGACCCAAGAATGATAAGTGATCCAACCAAAACTCACATTTGCTATGCTTTGCGTATAATTGGTGTTCCCTTAAAATCTGTAAGATCTTTCAGAGATGCTCTTCGTGCTCCTTCTTATTTCTGGAATAGACTAAAATGTCACCTATGAAAACCACTATGAATTGATCTAGATATGGCATAAAAATACGGTTCATCAAATCAACAAATATCGTCGAAGCATTAGTCAGTCCGAATGGCATAACTAAGAATTTGTAATGTCCATATCATGATCTAAATGATATTTTGTGTATGTCTTGCTCCTGAACTCTTACTTAATGATAACTAGACTGGAGGTCAATCTTGGAAAAATCTTAGCTTTGCTTAATTGATCAAACAAATTATTTATCCTTGGTAATGGGTTCGTGTTCTTTACTGTTACTATAATCAATTGCCTATAGTTGATGCACAATCTTGTTGACCCATCCTTAGTATTTACTAGAAGCACTGGCACTCCCCATGATGATCCACTGGTTCAGATGTACTTTTTTCCTTCAATTCTTCTCCATATTGGTACTACTTGTCTAGTTCTGATGGTGCCATCTGCTGAACCTTACAAGATATTGGTCCTACTCCGGTAATCAACTCTATAAAAAACTCTACATCTCTTACTAGTGGTAACCTTGAAAGTTCTTCTAGGAAGACATCTAGAAACTCCGTGACTATCTCGGGAAGTTGTTATTCTACTATTGTAAGCCCCCCTAATTTTCAGAATTTTTAATTTGGATTTTCCCCAATTTTTCTGATGTTTTTGGGAATTGAAACCTAGGACTTTGTTGATTAAGGGATTTTTAATTGTGGTTAATTCATATTAAAATATTATGGAAATAATATTTTATGGTGTAAAATGGAAAACCGGGCATGTGGTATTTTTCGGTGAATTTATTGGACTCCGGAATCATTTTTCAAGCCCGAAAGACTAATAAATAATTAAACCGAATTAAACCCGTGCCAACGCCCGACATCCCCACGAGTGCCGAAGCCAAGCCCAAGGAGCGTTGACCCAGCCCGAATCCTAGGTCTAACCCTAGTCCAATTCCTGTAATGTATAAATACAGGTTCCCCTAGTTTTCTCCACAAAGAAAAAAGAAAAAAAAAGAAAAAAAAGGAAATCCCTAATTACTAAATCCCTAATCCCCCAAATTCTAACCTAACCCTAACCCTAAGCAGCCACCGCCGTACCCTGTGCTCCGCCGAGATCCACCTTCGCCCGGACTCGCTCTCGCCAGCAGCCGCCCGCTCAGCCACGTGCCGCCCAGCCGCTCTCTCCAGCCTCTCTCACCCCGGCCGAACAGCCCGACCCAGCCACCTCCTCCTCACGACCTCGGCCTCCCCTCGGCCGTCTCCGCCGATAGCGCTGCCTCGTCGACCTCCCTCTTCTTCCACCATCACCTCGCCGTCGACCATCGACCTCCATAACTCCTCCTTTCTCCTCCGCCAGAGCCGCAACTCTATCTCCCTCTCTCCGCCCGCAGAGTCCCTGCCTCGAGCCACCGGCGTCGACTCTCCCGCCGCCCTCGACCGCCCTCAGCCCACCTCTGTCTCATCAGTCTCCTCTCCGACGAACTCCGGACAGCACCACCACCTACCTCGGCAAGCCCCCAGCGGCCAGATACCCTGTCACCCTCCCTCCGTTCTCCTCGCTCCACCCAAGGCCGCCGCTGCAACCCTTGACGACGATTCCCTCGCCGTCCTCCTCCCGAGCAGCCCTCCCCCGGCCGTGCAGCCCCGGCGAGACTCCAGCACCCAATCGAAACCCTAGAGCAGCGAACACAGGGATCCGGACACGGCCGCTCTCTGAACCAGGATACAGCTTGTGTCAAAGAGACGCTTGTACACGTGAGAAACAGCTTCACGGAGCCCTGTTCAGGTACCCGTTTCTCTCTCATCGTAACTCTGTTTTCAATTCCGTCAATTGCAACACGTAGCCTGGATGACCCTCTCGGTGGCCGTATAACTCGTTCGGTGCATCACGTCCTGTGGTGATCGCACACCGCGATCCAAAAACAGGAAAAACAATGCCCCAATTCACCCCGGAACTGAGTACGCCCCGCCAAACGGGACGACTTGGTCGCATGCGGTCTTTACCGAACCGTGCGCGTCGTTGATACGGTCGTGTAGGATTTTGCGGAAGTAGATTCGGAGGTGCGTGCACCCCGGAATCAACGCGTATCCGCCGACGACACCCCGTATCCGACCTTTCTGGAATATGCTGTAACTTTGTGTACACACGTCGGATCAAGACGAAACATGTGTCGTCGGACTCGTAGCAATACGCTGGTCCTGTGACCCAAGTTTGGTTCGATTCTGAGAACGTTGACAAAATCGTGTATCGTGGGCCCCACAGGCTCCACTTGACGGACGATTTTGTGATCGGCTCATCGGAATCCAATTCTGGAAGTTCTGTTGGGTTCGTATCATCGTTCCTGACTTGTTGACACTAAGTTTGGCAAATTTGGAGACCTTTGACCCTGATACGCTTTTTGGTGCAAAGTGGCCCACATGTGGACCCCGCTTTGACCCGGAAATGTCGTTTTTGCCCTTGTCTCCAAATTGGACTCAAGGACAGGCGTTTCTAGCTATTTGATATTTTTGAATCTAATGGTGATGTTTATTTCAACAACCGGAGTGGTACCTGCAGATCACACTGAGACCAGAGCTATAGTTGGAGCCAGGACCCCAGGCAAGTGTACCTTGCCAAACTCTGCAGTATTGTTACATATTTTCTTCTTTCATTATATTGCTGTGCATGCTTAACCTAGGACCGTGTGACGTACTTAGCGTCCGATTATCAGTCAGGTGCCAACACCGTACGCGGTATTGTGTATTGTCATCTAGAGATGGATATTCGTGACATTTTACATTCTCGTACTTGTCTTATCAAGTACACTACGACCCAGGACACTTGACACCATTCATGAGACAGGATCTTCCTAAGATATTCATGGTGATTCTGTATAGGATACAGGACTTGACATAGACATATATTCTTAGCTATTAAATGATTTATTGCATTAGATATGATTGTGCGTGTCATGGACATGAGACGCATGATTACATTGGGTGGGGAGAGACACACAGGCTACAGGCTGATCATATATATATACACCCCTATTATTGTGAGGCACAAGACTCTGAAGCCCGAGCTTGGCCCATTACTCATATTACTGCTGCTACCGGCTCCCCTACACAGAGCTTGTAGTGGTTTCAGCCTGAGTTCTAGTGCTGCTCTCATCTTGCATATCACTTAGCTGGCTACTTAGTGTTCCCCTATTGTTCCATCTATCGCTGGAGAGACCCACAGGCTACAGGTTGACTATATTATGCCGGCTACTCAGTCTCCCGCTGAGCTAGACCACCTCATGATATCACTGCTACCGGCTCCCCTACACAGAGCTTGTAGTTGTTTCAGCCTGAGTACTATTGATGTTCTCTCTTATATTTCACACAGATGATTACATATTCCCCTGCTTATTTCAGTTACTATTTGCACTGCATTATTTGGCTTGTATTATTTGTACCTTGCTATGTCCCCTGAGGACCTGGATCCGGATTATGTCCCCAGATACTGCAGACGAGATCTACCCAGAGTTGTACAGTACAGGAGCATTAGCAGGAGCAGGTGTTTACATTGGAGCAGAACCAAGACCAGAGGACAAGATCATACCAGAGGACTTCTCCTGAGTATTGGTTTGCGATACTCATTTACTTCTGTTCCTATTTACTTTACTTCCAGTCTATTGCCTTATTGTATCAGACTTGTTCTCGGATTGTTCTCCGAGATACTTTTGTTGAGATTGGTTAGTTTATCTTATTTATATTTATTCTGGCAATGATCTGTGATTATCTGTTGTGGATGAGATTAGTATAGACTGTGACTATCATTATTGGACCTGCTTATTGTTATATTACAGCTTAAGTATGCCCTGATGGATCCATTAAATTGGGTTTGTCCTTCGGTGCGTACTGCTGGCCATTGCCACGCATCTGGTCCCTCGGTATTTTGGGACTGGGGCGTGACATGGTTTTTGTGGTGGCCCATGCAGGTCCACGACTAAATTATTCGATTTCAACTTAGGGACCGAGCAAGCCTGCAATAAGAATAGGATAAGTTTCTAGGATCTCATCCACTTTCTTGAAACGTTCTTGATATCTATTTCGGACTCGGATTAATTCTTGACTTGTACCCTGCCTTGATTCCTGAGCGCCCTTATAGTTTATTTTGATGCAGAGCAATGGATTCACAAGCAAACGACGAGACTCCTGCAAGATCACCACGAGATGCTGTGGTAACCAACAAAGATGAAATGACACCAGTTAGTGAAGGTCCATCCTCACAACAAAACAGTCAAGATGCCACAAGAATCCAGCAAGGTGACATTCCACCATCAACGCAGTTTGCTCCACCGATGCCTACCGTACCACAAGGGCAGGCTATGGACGAACAATAAATGTTTCGAAAGTTTTACGCGTTGATGCAAGCCCATCAGAAGCTTCAGGAAGAAGCGCAGCAAATCTAAGCGGAGAAGTTCATCGACAGATTCAGCTCAGAGTTACGGAAGTTAATCAGCCCCGCTGCAACTACCTTAGACGAGAGTGTACTTGCTGCAGCACAACCCATGGAGTGCATCACAAGGATAGAGTCCAGCCAGAAGCGGCCGTATGCATCAGCACCAGACCAAGCACAACAGGAAAGAGCAGCAAAGCGACCACAGATGTATCCACCACCAAGAGCAGCACCCAGAGCCTTATTTCTTCCTACTTGTCAGCATTGTCGCAAGAAAGGCCACGTTGAGAAGGAATGCAGACGCAAGTTAGGATTATGCTTGATTTACGGAACCAATCAATACTTCACTAAGGATTGTACTCAGCATCGAGAGAAAGCGGTGAAGATTCAGCAACCAGCCACATCAGCACCTGCCGGAGCACCACAGGAAGAAGTTACAAGGAAGTCACACATTCACCAGCCACCAGAAGCATCTTCGCAAGTACTACCTGTCTGTCCATATTGTCGCAGGCGAGGCCATATTGAGAACGATTACAGACGCAAAAGGAAATTATGTTTAGCTTGCGGATCCAGTCAGCATTTATTGAGGGAATGCCCTGAGCATCGAGAAGAAGCACCAAGGGTAAACAGACAAGCATTTCCAGCACAAATGCCAACCTCTCCAGCATTGGAAGCACCGCGAACGAGAGTTGAAGGAGTTAGACCACCAGCCCCAGGAGGGAATCAGCCAAGGCCACCCTTGGCACCACAAACAACACTCTTCCAGCAGGCTCAGCAGCAGCAGAGGAATCAACTGCAAGAACGTGAACAAGCTCCAGCGATGACTTTGGAAGACGCGCAGACCCATGAAGTAGCTAATGCGCATAATTTTTCGTAGTTATCTGTTTATAGATTTGTTTTATCTCGTGCCTAATGGTTCGTGACCTTAGCCTTGACCTAGTAATTTTGAACTTGCTTATAATTGATAACTGTAGAGATTATAGAGTCTTTTGTTATTGTGCTTATTTTGTGTTGTTTTAACTTGAATTAAGTTGTACCTCCTTTCATCATCATCTAGCATACTTCTAATTGTTGAACTACCTTGACTTATACTGCTAATATAGCCTAGTTTTGCAAGCTTGTCCTTTTATCGAGCTTGATCATGACATCTGTATTATTGAACGCGTACACTAATACAGTTGTCTATTCAGAATCAGTGTATTACGGTCTGATCAACCTTAGTGCATTTTGGTTCACTCTTCGCATGACTACTTTATGTGGATTGGGATATATAGTTGACTAGTATAGTCGCCCTCTAGATATGTCTGAGCATGTCGTATCAGTTACATAACTATACTAATACGAGCATGCGAACAAAGGATTACCAGAATAGGATTTTAATCCACAATTGTCTTGACAAATCCTATTTGAATACGTTAAATGCCTTGATCCCGATACTTCTATACTATTACCTCTCCCTTGAACTCTTTATTATTGACCTTCGTCTTCCCTTATTTCGGAAAGACGAAACCTCGTGCTTGGTATAAGTTGATATATAGACAATACTAGATATACCCCACAGGACGGTCGCATTATTGATAACCCTTTTATATATGATTAAGGGCATATCATAGGTAATATATTGGTGTTAAAGACTTGAGAATTCAATAACATGATTTAATAAGTTGGGGCATAGCTTTCTTAGATTTATAGCCTTAGATGATAGATGGGTAAATTCTAAGTTGGGTAGAGACCGCAATGTTCACTTAGAAGGAATTCTTTAGACGGTAATCAAGTGAGACTTGATAGAGAGAACCCTACTATTTTAATTTCGAGGACAAAATTTTTATAAGTTTGGGTAGATTGTAAGCCCCCCTAATTTTCTGAATTTTTAATTTGGATTTTCCCCAATTTTTCTGATGTTTTCGGGAATTGAAACCTAGGACTTTGTTGATTAAGGGATTTTTAATTGCGGTTAATTCATATTAAAATATTATGAAAATAATATTTTATGGTGTAAAATGGAAAACCGGGCATGTGGTATTTTTCGGTGAATTTATTGGACTCCGAAATCATTTTTAAAGCCCGAAAGACTAATAAATAATTAAACCGAATTAAACCCGTGCCAACGCCCGACATCCCCACGAGAGCCGAAGCCAAGCCCAAGGAGCGTTGACCCAGCCCGAATCCTAGGTCTAACCCTAGCCCAATTCTTGTAATGTATAAATACAGGTTCCCCTAGTTTTCTCCACAAAGGAAAAAAAGAAAAAAAAGAAAAAAAAAGGAAATCCCTAATTACTAAATCCCTAATCCCCCAAATTCTAACCTAACCCTAACCCTAACCCTAAGCAGCCGCCGCCATACCCTGTGCTCCGCCGAGATCCACCTCCGCCCGGACTCGCTCTCGCCAGCAGCCGCCCGCTCAGCCACGCGCCGCCCAGCCGCTGTCTCCAGCCTCTCTCACCCCGGCCGAACAGCCCGACCCAGCCACCTCCTCCTCACAACCTCGGCCTCCCCTCGGCCGTCTCCGCCGATAGCGCTGCCTCGTCGACCTCCCTCTTCTTCCCCCATCACCTCGCCGTCGACCATCGACCTCCACAACTCCTCCTTTCTCCTCCGCCAGAGCCGCAACTCCATCTCCCTCTCTCCGCCCGCAGAGTCCCCGCTCGAGCCACCGGCGTCGACTCTCCCGTCGCCCTCGACCGCCCTCAGCCTACCTCTGCCTCATCAGTCTCCTCTCCGACGAACTCCGGACAGCACCACCACCTACCTCGGCAAGCCCCCAGCGGCCAGACACCCTGTCACCCTCCCTCCATTCTCCCCGCTCCACCCAAGGCCGCCGCTGCAACCCTTGACGACGATTCCCTCGCCGTCCTCCTCCCGAGCAGGCCTCCCCCGGCCGTGCAGCCCCGGCGAGACTCCAGCACCCAATCGAATCCCTAGAGCAGCGAACACAGGGATCCGGACACGGCCGCTCTCTGAACCAGGACACAGCTCGTGTCAAAGAGACGCTTGGACACGTGAGAAACAGCTTCACGGAGCCCTGTTCAGATACCCGTTTCTCCCTCATCGTAACTCTGTTTTCAATTCCGTCAATTGCAACACGTAGCCTGCATGACCCTCTCGGTGGCCGTGCAACTCGCTCGGTGCATCACGTCCTGTGGTGATCGCACACCGCGATCCAAAAACAGGAAAAACAACGCCCCAATTCACCCCGGAACTGAGTACGCCCCACCAAACGGGACGACTTGGTCGCATGCGGTCTTTATCGAACCATGTGCGTCGTTGATACGGTCGTGTGAGATTTCGCGGAAGTAGATTCGGAGGTGCGTGCACCCCGGAATCAACGCGTATCCGCCGACGACACCCCGTATCCGACCTTTCTGGAACACGCTATAACTTTGTGTACACACGTCGGATCGAGACGAAACTTGCGTCATCGGACTCGTAGCAATACGCTGGTCCTGTGACCCAAGTTGGGTTCGATTCTGAGAACGTTGACAAAATCGCGTATCGTGGGCCCCACAGGCTCCACTTGACGGACGATTTTGTGATCGGCTCATCGGAATCCAATTCTGGAAGTTCCGTTGGGTTCGTATCATCGTTCCTGACTTGTTGACACTAAGTTTGGCGAATTTGGAGACCTTTGACCCTGACACGCTTTTCGGTGCAAAGTGGCCCACATGTGGACCCCGCTTTGACCCGAAAATGTCGTTTTTGCCCTTGTCTCCAAATTGGACTCAAGGACAGGCGTTTCTAGCTATTTGATATTTTTGAATCTAATGGTGATGTTTATTTCAGCAACCGGAGTGGTACCTGCTGATCACACTGAGACCAGAGCTACAGTTGGAGCCAGGACCCCAGGCAAGTGTACCTTGCCAAACTCTGCAGTATTGTTACATATTTTCTTCTTTCATTATATTGCTGTGCATGCTTAACCTAGGACCGTGTGATGTACTTAACGTCCGATTATCAGTCGGGTGCCAACACCGTACGCGGTGTTGTGTATTGTCATCTAGAGATGGATATTCGTGACACTTTACATTCTCGTACTGTCTTATCAAGTACACTACGACCCAGGACACTTGACACCATTCATGAGACAGGATCTTCCTGAGATATTCATGGTAATTCTGTATAGGATACAGGACTTGACATAGACATATATTCTTAGCTATTAAATGACTTGTTGCATTAGATATGATTGTGCGTGTCATGGACATGAGACGCATGATTACATTGGGTGGGGAGAGACACACAGGCTACAGGCTGATCATATATATATACACCCCTATTATTGTGAGGCACAAGACTCTGAAGCCCGAGCTTGGCCCATTACTCATATTACTGCTGCTACCGGCTCCCCTACACAGAGCTTGTAGTGGTTTCAGCCTGAGTTCTAGTGCTGCTCTCATCTTGCATATCACTTAGCTGGCTACTTAGTGTTCCCCTATTGTTCCATCTATCGCTGGAGAGACCCACAGGCTACAGGTTGACTATATTATGCCGGCTACTCAGTCTCCCGCTGAGCTAGACCACCTCATGATATCACTGCTACCGGCTCCCCTACACAGAGCTTGTAGTTGTTTCAGCCTGAGTACTATTGATGTTCTCTCTTGTATTTCACACAGATGATTACATATTCCCCTGCTTATTTCAGTTACTATTTGCACTGCATTATTTGGCTTGTATTATCTGTACCTTGCTATGTCCCCTGAGGACCTGGATCCGAATTATGTCCCCAGTTACTGCAGATGAGATCTACCCAGAGTTGTACAGTACAGGAGCATTAGCAGGAGCAGGTATTTACATTGGAGCAGAACCAGGACCAGAGGACGAGATCATACCAGAGGACTTCTCCTGAGTATTGGTTTGCGATACTCATTTACTTCTGTTCCTATTTACTTTACTTCCAGTCTATTGCCTTATTGTATCAGACTTGTTCTCGGATTGTTCTCAGAGACACTTTTGTTGAGATTGGTTAGTTTATCTTATTTATATTTATTCTGGCATTGATCTGTGATTATCTGTTGTGGATGAGATTAGTATAGACTGTGACTATCATTATTGGACCTGCTTATTGTTATATTACAGCTTAAGTATGCCCTGATGGATCCATTAAATTGGGTTTGTCCATCGGTGCGTACTGCTGGCCATTGCCACGCGTCTGGTCCCTCGGTATTTTGGGACTGGGGCGTGACAACTATTGCTAACACTGTGATCACCTCTTCCTGTTGATCTCTCACAGATCTATCAAAGATAAAGTTTTTTGTACCTGGGATACTAAATAATAACCTATCCTTATGTTAATCTATTGTATCATGACTTTCTCTCAACCAGTCCATGCCTAAGATAATGTCAAAGTTACCAATAGGGAACTCGATCAGCTGTGCTGGTAGTGGACGTTCACACACTATGACTGGAAATGCTATACGCACTCTACTAACTCGTAGGAGCCCATTACCAGTGAGTATATTCAAACTCTCTGGCAATGTCTCTAATTCTAATCCAATGCGTGTAACAAATCATGCAGATATAAAAGAATGGGGTGCACCATAATCAAACAATGCTACAGCAGGAAAATATGCGACAGAGATATTGTCACACTCGTTCCCAGATTTGGTATTCTTGAATTTGTGATATTAATTTTTTTCTGTAGATTCATGTTGTGTTTTACTTGTTGGCTCCTGTTAATTATATTGTATTTTATTTAATTATATTTCTGTTTATTGAGGGAGACTGCCCGGGACCAATAGTGGACACCTTGGTAATTGCCATGAACCCGTGCTAGGACCCGTATGCAAGATGGATACTTGATCTAGTTTACTTTTTGAACCACTAAGCTTATTTTGGATGGTTAAAATTGCATGATGATTAGTCATGACTAGAATACCCTTTTCCCTCTTACGTATATATACTCCTCTTTCTCTATCCTCTCTTTCATTTTTAAATTTCTTTCCTTTACTTCTTCTTTTCTCTTCCTTCTTCCCTCAAGAGCTCCAAACCAAAACCCTAAGCCCTAGCCCTAGACTTGGTTCTAGGAAGAGATTTGTTAGACAACCAAGGCAAGTACATCTTGCTCAAAGTGGTGAAGCCATAATTTTTTTGTATTTTTGCATTTATGTAGTAATAAAAATATGTTTGATAGAAAATATTCTCCTTGATTCTCATTAGTTTTAGTTCTTGGAGTTTTTGGTTTTGATGAACGATTTTGAGTAGATCTGAGTTTTAAAGTTAGAGTTTTTTATGGGTTCAAAAGTTTTTTTTGGTTTTGATCTATTAAAATATGATATTTTATA
Organism: Iris macrosiphon; assembly: GCA_036927795.1. Lineage (NCBI taxonomy): Eukaryota > Viridiplantae > Streptophyta > Magnoliopsida > Asparagales > Iridaceae > Iris > Iris macrosiphon. The sequence continues at coordinate 56,009,642 of JAYESA010000016.1, forward strand.
AAAAATAGTTTTTGTTGTTGATGGAGAACTTTATTTCGAGCATTTTGGCTTTTGGTTCACTTGATTCAGAGTTGAAATAAAGTTTTTATGAAGAAACAAATTTTTGATTTTTTTAGCTTTTCTGCCATGGCTGAACTTGCTGTCTAGAGAAGACGAAGTGCTCATACAGCCAGCACCATATGCCGCAGAGAGTGCTATACGGCCTTAGTGCTATGCGGCCTTACCTATGTGTCGCATATACCATCCAATATGCGTCCATCTTGTTGGATGCATGACTGATCATTACATAAAGTATTCTGAAGCTAAGTGCTTGGAAAATTGTAAGTGACAGAACTACTTGTGTTTCACTTGCTGAACGAATTAGAAATTCGCTAAGTCCAAGTGACATCTATATGGCAAGCAGAGCATGCGATAAACAAAGCATGCGACAAGAAGATCATGCGACAAATTGACTTATGCGGCCTGATCTTATGCGGCCTTTTCTCTTTTAACGCATAACTCTACTTCGTCCTTGCATATTTTTTAATAATTTTATCTTTTCTCTAACACTTTTTGACTTATTACATCTATCACTTCAGTCACTTCACTGACAAGCATTTAATGCACACCACTTGGCACTTGTCTGAAGGAGTAGACTTTGCCTTGACCTATGCGGCCAGACTCCTATGCGGTATCGATCTCTATGTGGTATCGACCCCTATGCGGCACCGACCCCTATGCGGCCTTGACTTATGTGGCAATGATCCCATGCATCCCTGGTTCTTATACGGTCCCATGTGCATATTTTATTTTTTTGCTTAGTTGGATATTTTATTGGATTTTGTGATTCTATGCGTGTTATAAATGATTGTAAATGCATGAGAACTAAGTGATCATACGTTGTACCTGACTATATGCTTAACCTGACTATGAGTAGAAATAGACAATGCGACCAAGTGACTATGACCACCTATGTGCCTGACTCAACCCATGTGTTGCTATGTGCTATAACTAATATGATTTAACAATGATTGGTGACTTGACTCGATTATTGGTATCCATGCTGTTACACTTACTATATGTAATATGTTCCTACGTGCTAAGTGTTCCTACGTGATTATGTTACATATTTTATCGAGGTGTACCAACATGCTATGCGACATATGATATAATACGATTCCTCCAGCATGGACATAATAGTTGATTAATAATCAAGCGTGGCTAGGACTTGTGTTGATTGTTGCATCATGTTGGGATGAATCCAAATTAAACTGCCAATTGATAAAGTGAATTCGTATCTAGCGTGCCTGTAATAGGATACAATATGTAAGCGGAATAATATATGACTGCGTCATGTGATTCCAGATAACCATAGGGTTAACTAGGCAATAAAAATATGTAGAGCATTGGGAGGGATAGAATCCCGAGATCATGCTTAACTAGCACCGTTAATCATATGGGGAGTAAAGGATGGCCCCATGGATATTGTTTAAGTCCTCATTTATAGATGGCAATATCCGATTACTATATTGTACTATGTGTTATATATAATCTTTGTACGGTAGCCTTTCGATGGACCGGTGTATACTACTATGTGCTATGCAATAATTTATTGATCGGCTAGCCCCTGCTAGAATATGGCTTGGCCTGAGGATTCCAACATTGTATTATTCTACTGAGATAACTCAAACTCCACATAACAAGCCGTAGGATTAATTGGACGATTTAAAATAGTATGTGCTGGTAATCTAGGGACATGAACTATTATGGCATGACAGTTTAACCCTTGTCCTTGTTTAATTATAGGGTTGCGCCGATGTGTCATAATAGTTCTTATACCGAAGCTATATATTATACCTATATTATGGAAAGTGTGTTCTGAATTATACTGATGTGTTGTATCATCGTTGTGAACATAATTTGTGAGTCGTACCCTGTCTCGGCGTAGTGCGATACCTCTTGTCCTTGTTTGGCTGTAGAGGTCTCCTACTGCTCCGATGAAAGGTCATACGCTTGCAGTTATGGCATGGATTAATATTTTATGTACTTATTGGTTTTTCTTTATTCACTTGTGCTCCTTTATGGTACTTGCCATCATGGCTTTACCCCGCTGGTTTTGTTTGGCTAGGTTTAGTAGCAGAGCCTGAGGATCCTGTCATGTATTTGATCGATGGCCAAAACCAGGAGGATGTCTGCCGAGAAACTTGAGTAGGTTTCTTTCCCCCACTATAAGTATTATTTTGTATGACCTTTTGGCGTTTAGCCGATGACACTTGTTAGCCGATTTATCTGGACATTAGTTGCTTTACATGATTGAATATTATTCACACCGCGGCTGACTTACAATTATGTACTCTTGACATAATACTAGTTTATCATTCTGGATAACTAGTTTTATGATCATTCTCAAAGAGCGTGAGGGATGCCTAACTTCTTTATCTTACATGTTCATTCTTATTAGTTCTTGGTTGATAATAGAGACATAGATGTTCTTGACCCTAGGTGACTTAATTGTAGTATGCACCACCTTGTCTAGTTATAGACGTAACTGTCATACGACGTTCTATATCTTGTATGGGGGAGCTGGCCATGTCCGTCTCTGTATTTCGGTACTAGGGTATGACATATGTTATCTGCCACCAAGTCGCCCTCTGCCAAAGCTTCCTCTAAGAAAAAAGTGAATACTTGCCCTAGGCCCTGTTATGCTCCTCCATGTTGCCTCCCTTGGACACGCTGTTGTTGTGCCTCGGATAGCCCTGCTACTGATTGTACTATTGTTGGTATATTTAAGCTTATGTCGGTAACAGACACTGAGCTAATGACCTCACTGCTATCGCTGGCCCTCTGTGCTGAACTGCCCCTGGTGCTGGCAGTGTTGGTAACTATTGGACTGGCCTTCCTGGCCTCTACATAATCGGACAATTGCTAATTCGATGATCTGGGCTACCACACCTTATACACAGCCTATTGGATGCCTTACACACATCTCTAGTGTATCGTTCCAAGCTACAGTAACTACAACTGTCACTACCATTTTTTCTAAGAAAGGGTATTTTAGTAATTTTCTATTTAATAAATTATTGTGCTTAGTAAATAATTATTTATGGTATTATTTAATTGTTGTTAGATATTATTTATTTAATTTGGACTTGTGTTAGTGGACCTAACTAGTTTAGTTTGGACCCATGGACCAACATGAATTAATTAGTTAGACTTAGCCCATTTAGAAGGCTCATTGTTAAGGAGATGGATTAAATTAATTAAATCATTGGACTAGAAGCTTCCTTCCTTAAATATTTCTTCATGAGAGGCCCCAAGGGGTATAATGGACATTACATGATTACTTGAAGGAGAGGAATAGGGGCCGACCTATATAAGTAGAGGAGAAAAATTCTCTCTCCTCTTTTTTATTCCAAATCTAGATCTAGAATTTCCCACTACCATATTTCCTTCATTCTCACTTCATTTCTCTACCAAATTCATTTCAATTCCTTTCCAAATCACCATTAGAGACTTGAGAAGCAAGGATCTAGAAGGAGGAAGCAAGGATCTACAAAGAGGTGCAAGGATCTACAATTTGGAAGCAATTTCATCTCAATTGGAGGTTTTATTGGGTATCCATCTCCCAATAGGTACAATTCAGTTTTTTCTCTCAAAATAGCTTCTAAATCTGAGATTTAACCATGGAAAATTAACCCATATGAATATACTATCCATAGGATTTTGTTTTGTGTCCATAGGAAGGCTATTAAGAAAGTTATGGTGCTTTTTGTGTCAATTTTGGGAGAATTCCGATATTGACAGTTGTGTGTGTCAATTGGTCTTATAGATCAATTTGACATGTGTTTATGTGTTTGGGGCTAGTGTCGTGTCCATAATGGGTTACGTGTTGGTCGTATCCTAACAATTTGGTGATACGTGTTGTTTTGGAGGTTTTTCCTCCGACACGGGACTTTGTACATGTCGTATTTTGACACGTACACATAGATCTATATTTGACACTTCGTATTGTTCATAAATATTATTTATGACTTGCTTGTGTCCTTCGGGGTGCAATTGGATGTGTGGTGGACTCGTGTTGCATGCATATCCTAGATCTAGTGGGATACGGTATGATACTCTCCATTTGTTGTGTGTTTATGTGTAGATCTAATTAATTATACTTTAATTCTTGAATTATAATTGTGTAGATATATATAGATATTAGATATGTATTATAGTATATTTATTATAGTGTTTATTGTATCATATATCTATATATTATATATGTATTAATAGAATATACATTATGTAGCTTTCTTCTACATGCATTAATATATATGTTATAATATATGTTAGGGTTGTAAATATATGTATATATTTTTATATAATATATGTGTATGTTTAATTAAGTAATTAGATTATTTATAGTTATTATATAATTATTTATATATATATGTATGGGTATATATTTATTATATATGTTGTATGTGTGTGTTGTTGCTATATTAATATGTACATAATAATAGGAGAGGGTGTATAGTTATTATATATATATATATATATATATATTTATATTTAATTGGGTGATATATATATATATATATATATATATATATATATATATATATATTTTATAGGTTTTTTAGCGACGGAGTTTTGGCGACAGCAGCCGTTGTCGCAGTACAACATCAGCCGTTGTAGCTAAGAGGTAGCGCCATTAATGACAGTAGCCGTTGTAGCTAAGTGGTTCAAAACCATGGTACCTATTTGATGTGTAAATTAATATTCTATATTATTTCATATAATTGTTAGATATATATGTATTGTGATGTTTACCTTGGAATTTACTTATCCGGAGATATGGTATCATAATATTTTAAGATGTGGTTTTCACGACATAGATTTTAATATCTTGACCCAAGATTTTTGTTTTAGACTTGTGCAACCTAGAAATAGATAGTTGACCTTGGTTTGACCATAGTTGACCATAGTTGACCAAAGTTGACTTAGAGGTGATCATAGTTGACTTTTGACTTAGAATTGACTTATTGACCTAGAAGTTGACTAGTTTAACTTATTCTCTTTTCGGAACCTTGTATTGATGTTGTATTCCATATCTAGGTCTTCGAGGCACCGAGTCAAACATCTGTGAGACTATTCATTGGACTTCAGGCGAGTATATTCTCTGATAGTTTCTCATTTATGATATCCTCTATGTTCATTGTATCTAGTATAGATATCCATGTTCTCTTGACACTATGGTTACACGGATTGGTATATCCGGATCTCGTCATGAGATGTTATTCCTTGGTATATGGTGTATATGGTGCAAGTATTATTTTATTGGTTATCTTGTACATGTACAGACACCAATTCTCGGGAAGACTAGCTATCTTCTTGGGGAATCTCGTGCCATAGCATACCGTGGTTGGATCTATTATAGCAGTCGGGGTGGGGAGTATTAGTATAGATATGTGATCAATATCCCTATTGTATCAAGTACTGATTACTGAATAGTGTTGATCAAACACCGTACGTATGATTAGCCAGGCCGCATTGCATCTTGCCCGAGCCAATCATATGTTAAGCTAGTACTCACACACTTAGTCATTAGTATTCTTGTCCATTGGCACATTGTTCATTATTGTATTTAGTTCCAGTATTTTCTTATTGTATATATATATCTCTTGTATCTATTAGGCATCTTGTTTATCCACAGCTATTTACTGTTACATAGTTTTTATCATTGATTAGAACTACTGTTAGAGATGTACTTTGCTCCTTTCCTGACTGGATATATTTTTCCAGATGACACTGAGGAGTGGTACCCTACCTATTATGGACCCCAGGATGCTGTGGGTTTAGATTCTGAGACCCTGGTTCAAGAGGGACTTATCCCAATTGAAACTGTTGACCCGGGTGTTGTAGCTTCGTAGTATTCTTTTGTACTGGATTTGTCTCCAGCTTATTTTATATTTCTTCTGACTCATTGATGTATTATTTTAAACTCATGAGTTGTATTGTGACTATTCTATTATTTATCTGATTCGTGCTTATTTCTATCTTAGTTCTGTGAATGAGTATATTATCTTTATTGGTGGTTCATTATATTGTTAGATAGATTATCCAGACAATGTTCTACCGCCGATTCTGCGGCGTAGGCTGGGCGTTGTTTCCGACTTGTACCCTTACACCGGGTGCGGGTCATGATATATTTTTGGTGGTGGCCCATGCAGGTCTAGCTTCACAAAGTATGTGATATCGTGGTAGTACGATAATTTAGTTGTACTACTGCGAGCCTGCAATAGGATATAGGAAATAGGCTGAGATTCTCAATCACATCTAGGAAAATTCTTTTGATCCAACTATTCTCCTTTAATATTGATACTTGATCTCTTAACTTGTCTTTTCCTTGATGTCTTACATCTTGTGCCATATTGATTCTTTCTTTTGCTTTGTCTCAGGATGCTGCCTAAGACTAGATCGCAGCAGGGGAGAGCAGTTTCTGAGAGCTCTGCGACATCCCGATGGCCTGCACTAGTTACTTCTCCAGTAATTGGAGTGTCAGCCGCTTTCGGAGGTCCACCACCTACTCAGAGGACTGTGCCAGCTGTATCTGAGGGGCTTCCACCTCCACCTCCTGTGCCAGCAGAGGCGTCACAGATGTTTATACTATTTCGTAAGATGCTCGAGGAACAAAGGGCTAAGTCAGAGGCACATCAGAGGCAGACCGACGTTCTATGGCAGGGCATCGAGAGTGCTCATCATCTTGCTCATGCTGTAGTCGAAAGAGGAGTTCCGATCCAGCAGCAGGATGTTCCTCAGGTTGCTCAGCTTCGGCCAGGCAATATTTAGGACTTCAAGAAACTGGAGCCTAGGGTTTTCAAGGGGACGAAGGGCATCGTCTATGCTGATGATTGGCTCGAGGACATTGAACGTCTTATGAGGGTGTCCCGTCTTTCTGATGATCTGAAGGTTGAGGCGGTAGGACTTCAACTGCTCGACGTCGCTCCCACTTGGTTCAGGAATGAGCCTGTTCTGTTAGACGCAGGACAATCTTGGGAGGTATTCAAGGACCTCTTCAAGAGGAAGTTTTTTTCCCGGGCAGACAGGCTAGACTTGGGGAGGCAGTTTGAGAGTCTTATTTAGGGGAGCATGTCTTTGGACGAGTACGCTACGGAGTTCGGCAGGTTGAGCCGATTTGAAGAGTATCTGGTGAGAGAGCCGGAGGTGCGAGCTATTCATTTCTGTGAGGGTCTAAACTGGGAAGTAAAAATTCTTATTCCGTCTTTTTATGAGACGTACTCGGAGATACTTGCGGAGGCACGCAAGGTTGAGCGGGAGTTGGATTTGAATCCCAAGAGAGACCGTGATTCTTTTCTGGGTTCCAACGGCAGTGCAGTATCTTCTAAACATCCTCATTTCCAGTCCAAACCTTTCTAGCAGCCACAGCAGAACCAGATTCCAGCTAGAGCACCTTTTTACCAGGCACCTCAGCAGCAGAGACAGTTACAGTAAGCTCCATGCAACTACTGCAAGAAGCCCGGCCATATCTGGGAAGTTTGTAGGAGGAGGTTGGGAGTTTGTTTGTATTATGGTATTGAAGGGCATCAATCGAGGGAGTGTCCTCGTAGTGCAGTTCAGGGAGCAACTTTAGCTCCGTGGGCACACACAAGACCACCTGCAGTACAGCCGAGGGGAACGCTTCCGACACAGCAGCAGCGTTTTGTCCAACATCAGCAGCAGGGAGGTGCTCGGCAGGGACGAGCATTTGCTATGACCGTCGAGGAGAATGAACCCACCGGAGATGTTATCGTAGGTTCTATTCTTTTTTATTTCATTCCAGCTTTAGCTTTGTTTCATAGTGGTGCTTCCCATTGTTTTGTATCTATTTCTTTTGCTCTAAAGAATGGTTTGGTAGCTGAGTCTTTGCTTAGGACTTGGAAGATCATGACTGGGGGAGGCATTATCCTAGTTAATAATATTTGCAAGGATCAGAGAGTTACTTTGGATGGCCGGGAGTTAAGTGCGTGTCTACTTGTAATGCCACTTTCGAGCTACGACATTGTACTCTGGATGAATTGGTTGAGCAGGCACCGTGCTAGCATAGATTGTAGAGGAGGTAGAGTTTTGTATCGTCCGTCAGGAGAGACAGAGTTCGAGTTTGCTAGAGGAGCTGCAGAGCAGGAAGAAGGCATTATTTATGGAGCTATGGTGGAAGACAAGGAGTTGCCACATCCGTTGATAGCAGAATTCTTGGATATGTTTCCTAAGGAATTGCCAGGATTGCCGCCAGATCGAGATATTGAATTTTTTATAGACTTGGTGCCAGGTGCAGAACCAATTTCGCAACATGTCTATAGAGAAAACAACAGCGAGCTGGTCGAGTTGAAGAAGCAGGTGGACGAATTGCAGGATAAGGGGTTTATCAGATCGAGTTTTTCACCATGGGGAGCCCCGGTATTGTTTGTACCGAAGAAGAATGGATCGGTGCGTATGTGCCTTGATTACCTGGCTTTGAATAATCTTACTATCAAGAATAAGTATCCTTTGTCACGGATTGATGATCTGTTTGATCAGTTGAGTGGTGCGAAGGTGTTTTCTAAGATAGATTTGAGATCAGGCTACCATCAGGTGAAGGTAAAGCTGGAGGACATACAGAAGACTGCTGTTAGAACTCAGTATGGTCAATACGAGTTTATGGTGATGTCGTTTGGTTTGACTAATGCACCAGCGGTATTTATGAACTTGATGAACATGGTGTTCCACCAGTACCTTGACAAGTTCGTGGTGGTGTTCATCGACGACATACTCATATACTCGAGGATACCGGAGCAGCACGAGGAGCATTTGAGGATTGTGTTGGATGTGCTGAGGAAGGAGAAGCTGTATGGAAAGTTGTCTAAGTATGAGTTTTTCCTGGACAAGGTTGAATTCTTGGGGCATGTTGTGACTGGTGATGGTATTTCAGTGGATCCGAAGAAGATTTTAGCAGTGGAATCTTGGAAGACCCTAAGTTCGATAGCAGAGATCAGGAGTTTCTTAGGATTGGCAGGCTACTACAGGAAGTTTGTGCAAGATTTTTCTATGATTGCCGAGTCGATGACCAGACTCACAAGGAAGGATGTGGAGTTTATTTGGACAGAGGATTGCCAGGTTGCTTTTGAGGAGTTAAAGAAGAGGTTGACGTCTGCTCCTATTTTGACGTTGCCATCAGGGTCCGGAGGTTTCACTATTTACAGTGATGCATCAGGGAAGGGTTTGGGTTGTGTTCTTCAACAACATGGGAAAGTAATTGCCTATGCATCCAGGCAATTGCGTATCATGAAAAGAACTATCCTACCCATGATTTACAGTTTGCAGCAGTCATCTTCGCTCTAAAGTTATGAAAATATTATTTGTACGGAGAGCGTGTAGAGATCTTCACAGACCACAAAAGCTTGAAGTACATTTTCACGCAGAAGGAGTTGAACATGAGGCAGCGTCGGTGGTTGAAACTGATAAAGGATTTTGATATCTCTTTGCAATATCATCCTTGGAAAGCCAATGTAGTTGTCGATGCATTGAGCAGGTATCCGGTAGCTATGTTCTTGACGCAGGATCGATATTTGTTGGAGGACTTGGAGAGCTTGGGCATTGAGGTGATTATTCCTGGTGGTTGTAGAAGCATAAAAAATACGCTGGATAGCTCTACGCAACATGGTGAAGCAGGGCAGCGTAAGCAGGGGACCTCAAGGCCATCAAGAGTGCAATGGAGCTTTTCAACTGAGCACGGCGTAAAATATTATGGGGCCATCCGCGTAAATGCAGTATATCCAGGCTGCTTCAGCGTAGACGGGGTGCTTTATCGCCTCCATGGCGTAAAACTCATCCGCTTTCAAAGCAGCGTTAAAGCGTACGAGGAACGCTTCGTCTTTCCCGAAATAAACCTGTCAAGTCACGCAGTGAACCTGACATCTGACTCCTGACAAAAAGTGCTGCACGGCTACCCAGACGACGGCTGGAAAGATGGCAGACCACTCGGGATGCGCCGCACAGTATGATGGCGGATCTCTGTATTTAATGCAGAGGTTTTGATTAAATATCATCGAACCATCGTTTACTGACATCCCCTCAGCGGAGACTGCTTTTACGCGTACAAGGGGATACGCTGCCTTGTTTTACACAGGCAAATGCAAACTATTTACGCTCTGCGGAAGACAAACAGACTGCCACGTCAAAAGCTGCCCTTTGAACAGGGCTCGAGGCACGTCTCTGCACCTAATGCTCAGAACGGTGGCAGGCCTTCGGAACACGTCTCTGCAATTAATGATGATGGCGGATCTCGACATTTAATGCGAGAGATTTGATTATATCCCCAAGAGCCATGATTTCGGCTAAAAATGTCCATATTACCTCGGCTTCTACATTCAGCTTTTGTGACTGCTCGGCCTCTACGACCACTCTGGCACGTTACGCGACGGCTTCTACGCCCATTCAGCTTCTGTGCCCGCTCGACTTCTATGCCTCGTCAGCTTCTATGCTCATTCGGCCTTCTGTGCTTATTCGGCTTCTATGCCATCAGGCTTCTACACCTACTCGGCTTCTATGCCTACTTGGATTCTACACCATGGTGACAGACATTTGGCTTCTATGCCAACCTCTTCTACACGATGGATACCTACCAACGTGGCTTCACGTCATGATCTTCGTAGCGATTATACGCGTTTTGTCCCTTAGTTGGACCCGCGTCACACGCTCATTCAAAAGATCATTTATACGCCGGCTTTGGTTATTTTAACCGTTGTGTAAAAGGGTACTCTACTTTCCACTACTCGGTTTCCACACCGATTGAGTGGTCACTGTCACCAAAACTCTATAAATAGAGGCCTCTATCAACAGAGGAAGAGGTCAAAGAAATCGAACAAGGTCGAAGCTTTAAAAGAAGATCGAACCACGAGTCGAAACATTGGAGATTGAGGAGAGATCGGAGAGTCTTTAAGAGAGAGAGAGAGAAGCATCCAGAGCTCAAACGAAGAGTAGCGATCGACGACATTGGCCTCGTGCATCCATCCTCTTTCGCCACCTACGAAGCTGCTTTCCGTCTTCCACGACACTTCTTCACCATCGTATAGTCCAAGGGCTAAAGTGATCGACTGCAGATCAGACACCTATAGCAATCATCTACCCAGATTAAATAAATTATACTCCTACGTCCTCGTATAGGACCAAATTGTACAAGTTTTTTTGTAAACCAAAGAAGGCGGGTTTCGTACAAACCCCGTATTGTATACATTTCGTTCTTTCGTTTAATACCACAAACAAGATGGCAACTCTGTTGGGGACATCTTTCTCTTCTGATGAGGAAGCGATTGCTCAACACGATGCGGTATCCGTGGGATCCGTGAAGAAGACACTGGTCGTCCAGTTCGACCAGTCTGCCTACGAAGACATGCTTCAGACGGGGGGTAGCTCTCACTCTCTCTCTATACAAAACAACAGGAAGCTGCGCAAGGTCTGGATGCCCAAGACATCCTCTACCATTCCTGTTGACTCTCCGATCTCTCTGATCTCTCCGATCTCTTCGACCAATGAGGTTGTAGCATCGCTCCCTCCGTGCCCTGTACGTAAAAATCAGTCTCCCGTTACGCGCGGTACAGACAAAACTTCGGGCAAAGCCTCAGCGCTAACCCAGAAGTATCCACTACTCTCTACGCGTAGAAACCAGTCTCCCGCTACGCGCGGTACAGACAAAACTTCGGACAAAGTCTCAGCGCTAACATAGAAGTATCCACTGCGCTCTACGCGTAGAAACCAGTCTCCCGCTACGCGCGGTACAAACAAAACTTTGGGCAAAGTCTCAGCGCTAACCCAGAGGTGTCCACTGCGCTCTACGCGTAGAAACCAGTCTCCCGTCCGTGGCAGAATAGACGAAACTTCTGATGATGCCTCAGCGCCAAATCGGAAGTACAAAGCACGCTCCGCGCGTAAGACAACATCTGACCTCTACGGGGAACCAGATGACACCTGTGATCTCCGCAAGGGAAAGCAAGCGGCGAGCTACTTAACTTCTCGGCATTCACGCCAGCAAGGGAACAATCTACCCGTCCTCCAAATTATGCGAGAAGCTGATGGCCGCCTGAGGACATTCTCAGCCTTACGCCAACCAGAGCGAAGCTCTAAATTATGCCAGGCGAAGTCCCTAAGCGTACAGAAGGCTCGATTGATGGAAAGACATGCTCCTCGGAGATTATCCGCCACCCAGATGGCCAATCTTTTGTATATGGGTTGCACAAGGAAGACTATGGTCCCCATCGTCCGCATACCTGCCACGGCGAACCGAAAGAACGAGCAGTCTTTTTCGTCTTCTTGTGCAAATTATCCTGACCTGCATAAATATCTAATCCAGAAACACAAGGAGAGGGAATCTTCCGGCATGGCAATTACACCTCCTAGCGAGCACTGTTGTGATGGTCACAGGATTGTAATTAATTGCTGCTGTTCTAAAGCAAAACGGCCAGTTTTTGACCGACTGAGCTACTCTCTATCTTTCCTAGAAGAAGAGCCCACGCATGCATCTGTGAACATGGCTTCGCATATACCTGAAGGAAGCTCAGGCTCAAGACGTCCGTCCTCTAGAACTTCGAGCCGAAGGAGATCCAACATGCTCCTCAGAGACACTGAAGATGGGGTGTTCCAGAACACTCGTTCAAGGTCACAACAACTGACTTTGTACTCCTCTGATTCCGACGCTGGGGGTCGCCATTCTCCCAAATCAAATACTGAGAGTATAGAGTCGACATCTGCAGCGACCTATACGCATCCTTCGATGATGCCCAGGGAAATGGGAGTATACGCCATTGGAGATGAACATGAGGAAGCTTCGCCGTCAGGAAGCGAGGAGCAGCACATCACTACACTGGAGACGTCTCTGAAACAAATGCAATCTATGATGGAGAACATGCACCAGATGATGCTAACTCAACAGGCGGCTGCTATGGCTCAAACATCAGTCTCGCCAGCACAGATACGTGTGGGGGTAGACTTGCCACCATCCAACACGGTCCAAGAACCTGCTCTAGATCAAGAGTCAGCTGGTCCTCCACTTCCTCACTCAGAGAATGCATTACCTCCTGCGGGAGTCACGATACAACCGACTCCGCACCAATTCGTAGTCTCACTACTGGCTGAAAATCTGATGCAAGCAGTACGGGAGTTGAAAGCCCAATTCGATGCCTTGAAGCACAAAGATCAGCTCAAGAAATTGGGAATCAACCAACCTTACCCGGCTATCTGGAAAGAGGTCCCTTTTCCTCCGAGATACAAACCTCAGACTATGGCTCTGTTCGAGGGGAAAACATCGCCAAGTCAGTACATAAACTATTTCAGCATGATGACGGTATTGCTACAAGGGAATGACGCCCTCCTTACCCGGGTGTTCAAAGGCTGTCTCTCAAGAGTGGCTTACCAGTGGTATCGCAGCCTGGCGGACAACTGCATTACTTCCTTCGAAGACTTCAAGACTTTATTTTTTACACGATTCTACGAGAGAGGAATGGACATGTCTATGTCCTCTCTCATCGAAGTCAAGCAGAGGAAAAAAGAGGACGTTCGTACCTTCATCGAACGTTTTTGTCAGGCCACGCTACAGATGCCTCCAGGAGTTCCAGACTCTGCGTTGGTGGATATTTAAAGGAAGAACCTCCTTCCCGTGGTCTCGGTGTTTATAGGACCATATCAGTTCCACGACTGGCCCTCGTTCATCATCTCAGCAGTGGCCGCCGATGACAACAGTCGCAAGGCGCACGACAATGGCATTATGATCTCTACCTCCGACAGAGGCAAAAGGTCATCTCCCAACGGCGACTATCATCGCAGTTCCAAAGGAAAAGAAGATCTGGCAATCAATACGTCAAGACAAAAGACTGCGGCAACCACGTAGACAAAACCTGGGACTTCCAGGCCCGTCGAAGTGTACTCTTTCGACGACGACGATATTCCGAGTATATTCGAGTGTCTCGTCACGAGTGGCAAGATCACCCTTCCGGAGGAGAAGTGGCCCAGTGAAGCCGGCAGTGCCAACAACCCCAAGTACTGCATCTTCCACAGATACGTACACCACCCGACCAAGGAGTGTTACATACTGAAAAGGAAGATCCAGGGGCTGATCGATGCTAAGGCCATCACTCTGCATAACACCTAGAAGACGATCACGGCCAATATGATCTCCCAGCAATTTGGCAATCTGCCTCCCCAGGAAGTCCCGGACACTGTGACACCAATTTCCCGGACAACGATGAATATCGTCAATCTTCCTCCGGCTAGGGGTCAAAATCATGACCTAGTACCCTTAACCACCCGGCAGGGCGAGATCATGTGGGTTCATCCGGATTTAGTATCGGAGCTCGAGGAAGATACTAATGCTGCTAAGGCTAAGTCTTGGAAGAACTCCAAATGCAAACCATGCCATATGGTTGCAACTTCTTCGCCACCAGACGAAGACGAGGCTTTGGCTGCAACCCGTTCATGGAAAGCTTACCTCAAGGACTACGGAGCGAGTCCGGAAGATGCGGCGGCAGACGCTTCAGCTACAGAGCCTGCCATACCACAGGCCGATCCTGCAAGACCGACTTCGGCGGACAAGGGAAAGCAAAAAGAAGTATGCTTCGATAAACCTGTGAAAAACATTCAAAACAAAGGTTTAGAGAAGCCATACAACTTCGACATCCTGGCCCAACTGGCCAATACACCAGCCAGGTTGTCCATCTTTGAGCTACTCAGGCTCTCCCAAGACACTCGTCTAGCCCTGAGTGAAGCACTCATACAGGCGAAAGCATACTTGACCCAGCTCAAGTCCCCTGACGAGGAACCAGTGGCGTGTCCTCAATGCCACAGTGTGATGGAGGTGGTCTCGAACATCCCTTTCACACAAGATGACATACTGGTAAAACATAACAGGCATGACAGACCCCTCTATTACACCGGATACGTTGGTTCCATGGAGGTTGACCGGATCCACATAGATCCGGGATCATCAATTAGCATCATTTCTCATAGTCTACTCAGACCGCTGAGGATTCCTACCAGCGAATTGGCCTACACCACCACTACAATCGTGGGTTTCAATGCTGGAAGAAGTAAGCCGTTGGGGAAAATTCGCCTGAGGAACCAGATTGGCAACCTCAGATCGGTGGCTACATGCTATGTCATCGATTCAGACGTATCCTACAACATTTTGCTGGGTAGACCGTGGATCCACGACCACAACATCGTTCCTTCAACTCCACACCACGACCCCCAAGGAATAGTACAAACGGAGGTTGCTGACCTAAACCCATTCAAAGGAATAGAATCCTACTATTCTGATGTCGTGTTGTACTCTCAAGACTACACGAAGGAGGTGTCAGCCCAAGCAGAGAAGGAATCCCACCGGGAGCCTGAACGACCCTCTTTCGAACAACCACTGTCAATCAGAGTGAAAGGGCGAACTACTCGTCCAAAAGCCATGGAGCCTATGGCTATCCACCTGAACAAAATTGGGTCAGGAAAAGGGGGTGATCCTCTAGTGATCACTTTGAACAAGAAGCCTCCACCCTTGGTCATCAACCTTCGGCGCAACAAGCAGCCGACTGATGTAAATGCAACCAGGAATGGAGTTCCAGATGATAATAAACATCCTCTTTGCCAGTATATCGATGCTCAGATTCGAAATCAAGAATCCTCTCCCCATGACGATATAGAACCTATAGCGCAAAAATTCTTAGAAGTTATAGATTCCTATCATCCATACATATGGGAAGTAGCGTCATCATCCAATGTCATCGCAATATATGGGCCACATGAGGACTCTACCTTCATTGTTCCGCCTGCCCGCAGCAGTCAGCATTCAATAATCTTTGGCCGAACGCGCAACGAATCGACTATACGAGAAGATTCCTTCAATGATGATGCTGGTGAAGTACAAGTTCGCAGACGAATACCGCCGTACGGCAATCCCCGCTATCAACAAACTCGTTTCGGGTTAGGGTATGCCACCTCCCTTACGACTTCCAAGTTAGATGAGGACACCTTTTCCCCTTTTCAAGATGGCTCGTCGCCCTCCAACTCATCTCGTGCTCTCGAGCAAACATTATCAGTAAATATGGTAGTGACGGATCCCTTCGAATAAGACGAACAAGAATCTGAACTATTTGAGAATGACGCTTGGGCTCAGCAAATGGATACACAATGGGAATTCTGCTTCGAGCAGAGAGAACCTCCCACCAAAGATGAAGTTATCCAGATTGATGTTGGGGATGAACTTTCACCAAAGCCGATATTTATCAGTAACAATCTTTTCCCAACTGAAAGGGAAGAAGTCATTCAACTGATAAGAGAATACATCGATGTCTTTGCGTGGAATTATGGGGATATGCCAGGACTTGATCCAAAGATGGCTACTCATAAACTCAACATATTGCTCGATCCAAAGTCTGTAAAGCAACACCAACGCCGGTTCCGCCCGGATATGATGGACGCCATTAAAGCTGAAGTCAAGAAGTTGATAGCCTGCGGTTTCATCCGGGAGGAATAACATCCCGACTGGGTCGCCAATGTTGTCCCGGTCATAAAGAAGAATGGGAAAATATGAGTCTGTATCGATTACCGAGATTTGAACGCAGCCAGCCCCAAGGACGAGTTTCCTCTTCCCATCACAGACGTCATGATCGATAATACCTGCGGTTTTGAACGTATGTCTTTTATGGATGGATTCTCAGGATACAATCAAATTAAGATGCATCCTAAAGACGAGAAGCATATATCCTTCCGGACACCATTGGGGGTATATTGCTATACGGTCATGCCCTTCGGGTTGAAGAATGTCGGAGCTACTTACCAACGGGCTATGAGTAACATATTCCACAAGCATTTACGCAAAACAGTGGAATGTTATGGAGATGATATAGCTGTCAAAAGCTGCCTCAGTGTCGATCACATCCAAGACTTAAAGACGGTATTTGAGCTGATGCGCCAACATCAACTCAAAATGAATCCTACAAAGTCCTTTCTGGGTATATCTAGTGGCAAATTTCTGGGATTCGTCATTACCGCCAAAGGCATTCAAGTGGACCCTGATAAAGTCAAGGCCATCTTGGAAATGCGACCACCCCGTAATCTGAGGGAACTCAGGGGGTTTCAAGGTCGTCTAGCCTATATCCGGAGATTCATATCCAACCTCTCTGGAAGATGCAAACCTTTTTCTCGCCTCATGAAGAAAGGTGTATCCTTCATATGGGACAAAGCCTGTCAGCAAGCGTTCGGGGATATCAAGTGCTACCTCACCAGTCCGCCAGTTTTGGTGCCTCCCGTTGTAGGAAGACCATTCTTCTGGTACGTTCGAGCGATGGACCATTCTCTGGGAGCTCTTCTCGCGTAGAAGAACGATGCAGGACATGAACAGGCTATCTAATATCTCAGTAGAATGATGATCGGAGCTGAGCACCGGTACAATTCGGTGGAAAAAGAATGTTTGGCTCTGATGTTCGCTATCCAGAAGACGCGGCACTATGTCACCGGCCAGACTATTCATATCATCTCCAAGATCAATCCTCTTCGGGTACTGATAAACAAGCCAAGTGTTCTTAACTCCCGACTCGCAACTTGGGCGATATTATTGACACCATATGACATGGTGTACGTCCCTTAGAAGTCCATCAAAGGCCAAGCATTGGCTGACTTCCTAGCTGCTCATCCGATCCCGGAGGCCTCCAAATTATACGAGGACATTCCCGACGAAGTTGCAGAATGTAGTTCCGCGATGGAAAGTAACGCATGGCAACTGTCCTTCGACGGCGCCTCTAGGACTGGTCCCAAAGGAAACGTGGTTTCAGGGGTAGAAATTGTACTGGTTACTCCCGATAAACTCGTCATCTATCGAGCATACTCTCTTAATGAGCCCTGTTCCAACAATGTGGCGAAGTACAACGCTCTACTAATCGGGCTCCAAGTCGCTAAAGAGCTGAGGGTCGAATCTCTGGAAGCTTTTGGTGATTCTCTACTTATTGTCAATCAAGTCAGGGGAATATATGAAGTCCGGAATCCAAAACTCATCCCCTATCACCAAGCAACGGTCGAGATAGCCGTGACATTCAAGGGATTCTTCGTAGAGTACGTACCTCGATCTCAGAATCTGGAAGCCGATGCCCTAGCCAGTCTAGCTGCAGATTTAGCTACTCCTATAAGAAGGCAAAATTCGGTAATCCTTCTTAACAGAGATCTATTTTGCGTGAAGAACAACGCTCACATAGAACACAGTTACGCTGTGAACACTGATCCTTCTACGAGAGATTGGAGAAGTCCCTTTATAGATTTTGTGGCATACGGAATCTTGTCGGAGGACTCTAAAGAAGCAGCATCCGTCAAAAGACGATAATTACGCTTCTACTTCGATGCATCTTCACAATGCCTATATCGCCGGACCTACGACGGACTGCTATTGAGATGTCTCTCTAATGACAAAGCACAACAGATCGTCCGCGAAGCTCACGACGGCGTATGCGGGGCGCATCAACCCGGTCCTAAGCTACAGGATCGTATCGGGAGAATGGGCTATTACTGGCCCACTATGATCGCAGACGCAATCAAGTATGCCAAACGATGCAAGGCCTGTCAGGTCCATACAGACTTCATACACAAACCGTCTGAACATCTACATCCTACGGTTGCATCCGGGCCTTTCGAAGCATGGGGTATGGACATCATTGGTCCTATTCACCCGTCTTCTTCCAGAGGTCACCAGTTTATACTGGCCATCATGGATTACTTCTCCAAATGGGCAGAGGCGATCCCTCTCGCTGAGGTAAAAGCATCCAATGTGATTAACTTCATCAAGAATCACGTCATCTATCGCTTTGGGATTCCCGGAAGGATAATCCATGACAATAGGCCTCAGTTCATCAGCCAAGCATTTCATCGATTTTGCGATAAAAATCGGATACAAAATGTCGCCTCTACGGCGTATTATCCAGCTACTAATGGTTTGGCAGAAGCCTTCAACAAAACCATTATCAAACTCTTGAAGAAGTTTGTCTCTTCAAACAAAAAAGATTGGAATGAGAAGCTGGGAGAATGTCTCTGGGCATACCGCACAACGGTCCGAGCACCGACGGGTTGTACCCCGTTCTCACTGGTCTACGGGAGCGAAGCAGTTCTTCCCATTGAAATCCAAATCCCGTCACTCAGGATAGTAGTCACCAATGAGTTGGCTCGGGAAAAGAATAACCTTTTAAGGCTTCAAGAGCTAGAAGGATTAGACGAGAAATGCCGTCAAGCTCAACAGAGCATCGTGTTCTATCAAGCGCCCATTTCCAGAGCTTTTAATCAAAAAGTAAAGGAAAGAGTGTTCAAAGTTGGCGAGCTAGTCTTAGCTGTAAGAAGGCCAATGATTCTCACTCACAGAAGTAAGGGCAAATTTCAGCCCAAATGGGAAGGCCCCTATGTGATCGAGACAACGTTCTTAAACGGTGCTTACAGGTTAGCCCAGCCTAATGGAGACCTAATAATGGCTCATATTAATGGCAAATTCCTGAAAAGGTACTATGCTTAACCTCCTCTGCTCAGGTGGAATAAAGGCGAAAACCTCATTATGACAAAACTACTTCCAAAATGAAACTAGTTGGGTCGTACTCTATCATGTCCATATGACCCCTGAATAGATGCTCCCTGCTAAAGTTTACCGAGAGACTATCACGTCCATACTACCTCTGATATTACTCTCACCCAAACCCATCATTTACATTCTGAAATGACGGGTCCACAAAGTCAGATAAAATGCCTCTTTATTATTCCCCAAAAAAGAGCGAAAGTACATTAAAAAGCAAAAGCAAAAGTACATCATGAAGGAGGAGCGGTCAAATCGCGAATCAGCTGCACCAGTCTGGCCATCTTATCATTCATGGAGTCCAAAACGGCAGCTCGAGCTCGCTCCTATCTCATCTCCTCATCATTCAAGCCGGATAAATCAGACAGAGAATGTGTAAGATCGGCATGCATGGCACTCGCATGTGCCAAGTTCGGTTGAGCTTCTTCCATCTGGCTCTGTAACACATGCACTCCGGCGGCTGAAGCACGAGACCACTCTTTCGCTAAAGCGAGCTCAGCCTCCAACTTACGGACCCTCGCTTCATTTTTCTCATGTTCAGCTTTACTCTTGGCCAACTGGGGAACAACACACTCTAAGAGGGTGTGCTCGTTGCTCATCTCCTGCTGCCGCATCTCGAGGGACCTGCTCAGAGCTTCCAACTCTCCCAGCCTTGCAGTCAGCGAGTCGTATTCTTCCTGGACCAAGTCGTCAATACTGCCTTGGGATAGCTGCGAGTATTCGTTAATGGGTTGCTCCAAACCATTAACTACCTCCGCCAGGGCGTCAGCTAAACCAGTATCGCCAAGGTCCCTGATCGCCTCTATCAAAAACCGAGAGGACCTCTTCAGGCGCTCAAAATTCAGATTCTTCTCCAACACCATTGATTTCAGCATTGTCAAAGTGTTGTAGAAGATACCGGTATATTGCTCGGTCAGCGCAGCTATGCCCGAATGCACGCTGGGAGTGGCTGCAATATTGTCGAACTGCGCTCCAGAGGTGACCACAATCAACATGGCCACAGTCCTCGTCTCGAGAGGGGGTACGACAAAAGAGGAAGCGCCAATACCAGACGAAGTAACCAGCATACTCGAAGGAGGCATAGTCGCAATGACAGGGTCGTCCTCTTGAGGTATCGAAGCCTCATCGGCAAGCGAGCCGGCACCCGAAGATGCTTCCCCTTCAAAACTAGGCACCTCCGTATCGATGCCAGAACCTGAAACGGAGCCAAAGGATGCATATGCATTGCCCTTCCCGAAGAGGTCGTCCCCTGAGAAGAGGACAAGAGGAAGTTAATGATAAACACGATGTTAATGTTCCTAAAAGAAGAGGCACGAAAGGACGACAGAGATGCTAGGCAAGCTATCATACCTGGAGACAAGGGCCTGCTAACTGACACTGGCAAATACTCTTCCAGGTCTTCGCCAAGATCCACTTGAGGCTCATCAACTGGAATCTCGCTAGAAGCGCTGACGGGCACGGCAGGGGCCTCTCCCAATGCTGATCTGGACAAAGGTATATGGAGTCTTATGACCATCCTCGAAGGCAACTTCGTTCCACTACCTGAAGCAATAGCAGCGGTAGCAGCCTCCAGCTGAGATTCTCCGGCGCCACCGGCCAAAACTGTAGAAGGTTCCTCTCTAAAAGGCGAGGAACCCCTAATCAAAGAATCATCCCCGACATAGGGAGAAGCAGGCTCACTTCCAGGAGCCTCAATGCCAGGAATCGGGAGAGGACGAGCAACTATCTTTTTTGTCCTCTTACGAGGGGAAGCCTCCTTCAGAGCGGAAGCCCTTCATTTCCCAGAGACTACTAACGCCCCTGCAGGCGGAGGTATTTCACCCCTCGGTATAGATACGAGAGGCTCATCCGGAGTAGCGGACTCGTCACCCTCATCAGAAGAAATCTAGGGGACTTCAACCCTTCCCCCAGGTTTGGAAGAGGGCACCCTAAAACTTCCACCCATATCAAAATTGCGATAGGATGTGTTCGTTGCCATATAGAACTTGGCATACGAATGCAGGATGCGCAGCTCCGTGGAAGGTGTGACGATGGACACAATAAAAATTGCCCCGGTGCAACCCATGATAAAATATTGCCATCCCCTCGCTCCATTGATGAGTCCACCTCTGGACCTGAAGCTGGTGACGACGTTGCCCACATGCAACTGATCATACCCAAACTGCCTGGCAAACCGACTAGGCAGGTAGGGTTCGAAGAAGCGGTAATCTTCACTTCTGTACAGCAGGTGGGAAGGTCTAATACAGACCAACCAATTGAAGGCTTCTGGAGAAAGAGTGGTCCTATCTCCACCTGAGTCCTCAAGCCTAGTCCCCGACTGGTTGCGATGAACAAGCGGGACACTGCAAAGGAGCTTCCAGCTGTGACCGCAATGCAACACCCGCCGACAGTCTAAAACTGTGAGCACATTCCAAGAGGAATTCTTATAATTCAGCAAGAAACTCCCCCCAGGCTACTGCCGGAACCAGGAGACATCACCCGGGGGTTATGGAGAATTAACTATCCCATCAAATACAGGTAAGGTAATTCCACCCGGGGAAAGCTTTCACGCCGAGCTTCATCAGCGAGCAGCGCCTCAGTCATCGCCCTCAAGCCAGCTTGTATGCGGCACACCATGGCAGGGAGCTCGCCCCAAACACCAGACGCACTGCAGGCCATAAGATATTGTGGTGAATACGATCCGCAGATGCAACGTCGGGTACCACCAGTCGGCGCAGCCATATAGAGAAGAAGCCAGCCAGTTGAGCTTCCTTGGATAGAGCCCTGCGGAAATGCCTAAGATAGCTATATGCCTTAGTACCTGCAGGATATCTTCCTATCCCTTCGACGAGGATCTGATCCGGAGCCCTAGCTTCTTCCAGGAGATCGTCGACTTCCTGAGCAGTCAGCACGCTCAGAGGATTCACAGGCTCATCCTTGACTTCCAAGACTTTCTCCGGCTGAGCAGCCCTAGCCCGGTGAAAAAAGAGGTAGGACGTCCATTTGTTGATGTAAGCCAAATCTGAGGGCTTATCATAAAATGCGGTGCAAGCGAGGTAGTGGCACATCAGCTCCTGATACACTTCCACTACCCGAGGGTCTGAATCTCCCAACTCCCGGTTCATGGGAACATACTCTCCGTACGGAGTATCCCCCATTGGCAGTCTCGAGATCTCTGCCATCTCGTGAAGGGCCAATCCTAACTCCCCCAGCGGAGTGGCAAAAGTCCCGGTGAGCGGAATAGATCGCTCCATCAGTGCCAAAAACAGGTTAGGGTTATGAGGCAACCCAACGCTGGTAGCACTCATAGCTGCCAACAGACCGATGTTCTCTAACTCGATCCGAAAATGCTCCAGGGCCCAATCAACTAAGCGAGCCCATCGAAGATTTGTTGGGGTCATCCACCCATTGTATCGAGGATTCGCCTTAGGGTATACCCCTCCGTGCCCCATGAAATTATTGCAGAAGGTCGACAATTGCACCGGCTGGAGCACCAAGCTGTCTTCACTAGGGACACTGCCCGGGTACAATCCCGTGAACAACGTTACATGACCAGAAGGGCGGCTGACAAAGAGGCCAGATCCTTTCTGGTAGAAGATCTTCCCCGGTCTACTGTGAAGATCGGGAGTCAACGTCCACGACATCCTCTTAGGATGAGTAGCATGGGAGAATGCCGAGATAGGATAATCTTTCGGCATCTTGGGCAGACTCAAGAGCAACTTCCCGGCAGGGAAAATCCAAAGTTCTTTCTTTGGCTTCGTCTGGGACTGCTTATCAATCATGTCCCCGAAAAGAAAGGCCGGCTTTATATACTGGTCCCCGTCTACATACGTCAAAGGCTCCCCGTTGGTCATGGTCAGCAGCATTCGCTCGCCCTGAGCCGATATCAGAATTGCCCTTCCTTCGGGATACTGGGGCCCGGAGATAGGAAATGTCACGTATGACAGATCCTCCAAATAATTGGAGTGCAGCATCTCGGCGGCAGAGCCCATCACTTCAGCCAGTGGAGACTCATGCAAGTTAACTACAAAAGCACCAGAAGAAACACGTCAGTTCCTAACTAGACATTTCGGGACTTGCAGCATCCGCAAAAAGGAAAAACAACAGTCCGTGCTCTACGCCGAGACTGTGAAACTTGAGCCTTTACGCTGGAATCCATTTCCTTAAAAAAAGTAAAATTCAAGGTTGGCAGTATACGGTCTGTGCTTTACGCCAGATTGATTAAATTGAGTTATTACGCCAGGATTTCCATCCACAAGCATAAAACACAAATTTTAATGGTATACACCAAATTTTCGGCGGTCAAAGCTTTTACGCTCAACTGCGAAAAAATAGAGTTTTTACGCAGACACGTTAGGAATGTGGGCGTAAAAAGATAAAACGTCTCCGTGCATCATCTTCCTCAAAGAGGCTATCAGCACAAAAGACGACCTAGTACGGTCACGTTCAACGTGTGCGAAGGATTTTTTAGTCGTTCCAATTTCGTCCCAAAAGCTCTACCTATCAGCCCGGGTGCACTGCTCGTCAGCGGGATGCTCGACTCAGAATGGGGTTCGCCCTGTCCAACCGGGAGCACTCCTGCTTGGACAGAAGAACGAGAAGAAGAATCAATCTTCTTTCCCTTAGAGGAGGAGGATTGCTTAGAGGCCATTACTGAAAACTTTGAAGACTCAGAGAAGACTCAGAGAAGACTCGGAGAAGAGCTTGAACGGTCGGAGGCTTTCTTTCGCAAAAGACGGATGAAAAGTTTTTCTCTCAAAAAACTTGGAATATATATAGAGTTCGGATGGACTCCTCGGACCCCGAACCAAATCTCCTAATTAAATATTCGGTTATGATTGGGTCCTACGTCAGCCTATTATTCAGAGAAGGCGGACAGTCAGCGAATTCGAAAAGTTTTTCGCGTAAAGCAGGTCAGCAGTTCTTACGCTAAGGAGCTTTCTACGCTCGACAGCAACAGATCTACGGTTTTACGCTTGCAAGCTATAAGTCTATGGTTTTACGTCCGGATGCCTTTGTGCTCGGTAGCTTTTATGCTCGAGAGGCCACAATCCTACGACCATGCCAGCAGATAACAAACCGATGATCTCACGCTCGGTGGCGCTTAGTTTACGCTCAGAAGCAACAGATCCGCGACTTCACGCTCGGAAATTTTTTCTTTTCATAAGCTACAAATCTACAGTTCTACGCTAAGGAGCTTTCTTCGCTCGACAGCTACGAATCTACGGCTTTACGTTCGACGGCTACAAGTCGGGTTTTACGCCCAGATGCCTTTCTGCTCAGTAGCTTTTATGCTCGAGAGGCTACAAACCTACGACTTCACGCTCAGGAACTACAAGTCTATGATTTTACGCTCGATGGTGTTTAGTTTATGCTCAGAAGCTGCAGACTAATGATTTCATGCTCCACGACTTCCCGCATATCTGAAGGATATGCCGGCCAGATTACGCGTACATCTGAACGGTCCTCAAAAGTGGTCAATTGCAAAGAGTTCACACAGAGGATACTCGTTCTTGACCTCAAGATATCCCAAGTACCCAAAGCTTACAGAGTTTAACATTGAAAAACTACTCTTCTTCATGGGTCGATTCAAAGTTCATCCAAACTGAATATTTCATCTATCATGATGGCAACTCAGTTTGACAGCCATTTCTCGACCCTGTTCCAAGGGATTTTCGAGAAATTATTCTTGAAGATGATGTCTGAACAAAGAAATTTTGTTCATCAGAAGCAGCAGTTCAGAATTCTACGCGGTTCCTCACTCCTAAAATAGCAGGACGGTTCGAACACTCGAATGCTAAAGCGACTTTCTACGCATCTCTAGTTATACATAATAGACAGGACAGGACTTAGCACTCTTTCTAAACAGAGTCGGCGTAAAGAATCAGACATGTCGAAGCTATACATATTTAGACTTCACAACAACGTATGGCAAGATGATCATATGTACGGAAGAAAGACGATTTTCTTAAAAAAGAAAGAATCATGATTACATATGAGGGAAATCCAATCTACAAGGGTTTTTTTTCTTTATTTTCATGATTACATCTGAGGGAAACCCCGTCTACAAAGGGCTTCCTCATCATCGTCCGAAGATCCCACCGAGAAGCTGTTCTGACAGGTTCTCACGTTGGTGATGGTCTTCCTCTTCTTCCAAGAAGATGATCAGTGGCGGAAGGATACAAAACTGGGCATAGACCCATCCTCCAACAGAAGGATAGCAGGGTAAATCTGTTGTCCTACAGACCACCGCCACTCAAGCCGGGACAGGGCTAGTCTGTCTGACTCTCGTTACCGGAGGTAACGGGAGAAGGCGCCACTTG
The DNA here is from genome assembly GCA_036927795.1 of Iris macrosiphon. Taxonomy (NCBI): domain Eukaryota; kingdom Viridiplantae; phylum Streptophyta; class Magnoliopsida; order Asparagales; family Iridaceae; genus Iris; species Iris macrosiphon. The sequence goes on from JAYESA010000016.1 coordinate 56,035,523, forward strand.
CAAGTGCCGTGGTAGAAAATGATTCTTTGTCTCTTCCGGAGAACCACCATACAAAGTTGCTGATTATCCCGAGCAAGGGAGGCTATGACATCCTTTCATGATCCATCGTTGCAGATGAGACTTGCTCGAAGATGCCGTCTTATCCGGCTCCCTACATGCTGTAAGAACATGGTCTTCTTCTTTCTCAGATCGACCCGACGGACTCTGGTGATCATCCTTGTGTGGCAAAAGGAATGAGGGGAGAACAGGTTAAACTCCTCGGCCTTTTATAAGCGAGAGAGGTCACACCGGTCCCCAATAAATCTGCCATAAAGACAGCATCGACCGTTTTAACGCTCCATTCAAAAATGTTTCGAGTTACGAGGAGCGGTTCATGCTTCATTCAAAGCGTTCCAAATTCTGAAGAAATTTGAAAGCTTTGAAGGGGGTCCTCTAGAAGCATGAAAAATACGCTGTATAGCTCTACACAACATGGTGAAGCAGGGCAGCGTAAGCAGGGGACCTCAAGGCCATCAAGAGTGCAACAGAGCTTTTTTACTGAGCACAGCATAAAATATGATGGGGCCATCCGCATAAATACAGTATGTCCAGGCTACTTCAGCGTAGACGGGGTGCTTCATCGCCTCAATGGCGTAAAACTCATCCGCTTTCAAAGCAGCATTAATGCGTACGAGGAATGCTTTGTCTTCCCCGAAATAAACCTGTCAAGTCACGCAGTGAACCTGACGTCTGACTCCTGACAAAAAGTTTTGCACGGCTACCCAGACGACGACTGGAAAGATGGCAGACCACTCGGGACGTGCCCCATAGTATGATGGCGGATCTCTGCATTTAATACAGAGGATTTGATTAAATATCACCGAACCATCGTTTACTGACATCCCCTCAGCAGAGACTGCTTTTACACATATAAGGGGATACGCTGCCTTATTTTACACAGGCAAACGCAAACTATTTACGCTCCGCGGAAGATAAACAGACTGCCACGTCAAAAGCTGCCCTTTGAATAGGGCTCGAGGCACGTCTCTGCACCTAATGCTCAGAACGGTGGCAGGCCTTCGGAACACGTCTCTGTAATTAATGATGATGGCGGATCTCGGCATTTAATGCGAGAGATTTGATTATATCCCGAAGAGCCATGATTTTGGCTAAAAACGTCCACATCACCTCGGCTTCTACATTCAGTTTTTGTGACTGCTCGGCCTCTACGACCACTCTGGCACGTTACGCGGCGGCTTCTACGCCCATTCAGCTTCTGTACCCACTCGGCTTCTATGCCTCGTCAGCTTCTATGCTCATTCGGCCTTCTCTGCGTATTCGGTTTCTATGCCTACTCGGCTTCTATGCCTACTTGGCTTCTAAGCCATAGTGACAGACATTTGGCTTCTATGCCAACCTCTTCTACACGATGGATACCTACCTACGTGGCTTTTATGCCGTGATCTTCGTAGCGATTATACGCATTTTGTCCCTTAGTTGGACCCGCATCACACGCTCATTCAAAAGATCATCTATACGCATGCTTTGGTTATTTTAACCGTTGTGTAAAAGGGTACTGTACTTTCCACTACTCGGTTTCCATACCGATTCAGTGGTCACTGTCACCAAAACTCTATAAATAGAGGCCTCTATCAACAGAGGAAGAGGTCGAAGAAATCGAACAAGGTCGAAGAAATCGAACAAGGTCAAAGAAATCGAACAAGGTCAAAGCTTTGAAATAAGATTGAACCACGGGTCGAAACATTGGAGATTGAGGAGAGATCGGAGAGTCTTTGAGAGAGAGAGAGAGAAGCATCCAGAGCTCAGGCGAAGAGTAGCGATCGACGACATTGGCCTCGTGCATCCATTCTCTTTCGCCACCTACGAAGCTGCTTTCCGTCTTCCACGGCACTTCTTCACCATCGTGTAGTCCAAGGGTTAAAGTGATCGACTGCAGATCAGACACCTATAGCAATCATCTACCCAGATTAAATAAATTATACTCCTACGTCCTCGTATAGGACAAAATTGTACAAGTTTGTTTGTAAACCAAAGAAGGCGGGTTTCGTGCAAACCCCGTATTATATACATTTTGTTCTTTCATTTAATACCACAAACAGTGGTGTTATGCAGATGTGGAGATTACAGATACATTCAGATTTGATGGACAGGATCAAGGTAGCACAGTATGAGGATGTATCTTTGAGGAGTATCAGAGCTCAGGTGAGAGCAGGATTAGAGGATGATTTTACTATTGCTGAGGATGGATCTTTAAGACATGGAGTTAGATTGTGTGTGCCTTATGGGGAGCGGTGTGAGAAGGTATTGCAGGAAGCGCATCGCTCTCAGTATTCCATGCATCTAGGTGCTAACAAGATGTATCAGGATATGCGATAGAGTGTGTGGTGGTATGGCATGAAGAGGGAAGTGGCATAGTTTGTATCCAGATGCTTAGTGTGCCAGCAGGTGAAAGCCGAGAGGCAGAGGCCAGGAGGGTTACTTCAGCCATTACCCATTCCAGAGTAGAAGTGGGAACACATTACTATAGATTTTGTGTCCGAACTTTCACGATCTCCAGGAGGGAAAGACGCGATTTGGGTCATCGTTGATAGGTTGACCAAGTCGGCCCATTTCTTGCCTTTCAAAGTAGGTTTGTCTACGGAGAAGCTGCCAAAGATGTATGTGAGGCAGATTGTTAGGATACCTGGAGTTTTCGTCAAAATAGTCTCAGATCGGGATAGTCATTTTATTTCTCATTTCTGGAGGAGTTTGTAGGAGAGTTTTGGCACTCAGCTCAAATTTAGTACTGCATATCATCCCCAGATAGAAGGGCAGTCAGAGAGGACTATTCAGACTCTCGAGGATATGTTACGCACTTGTGTACTAGATTTTGGGGGTTCTTAGGAGGTCCATCTCTATTTGGTAGAGTTTGCTTACAATAATAGTTACCAGGCCAGTATAGAGATGTCGCCTTTTGAAGCTCTATACGGTCGGAGGTGTCGTACTCCTTTGTCTTGGGACGACGTTGGAGAGAGAGTTTTGCTTGGGCCAGAGATAGTTGTGGATGCAGCAGAGAAGGTTCATTTGATGAGAGATAGACTTCGAGTGGCGCAGGACAGACAGCGGCATTAGGCCGATAGCTATCGGAGGCCTTTAGAGTTTGAGGTATAGTTTAGATTTTGTTTTTTGTTTGTTCTTGGTTTTTGTTATAGATTAAGTTCTTAAGGTGGTATTTTGTTCTTGGTGGATGGTTTGGTGTTTCTGAGGATTTCTCCGACACGAGGCACGATTCGCTTTGGTGGAGGCGGGAAGCTTAGTCCGCGATTCGTCGGACCTTTCACTATTTTAGAGAGGGTCGGTGCAGTTGCTTATAGACTAGACTTGACACCTGCATTGGAGGGAGTGCACAACATGTTTCACGTGTCGGCCTATATAAGTAGAGGGGGAAAATTTTCTCTCCTCTTTTTCATTCCAAATCTAGATCTAGAATTTCTTACTACCAAATTTTCTTCATTCCCACTTTATTTCCCTACCAAATTCATTCCAATTCCTTCCCAGATCACCATTAGAGACTTGAGAAGCAAGGATCTAGAAGGAGGAAGCAAGAATCTACAAAGAGGAGCAAGGATCTAAAATTTGAAAGCAATTTCATCTCAATTGGAGGTTTCATTGGGAATCCATCTTCCAATAGGTACAATTTATATTTTCCCCTTAAAATAGCTTCTAAATCTGAGATTTAACCATGTAAAATCAACCCATATGAATATACCACCCATAGGATTTAGTTTTGTGTCCATAAGAGGCCTATTGAGAAAGTTATGGTACTTTTTGTGTCAATTTTGGGGAAATTCTGAGATTGACATTTGTTGTGTGTGTCAATTGATCCTATAGATCAATTTGACATGTGTTTTTGTGTTTGGGGCTAGTATTTTGTCCACAATTGGGTACATGTAGGTCATATCCCAACAATTTAGTGATATGTGTTGTTTTGGGGGTTTTCCCTCCGACACGGGACTTTGTACATGTCATATTTTGACACGGACACATAGATCTATATTTGACACTTCGTATTGTTTATAAATATTATTTGTGACTTGCTTGTGTCCTTCGGGGTGTAATTGGATGTGTGGTGGACTCGTGTCGCATACGTATCCTAGATCTAGTTGGATACAGTGTGATACTCTCCATTGGTTGTGTGTTTATGTGTAGATCTAATTAATTATGCTTTAATTCTTGAATTATAATTGTGTAGATATATATAGATATTATATATGTATTATAGTATATTTATTATAGTGTTTATTGTATAATAGATCTATGTATTATATATGTATTAATATATTATACATTATGTAGCTTTCTTCTACATGCATTAATATATATGTTATAATATATGTTAGGGATGTAAATATATGTATATATTTTTATATAATATATGTGTATGTTTAATTAAGTAATTAGATTATTTATAGTTATTATATGATTATTTATATATATATATATGGGTGTATATTTATTATATATCTTGTATGTGTGTGTTGTTGCTATATTAATATGTACATAATAATAGAAGAGGGTGTATAGTTATTATATATATATATATATATATATATATATATATATATTTATATTTAATTGGGTGATATATATATATATATGTTATATATATATATATATATATATATATATATATGTTTTATATATATATATATATATATTATATATATATTTTATAGGTTTTCAGCGATGGAGTTTTGGCGACAGCAGCCGCTGTAGCTAAGAGGCGGCACCATTAATGACAGCAGCCACTGTCATTAATGAGGGACAGCAGCGGCGGGAAATGCAGCAGCAGTGACAGCAGGATCGGTGACGGTTGAAAACCGTCACCAAAGTAGCAGCAGTGCAGATTCTAACAGCAGCAGCGACGTTGGCTTCAGTGACAGTCAGAACTGTCACTGAAAGTTTGGTTTTAGCGTATCAGTGTTTTTCAACACTGTTTTCAGTGACGGTTAGGCAGATTATTATATATTTGTGTTTATATCTTATATTTATATATATATGTATATATATATGTATTGATATTGAGATAAAATACTATTATTGCTATATTTCTTATTTGTATAATATTAGTATATATTTATATATTATATGAGGGTATTAGGATATCAAGGTATTGAGTATTACCTTGTGGAGACCAAGGTAAGTAGGATACTCAAGATACGGGGTTTGGGTATCAAGATTGTGATTTTTGTTGAGATACCAAGTTGGTTCAAAACTATGGTACCTATTTGATGTGTAAATTAATATTCTATATTATTATACATAATTGTTGGATATATATGTATTGTGATGTTTATCTTGGAATTTACGTATCCGGAAATACGGTATCCTAATATTTTAAGATGTGATTTTTATGACTTAGATTTTAATATCTTGATCCAAGATTTTTGTATTAGACTTGTGCAACCTAGAAATAGATAGTTGACCTTGGTTTGACCATAGTTGACCATAGCTGACCATAGTTGACTTTTGACTTAGAATTGACTTATTGACCTAGAAGTTGACTAGTTTAACTTATTCTATTTTCAGAACCTTGTATGGATATTGTATTCCATATCTAGGTCTTTGAGGCACCGAGTCAGACATCTGTGAGACTATTCATTGGACTTCAGGCGAGTATATTCTCTGATAGTTTCTCATTTATGATATCCTTTATGTTTATTGTATCTAGTATAGATATCCATGTTCTCTTGACACTATGGTTACACAGATTGGTATATCCGAATCTCGTCATGAGATGTTATTCCTTGGTATATGCTGTATATGGTGCAAGTATTATTTTATTGGTTATCTTGTACATGTATAGACATCGATTCTCGGGAAGATTAGCTATCTTCTTGGGGAATCTTGTGCCATAGCATACCTTGGTTGGATCTATTATACCAGTCGGGGGTGGGGAGTATTAGTATAGATATGTGATCAATATACCTATTGTATCAAGTACTGATTACTGAATAGTATTGATCATACACCGTACGTATGATTAGCCAGGCCGCATTACATCTTGCCCAAGCCGATCATATGTTAAGCTAGTACTCACACACTTAGTCATTAGTATTTTTGTTCATTGGCATATTGTTCATTATTGTATTTATTTCATCAAGTATTTATTTCCGTATATATATATCTCTTGTATCAATTGTGCATCTTATTTATCCAGAGCTATTTACTGTTATATAGTTTTTATCATTGATTAGAACTGTTATTAGAGATGTACTCTGCTCCTATCCTGACTAGATATATTTTTCCAGATGATACTGAGTAGTGGTACCATACCTATTATGGACCCTAGGATATTGTGGGTTTAGATTCTGAGACCCTGGTTCAGGAGGAACTTATTCCAACTGAAACAGTTGATCCGGGTATTGTAGCTTCGTAGTATTCTTTTGTACTGGATTTGTCTCCAGCTTATTCTATATTTCTTCTGACTCATTGATGTAATATTTTAAACTCATGAGTTGTATTGTGACTATTCTATTCTTTATCTGATTTGTGCTCATTTCTATCTAAGTTCTGTGATTGAGTATATTATCTTTATTGGTGGTTCATTATATTGTTAGATAGATTATTCAGACAGCGTTCTACCACCGATTCTGCGGCGTAGGCTGGATGTTATTTCCGACTTGTACCCTTACACCGGGTGTGGATCATGACAACAACCTACCGACGCTCCCTAGCGTTGTTGTTGGTTTTGCTGTCTCGGCAGTTGTCTAGCTGGTAATGTCACTACCGTAACTTCCATTCTCCTTGGCGCTGAATCATGGATATGAATGCCAGGTGATGGTGCTGACGTCCCGGGTACTCGTCCTCCTCCTCGACTTTGAGCATGAGACCTCTTCGGGCCTCCCGTCATCGCTAACAACCTCAGCATGGTAACTCATGCCTTCGAGCTACTATAAACACCAATTCGTAAGTCTAGTAGTCGTGCTCCTCAAACAGTTGTAGAATTTTTAGATAAAGTCCTTGTTAGAACCTCATAACTGTAACCTCCGATTTCCAATTTCCAAAATAATTAGATTTTAATTTATTTTAAAAATATCAAGTTTTATAAAATATTTCTCCTTGAAATTTTTATTAGGATTTGAACGATGTTTGATTGTAGAAGATAATTTATAATCTTGTATAAAAATCATTTTTTCATAAATGTCGCTTTCTTATAAAATAAGTACATAAATAATAATATATATATTTCTAGTTTCAAATATTTATTGGTTTGAATCATAACAAATTATTGTTTTAACTAAATATTTATTTAAAAGACTAGTTCATGAAATAAAACAAATTTTTATTTATTGGGATAGTAGATAAATAAATGTCATACTTTCAAGATTTTGCAAAATGTATTAATTAGTAGCTAATTGGAAATTAGCTAGCTTTCCTAAAAATATTTTCTGAAATTATAATCTTTATTTGTTATTTTTACAAATTTCTATTTCCCATTAACTAGCCCACACCCTCATTTTTCCCACGTGAGAAACCCGTTTGATTAATTCTGGGACATTCATCATTGGGCCAACCCGCAACCCTTTATCCCACACCATCTCTCCCTATTTAGGTTCTCATTCTCACATTTCCCTAGAAACCCTAATCTTCAATTCATTGGCTAGCCTCCACAAATTCCCTCAAAGCCACAGCCACCATCATTTTGTGTACTCGTGTCCGTGTGTCCAGCATCACCGTGTCAGCCGTGATGGCCTCGGGTCCGACCCCGGGTGTCCCACCGTATCCATTTTATTTCCTGTGTCCGGTTACAATATTACAAACAGATTTTTCCGTGTCCGACACACCGGACACATCCACCTCCTCCACTGTACAACAGCATCCCCGTCTCCGGCAGCCCCGGACACGTCCACAGTACAGCACCCCGTCGTGTCCAGCCCCGGACACGAACCCAACCCCGACCCGTTCACAGACACCGACCCTAACCCTAGATCGAAGTCGTCGTCGCCGCCCTGTCGCTGCCCTGGGTTGAACCGCCACCTCCTCGAGTTCCACCGCCGCTGGAGCCGCCTCGGACCACCTCACCCTCGAGCCGAGCCCTCGTCAAGCCGCCGCCCGAAGTCGTCGTCGTCGTCGCCGCTGAAGCCGGGAAGCGCCTCCTCGAGCGCCGAGCCCCACTCCTCAAGCCGAGTCGACCGCCGCTGCAGATCCAGCCACCGCCGGCGGCCAAGATCTCCTTTCGCCGCCGCTGGAACGAAGTCACCGCCGCCGAGATCTGGAGCAGCCCGCCACCGCCTCGAGTCGAGCCCGCCGCTGAGTTCCCGCTGCCGCCTCACCTGCGCCGACCCCGGCGGAGCCCCGCGCCGACCTCGACGGAAAATCCCCCCGTGAGCCCCTCTTCTCCTTCCCTTTCTTTTATTCTGTGTAATTGTAAAGAGTCAGTTAATATATTTAGTTATATTAGTATATAATTAATTTAGTTTTAAGATTATAAATTATTTAGTTAATGTTTAATCAGTGTTAATAATTAATTAGTTATTAATTACATATAATTAAATTAACAATTACACATAACTAGTTTAGTTTACATAATTAGTTATTTTTGTGTAATTAGTTAGTTAATACATGGTTAGTTTAATTAAAATTATCATTGGAATAGTTAATTATTTCTTAATCCTTTAATTAAATTATAATCAGTAGTTAGTATTTAATCAATTTGGTTAATTTATATGTAAACAGTTAGTAATATAATTAGTTCAGTATCTATATTAGTTAAATATAATTAGTTTAAATTATAATTAGATTAATTAGTTAATAAATTTGTAATCAGTTAATTAATTCATAATCAATTAGTTAGTAATTTATGCAATTAGTTTAATTATATTAGTTATAATTATTCAGTAATTAAGTTTTAATAATTTATTAATCAGTAATTAATTATTGATTAGTTAGTAACTATTAATTAATTAGTTAGTATTTTCACATAATTAGTTTAGTGATTTCATGTAATTAGTTCATTTTTACGTATTAAATTAAAAGGTTTTTGATTATGTTAAATATAATAAATCTTGGGTTTCATATTATTATTAAAAATATAGTTTCAATAATAAAATGAGTTCAAAAATTAGTTTATTGGATCGGTGACCGATTTTACCATAAATGAAAATATTGGCTTTTACATAAATTCTAGTTTTTATAAATAAACTTTTATTTGAAATTATTGTTCAAAATAAGTTCGAAATGATTTATATACGTAAATACGTATTTCTAGTATATGTAATCAATTTAGTATTTATATATATATATATTTTAAAAAGGTATTTTAGCATATGTATGAGTATACATATATAATGTTCAACTAGTATAAATCAAATATGTATTTAAAAGATATATATATATTGTAAATACATTTAAATTGGTGCATGTATAAATATTGTAAGTATAATAAGTGTAATGTATATTATATACGTGTCCCTACTAGATGACCCTAGTTGACTAGTGCCCTGCCTGACATGGCCCTGAGACCAGTATTTTTAACTGTGTTAGTGTAGCATCTGATGCGAATGTGGTTTGCTTGTGTTATGTTTATAGGACTGTTGGTTTACCCAGGGGATACTCTGGAACAGGACATTGGTTTTACCAGCTAAGGACCCAAGGCGAGTACATTCTCTGATTAGTTTCTAATTTATGATATCTCCTATGTTCACTGTATCTAGTGTAAATATCCATGATCTTGACACGATGGTTACACGGATTGGTATACACGGATCTCGTCATGAGATGTTATTCCTTATTCATGGTGTAGCTTGTACGAGACTTGTTTCCTTGATATATTGTGCATGTACAGACACTAATTCCCGGGGAGATTTGCTACCTTCCTTAGGGAATCCCGTGCCATAGCGTACCATGATTGGATCTACTATACCAATCGGGGGTTTGGGGAGTACTTTAGTGTAGATATGTGATCATACCCAACTATCCATGCATCATAGCTCACCCCACATCTCACGTTGGGTGCGGCCTGACCATCTCCATGCCTCATAGCTGTTACGTGTGATTAGCCTGACCTCTCCATGCATCATAGCTAACCAACGGTTAGCCTGACCTTCCATGAATCATAGCTAATCACATGTAACCAGCCTGATCAAGTTCCCAAGCCGATCACATGTTAAAGCTAGTACTCACACACTTAGTCATAGAATTCTTGCTCATGGACATATTGTTTCTTTTCCTGCATTTACTTACAGTATTTCCAGTACTTCTCTCATTGTACATTTCTCGTACTTATACATGCATCTGGTATGTTTCCATCTAGAACTGCTACATAGTTTATGTCATTTATATAGAACTGCTATTTGGAGATGTGCTTTGCTCCTTCCTGACTGGAAAATATTTTTCCAGACTGTGACCTTAGTGGGCTTGTTCTGATACTTGGAGATTGGTTGTTCCTGATTACAGGTATGATTGTTTTATCATTAGTCTTGTGTCGTACTCTTTTGTTCTCCAAATTCTTATCGTGCTGTAATTGTGATTGAGTATGTTGTTCATCTTTATAGTGTTCTCCGTGTCTCCTTATGGAGTTGGATACTAGTGTGAGATTATTTAGATAGTACTTGACCTAGACAGCGTTCTACCGCCGATGCTGCGGCGTAGGCTGGACGTACCCACGCACTCGTGCCCCTAAACCGGGTGCGGGTCGTGACACGTTTTTAGTGGTGGCCCATGCAGATCAGACTTCGCTAGTTGTGCGATGTCGTGGTAGTGTGACATCTTAGTTGTACTACTGCGTACCTGCTATAGAATATAGGACATAGGATACTAGGATGAGAGAGGATACTCAATCACAAATTCTTGAAAGATTTCCTGGGATGACCCCATGAGAATCTTATTTAAATCTTTCCTTGTTTCCGTCCGCTCTCGCTTGTTGTCACTGAACTTGATTCTTGTTGAGCAGCTATTAAATTAAATTCTTGGTATCATTATTGAGTTTGATTCTTGTTGACCAGTTGTTAACTTTAATTCTTCGTATCGTTGTTAAGTTGATTTCAAATTGAGATGAATTTTTACGGACTAGGATTTATGGTATCATCTGATGACATATATTGATGAGGACAGTGAGGAAGGTAAAACGTCTACTTTGGTTATGGAACCTAGAATTTATCGCAGCCATATTAGCTGTCGTGACGAGAACGTAGGAACCTAACTTGGATGTACATACCTTAGTTATGAGATTTAGAGTTTCTCGCAGCCATACCGGTTGGCGTGGCGAGGATTCTAGATGGCATGATTATAGGATTGCATATCTAGTTACGGAACCTGTCGTTTATCGCATCTATGCTTACTGGCGTGGCGAGGATTTTGAGTGTCATGATTTCGGATAGACGTGTATGATTATCAGGTTGTATCTTAAATTGGTTCTTAAAATATCATCTCAAGACTTATCTATTACTGTTATTCCAGGACTTTGTTCCACCGCTTCTTTCTTTACTAGCAGTAAAGATACCTTCTGCCCTCAATTCAGTCTTTGAACTCCTATTCCTTGAGGATTTCTTGGTAAGTATGATAATTAGTGGCTTGTAATTTTGTTTGTGTCTTGTATTAGTATTGACTGTGTTGCTAGTGATTTGTAAGTGTTTCTTAGTTGGGCATGTGAGCAGTAGGCTTTAATCTAGAGTTTGCCCTTAGCATAGTACCTTGTAACAATGGTTCTAGGAGAAGTGTCATTGGAGACTGTGAGTAGAGGGATAGTATAGAGTACCAGTGATAGTTCTCAGAGTTAGCATCAGAGCCAATTACCCGTCCTGGATAATCATGATTATGTAATTGAGTGATCTATTTAAACAATTAGGTATCAAGGAATTGTGTTAAGAATTATGGAGCATGATGTCCAATTTGATGATTGATATCGGAAATGTTAAAGGTAAAGAAATGTATATGTATAAAGGGTTTAATGAGATGTCATAAGTAGAGAAATATCAGGATTTGTAATGGAAGTTGTGAAGCGTATCACGGATGAGTTTAATAGGCTTTAAAGGATAGAAGGAAATACATATACAACCATCGAGATGAGGAACCATATACATGACCATGAGAGTAAAGAAACATGAGTATTATAGTAGATACATGTAATCATGAGATATAATGAGCTTGATGAATGATCCATTAATGAAGCTAGTGATATAAATACCAAGAGTGCTAATGATTCTATATCGGGGATTAGTCAAGGATGACGTTAGTAACAGTAAGCACTCTGTGTGTTGATAATTAGATGATATACCAATTGACATAATTGAAATCATGAAGGAAAACACAGTTAATGATAACCTTGATCATTGGAGGTAATAGTGCAAGTGATTCGGGCAGTACAAATTTAGTACACAGTTCTAGACAATAGAGGTATTGAGTGCACCTTGAGTATCAGAGACCGTGAGCACTAATATGTACATTGAGGAGTTATAAATTAAAAGGTGGAAATGAATTTCAAATTTTTAGAATTTTTAAGGAGTTGAGATTTTATGTAATTAAAATATTGAGGATTTAAATTTGATTCAATAAACATAGTTAAGGCTACAAAGATTTTAGAAGTGATTAAATTTTTATTTCGATGTGAAGTATCTAATTTTGAGGAGGTATATACATTTATTTTAAGTTGATCGGGAAGTTAAACCTTGACGATTATTTTGAGGATTAATTTTTGGTAGATGAGAGATATGAATATTAATATATGATTAGTTGATATGGGTACAAGTGTACATGAATAGGAATTTGTTAGTGTGCTAGAGTTAAGTGTTTGTTAGAGATAGTAGACACTACAAGTAATATGTTAACATGATCCTTCTTCCTTCCTAATGTTCCTTTTCTTTCGCCTTTCGATTGATTGGTTGATTTTCCTAGTACTGTGGTTCACATGCATGATTTTCTTGTTAGAATATAACTAGTAGTACCCCCTTATCAGAGACTGAAATACCATGACCAAAGACACATGACCTATATCTTCTTAAATTGCATGGCTGTAGGTAGAGTTTTCTTAAACCATGATCATGGGGTTTTGACCATAGCAAAGATCTATGACGAGGTTATGACTGACAAAAGAGACAAGAGGATTAAATTGGTGGATGAGCATTAAATTAAATAAAGAATTTAGGGGATTGTTGTAACAGAGTTGATGGAATCATAGTTTTTGCGAAAATCGAGGTTTGATTGAAATTCGAGGACAAACATTTACTTAAAGGGAGAATTAAGAAATTCACAGAGCCAAAAAAAAAATTGAGGATTTATTAATTTTAAGGAGGTCTTGATATGATTGAATTGATTATTAAAAATTTGAGAAATTTGAGAGATTATCTTATCTATTTGATTGCAAGATAGAAATTTTATATAGTATGAGTGTTGCATTGAAGATACTGGGAGCATCGCATCGTTGAGTATTTGAGGAAAAAGAAAAGCAGGAAATAAAATCGTAAATGGAATAGTGTCAAATTAAATTCTTGGGATGAGGAGTTAGATTGGAATAAGCATCAATTGAATTTGAGTTAGATGATTGATGAGTGTTTAAAGTTAAATTTTGGGATGCAGATTTTTAAGTTTTATAAATATGCTTTGATTGGATTTCAATTAAAAGGATTGGATAGTAAATTTTGTATTTAGTTATTTACTCAAAATTTGAGGAGATTATGATACGACTGGAATTCAATTAAAATATTGAGGATTGAGTAGTAAATTTTTCATTGGGATAATAAATTCAGAGGATGAAAAAAAAATATTAGTTCAAATTTCGGAAACATTATATATGCGGATAAAGAAATATGGAATGAAATGAAACTCATGGTAAAGAAGATTTTAATATAATTGATTATGGGATCATATAATTGAAGGTCGTAAGGTAAGATCATGGTATATTGAGGTTGTGATTTAAATTAAATCTTGACCATGACAGTAACATTTGAAATCGAAGAAAATAATCGAGGTATAGTTGATTTTAAGATAAACAAACTCGAATTTGATGATAAGGATTTTGGACAGGTAATAAATTTTGATTCAGAAATTCTAAGATCTAATCTAATAAAGTTTGTGGAATTTGAAACTTTTATAGATATTAGTTAAATGATGAATCACAAGATTGAGAAAAGTAAAATGAACGAGGATAAAAAGGAAGGATTATTTTCAGATGGTAGTAAAGACTACTCTTTTCCTAGAAATCAAGAAGGCGATTAGATGTCTCTTGATTACATTCTAAAGGATGTATTTAAGTTTCTTAAATCAAATTGTCGACCGTATCTTTCGAACTAGCTATAACCTTCATGTCTATATCATTCATTATACTGGGTCTTCCTTGGTTTAGTTACTTTGAAATGGTCACGTGCATTATTCAAATTATCTGTTTTTGTGATCGTGTCTACTTCCCAAACCTAAACCTTCTAGAGGATTCAAGGCCGAGCCATAATTCCTTCAAGTTATTCCTGTCTTAAACCATATTTTCTTTTTTCTTCATGTTTTCTTCTATTTGGTAAGTATTCTCCTTATAAAAATATTTTCTTCAATGATATATTCATCATTATGAACAACAAATTTTTTTTTTCTATCCTAGTCATCCCTAAAATTTCGAGGACGAAATTTTTCTAAGGTGGATAGACTTGTAACCTCCGATTTCCAATTTCCAAAATAATTAGATTTTAATTTATTTTAAAAATATCAAGTTTTATAAAATATTTCTCCTTGAAATTTTTATTAGGATTTGAACGATGTTTGATTGTAGAAGATAATTTATAATCTTGTATAAAAATCATTTTTTCATAAATGTCGCTTTCTTATAAAATAAGTACATAAATAATAATATATATATTTCTAGTTTCAAATATTTATTGGTTTGAATCATAAAAAATTATTGTTTTAACTAAATATTTATTTAAAAGACTAGTTCATGAAATAAAACAAATTTTTATTTATTGGGATAGTAGATAAATAAATGTCATACTTTCAAGATTTTGCAAAATATATTAATTAGTAGCTAATTGGAAATTAGCTAGCTTTCCTAAAAATATTTTCTGAAATTATAATCTTTATTTGTTATTTTTACAAATTTCCATTTCCCATTAACTAGCCCACACCCTCATTTTTCCCACGTGAGAAACCCGTTTGATTAATTCTGGGCCATTCATCATTGGGCCAACCCGCAACCCTTTATCCCACACCATCTCTCCCTATTTAGGTTCTCATTCTCACATTTCCCTAGAAACCCTAATCTTCAATTCATTGGCTAGCCTCCACAAATTCCCTCAAAGCCACAGCCACCATCATTTTGTGTACTCGTGTCCGTGTGTCCAGCATCACCGTGTCAGCCGTGATGGCCTCGGGTCCGACCCCGGGTGTCCTACCGTATCCATTTCATTTCCTGTGTCCGGTTACAATATTACAAACAGATTTTTCCGTGTCCGACACACCGGACACATCCACCTCCTCCACTGTACAACAGCATCCCCGTGTCCGGCAGCCCCGGACACGTCCACAGTACAGCACCCCATCGTGTCCTGCCCCGGACACGAACCCAACCCCGACCCGTTCACAGACACCGACCCTAACCCTAGATCGAAGTCATCGTCGCCGCCCTGTCGTTGCCCTGGGTTGAACCGCCACCTCCTCGAGTTCCACCGCCGCTGGAGCCGCCTCGGACCACCTCACCCTCGAGCCGAGCCCTCGTCAAGCCGCCGCCCGGAGTCGTCGTCGTCGTCGCCGCTGAAGCCGGGAAGCCGCCTCCTCGAGCGCCGAGCCCGCCTCCTCGAGCGCCGAACGCCGCCGTCTCGAGCCGAGTCGACCGCCGCTGCAGATCCAGCCACCGCCGGCGGCCAAGATCTCCTTCCGCCGCCGCTGGAACGAAGTCACCGCCGCCGAGATCTGGAGCAGCCCGCCACCGCCTCGAGTCGAGCCCGCCGCTGAGTTCCCGCTGCCGCCTCACCTGCGCCGACCCCGGCGGAGCCCCGCGCCGACCTCGACGGAAAATCCCCCCGTGAGCCCCTCTTCTCCTTCCCTTTCTTTTATTCTGTGTAATTGTAAAGAGTTAGTTAATATATTTAGTTATATTAGTATATAATTAATTTAGTTTTAAGATTATAAATTATTTAGTTAATGTTTAATCAGTGTTAATAATTAATTAGTTATTAATTACATATAATTAAATTAACAATTACACATAACTAGTTTAGTTTACATAATTAGTTATTTTTGTGTAATTAGTTAGTTAATACATGGTTAGTTTAATTAAAATTATCATTGGAATAGTTAATTATTTCTTAATCCTTTAATTAAATTATAATCAGTAGTTAGTATTTAATCAATTTGGTTAATTTATATGTAAACAGTTAGTAATATAATTAGTTCAGTATCTATATTAGTTAAATATAATTAGTTTAAATTATAATTAGATTAATTAGTTAATAAATTTGTAATCAGTTAATTAATTCATAATCAATTAGTTAGTAATTTATGCAATTAGTTTAATTATATTAGTTATAATTATTCAGTAATTAAGTTTTAATAATTTATTAATCAGTAATTAATTATTGATTAGTTAGTAACTATTAATTAATTAGTTAGTATTTTCACATAATTAGTTTAGTGATTTCATGTAATTAGTTCATTTTTACGTATTAAATTAAAAGGTTTTTGATTATGTTAAATATAATAAATCTTGGGTTTTATATTATTATTAAAAATATAGTTTCAATAATAAAATGAGTTCAAAAATTAGTTTATTGGATCGGTGACCGATTTTACCATAAATGAAAATATTGGCTTTTACATAAATTCTAGTTTTTATAAATAAACTTTTATTTGAAATTATTGTTCAAAATAAGTTCGAAATGATTTATATACGTAAATACGTATTTCTAGTATATGTAATCAATTTAGTATTTATATATATATATATTTTAAAAAGGTATTTTAGCATATGTATGAGTATACATATATAATGTTCAACTAGTATAAATCAAATATGTATTTAAAAGATATATATATATTGTAAATACATTTAAATTGGTGCATGTATAAATATTGTAAGTATAATAAGTGTAATATATATTATATACGTGTCCCTACAAGATGACCCTAGTTGACTAGTGCCCTGCCTGACATGGCCCTGAGACCAGTATTTTTAACTGTGTTAGTGTAGCATCTGATGCGAATGTGGTTTGCTTGTGTTATGTTTATAGGACTGTTGGTTTACCCAGGGGATACTCTGGAACAGGACATTGGTTTTACCAGCTAAGGACCCAAGGCGAGTACATTCTCTGATTAGTTTCTAATTTATGATATCTCCTATGTTCACTGTATCTAGTGTAAATATCCATGATCTTGACACGATGGTTACACGGATTGGTATACACGGATCTCGTCATGAGATGTTATTCCTTATTCATGGTGTAGCTTGTACGAGACTTGTTTCCTTGATATCTTGTGCATGTACAGACACTAATTCCCGGGGAGATTTGCTACCTTCCTTAGGGAATCCCGTGCCATAGCGTACCATGATTGGATCTACTATACCAATCGGGGGTTTGGGGAGTACTTTAGTGTAGATATGTGATCATACCCAACTATCCATGCATCATAGCTCACCCCACATCTCACGTCGGGTGCGGCCTGACCATCTCCATGCCTCATAGCTGTTACGTGTGATTAGCCTGACCTCTCCATGCATCATAGCTAACCAACGGTTAGCCTGACCTTCCATGAATCATAGCTAATCACATGTAACCAGCCTGATCAAGTTCCCAAGCCGATCACATGTTAAAGCTAGTACTCACACACTTAGTCATAGAATTCTTGCTCATGGACATATTGTTTCTTTTCCTGCATTTACTTACAGTATTTCCAGTACTTCTCTCATTGTACATTTCTCGTACTTATACATGCATCTGGTATGTTTCCATCTAGAACTGCTACATAGTTTATGTCATTTATATAGAACTGCTATTTGGAGATGTGCTTTGCTCCTTCCTAACTGGAAAATATTTTTCCAGACTGTGACCTTAGTGGGCTTGTTCTGATACTTGGAGATTGGTTGTTCCTGATTACAGGTATGATTGTTTTATCATTAGTCTTGTGTCGTACTCTTTTGTTCTCCAAATTCTTATCGTGCTGTAATTGTGATTGAGTATGTTGTTCATCTTTATAGTGTTCTCCGTGTCTCCTTATGGAGTTGGATACTAGTGTGAGATTATTTAGATAGTACTTGACCTAGACAGCGTTCTACCGCCGATGTTGCGGCGTAGGCTGGACGTACCCACGCACTCGTGCCCCTAAACCGGGTGTGGGTCGTGACAATAACCCTATCCGAATTTGTGCCACCATTGTCAGAATAAATCTACTCATGCTGCAAAACTCGGCTGCATATCTGTCCACTGTCCTATCGGCCTGCTTGAGACCAATAAACCTCTGTTGGAGCTCATACTGAGCTACAACTCCAAAATACTTAGCCCAAAATTAAGTCCTCAAACTGTCCCAAGATATAGGATGCCTTAAGCCAACCTCTACTGATGCCTACCAATCACGGGCAAGGTCTTGAAGCTGCAGTCCGACCTGGTCAACTTGTTCATCAGCCAGAACCCTTGTTTGCTGCCAGAATAACCTTGATATCTTGTAACCACGCATTAGCGGTGATGGCTTCTCTGTTCCATTGAAGTACCTTGAGTTAAGTCGACAAAATCTTACTAACACCATCGAATCAGTCCTTCTGCCTCTTTCCAAAGCCGTCTGTAAACCCTTACTCAATAAGACATTTTGCTTTTGTTGTTGAAACTGCTGATATTGTTGTACTACCATCTGATGTTGTTGCATAGCCATCATTCAGCGAAGAATCTCTAGTAATATCGGGGTATCAAGTACCGCTGGTACTGTGGGTACTATTAGGGGTACGAGGATCTCAGGGGTTTGTTGCTCAACATATCCAACTTCATGTTTCCCCATGCCATCTTTTTCAACAACTGGCTCTATCTGAATCTTACTCTGAGCAAGTACTACCTCCCATGTTGCACATGGGAACCCTGTCCTGCTAATTATGTTGCTCCAATAATTAAAGAATCCCTAAAGGATAGGACAAGAAACATCAAGAATATGACAGGAAGGATCAAGTAGGCAAGCAGTTTTAAAAGTTCGAGCATGGGTATCAAGGAAGGCGAAATAAGATATCAGAGGGGACAAATTTTATTAAGACTCTTATGACCATAATACCCCACAAGTCTAAAAATAGAGTCCTGCATGGGCCACCACTAAAACCTTGTCATGCCCCAGTACCGAAATATGGAGACTGAATGGGCCAGCTGTCCCGTAAAAGATATAGAATATCGTACGACAGTAACAGTTTTAACTAGACAAGGGGGTGCATACTACAAGCAAGTCACTTAGAGTCACATAGAACATCTAATGTCTCAATCAGTCAAATGATGACAGTAAACATAGAATATATATGATAAAAAATTAAGGCATCCCAAATGTCCTGACAAAATATTCTAGAAACCAGCTGTACAAAATAAGAAGCTGACGGAGTAGCAAAAGTACATGAACATGATCAGCTGCAGTCTGATTAATTACTATCATGTAAGAAAACTAAATATCCATATTTACAGCTAATAAGTACCAGTGGCTAAATGCCCCAAAGAGTAAAATGTACAATAACGATCAGGGAAGAAGAAACCCACCTGTGCCAATTAGTGGTCATCCGTCTAGTGTACGTCATTGTTAAGAAAGAAGTACGCTTGATCCTCGGGTGCTGGCTCTAAACCTGGCCATACAAAACCAGTTGGATTAGACCCTAAATAGAAAGTACCACAAAGGATGTACGAATGAAAAAACAAAGCCAGTAGGGTTAGGCCCCAAATAGCAGGTCACTTACGATCACATATGGTACTGGCAACATGAGCACTTCGTCTTCTCTAGATAGCAAGTTCAGCCATAATAAAAAATCTCCAAAAAGCAAAATTTTGTTTTTCTAAAATAACATGGTTTAATAGATCAAAACCAAAAAAACTTTTGGAACCCATAAAAATCCTTAAGTAAAAATGTAGATCTATTAACTTTTATCCATCAAACCCGAAAACTCCAAGGATTAAAAGTGCATAGAATCTTAATATACACATATTAGACTAATAAAATACAAAAGAAAAATATGAATTAAAATATATGGGTTTCTCCATGTCTTTTAAGGTGTACTTACCAAGAAATAATAGAAGGAGAAATGAGAGAAAGAGGGAAGAGAGAGAAGGATGTTAGCTTATATAGATAGGGTTGAGGTTTGAAACATGGGTTCAACTCATGACCAATCAACCCAACAATTAAACCATGAGCCAAATGAACCAAAGAATTGGTCTAGTCTTCATGACATGCAACCTAATTAACATGTAAGCAAGAAATAAATAAGCAGAAAAATATATTCCAAATATGTATATCGGGAACGGGAAATAACAGTGAGTATATTAAGTATAGTGAGGACTATTAGCAGGTGGATGCATGTGGTGCCAGGATATTCGAGAAGTGTGCACTAGCTGCACAAATCAACAATAGTACTAAGAGTAGGGAAGTCAGGTTTTAACAACCAGTTGTTGCAGCAACAACATCATGATGGGTATAGCAGTCGGGTTAGGTAATTAGCTAGAAGGAGTCGGTGTTATCATGCTATAGGTGATGGCAGCAAGTAAGTGTGGCTAGGTTATGTAAGACTGTGGTAGAGGGGAGGTATCAGAGAGACACACTGATACACATTGGGGTGCAAGGTAGAACACAGGTGATGTTATAATGTTTTACCTGTAGGTGTATAGGTGAAGAAAGTATTTGGGTTATATTGCAGTTTCATGTATATAGGTAAAGGATGATGGTGTGTGCTCTCGTGGAATTACCAGATTAGGTTGAGCTCAAGTGAGGGTGTATTAGTATGACTTTAAGTGCACATATGACTGGAATATCTGTGGGTATCAACCTAGCAGTTAGGTAATGTAGATGCGAGGTTAGAGTATAACTAGTGAGAGTGTACATTTTAGTCATAGTTAAGGTATTCAAGATACTAAGAGATAGGCTAAGGTAATGAGTAGGAAACCATTTATGTACTAAGGTATTAATATATTGGTATATATATGGGTTAATATAGTATATCATGATACATAGAATATTATATTAGCTAGTTTAGTCTTGTAACCACCCTAAAAAGTAGTTGTGGATCTAGAATCAAGGTATTGATCTAGTTTGAATAATATGACCTTAAAATGGCATAGAAAGTATATTTTGACTCATATTAGTTATTTATTTTCATTACACCCAAGTGTCATGATATTTCATATATAGGTCTGTGTGATAGCATCTTGGGTACCGAGTTACATTATTTGCTCAGGACCAGAGGTGAGTACATTCTCTGATAGATTTTCATTTATGATATATTTTTATGTTTCTTGTATCTAGTATAAATATCCTTGACTTCTTGACACATGGTTACACGGATTGGTATTTTTTGGATCCCGTTATAAGATGTTATTCCTGTTAGTTCCTGGCGTATCCTGTACATGCCTTGTTGCCCTTGTACTTATATGGACACTGATTCCTGAGGAGACTAGCAACCTTCTCAGAGAATCTCATGTCGTAACATGCCATAGTTGGATCCACTATACCAGTCGGGGGTTGGGGAGTGTCACGACCCGCACCCGATATAGGGGTACGAGAGCGTGGGTACGTCCAACCTACGCCACAATATCGACGGTAGAATGCTGTCTAGGTCATGTAACTATCTAATCAATCTCACATGAATACCCAACTCCATAAGGAGACATGGATATCATAAAATAATGCTAAAAATACTCAATCACATAAACTAAAGCACGATGAGATATCAAGGCAAGCAAAGAAATACAAGACAAGTCTAATGACAAAATAATCATACCTGCAATCAGTAACTTCCAATCCTCAAGTGTGTCAGAAACAAGTCCACTAAGGTCACAGTCTGGAAAATGTTTTCCAGTCAAGAAGGAGCAAAGTACATCTCTAAATAACAGTTCTTTATTAATAATATAAACTAAGTAGCAGTATATAGATGGAAACATACAAGATGCATGTATAGGTACGAGAAATGTACAATAAAAGAAATACTGGAAATACTGTAAGTAAATGCAGGAAAGAAACAATATGTCAATGAGCAAGAATCCTATGACTAAGTGTGTGAGTACTAGTTTTAACATGTGATCGGCTTGGGAACTTGATCAGGCTGGTTACATGTGATTAGCTATGATTCATGTAAGATCAGGCTAACCGTTGGTTAGCTATGAAGCATGAAGAGGTCAGGCTAATCACACATAACAGCTATGAAGCATGTAAATGGTCAGGCCGCACCCGACGTGAGATGTGGGGTGAGCTATGATGCATGTAGAGTTGGGTATGATCACATATCTACACAAAAATACTCCCCACCCCCGACTGGTATAGTAGATCCAATCATGGTACGCTATGGCACGGGATTCCCTAGGGAGGTAGCAAAACTCCCCGGGTCTCAGTGTCTGTACATGCACAAGATAACAAGGAAATAAGTCTTGTACAAGCTACACCATGAATAACGAATAACATCTCATGACGAGATCCGTGTATACCAATCCGTGTAATCAGCGTGTCAAGAGCATGGATATCTACACTAGATACAGTGAACATAAGGGATATCATAAATAAGAAACTACTCAGAGAATGTACTCGCCTTGGGTCCTTAGCTGGTGAATACCGAGGTCCTGCTCCAGAGTATCGTCTGGAGGATCCAGCAGTCCTATAACATATAATAAATAATACAATGTTTGCATCAGATGCTTTACTAAACACATAATCAAATACCTAACTCAGGGGCTATGCCTGGCATGATACTGGTCACCTAGGGTCGTCTAGTAGATAGATATAGAAATGTACATATGTACTAACATATACATTAATACATTTGGTATGAAAATAGATATGTGTATTTATATATACCTTAAGTAAATTAATAATGTATGTTTTAATTACAAATAGCTACTAGGAAATACTTTACAGAAGGTATATTCATAAAAATAAGCCAAATTAGAATTTTTACTATATTTACTAAATTCCAAGTACAAATGACTATGCTAATACATGCATTTAATTTATACTAGTATATATACTTTTTATTAAATCGATATTATATATAAAAATAAACCAATATATATATATTGAGAATATGTTAAGTATATACAAAATATGTATATATATATATATATATATATATATATATACATATACCAAATTAATTATATATACTAGGATACGTATTTATATATATATAAATCATATTAAATATATATTCATAGACATACACATATACATACTCACTATTTAATACATACGCATACATATACGTATTAAACATATACATTAAAACTAATAGATATATTGAATACATATATACGGATAATTATATACATATATATATACATATACGCACATATATGTATACATATCTACGTATACGTATCTATATACATATATATATATATACATATATATATATATATATATATATATATATATATATATATATATATATATATATATATATACATGTAAAGAAGGAGGGAAGAGGGGCTCACAGGGGGTGGCTCGTCGGAGGCCTGGCTCGCCGGAGTGCAGCAGGGAGCCGCCGGGGAAGGAGCTGCAGCAAGGGTGTTGCACAGGCTGGTGGAGGTGGTTGTGTTAGGCTGGAGTGCGGTGTGTCGATGGTAATGGAGGAGTATGCAGTGCCGGAGGTGCAGGGAAGCCGCGGGAAGGAATGGCTATCGGCGGGGCTCGCCGGGGAAAGAGCTGCGGTGTGGGGACAGCTCGACGGGCCGGAGTACGCGAGCAAGGGGGAGTCGGGCCTCGACTCGAGGGTGGCTCGAGCGGGTGGACTGCATGGTCGAGTGGCTGTGGAGTCGGTTTGGCCATCCGACGAAGGAGGCTTCCGGAGTTGGAAGTTGGTCGGGGAGTGGCAGTGCCGCACCGGAAGAATGTGTAGCAGGACGGAGGGGTGCAGTCGAGCTGCTGCTGCTCGGCGGAGGAGTGGAGAGGAGGTGGCTTGCGGAGGAGTGGAGGAGGAGCGGCCCATCGGGTGCTCGGCGGCTTCCCGGAGCTTGGCCGGGCCGCGTCGAAGACGGGGGCCAGACTTGGGGTCGGGGTCGAACAGTTGGTGAGTAGTGTATTCCCCCCTTCCTTAAATTTGAAAAAAGAAAAGAAGGAGAAGAAGAAGAAAGGAGGAAGAAAAAGAGAAAAGAAGAAGAAGAAATAATGAAAATGTAGAGAAATGGAGGCTACGGCTGAGTGTGGGAGGGGGATTCCCTAGGTTTATTTTTGGGGATTAGGGCTTTGGATAGGACATTAAATAGGGAGAGGGATGAGGTTTATGTAAGGGTTGTGTGGTGGAGATGGCTCCATTTTAAATGGATGGCCATGATTCATCATGGAGAAAAATGTAATAAAATGAGGAGAGAGGTTGGGTTGACTAGTCAAAGCTAGGGGAGTTGGTTTTCTTCATTTGGGTTAAACCAATAGGGCGTTGACACCAAATGCAATAATTACAAATTAGCCCCCCCTTAAATTTGGGTATTTGCACAGATACATAAAATGATGAAATTTTGGCGGGCGATTCGGTGTCTAGCATTTTATAGGGTGAGGGGGCGTTGTATGTTTGGTACTGGCTTAAGTAGAGGGGTACTGGAATTAAATAGGGATTTACCGAATCAGTTTAAATGGTATCCTCAATTTAATTAGAAATAAATGCAAGCTGTGTTCAAAAATTAATTAGGAGTGCATGGGACCAAAATCAGGTCGGGTCATCAATAGCATTAATGGAGAAGACTCAGAACAGAATATTACCCTAATTTGGGTCGTACAAAAAATAGGTCAAGATTGCCTCCAATTACGATTGGAACGCACAACGATACAAAATAGGAATTTATCCAGAAATTAATAAACGTCCACGACGATTTTTGTGTGGCTAAAATGAAGGTACAGAGATCATAATTATGAGTTACAAAAATATCAGAGTGGAAGGCAGGCACGTCTAGGGCAAGGTTGTGAAATTTGTGGGAAGGCAAAAGTCAGGGTAGCGCTCCAAATATCGAAGCAACGGCAGCGCGCAACAATTAAATAAATTACGGTAATTAAATACAACCTCCAATAAATAAATTCTAAAATAAAATAATTAAATACATAATCCCCATTATTCGATCAGGTGTTCGTCTAGTGGCCTCTAGTTCAAGTCTACCAGCTCAGACGTTAAGAACACAGTATATAAGATAATATATTTAAATATACACCTCATGCAATTATTTAATTTAAATACAATATTGAGAAATCATTTAATATAAATACCACAATACTAATAATTATAAAAAGTCAAAAATACCCCTGTTTTCAGAATGTGGTAGTGACAAGTCTACCCTCCTAAAACGAATTTCGTCCTCAAAATTTAAAGTCCTCATAGTAGTGTTTATACATTATTTTATTTTTCCATCAATAGTTAAATTCATCAGCCACAAAATTAGGTAGTAATCCACCTTGCCATTTCACAATCTTGAAAATTCTGAGATTACTGTATTCTTGCAATATCCTCGAAAATAAAAATCAGTTTTCATTTCCTCACAATTTCCTCCAAATTCAAATTTAAGAAATTAAATACTCGGATTTTGACATCCAAACCTCTAGTTCACTTAATACACATCAAGACTCCCATCTAAAACACAATCCCTAAATCCAACCCTTCAATTTAATTAAACAACTATATTCATAAAATTTGAAATGTCATCCGAAAAGTTTGAATTTAACACCAATCCATTAATGATTTTTACTCCTCAATTTTAATCCAATCAATGCATATTCAAAATCTAAATTCTCATCCCGAGAATTGAATTTGACACTATCCATTAACAATTTTATTTCCTGATTTTCCTTTTTTCCTCAGAATACTCAACGAGGCGATACTTACAAAATCTTCAAATGCAACATTCATAATATAAAAAAAAATTTAAAAATTCCTATCTTGCAATCAAATAGGTAAACGATAATTTCCCTAATTTTGTCAAATTTTAATAACCAATTCTATCATATCATAACCTTACTAAAATTAATAATTCCTCAATTTTGCCATGTTAATTTCTTAACTCTCCCTTTTAAGTTAATGTTTTATCCTCGAGTTTCAATCATACCTCGATCTTCGTAAAATCAATGATCCATCAATTCTGTTATATTAATCCCTTAATTCTTTATTTAAATTAATGCTTATCCACAAATTTTTAATCATCTTGTCCCTTTTGTCAAGTCATAACCTCTTCATAGATCTTTGTTATGGTCAAAACCCCAATGATCATGGTCTAAGAAATTTTTTTACCTACAGTCATACTACCTGTAATCTAAGAAAATGTACGGTCATGTGTCTTTTACCATCGTATTGCAACCTCTGTCAGGGTGTACCACTAGCTACATTCTAACAAGAAAATCATGAACATAAACCACGGTACTAGGGAATCAATCAATCAGAAGACGAAAACAATATTAGGAAAGGAAAGAAGAACCTGCTAACATGTTACTTGTAGTATCTCCTATCTTTAACAAACACTTAACTCTGGCACATTCACTAACTAATTCATATTCCTGTACACTGGTACCCATATCGACTAGTCATTTATCCACAAGATCCATGAATATATCCATATTGCACACACCTGTCTATTAACACCTAAATCTGATACCAAGAATCTCTAATATAACCATGGTTCAATAATGCATCTAAGTTGATACCTCTATCTCTTTAGTACCATACTCTCTGCCAGTTCCCGTTCCTACTACAATTGTTCATACTAGTTGTTCTTATCCCTCAAATACACGTCAAGTGCAACACCATACTAAGTGCTAGGCCCTTTCTAATACAACTCTAGATGGACACCCAAGTCTGTCTGTGGTGCCATCTCAATCATGCCCAAGTCCACAGATCCTTACACATGTATATCATCTACTCATATATTAATATATATATATTTCTCATCCACCATAAAAATTTATCCTCAAAATAATCATCAAGGTTTAACTTCTCGAACAAATTTAAAATAAAATGCATATATTTCCTCAATAGTCGAATACTCAATATCGAAATCAAAATTTTTGCTCCTAAAATCTTTGTAGCCTTGACCATGTTTATTGAATTAAAATTTGAACCCTCAAAAATTTAATGACATAAATCTCAACTCCTCAATAATTCTCAAAATAAAATTCGTTTCCACTCTTTAATTTATAAATCCACAAATATACATATAAGTGCTCACGGTCTCTAATACTCGAGGTGCACTCAAATACACCCATTGTCTAAAACTGTGTACTAAATTTTGTACTACCCGAATCACTTGCACTACTTCCTCCAATGATCAAGGTTATCATCACATGTATTTTCTTCCATGATTTTCAATCTATATTAAATGGTATATCATCCAATTATCATCACGCAGAGCGCTTACTATTATTAGCGTCATTCTCGACTAATCCTCGATATAGAACCATTAGCACTCTTGGTATTATATCACTAGCCTCATTAATGGATTATCTCATCAAGCTCATTAGAACTCATGATCACATGTATCTTCTTTTACACTCATGTTTCTTTACTCTCGTGGGCATGTATATGGTTCTTCATCTTGATTGATGTGTAGGTATTTCCCTTTATCCTTTTACAGCCTGTTACACTAATCTGTGATACGCTTCACCATCTTCACTACCAATTCTGATATTTCTCTTCTCATGATATCTCATTATAACTCCTCATGCATATATATTTCTTTACTTTTAACACACCCGATATCAATCATCAAATTGAACGTCATGCTCCATTAATCCTTAACACAATTCCTGGATACTTAATTGTTCACATAGATCACTCAATTACATAATCACGATTATCCAGGACGGGTATACTGGCTCTGATACTAACTCTTGGAACTATCACTGATACTCTATACTCCCCTTCTACTCACAGTCTCTAATGACACTTATCCTAGAACTATTGTTACAAGGTACTATGCTATGGGTTAACTCTAGATTAAGGGCTACTACTCACATGTCCAACTAGGAAACACTTACAACTCACTAGCAACATAGTCAATACTAATACTCAAGACACAGCCATAATTACAAGTCATTAATTATCATACTTAACAAGGAATCCTCAAAGGATAGAAGCTCAAAAAGGAACTGGGTTGAGGACTAAAGATATTTCTACTGTTAGCAACCAAATGATGATGGAAATAAAGTCCTGTAATAACAGAAATGGATAAGTGTTTAGATGATACTTTTAAGAACAAATTTTAAGACACAACCTGATAATCATACACGTCGGTCAGAAATCATGACGCTGAGAATCCTCGCCATGCCAGTAAGCATAGGTGCGATAAACGACAGGTTCCGTAACTAAAGTACGTAACCCTATAGTCATGTTATCTAGAATCTTCGCCACGCCAACCGGTATAGCTGCAATAAACTCTAGGTTCCATAACCAAAGCAGATATTTCACCTTTCGTACTGTTCTCATTAATATATGTCATCAGATGATATCGTAAAATTTAGTCCGTAAAATTTATCTTGGCATGAAATCAAACTCTACGATGAAACCAAGATCCTAATTTAATAACTGATCAACAAGAATCAAACTCAATATCAATGAGTGAGGACGGACGGAAATAAGGCAAAGGATTTAAAATTAGAAATTATAATAAGATTCTCAAGGGGTCGTCCCAGGAATCTCTCAAGAATTTGTGATTGAGTATCCTCTCTCATCCTAGTATCCTATGTCCTATACTCTATAGCAGGCACGCAGTAGTACAACTATGATGTTGCACTACTACGACATCGCACAACTTGCGAAGTCTGACCTGCATGGGCCACCACTAAAAATGTGTCATGACCCGCACCCGATATAGGGGTACGAGAGCGTGGGTACGTCCAGCCTACGCCGCAGCATCGGCAGTAGAACGCTGTCTAGGTTATGTAACTATCTAATCAATCTCACATGAATACCCAACTCCATAAGGAGACGTGGATATCATAAAATAATGCTAGAAATACTCAATCACATAAACTAAAGCACGATGAGATATCAAGGCAAGCAAAGAAATACAAGACAAGTCTAATGACAAAATAATTATACCTGCAATTAGTAACTTCCAATCCTTAAGTGTGTCAGAAACAAGTCCACTAAGGTCATAGTTTGGAAAATGTTTTCCAGTCAGGAAGGAGCAAAGTACATCTCTAAATAACAGTTCTTTATTAATGATATAAACTATGTAGCAGTATATAGATGGAAATATACAAGATGCATGTATAGGTACGAGAAATATACAATAAAAGAAATACTGGAAATACTGTAAGTAAATGCAGGAAAGAAACAATATATCAATAAGCAAGAATCCTATAACTAAGTGTGTGAGTACTAATTTTAACATGTGATCAGCTTGGGAACTTGATCAGGCTGGTTACATGTGATTAGCTATGATTCATGTAAGGTCAGGCTAACCGTTGGTTAGCTATGATGCATGTAGAGGTCAGACTAATAACACATAACAGCATGAATCATGTAAATGGTCAGGTCGCACCCGACGTGAGATGTGGGGTGAGCTATGATGCATGTAGAGTTGGGTATGATCATATATCTATACTAAAATACTCTCCACCCCCGACTGGTATAGTAGATCCAATCATGGTACGCTATGGCACGGGATTCCCTAGGGAGGTAGCAAATCTCCCCGGGTCTCAGTATCTGTACATGCACAAGATAACAAGGAAATAAGTCTTGTACCAACTATACCATGAATAAGGAATAACATCTCATGACGAGATCCGTGTATACCAATTCGTGTAATCAGCATGTCAAGAGCATGGATATCTATACTAGATACAGTGAACATAGGGGATATCATAAATAAGAAACTACTCAGAGAATGTACTCGCCTTGGGTCCTTAGCTGGTGAATACCGAGGTCCTGTTCCAGAGTATCGTCTGGAGGATCCAGCAGTCCTATAACATATAATAAATAATACAATGTTTGCATCAGATGCTATACTAAACACACAATCAAATACCTAACTCAGGGGCTATGCCTGGCATGATACTGGTCAACTAGGGTCGTCTATTAGATAGATATAAAAATGTACATATGTACTAACATATACATTAATACATTTGGTACGAAAATAGATATGTGTATTTATATATACCTTAAGTAAATTAATAATGTATGTTTTAATTACAAATAGCTACTAGGAAATACTTTACACAAGGTATATTCATAAAAATAAGCCAAATTAGAATTTTTACTATATTTACTAAATTCCAAGTACAAATGACTATGCTAATACATGCATTTAATTTATACTAGTATATATACTTTTTATTAAATCGATATTATATATAAAATTAAACCAATATATATATATATTAAGAATATGCTAAGTATATACAAAATATGTATATATATATATATATACATATACCAAATTAATTATATATACTAGGATACGTATTTATATATATATAAATCATATTAAATATATATTCATAGACATACACATATACATACTCACTATTTAATACATACGCATACATATACGTATTAAACATATACATTAAAACTAATAGATAAATTGAATACATATATACGGATAATTATATACATATATATATACATATACGCACACACATGTATACACATACACATATCTACGTATACGTATTTATATATATATATATATATATACATGTAAAGAAGGAGGGAAGAGGGGCTCACAGGGGGTGGCTCGTCGGAGGCCTGGCTCGCCGGAGTGCAGCAGGGAGCCGCCGGGGAAGGAGCTGCAGCAAGGGTGTTGCACAGGCTGGTGGAGGTGGTTGTGTTAAGCCGGAGTGCGGTGTGTCGATGGTGATGGAGGAGTATGCAGTGCCGGAGGTACAGGGAAGCCGCCGGGGAAGGAATGGCTATCGGTGGGGCTCGCTGGGGAAAGAGCTGCGGTGTGGGGACAGCTCGACGGGCCGGAGTAAGCGAGCAAGGGGGAGTCGGGCCTTGACTCGAGGGTGGCTCGAGCGGGTGGACTGCATGGTCGAGTGGCTGTGGAGTCGGTTTGGCCATCCGCCGGAGGAGGCTTCCGGAGTTGGGAGTTGGTCGGGGAGTGGCGGTGCCGCGCCGGAAGAATGTGCAGCGGGACGGAGGGGAAAGCTCGGGTAGGGGGGCCGCCGGAGTGTGCTGGAGCGGGTTCGTCGGAGAAGTTACAGCGGGACGGAGGGGTGCAGTCGAGCTGCTGCTGCTGCTCCGGTCGCGTGGAGGCTCGGGCCGGAGGTGGCTCGCGGAGGAGTGGATGAGGAGCGGCCCATCGGGTGCTCGGCGGCTGCCCGAAGCTTGGCCGGGCCGCGTCGGAGACGGGGGCCAGACTTGGGGTCGGGGTCGAACAGTTGGTGAGCAGTGTATTGCCCCCCTTCCTTAAATTTGAAAAAATAAAAGAAGGAGAAGAAGAAGAAAGGAGGAAGAAGAAGAGAAAAGAAGAAGAAGAAAGAAAGAAAATATAGAGAAATGGAGGCTACGGCTGAGTGTGGGAGGGGGATTCCTTAGGTTTATTTTTGGGGATTAGGGCTTTGGATAGGACATTAAATAGGGAGAGGGATGAGGTTTATGTAAGGGTTGTGTGGTGGAGATGGATCCATTTTAAATGGATGGCCATGATTCATCATGGAGAAAAATGTAATAAAATGAGAAGAGAGGTTGGGTTGACTAGTCAAAGCTAGGGGAGTTGGTTTTTTTATTAGGGTTAAACCAATAGGGCGTTGACACCAAATGCAATAATTACAAATTATCCCCCCCTTAAATTTGGGTATTTGCACAGATGCATAAAATGATGAAATTTTGGCGGGCGATTCGGTGTCTGGCGTTTTATAGGGTGAAGGGGCGTTGTATGTTTGGTACGGGCTTAAGTAGCGGGGTACTGGAATTAAATAGGGATTTACGAAATCAGTTTAAACGGTATCCTCAATTTAATTAGAAATAAATGCAAGCTGTGTTCAAAAATTAATTAGGAGTGCATGGGACCAAAATTAGGTCGGGTCATCAATAACATTAATGGAGAAGACTCAGAACAGAATATTACCCAAATTTGGGTCGTACGAAAAATAGGTCAAGATTGCCTCCAATTTCGATTGGAATGCACAACGATACAAAATAGGAATTTATCCAGAAATTAATAAACGTCCGCGACGATTTTTGTGCGGCTAAAATGAAGGTACAGAGATCATAATTATGAGTTGCAAAAATATCAGAGTGGAAGGCAGGCACGTCTAGGGCAAGGTTAAGAAATTTGTTGGAAGGCAAAAGTCAGGGTAGCGCTCCAAATATCGAAGCAACGGCACCGCGCAACAATTAAATAAATTACGGTAATTAAATACAACCTCCAATAAATAAATTCTAAAATAAAACAATTAAATACATAATCTCCATTATTCAATCAGGTGTTCATCTAGTGGTCTCTAGGTCAAGTCTACCAGCTCAGACGTTAAGAAAACAGTATATAATATAATATATTTAAATATACACCTCATGCAATTATTTAATTTAAATACAATATTGAGAAATTATTTAATATAAATACTACAATACTAATAATTATAAAAAGTCAAAAATATCCCTGTTTTTAGAATGTGGTAGTGACATGGAGTGTTAGTTAGATATGTGATCATACCCAACCTATACGAGTATTCCTGTATAAGTACACTATTACTGTTAATCATACACCTCATGTATGATTAGCTAAGCTATAATTCCTGTACATGTTCCCAAGCCAATCACATATCGAAGCAATTACTCACTCACTTAGTTAGTTATATTTCCTGACTCTTATATATGATTCTCATATCACTTGTACTACTTACAATATTTCTATATTTCGTACATTTTCTGCTAATGCTTTATTTATCTCGTATATTCTCTCTATTTACTGTTACATGTTCTTTATCATTTATTAGAACTGCTATTAGAGGTGTGCCTGGATATATTTTTTAGATGATTTAGATGACTGGTATCCTACACACTATGGACCTCGGGACGTAGTGGGTGTAGAGTTGGAGCCTGTGGCCCAAGAGGAATTGATACTGGGAGATGATCAGTTAGTAGCATATAGTTAGATTATTGTATTGGATAAGTCTCAGTTTAGATATTTTGGCATGTATTATATTTGAGACTATTGTTCTAGTCTATTAGACTTGGTTATGAGTTGTATTTATGACTTATGATTTTATTTCTTCTATTCCATATTGTACTATATCTTCCTCTAGTTTTATTGTGATTGAGCATTGATTACTATTTTGTTCTCCATTTGGAGTTAAGATATCTTGACAGGTACATATATATTATGGTGTAGGCTGGACGTACCCACATTCTCGTACCCTTACATAGGGTACGAATTGTGACACGTTTTTTACTCCAGGTCTGAGCACTACTACCTTGTAAACCCTACCCCCCCAATTCAAATTTATAATTTTATTATTTTTATTATCTTATTTATTTTATTGTTGGATATTAATTTTAAGTTATTTACTTAGCTAATTAAATAATATAGTTCTTTGATTTATTTTAACTATATAAATATTTACCAATATTTAATAACTATAAATGTTTGACACAATTTTTTTGTGTAAAATTAATTGGTATAGTGTTAGAAATTTTTTAGAATTATTTTAGAATTTTTCTTTTATATATATATATATATATATATTGGATAAAGAGAAAAAGAAATATAAACAAAAAGAAAATAAAATAAACCCAAACCAAAACCAAAACCTAAATCCTTAAGCTTAACCATAACCCTTAATCCTAACACTAATATATTCCTAAACTACTACCTGAACCCGACCGTAGACATTGACCCCTGACCCACCTCACGACCAACCCCCTCTTTCTCGATCTATATATAGTTATACTCACAAATCCCAAGCCCTAAGCCTAATTCTCCAGCCTCACCCTGTAACCGGCGAACCCCCCTATGCTGTCCTGGCCTCACCTAACAGCCGCGCGCTACCGCGCGCATGTACAACAGCAGCAACACAACCCCAAGTCCCTCTCTTCGTGGTAATTTATCTTCCCTATCTCCCATTCTTTTCATAAACGATTTCTTCGTACACGCTCACAACATGACCTCTAGTATTTCCATCAAGAAGGACATGTTTTTATGCCCCAAATTAATCAAAAAATCGGCCGAAAGTTAGTCAAAAAATTATTCAAAAATAGTTTAGGAATTCAACCCAACCGTCCCTGATCATGTTCAATTTTCTACCAATCCGTTTAATATTTTTAAAATCTACTTGAAATGACTTCTTCCCAATATGACAAGGATTTTTACTGTTATTTTAGTTTTTATTATTTTGCAATATTGATTGAATTATTATGATTCCAAAAAAACAAAAAACTTGGTTTTTTAAAACTAAAAACTTGCGATACAGAGTGCGTCCCAATAAACCGGGCCACCATATCACATACCAGTTGCACCATAAGGCGTGTATGGTATTTGTTGACGTACAAACTTTCGTAAAAGTTGATTTGGACGTTTGTGCGCTTCAAAATCAACCCGTGTCGGAATCAACCAGTGTCCGTAAAGGTCCCGATTAGTTTGTGTGTGCTCGTCGGATCTACATAAAACTTATGCCAACGGATTCGTGGTATCAAGCTGGTCCTGTGACCCAAGTTTCGCTCGATTCTGAGACGGTTGACCAAACTGCCTATTTGCGGGTCCCACGGTTTGACTTGAAGAGCGAATTTATGATCGGCTCTACGGAATCCAAAATTGGATATACCGTTGAGTTTGTATTGTCATTTAGGATTTGTTTGACCTACAATTTGTTGAATTTTGAGAACTTTACCTCTGGCATATTTTTTGGTGCAAAATGGCCTATATGTGCACCCACTTTGACCCAAAATTACTATTTTGCCCCTTTATCCAAATTGTACGAAAGGAGTTGAGTTTTCTCACTATTATGCTAATTTTGGAGATGTTGGTGATATTTATTTCAGTATCCGAAGACGTTGGTTCAGAGCACCTACTTTTGGTTCCTCGTACTTGAAGTTTGGACGCTTACATTACACAAATTGCTTGCCAGGCAAGTATACCTTGACATAGTTCTATTTAGTTACATTCCTTTATTATATATTCATTTTCTGTTATTTATTTTTCTATATAAAATTGTGCTTCCGATAATAACTTGGGTGCAACGACGGTTGCATCATCTTTTATCTGTATTTATATTATGCATATTGACCTAGAGTTAAGACACCATCAAATGATTTTGAGATATCTTATGTTTCATTGGCCATGACACATCTGTTACACGAGTATGAGTCTCATGTAGGATACGTACATGCGTGATGGGTTGGCCAACTATACTTATGGGACGTGCGATAGGGAAAAATTGTTAATAAATTTATATACTAGAAGACTTATCAGTTATTAGAGGTATCACCATGTCATGAATGTGAAATAGAGTATGGGGTGGGGAGAACAACAAGTAAGGTGTTTAGGCTCCTTTACACTTTTTTTTTTGTAACCCGTACGCTCCGCCGGAGATGCGTAGTCCGATGACCGTTATATTATTTACAGGTGACTTCTGACGTCCGAGAGACGTAACATTTTTTTGGGCCCCTGATTCTCCGTGAGAGTCACGCCAATCCCATTTTTAGCCAGATAGCCCACATGTTGGAAAGTTATTCTCAAAAGTGCATTCACATAGACGGTTAGGCGACCGTATGGAAGTTTATTTTTAGTACTTTATTGGCATACTTTTCGTTATCTTATTACGTCCCTTTAAGGACCTGGTCCCTTTTTAGGTATAGATGAGTATCCGCAGGAGTATGGACCCGGGCCTGACATATCATTCACTATTGAGGAGGTCTTACCTTCGAAGTACTAGTGATTACTTTATTGCTGATGGATATCTTAGTTTTAGTTTCTTTTATCTAACATTATTTCATATTGGGGTTTTGATCTCCTTTATCATTTCGATTGGCAGTGGATTGTGTCCACCCGACTATATTTTTTTGATACTTCATATTTGAGAGTCTTAGTTATTTATCTTGATATTTTTTAATTGTGTCAGTGTATGAGATATAGTTGCCTGTAACTCGTGTTGATAATATATTTACCACTTGTTAAGTAAATATTCATATTATAGCATACAATGTGTTATGATTTTTCAACACATTGGAGTTGTCATATCGATACGGCTGGCATGCTCATATATTCCTAGTCCTACGTATTTTGGGACTGGTTATGACATATTTTTATTGTGGCTCATGTAGGTCAAGAGTATATTGACTCGGGTACGTTACTGTACCGAGCATGCCTGCAAATAGGATTAGATTATAGGTCTCATCCACATACTTGACTTCCCTCCTCGATTTTGTTCCAAATTCTTTGAACTCACCTACCTTTCTTGACTTTCGAAATACTCGCTTAATTCTATTGACATAGGTTTCCTTGTTTCCTCACCTCTTCCTATTTAATGTACTTCCCTAATAGTTCCTTGATAATGCCTTCTGCCAGAATATAGAAATTCTTGTTAGAAGATAATTATGATAGCATACCTACTAAGAAAAATAAATTAGAATATTAACAGCTCCCAAAGTTTAGCATACCTAATGAACCCTGGCCTCCAACACCTATAAACTGATTAACCATTATCCCTTGATATTTTTAGGAATAACTTGAGAGTAGCATAAATACTACTCTGGTTAGTTAGAAATTTGACCATATTGTTTTACCGTAGTATTAAGGAACCAATAGAAATCCAAGGTTGAATATTAGGTCTAGACCTAACTTTCATAGTGAGATAATATAAGAGGTCTATAAATTTAGATTCTTGTCTTGATATTAGCAGAGAAATACCTTAGGAAACCAAGAGGAATGAACCAATACCTTAGTAAGAACAAGGGTACCCTACCTTCAGCTTAGTAGATCCCCTCGAATCTATGATCATCATTGAGTCATATTTTACTCCATGAGTCACCGACCCTGCCATCTCATCCAAATATCTATATACTTTCTCATCTTGAGTTAATCTCTACCTCCATCATAGATCAATTGTCATAGCTTTTTACCCAATTAGAACCTATCGAATGATTAGAATATTTTTCTTGATCATACCTCGAACATAGAGACTAGCATACAACGTTTCCTTTGGAAACCATGACATTATCAAGAGTCTCTCTATTTACTTTCATATCTTGTTTCTCCGAAACCTTAACGCTCGCTATTTGTGCGATGACTAAAAATTTTCTTCATCATTCAAATCATGACACCTTACCCTTCTAATGGTAGGCCTAGTAATTTTTTTTATGTTAGGATATATAGTTTGCTAGGATTATAGTTTGTTAATCTTGAATTTTAAAATTGTTGTGCTTTATAGTTAGAACTTGACAGGTTGGGTTATTCATTTAGTTTAGAATATAATTTTGTAATTATCCCGAGTTCCAAATCATATAACATTTATTAATATATTTCAATACAGGTTATATCTTTTTTCACTTGAGAGCTAGTAACTTCTCTATTCTTAATATTAATACTTTGTTCTATAAGTACTATGATTAAGACTTAACATGACCATTACCTAAGAAGTTTTATAATACAATATGATACCCCAATAAGTACCAAGATCTTTTCCTCATAGATCCCAGCAAGAGTTTCTACTTTATTTACATGAACAAGATTATTTTATAGAATCTCCATAAGATAGTTACAATATTAGTTGATTCTTGTTAGATGGGTACCATGTCTCACAATCTAGTATCCCATAGTCCTTTTAAACTATTAATAAAGTGTAATTGAACGACACTAAATATATGATAGCATAAGAAGATAGTATTTATCCAGACTTTAGAGCTTTAGAGGTCATACCCCAATTTGGTCGACTAGAGACTTAGACAAGAAGTTAGTATGGAAACTGTAGAGACGAACACCGGACGAGTGTTGGATTCTTGATGAACTTGAACTTTTTATACTTTTATTTATCATAATCCCATATACTCATATTTTTGGACTATCTTGACTTTATGTTGCTATTATAGCCTAGTTTTGCAAGCTTATTCTTTTATCGAGCTTATTCATGACATATGTATTATTGGGGACGCCCACTAATACATTATCTAATTAGAATCGATGTATTATAGTATGATCAACCTTAGTGCACTTGGTTCACTCTTTGTATGTCTATTTTACGTGGATTGAGATATAGTTGACTTAGCTTATTAGACGAACATACTTGTCCTCTAGACAGGTCAGAGCATATCGTATTGTAACTGTAACGGTACTGATACGAGCATGCGAAAAGGTATAGGCCAAGATAGGATTTTAATCCACAACATATTTAACAAAATTCCTTCTTGAATTCGATTATCTCCCTTGGCCTTCACAATTGTACTCGTTCATTCCCCTTGACATCACCATCATTGTTTCTCGTCTTTCCCTATTTCAAAAATACGAACGTTCATCCTTGATGGAAGTTTGACATATAAATAGTACTAGGTATATACCCCATAAGTAAATTATATTACTAGGTGGTTGTCTTTTGTGATTAAAGATGTAAAACATGTGATCTATTTGTGTTAAATTTTTTGAAGATTGAATAAAATGATTAAATAATTTAAGGAATATTTTTCTTAAAAGTATAGTCTTGTGTGATAGATTGGTAAATTCTAAGTTGCATTGGAGTTGCATTGTTAAAATGAGTTAAAATTTTATATAAAAGTAAAAATCTTAGAATGAGGTTAAGTAGGTAATCAAATAAGATAAGATTGAGAGATTTATGTCATTTTAATTTTGTGAAGTTTTAGAAGAATGATTATGATTTATTTTAGTTATGGAAAAAAATTAATGATAAGGATTTAACTTTAAGGAGAAGAATGTCGTATGGATTGAATTGTAAATTTTGATATATTGGATCAAAAAAAAAATAATTTTAGTATATGTTTTAAATTTTGAATATTGGAGGTTGAATCATCAATTTAAATTTTGAGGAGGTTATAATAGATTTGACTTATATTTAATTTGATTATTTGAAATTGAGATGAGATTATGATCAACTGAATTTAAATTAAAATATTGGTTATTTTAATTTCGAAGAATTATGATATATTTGAATTAGATTTAGATTTTTTATTTAAAATTTGAGATGGTTAAGATTGCCTTAACTTAGATACGAATTTCGAGGATTTAAAATTTGATGACTTCAACGAGTATAAATATAGGCATAGTGGCTATGGAGAATTTATAGAATAAAGGGACATCCTTTTTAGATTATTAGATCATAGAGATCTCAAGTTCGTCCATGTATCCAAGAAGGGACAGTTCATCCTCCATCATATTAACGACACTTCATATCGTGTACTTATCTTCTCTACCCTATTTCTTTGCAACTGAATTCCATGTACAAGCACTTCATGTGATTGAACTTATTTGTGCCATATTATCTTATTTAAAGTAGATCAGACTGATCCTTAGAATTTAAGGCATAATTTTCGTATCCTCTTCCCGAGTTTGAGGTACGATACCTCGTACTTGACATTTCTTTACCATCTTGCCTTCTCTTATTTTTGGAACAACCTAATTTTTAATTTTTAGGACAAAATTTTTGTAATTTGGTAGAATGTAAACCCCTCTAATTCAAATTTACAATTTTGGAATTTTTATTTATTTTATTATCTTATTTAATTAATTGTTGGATATTTGTTTTAAGTTATTTACTTAGCTAATTAAATAACATAGTTCTTTGATTTATTTTAAGTATATAAATGTTTATCTATATTTAATAACTACAAATGTTTGACAAAAATATTTTTTGTGTAAACTTATTTAATAAAGTGTTAAAAAAATTTATAGAGTTATTTTAGAATATTTCTTATATATATATATATATATATATATATATATATATATATATATATATATATATATAGATAGATATTTATTTATTTACTTATTTATTTATTTATTTATTTAAATATTGGATAAAGAGAAAAAGAAAGAAAATAAATAAAAAGAAAAACAAAATAAAACAAACCCAAACCTAGACCTAAATTCTTATGACTAACCATAACCCTTAATCCTAACACTAACATATTCCTAAACTACTACTTGACCCCAGACACAGACCTCCGACCCACCTCACGACCACCCCCCTCTTTTTCTCAATCTATATATATGTATACTCATAAATCCCAAACCCTAACCCTAATTCTCCAGCCTCACCCCCTGACAGGCAAACCCCCCTCTGTTGCCCTGGTTGCCACCACCGTCGGCGACACCTCCAGGCCGCCTAGAGCGGCCGCGTGCGTGTACAACAACATAAGCACAGCCCAGAGTCCCTCTCTTCACGGTAATGTATCTTCCCCATATCTTATTCTTTTCATAAACGGTTTTTTCGTACACGCTCACAACACGACCCTCTATGATTTTCTTCAAGCGGGATGAGTTTTTGTGCCCCAGATTGATCGTAAAATTGACTGAAAGTTTGTCAAAAAATGTTAAAAAATAGTTCATAAATTCAATCCAACCCCCCCTGTTTATTTCTAATTTTTTACCAACCCGTTTAAAATTTTCAAAATCTAATTGAAAGGACTTCTTCCCAATATGAGCAAGATCTTTACTATTCATTAAGATTTTATTAGTTTGTAATGTGGATTAAATTATTCTGATTCCAAAATGATCAAAAACTTAGTTTTTTAAAACTAAAAACTTGTGATATATAGAGCATTTCAACAAACTGGACCACCACGTTATATACCAGTTGCACCTAAAGGCGCGTATAGTATTTCCTGATGTACGAACTTTCGCAAAAGTTAATTTGGACCTGTGTGCACATCGAAATCAACCCGTGTCAGTAAAAGTTCCCCTATATTTGTGTTTTATAAATTATCCTATTAGTTTGTGTGCACTCGTCGGATCGACACGAAACTTGCGCCAACAGATCCGTGGTATCACACTGGTCTTGTGACCCAAGTTTTGCACGATTTTGAGACAATTGACTAAACAGCCTTTTTGCGAGCCCCACAAATTTGACTTGAAGGGCAAATTTGTGATCGGCTCACCGAAATTCAATATTGTACATAACGTTCAGTTTGTATCATCTTTTAGGATTTTTTTAACCAATAATTAAACCCATTTAGAGACTTTTACCTCTGACATATTTTTTAATGTAAAGTGGCTCACATGTGGACCCTCTTTGACCCGAAATTACCGTTTTGCTCCTGTGTCCAAATTGGACAAAATGGATAAGAGTTTTCTGACAATCATGCTAATTTTGGAGACATTGGAGATATTTATTTTAGCATCCGGAGAAGTTCCTTCAGAGCCCTTACTTATCGGTTCCTAGTGATTGACGTCTAGACGCTTACATTACACAGATTGCTTGCCAGGCATGTATACCTTGTCATAGTACAGTTTAGTTACATTCCTTTATTGCATATTCATTTTATGTTATTTATTTCTATTTATTTGTTATATAAAACTACGTTTCCGAGAATAACTTGGGTGCAATAACGGTTGTGTCAGCTTTTGCCCTTATTTATATTATGCATAACTACCTAGAGTTAAGAGACCATCCCATAATTTTGAGGCATCTTATGTTTCATTGGATATGACACATCTGTTACACGAGTGTAAGTCTCATATAAGAAATAGACTTGTATGATGGGTTGGCCACCAGTATGTATGGGACGTGCGATAGAGAATAACTGCTAATAAATTTGTATGCTAGAAGACTTAGCAGTTATTAGAGGTTTCATTGTGTCATGGATGTGACACGAATAGAGCATGGGGTAGGGAGAACAACAAGTAAGGCGTTTGGGCTCCTTTATACTTTTCTTTTGTAACCCGTATACTCCGCCTGAGATGCGTGGTTAGATGACCCTTATATTATTTACAGGCGGGCTCTGAAGTCCGAGAGATATTACATTTTTTTGGGCCCCTGATTCTCTGAGAGAGTCACGCCAATCCCATTTTTAGCCAAATAGCCCATATGTTGGAAAGTTGTTCTCAAAAGTGCATTCACATAGACGGTTAGGTGACCCTTTGGATGTTTATTTTTAGTACTTTATTGGCATATTTCTATGTTTCCTATTACATCCCTCTAAGGACCTGGTCCCTTTCCAGGTATATAGGAGTATCCGCAAGCGTACGAACCCAGGCCTGACGCATCATTCACTATTGAGAAGGTCTTATCTTCGAAGTACCAGTGATTATTACATTGTTGATGGATATCTTAGTTGTAGTTTCTTTTATCTGACATGATTTTATATTGTAGTTTTGATCTCCTCTATCATTTTAGTTCTGCTATAATAGATTGGCAGTAGATTTGACTCCACCCGACTATATTTCTTTGATACTTCATATTTGAGACTCTTAGTTATTTATCTTAATATTTCTTTATTCGTGTTTGTGGATGAGATATAGTTGCCTGTGACTCGTGTTGATAATATATTTACTACTTATGAATTAAATATTCCTATTAAAGTGTACGTATGTGTTATCATTTTCTAACACAATGGAGTTGTCATATACATACGGCTGGCATGCTCACGTATTCCTAGTCCAACATATTTTAGGACTGGGGCATGACATACCTTGACTTGTATGGGCCAGCATAAAAATGTT
The DNA here is from genome assembly GCA_036927795.1 of Iris macrosiphon. Lineage (NCBI taxonomy): Eukaryota > Viridiplantae > Streptophyta > Magnoliopsida > Asparagales > Iridaceae > Iris > Iris macrosiphon. The sequence continues at coordinate 56,078,218 of JAYESA010000016.1, forward strand.
TCACGTACCCACACCCCATGTAAGGGTACGAGAACGTGGGTATATCAAGCCTACATCGTAGCATCAGTGGTAGAATATGATATAGGTCATCAATACTATCTAAATATCTTACACAATATATATATACATGTCAAGATATCTTAACTCCAAATGTAGGACAAAATAGTAATCAACGCTCAATCACAATAAAACTAGAGGAAGATGTAGCATGATATAGAATAGAAGAAATAGAATCACAAATCATAAATTTAACTCATAACCAAGTCTAATAGACTAGCACAATAATCTCAAATATAATACATGCCAAAATTTCTAAACTGAGACATCAAATACAATAATCTAACTATCTACTAATAACTGATCATCTCCTGGTATCGGCTCCTCCTGGGCCACCATCTCCAACTCTACTCCCACTACGTCCAGAGTTCCATAGTGTGTAGGATACCAGTTGTCTAAATTATCAGAAAAATATATCCAGTCAGGATTGGAGCGAAGCACGCCTCTAACAGCAGTTCCAATAAATGATAAAGACTATATAACAGTAAATATAGTGAATATACAAGATAAATAGAGCATGAGCAGGAAATATACGAAATATAAAAATGATGTAAATAGTATAAGAGAGATGAGAATCATGTACAAGGGTCAGAAAATACAACTAACTAAGTGAGTGAGTTCTAGATTTGACATATGATTGGCTTGGGAACTTGTCTAGGAATTATGGCCTGCCTAATCATGCGTGAGTTGTATGATTAACACTAACAGGGTACTTATACAGGAATACTCGTACATGGTGGGAATAATCACATATCTAACTAACACTCCCCAACCTCCGACTGGTATAGTGGATCCAACCATGTCATGTTACGACACGGGATTCTCTGAGATGTAGCTAGTCTTCCCAGGAATCAGTGTCTACACAAGTACATGAGCAACATGGCATATACAAGATACGCCATGGACTACCAGGAATAACTTGCTCCCACTTTTATTCTGGAATGGCTAAAGGCTGAAGTAAACCAACGGGCCTCCGCCTCTCCGCCTTATCCTGCTGGCACACTAAACAACTGGATGCGAAGTGCGCCACTTCCCGCTTTATACCATACCACCATACAAGCTTCTTCATATCTCTATACATTTTATTGGCACCTGGATGAATAGAGTATTAAAATCGATGCACCTCCTCGAGAACCTTCTCGCGCAACTCACCACTCGGTACACATAGTCTGGTACCATACCACAATGATCCACCATCAGCAATTGTGAAGTCCTATGATAATCCCTTCTGAACATGTGCTCTGATTCTCATCAGCGTCTCATCATAATACTGGGTAGCCTTGATCCTGTCCATCAGCTCATAATGTATCAGCACTCCCCACATCTCCATCTCAATACCAGGTACCAGCACCTCAATACCCAAGCTCTCAAGATCGGACAATAAATGTGTATCCATCGTCAAGTACATAGGCACTGGATACCTGCTGAAGGCATCAGCGACAACGTTGGCCTTTCCTCGATGGTACTATAATGATATGTCGAAGTCCTTTATCAATTGCAACCACCGCTGCTATCTCATGTTCAGCTCTTTCTATATAAACACGTACTTCAAGCTCTTGTGGTCTGTAAATGTAAACCCCCTAAAAAATTTAAACTTTACTTTAAGTTTTTTTTAAATTATTAAATTCCTTTGGAGTATTTTCATAGTTAATTAAAAAAAAATTTATTTATTGATTTACTTATATGAATACTCATTTAGAATTATTCCATAAAATAATTTTATTATTTTTTTAGTCTTGTTAAAGGCTGATAGATTTCTAGAATTTATTTTGTGTACAAATATTTTTTTTGGATTTATAACCTCATCCATATATGTAAATGTATATGTAAATAATATATAGTTATTACTAAAAAAAATAATATTAATAATAATTATAATAATAATAATAAGTAATAGTAATAGTAATAGTAATACAAAATAAATAAAAAAAGACAAGAAAAGAAAAGAAAGGAAAAGAAAAACAAAAAAAGCCCTAAAGCAAAACCTAACCATATCCTATACTAACTACCCCACCGGCGGAACCCAACAACAACCCATAGAATATCCTCCCTCTCCCTATCTCTCTCTATATATATATACGTATATATATAACCGAAACCCAAGCCCTAACCCTAACTCAAATCCAAGACCTCCGGTCGACCTCCGACCGACAGAAGCCCGCCGTCGACCGACCGCAGCCATGCCGGCGCAAAAGTCCGGCGCCAACCGTACCACCGTCCGCCCGCACGCGTGTGCACAGCCGCACATTCAACAATGTCGCTCTCTTTAAGGTAATGTATCTCTCTCATCTTTGATTCTTTTCTTGAGCGGTTTATCCGTGTACGCTCACAACTTAACCCTCTAGAATTTCCCTTCAAGTGGGACGAGTTTTCGTTCCCTGGATTGGTCGAAAAATCGACAGAAAGTTGGCCGAAAAACTGACCAAAAAAAGTCCAAAATTTTGACCCAAACCCCCTTGTTCATGCCCAATTTACCACCAACTTATTTAATATTTTCAAAATCTAATAGAATTTTTTTTTCTTAATATAACCGAGAATTTAACTGTTCTTTTAGTTTTTATTAATTTATTTTATTTGTTAAATTATTTGACCTACAAAACAACCAAAACTTGTTATATTAAAACTATTTTTTTGTGATACGAAATGTGCCCCGACAAACGGGACTGCCTCGTCGCGTACCAATAACACTGAAAGGCGCGTATGGTATATCTTGACGTGTAGGCTTTCGCGAAAGTTGATTCGGATGTGTGTGCGCGTCGGAATCAACTCGTATTCGTAAAAAGTTCCCATATCTTGACTTTTGCAAACCACTACCCCACTTTGTGTTTGCTCGTCAGAATACGATAAAACTTACGCCATTGGATTCATGGTATCACGCTAGTCCTGTGACCTAAGTTTCACATGATTCTGAGACAGTTGACCAAGCTGCCTATTCGTGGGCCCCACGGTTTGACTTGAATAAAAAATTTATGATCGTCTCACCGGAATCCAAAATTGGACATACCTTTGAGTTCGTATCGACGTTTAGAATTTGTTTAACCTATAATTTATCATATTTAGAGACCTTTATCTATGGCACGCATCTCGGTGCAAATTGGGCCATATGTGGACCCCCTTTGACCCAAAATTACCGTTTTGCCCCTGTGTCCAAATTGGACGAAAGGGTAGACTTTTTTGACTATCTCGCTTATTATGGAAATATTGGTGATGTTTATTTCAGCATCCGAAGATGTTCATTCAGATGACATTGTTTCTGATCCCTTGGGCTTGACGTCAGGACGCTTACACTTCCTAACTTTTTTGCCAGGCAAGTATACCTTGTCAAATTACTTACAGTACTTTGCATGCTTATCAAGTTTTTATATATTTATTATATATGTGTTTTCTTTTAGTCATAATTATATATTATATATGTTGACACATATTTGACACATAGTATAATATGAGGGGAGGACAGTCAGTAGGCGTATGGGCTACCCAATCTGATAAACCGTAGTAACTAGCACGCACTACGGTAGTTGTGTCGCGATGGTCGCTACCCTCGCGGTATGTCGATTGATGGTGTCACGATGGTCGCTACCCTCACGATATATCGATTGATGGTGTACATGGACGTGTGTGTGAGTTGTGAGATAGATGTGTTTTAGAGTAGCATACACCTGCCCATACGTTGAAAAGTTGTCCTCATTATGCATATTCATATAGATTATCTAGTACAGCTTACTTATATATTTTATGTCTATTATGCATGTTTTACTGTATTCAATTGGCATGCTATTTTCTGTATCTTGTTACGTCCCTTTGATGACCTGGTCACTTGCCAGGTATAGACGATCAAGAGTATCCACAGGAGTACGGGCCAGGACCTGACACATTATTTTCTGCCGAGGAGGTCTTTCCATCTGAGCATCTTTGATTATCTCTAGCGATTGATCCCTTAGCTGATATTCCTCTATCATCATCTTATTTTATATTAGAGTTTTGTCCTCCTCTCTCATTTTAGTTTTGATATAGTTATTGGTAATGGATTTGTCTCCACCCGACTATCATTTTTGGATTATTCAGACTTATTATTTTAGTTTAGTTATTTCTTTACTATAACTTGTTTTGTGGATGAGATTAGTATTTGTCGTGACTTGTGACAATATATTTACCGCATGTGAATTAATATTCATATTAAATCGTTCGTGTGTATTATGGTATCCATATATTGGAGTTGCCATATACATACGGCTGGCATGCTTACGTATTCCTAGTCCTACATAATTTAGGACTGGGTCATGACAGTAAAGATCTCTACACGCTCTCCATAAAGATAGTATTTCCACGACTTTAGAGAAAAATGACCGGTGCCAACACCAAATCATGGGTAAGGTAGTTTTTCTCATGAGGACATAATTTTCATGAAGCATAGGCAATCAACTTCTCATTCTGCTGTAAGATACAACCCAAACCCTTCCCTAAAGTATCACTATAGATAGTGAATCCACCTGACCCCGATGGCAACGTCAATACAGAATATGTCGTTAATCTTCTTTTCATCTCATCAAAAGCGGCCTGACAATCCTCTGTCCAGAAAAAATCTAGGTTGTTCCTTGTCAGCCTATTCATCGGCTTTACAGTCCTGGTGAAGTCCTATACAAACCTCCAGTAATAACCTGCTAGTCCAGGAAAATTCCTGACCACTGCTACTGAACTTGGAGTATCCCATGACTCCACTACCACAATCTTCTGTGGGTCTACTGAGATCCCATCTCCAGTCACCACATGTAAATCAACCTTATCAAGAAAGAACTCACACTTTTAAAGCTTCTCATAAAGCTTCTCCTTTCTGAGAGTCTCCAGCATTATCCTCAAGTGCTTCTCATGCTCCTCCGGGGTCTTCGAATACACTAGAATATCATCAATGAATACCATCACAAACTTATTAAGGTACTGGTATAACACCTTGTGTCACAACCCGCACCCGGTGTAAGGGTACAAGTCGGAAACAAAGCCCAGCCTATGCCACAAAATCGGTGGTAGAACGCTGTCGGGGTAATATATCTAATATAATAATGAACCACCAATAATAATAATATACTCAATCACAGAACTAAGATGGAAATAAGCATGAATCAGATAAAGAATAGAATAGTCATAATACAACTCATGAGTATAAAATAATACATCAATGAATCTGAAAGAAGTAACAAATAAGCTGGAGACAAATCCAGTACAAAAGAATACTACGAAGCTACAACTTCTGGGTCAACTGTCTCAGTTGGGATAAGTCCCTCCTGATCCATATTCTCACAATCTAAACCCACAATATCTTGAGGTCCATAATAGGTAGGGTACCACTCCTCAGTGTCATCTGGAAAAACATATCCAGTCAGGAAAGAAGCAGAGTACATCTCTAACAGCAGTTCTAATCAATGATAAAAACTATGTAGCAGTAAATAGATGTGAATATACAAGATGCACAATAGATATGAGAGATACATACAATAAGGAAATACTGGAATAAATACAATAATGATCAATATGCCAATGAACAAGAATACTAATGACAAATTGTGTGAGTACTAGCTTAACATGTGATCGGCTTGGGCAAGATGCAATACGGCCTGGCTAATCATACGTGCGGTGTATGATCAACACTATTCAGTAATCAGTACGTGATACAATAGGGGTATTTATCACATATCTATACTAATACTCCCCACCCTCGACTGGTATAATAGATCCAACCACGGTATGTTATGGCACGAGATTCCCCAAGAAGATAGCTAGTCTTCCCAAGAATCAGTGTCTGTACATGTAAAAGATAACCAATGAAACAATACTTGCACCATATACCAAGGAATAATATCTCATGACGAGATCCGGATATACCAATCCGTGTAACCATAGTGTCAAGAGAACATGGATATCTACACTAGATACAATGAACATAGAGGATATCATAAATAAGAAACTATCAGAGAATGTAGTCACCTGAAGTCCAATGAATAGTCTCACAGATGTCTGACACGGTGCCTCAAAGACCTAGATTTGGAATACAATATCAATACAAGGTTCCGAAAAGAGAATAAGTTAAACTAGTCAACTTCTAGGCCAAAAAGACAATTCTAAGTCAAAAGTGAACTATGGTCAACTCTTAGTCAACTATGGTCAACTATCTATTTCTATGTTGCACAAGGCTAACACCAAAATATTTGGTCAAGACACTAAAGTCTAAGCCATAGAAATCTCATCTAAAAAGTTAGGATACCGTATCTCCGGATACGTAATTCCCAAGGTAAAACATCACAAAATAATTATCAAACAATTATTCATAATAATATAGAATCATAATTACAACATTAAATAGGTACCGTGGTTTTGAACCAACTTGGTATCTCAACAATAATCACAAATTTGATACCCAAACCCAAAACCTTGGTTCCTCAAGGTAATACCCAATACCCTATTATATTAACTACCAGTAAATATATATAATATATATACTAAATATTATACATATAAAGAATTTAGCAATTAATAATACATCACCTTAATATTACAATATATATATATATACATATATATATTTATAAATATATAATCACATAAATATATAAAATCTGCTAACCGTCGCTAAAAACTGTGCAGAAAACTGATATTCTGATACGCTGCTTTTTAGTGACAGTTTCTGCCTTTGCTGAAGTTGTCGTCGCCGTTGCTGCTGAATCCCTGCACTGTTGCTGTTGCTGCTTTGGTGACGGTTTGCAACCGTCACCGATGCAACTTTTGCTGCTGCTGATATTAATGATAGTGGCTGCTGTCATTAATGGCGCTGCTATAGCTACAGCGGCTGTTGCTGTTCTCCCGCAGCTATTAATGACAGTGGTTGTCATTAATCCACTGTCGCCAAAAGCATATAAATATATATATATATACATAACATATATATATATATATATATATATATATATATATATATATATATATATATATATATATATATATATATATATATAGCCAATAAATATATATATATATCTATATATATATAACCCAAATAAATAAATAAATAAATATATATATATATAAATACCATTAAACTATAATTATATCCCCTTATTAATATGTACATATTATGACATAGCCACATGCACACACGTACATAAATATATTATAATTATACATCTATACATATATATAAATAATCATATAACAACTATATATAATATAATTACCCAATTAAATATACAAATATATTATAACAATATATACATATATACCCATATTATATACTATAACATATATATTAATGTATGTAGAAGAAATGCTACATAATATATATATTCTCTTAGTACATATATAATACATAGATCTATGATACAAGAACACAATTATATATACTATAATATCTATATATATGCATAAATATAATCTACATGAATTAAGAGTACAAGAATTAGATCTACATATAAATACACAACATATGGAGAGTATCACACCGTATCCCACTAGATCTAGGATACGCATGTGACACGAGTCCACCACACATCCAATTATACCCTGAAGGATACAAAAAGTCACATATATTATTTATGAACAATACGAAGTATCAAATATAGATTTACGTGTCCGTATCAAAATACGACATGTACAAAGTCCCGTGTCAGAGGAAAACCCCCCAAAACAATACGTATCACCAAATTGTTGGGATACGACCTACACGTACCCAATTGTGGATACGACACTAGTCCAAAACACATAAATACATGTCAAATTGATCTATAGGATCAATTGACACACATAATAATTGTCAATCTCGAAATTTTCTCAAAATTGACACAAAAAGTCCCATAACTTTCTCCATAGACCTCCTATCAACACAAAACCAAATCATATGGGTAGCTTATGCATATGGGTTGATTTTCCATGGTTAAATCTCAGATTTAGAAATTAATTTAAGGGAAAAAACTGAATTGTATCTAGTGCGAGATGGATTCCCAATGAAACCTCCAATTGAGATAAAATTGCATCCAACTTGTAGATCATTGCTGCTCTTTGTAGATCCTTGCTTCCTTCTTCTAAATCTTTGCTTCTCAAGTCTCTAATGGTGATTTGGGAAGATATTGGAATGAAATTTGGTAGGAAAATAAAATAGGAATGAAGGAATTTGGTAGAGGGAAATTCTAGATCTAGTTTTGTAATGAAAAGAGGAGAGAGAAATTTCCCCCTCTTATTAAATAGGCCGGCCCCTTTCCTCTTCCTCAAGTTATCATATAATATCCATTATACCCCTTGGTACCTCTCATGAAGAAATAATTAAGGAAGGAAGCTTCTAGTCTAATAATTTAATTAATTTAATCCATCTCCTTAACAATGGGCTTTCTAAATGGGCTAAGTCTAACTAATTAATTCATGTTGGTCCATGGGTCCAAACTAAACTAGTTAGGTCCTCTAACACAAGTCCAAATTAAATAACTAAAATTTAACAACAATTAAATCATACAACAAATAATTATTTATCAAGCACAATATTTAATTAAATAGGAAATTACTAAAATACCCTTTCCTAGAAATTGTGGTAGTGACACCTTGTTCATCAGATTCATGAATACTGTCGGGAAATTGTTCAACACAAACGGTATCACCATGAACTAAAACTGGCCATACCGAGACCAAAAAACTATCTTCGAAATATCCTCCTCCTTCACTTTTACCTGGTTAGCCTGACCTCATATTTATCTTCGAGAATACATTTGCTCCGCTCAACTGATCGAAGAGGTCATCTATCCACGACAGCAGAATTTTTTTCTTGATAGTGAGGTTGTTTAGAGCCCTGTAGTCGATACACATGCATACCGAAACATCCTTCTTCGGTATAAAAAATATCGGAGCACCCCATGGTGATGACCTAGATCTGATAAAGCCCTTATCATGTAACTCATCTACCTGCTTCTTCAACTCTACCAGTTCGATGTTACTAACTCTATAAACGTGCTAAGAAATCAGCTCTATGACTAGCCCCAAGTTTATAGAGAACTCCATATCTCGGTTTGGTGGCAATCCCGAGAACTCCTCCGAAAAAACATCCATAAATTATGCTATTAAAGGATATAGTAGCTCCTTCTCTTCCACCATGGCTCCATAGATGGCATCCTCGCTTTGCTCTGCTTCTCCTCTGGCAATCTCAAACTCTGGCTCTCCTGGCGGTCTAAATAATATTTTGCCTCCATAATAATCTATACTAGCATGGTACCTATTCAACCAATACATCATGAGTACTATATCATAATTCGAAAGAGGCATTATGAGTAAGCACGACACTCAACTCCTGGCCTCCCAGTGTAACTCTTCGATCCTTACAAGCATCACTGACCAGGATAATGCTACCCCAGTCATGATCTTGTAAGTCATAGCCAAAGGTTCAACCTTTAAACAATGCTTAAGAGCAAAAGAAACATATACAAAACTATGGGAAGCACCAAAATCAAATAAAGGATATGCAGGAATATAATCAAGAAGAACTGAACCTGATATAACATCTTCCACCTTCTCGATCTCCTCGACCGTCATGGCGAATGCTTACCCCTGTTTTGCATCTCTCTATAGTTGGTGTTGTACAAGCCTTTGCTGTTGTGTCTGCAATAAAGGTCCTCTCTGCTGATCTGTAGGTGGTCTCGCTAGTGCTGTCATGACCCGTACCCTGTGTAAGGGTACAAGTCGGAAACAACGCCCAGCCTATGCCGCAGAATTGACGGTAGAACGATGTCTAGCTAATCTATCTAATAATATAATGAACCACCAACAATGATAATATACTCAATCACATATCTAAGATGGAATAAGCACGAATTAGATAAAATAATAGAAAAGTCACATACAACTCATGAGTCTAAAATAATACATCAATGAGTCTGAATGAATACTAACAAATAAGCTGGAGACAAATCCAGTACAAAGAATACTAAGAAGCTACTAAACCCGGGTCAACTGTCTCAGTTGGGATAAGTCCCTCCTGAGCCAGGGTCTCAGACTCTAGACCCACAACATCCTGAGGTCCATAATGTGTAGGGTACCAGTCCTTAGTATCATCTGGGAAAAATATATCCAGTCAGGAAAGGAGCAGAGTACATCTCTAACAGCAGTTCTAATCAATAATAAAGACTATATAACAATAAATAGATGTGAATATACAAGATGCACAATAGGTATAAAGATATTTATATAATAAGGAATACTAGAATAAATACAATAATGAGCAATATGCCAATAAACAAGAATACTGATGACTAAGTATGTGAGTACTAGCTTTAACATGTGATCGGCTTGGAAACATGATACTAGATACAAGATTTATGGACTGACTAATCATACGTGCAGTGTATGATTAACACTATACAAGATACAAGATGGGTATGATCATATATCTACACTACATGCTCCCCACCCCCGACTGGTATAATAGATCGAACCATGTTACGCTATGGCACGGGATTCCCCAAGAAGATAACTAGTCTTCCCGAGAATCAGTGTCTGTACATGTACAAGATAATCAATGAAACAAGACTTGCACAAGATACACCAAATACCAAGGAATAATATCTCATGACGAGATCCGGATATACTAATCCGTGTAACCATCGTGTCAAAAAAATATGGATATCTACACTAGATACAATGAACATAGAGGATATCGTATATGAGAAACTATCAGAGACTGTACTCACGTGAAGTCAAATGAATAGTTTAACCGATGTCTGATACGGTGCCTCGAAGACCTAGATATGGAATACAATATCAATACAAGGTTCCGGAATAACAATAAGTCAAACTAATCAACTTCTAGGTCAACAAGTCAATTTTTAAGTCAAAAGTCAAACTAGGTCAACTCAAAGTCAACTATGGTCAACTATAGTCAAACTATGGTCAACTACCTATTTCTAGGTTGTACGAGTCTAACACCAAAAATATTGGTTCAAATATTAAAGTCTAGGTCACAAAACCATATCTTAAATATTAGGATACCGTATCTCCGGATACGTAAATCCATAGGTAAAACATCAATATATAAGTCGAACAATTATTAATATTATAGAATCCTAATTACAAACATTAAATAAATACCGCAATTTTGAACCAACTTGGTATCACAACATAAAACCATAGTAATACGCAAATACTAGTTACACTATCTACCCGTAGATATATACATATACTATAATAATTATTGTACATATAGTATATATTAAATACTATTAGCACAATAAATATATTTATATATATTTCAAATATCATATACATATATATATATATTTATATATATATATATATATATATATAATATCTAATATATAAAATTGCCAAACTGTCGCTAAAGGCTCTTTCCGCTGTCGCTGAAGGTTGCTGTTGATATTGATACACTACTGTTTTAGTGACAATTTTGCTGCAACTGTCGCTAAAACAGTCACAAAAACTCCTGAAACTATTTCAGCGACAGTTTTCCTGTTTCATCCACTCTAGACCCACAATATCCTGTTTCAGCGACAGTTTTCTTGAAACTGTCGCTGGCTGCTGTCACTGCTTCCCTGCTGCCGCTACTGCTGCCTTTCATCGACACTCGTTGTCACTGTTGCTCTTGCGGCTGCTGCTGTTGCTGTGATGCTTTGCTGCTGCTGTTGTGATGCTTTGGCTGCTGTTGCTATTACATATATATATATATATATATATATATATATATATACATAATTACTACTAATAATTATACAAACACCCTCACATTGTATTATGTACATAATACACATAGTAACATACACAGATATACAAATTAATATGTATATATATATATATATATATATATATATATATATATAATCATTCACCATATATAACACACATTATATAATTATAATTGTAACAACCCATAAATATCTATTTACATATGCGTAATTATACATGCTACTATATACAATTATATATACATATATAAGAATAGCTACATACAATATATATAATAAATATATAGATCTAAGACACAAGAAGCATAATTATATATACCATATTATATATATATATATATATATATATATATATATATATATATATATATATATATATATATATATATATATATATATACAATTATATTTCCAAGAACACAAGAAATATATCTACATATAATTTGTACAAACACATGGAGAGTATCATTTCGTATCCCACTAGATCCAGGATAGGCATGTGACACTAGTCCACCACACATCCAAACATACCCCAAAGGACACGAACAAGTCATATATATTATTTATGAACAATACAAAAAGTCAAATACAAATCTACGTGTCTGTGTCAAAATATGACATGTACAAAGTCCTGTGTCGGAGAAAAATCTCCAAATCAATACGTATCACAAAATTATTGGGATACGACCCCCAAACACACAAGCACATGCCAAATTGATCTATAGGACCAATTGACACACACAACAAATATTAATCTCGAAATTCCCCTAAAATTGATACAAAAAATACCATAACTTTCTCAATAGGCCTCCTATGAACGCAAAACCAAATCCTATGGGTAGCCTATGCATATGGGTTGATTTTTTATGGTTAAATATTAGATTTAGAACCTAAATTAAGGGGAAAAAACTTATTTGTACCTATTGGGAGATGGATTCCCAATGCAACCTCCAAATGTGATAAAATTATCTGCAATTTGTAGATCCTTGCTCCTCTTTGTAGATCCTTGCTTCCTCTTTCTAGATCCTTGCTCCACTAGCCTCCATAGGTGATTTGGGAAGAAATTAGGATGAAATTTGGTAGGAAAATGAAGTGGAAATGAAGAAATTTGGTTGAGGGAAATTCTAGATCTAGTTTTGAAATGAAAGAGGATAGAGAATTCCATCCCCCTCTTTATTATAGGCCGACACCCTTTTCCCTCCCTCAAGTTCCTATGATTTGTCCAATATACCCCTTGGGGCCTCTTATGAAGAAATTATTAGGGAGGGAAGCTTCTAGTCTAATGGTTTAATTAATTTAATTCATCTCCTTGACAATGGGCCTTCTAATTAGGCTAATTTCTAACAATTAATTCATGTTGGTCCATGAATATAAACTAAACTAGTTAATTCCACTAACACAAGTCCAAAATAAATAACTAACATCTAATAATAATTAAATAATACAACAAATAATTATTTATTATGCACAATAATAAATTAAATATAAAATTACTAAAATACCCTTTCTTAGAAAATATGGTAGTGACAAGTCTACCCTCCTTAAAATAATTTCGTCCTCGAAATTAAAAGACGAAAACTACCCCCAGAAAATAACAAAACATAACAGAACATAACAAAAGAACAAAACTAAAGAATCATAACTAACATGAAAGAATATACCAATGAACAGAACATAACTAGGAAAACATACTTCAAGGCACAAAGAAATATGGATAACGCTCTCACATTTCATCCTCTCTCTCCCAGGTAGACTCCCCCGGAGAGTGATGCCTCCAAGCGACGCGCACCAAATGAATAGTCTGGTTCCTCAGCACCTTCTTTCTCCGATCCAGAATTTTAATTCGCTGCTTTGGATAGCTAAGAGTAGGGCCCACCTCTATCTCCGAGTGATCCAATACATGACTAGGATCTGCCACATTTTGTCTCAACTATGACACATGAAATACGTTGTGCACTTCCTCCAATACAGGTGGTAATTTTACTCTATAAGCAACTGCACCGACTCTCTCTAGAATAGTAAAAGGTCCGATGAATCGCGAGTCGTGCCTCATATCGGTGAAATCCTCAGAAACACCAAACCACCTACCTAGAATAGAATACCAACTTAAGAACATAATCTATAATAAACAACCAATAACAAGCACAAAACAAAATCTAAACTATACCTCGAACTCCAAAGATCTCCGGTTTCTATCGGCCCAATTTTGCTGTCTGTCCTGCGCCACACGAAGTCTATCTATGATCAACTGAACCTTCTCTTCTGCATCTAGAACCATCTCTGGCCAAAGCAAAACTCTCTCTCCAACATCGTCCCAAGACGAGGGAGTACGACACATTCAACCGTACAGAGCTTCAAAAGGTGACATCTCTATACTAGCCTGGTAACTGTTGTTGTAAGCAAACTATACCAAATAGAGATGGTCCTTCCAAGAACCTCCAAAATCTAGTACACAAGTATGCAACATATCCTTGAGAGTTTGAATAGTCCTCTCGGACTGCCCATCTGTATGGGGATGATATGCAGTACTAAACTTGAGCTGAGTACCCAAACTCTCCTACAAACTCCTCCAGTTATGAGAAGTAAAACGACTTTACCGATCTGCGACTATGTTGACGGAAACTCCATGTATCCTAACGATCTGCCTCACATACATCTCTGTCATCTTCTTCGTAGACAAACCCACCTTGAAGGGCAAAAAGTGGGCCAATTTGGTCAACCTATCAATGATGACCCAAATCGCGTCTTTTTCTACTGGAAATCGTGGAACTCCGGATACAAAATATATAAGAATGTGCTCCCACTTCCACTCTGGAATAGGTAATGGCTGAAGTAAACCTCCTGGCCTTTGCGTCTCGGCTTTCACCTGCTGGCACACTAAGCATCTGGATATAAACTGTGCTACTTTCCTCTTCATGTCATACCACCACACACTCTCTCGCATATCCTGATACATCTTGTTAGCACCTGGATGCATGGAATACTGAGAGCGATGCGCTTCCTACAATACCTCCTCACACCGCGGCCCATAAGGCACACACAATCTAACTCCATGTCTTAAAGATCCATCCTCAACAATAGTAAAATTATCCTCCAATCCTACTCTCACCTTAGCTCTGATACTCCTTAGAGATGCATCCTCATACTGGGCTGCCTTGATCCTGTCCATCAAATCTGAATATATCTGCAATCCCCACATCTATATAGTACAACCAAGAACTATCACCTCGATGCCATAGCTCTCCAAGTCCTCCAATAAATATCGATCGTACGTCAAGAATATAGCTACTGGATACCTACTCAAAGCATCGGCAACTACATTAGCTTTTTCAGTATGATACTGCAACGATATATCGAAATCCATCATCAGTTCCAACCATCGACACTGCCACATGTTCAACTCCTTTTGCGTGAAAATATACTTCAAGCTCTTGTGGTCTGTGAAGATCTCCACACGCTCTCCGTATAAATAATGTTTCCATAACTTTAGGGAAAAGATGACTACTGCCAACTCCAAATCATGGGTAGGATAGTTATTTTCATGAGGACACAATTGCCTGGATGCATAGGCAATCACTTTTCCATTCTGTCATGCCCTAGTCCGGTGAGGGGGTTTACACATTCTGCTGAAGAACACAACCCAAACCTTTGCCCGAGGCATCAATATAAATAGTGAAACCTCCAGACCCTGATGGCAAAGTCAAAATAGGAGTAGACGTCAATCTCCTCTTCAACTCCTCAAAAGCAATCTGGCAATCCTCCGTCCAAACACTCCACATCCTTCCTGGTGAGTCTGGTCATCGGCTAGGCAATCCTCGAAAAATCTTGCACAAACTTTCTGTAGTAGCCTGCCAATCCCAAGAAACTTTTGATCTCTGCTACCGAACTCGGAGTCTTCTAAGATTCTACTGCTGCGATTTTCTTCGGATCTACTGGAATACCATCACCACTCACAACATGTCCCAAGTACTCCACCTAGCCTAAGAAAAACTCACATTTGGACAACTTCGCATACAGCTTCTCCTTCCTCAGTACATCCAACACAATCCTCAAATACTCCTCATGCTCCTCCGGTGTCTTCGAGTATATGAGTATATCGTCGATGAACACCACCATGAACTTATCAAGGTACTGGTGGAACACCTTGTTCATCAAGTTCATAAATATCGTCGGTGCATTAGTCAAACCAAACAGCATCACCATAAACTCCTACTGCCCATACCGAGTTCTAAAAGCAGTCTTCGGTATGTCCACCGGCTTCACCCTCACCTGATGGTAGCCTGATCTCAAATCTATCTTAAAAAATATCTTGGCTCGACTCAACTGATCGAACAGATCATCAATCCGTGGCAAAGGATACTTATTCTTGATAGTAAGATTATTCAAAGCCCTGTAATCAATGCACATGCGTACCGATCCATCCTTCTTTGGTACAAACAATACCGGGGCTCCCCACGGTGAAGAACTCGATCTGATAAACCTCTTTTTATGCAATTTGTCTACCTGCTTCTTCAGCTCGACCAGTTCACTATTGTTTACTCTATAGACATGTTACAAAATTGATTCTGTACCTGGCACCAAGTCTATAGAGAATTCAACATCTCGATCTAGCGACAATCCTGGCAATTCCTCAGGAAACACATCCAAGAACTCTGCTATCAACGGATGCGACAACTCTTTGTCTCCCACCATAGCTCCATAAATAATGCCTTCTCCCTACTCTGTAGCTCCTCTAGCAAACTCAAACTCTGGCTCTCTTGGCGACCCAAATAAAACTCTACCTCCTCTACAATCTATGCTAGCATCGTGCCTACTCAACCAATCCATCCCGAGTATAATATCGTAAGTGGCATTATAAGTAGACATACACTCAACTTTCGGCCTCCTAGAGTAAGTCTCTGATCCTTGCAAATATCATTAACCAGGATAATGCCTCCCCAGGTCAAGATCTTGCAAGTCCTAAGCAAGGACTCAGCTACCAAACCATGATTCAGAACAAAAGAAATAGATACAAAATTATGGGAAATACTACTATCAAACAAAGCTAAAGCTGGAATGGAATCAAAATGGCACATGATATAAGACACTCAAGGAAATGACAATTTAAGGGATCAAGTATCAATATCAAAGGATAATAGATGAATCAAAAGAATTTTACCTAGATGTGATTGAGTATCTCAGCCTATATCCTATATCCTATCGTAGGCTCACAGTAGTACTACTAAATCGTTGCGCTACCACGATATCGCATAACTTGCGAAGCTTGACCTACATGGGCCACCATTAAAAATGTGTCACGACCCACACCTGGTGTAAGGGTACAAGTCGGAAACAACACCCAGTCTACGTCATAGAATCGGCGGTAGAACGTTGTCTGGGTAATCTATCTAACAATATGATAAACCACCAACAATAATAATATACTCAATCACTGATCTAAGATTAAAATATGCACGAATCAGATGAAAGAATAGAAAAGTCACATACAACTCATGAGTCTAAAATAATACATCAATGAGTTTGAAAGAATAATAATAAATAAGCTGGAGACAAATCCAGTTTAAAGAATACTAAGAAGCTACTAAACTCGGGTCAACTGTCTCAGTTGGGATAAGTCCCTCCTGAGCCAGGTTCTCAGACTCTAGACCCACAACATCCTGAGGTCCATAATGTGTAGGGTACCAGTCCACAGTGTCATTTGGGAAAAATATATCCAGTCTATAAAGGAGCAGAGTACATCTCTAACAGCAGTTCTAATCAATGATAAAGGCTATGTAACAGTAAATAGATATGAATATAAAAGATACACAATAGATATAAAGAGATATATATAGTAAGGAATACTAGAATAAATACAACAATGAGCAATATGCCAATGAACAAGAATACTAATGACTAAGTGTGTGAGTACTAGCTTTAACATGTGATCGGCCTGGGAACATGATACAAGATACAAGATTTATGGCCTATATAATCATACGTGTGGTGTATGATTAACACTATACAAGATAAAAGATGGGTATGATCACATATCTATACTACATACTCTCCACCTCCGACTGGTATAATAGATCCAACCATGGTACGCTATGGCCCAGGATTCTCTAAGAAGATAGCTAGTCTTCCCGAGAATCAGTATCTGTACATGTACAAGATAATCAATAAAATAAGGGTTGCACAAGATACACCAAATACCAAGGAATAACATCTCATGACAAGATCCGAATATACCAATCCGTGTAACCATCGGGTCAAGAAAACATGGATATCTATACTAGATACAATGAACATAGAGGATATCATAAATGATAAACTATCAGAGAATGTACTCGCTTGAGTCCAACGAATAGTCTCACCGATGTCTGATACGGTGCCTCGAAGACCTAGATTTGGAATACAATATCAACACAAGGTTCCAGAAAGAAAATAAGTCAATTTAATCAACTTCTAGGTCAACAAGTCAAATTTTAAGTCAAAAGTCAAACTAGGTCAACTCTAAGTCAACTATGGTCAACTATAGTCAAACTATGGTCAACTATAGTCAAAATATGGTCAACTACCTATTTCTAGGTTGCACGAGTCTAACACCAAAAATATTAATTCAAATACTAAAGTCTAGGTTACAAAACCATATCTTAAATATTAGGATACCGTATCTCCGGATACGTAAATACATAGGTAAAACATCAATATATAAGTCAAACAATTATTAATAATATAGAATCCTAATTACTAACATTAAATAGGTACCGTGGTTTTGAACCAACTTGGTATCACAACATAAAACCATAATCTTATTAACCCAAACCCAATACCTTGGGTATACCCAATTACCTTGGTACTAACTTTGGTTTCTCAAGGTAATACCCAAATACTAGTTATACTATCTACCCGAAGATATATACATATACTATAATAATTATTATACATATAGTATATATTAAATACTATTAGCATATATAAATATATTTATATATATTTTAAATACCATATATATATATATATATATCTAATATATAAAACTGCCAAACTGTCGTTAAAGACTCTGTCCGCTGTTACTGAAGGCTGCTGTTGATATTGATACACTGGTGTTTTAGTGACAGGTTTCTGCAACTGTCGCTAAAATTGTCACTAAAACTCCTGATATGCTATTGATACTGTTATTGTTTCAGCGACACTCGCTATCGTTGTTGCTCTTGCGGCTGTTGCTGCTGTGACGCTTTGCTGCTACTGTTGTTGCTAATACATACATATATATATATATATATATACCCACAATATATATATATATATATATATATATATATATAAATATATATATATATATACGTACATATAATCATTCACCATATATAACACACATTATATATTTATAATTATAACAACCCATAAATATCTATTTACATATGCATAATTATACATGCTACCATATATAATTATATATACATATATAAGAATAGCTACATACAATATACATAATAAATATATAGATCTAAGACATAAGAAGCATAATTATATATACCATATTATATATATATATATCTATATATATATACAATTACATTTCCAAGAACACAAGAAATAGATCTACATATAATTTGTACAAACACATGGAGAGTATCACGCCGTATCCTACTAGATCTTGGATACGCATGTGACACGAGTCCACCACACATCCAAACATACCCCAAAGGACCCGAACAAGTCATATATATTATTTATGAATAATATAAAAAGTCAAATATAAATCTACGTGTCCGTGTCAAAATATGACATGTACAAAGTGCCGTGTTAGTAGAAAAATCTCCAAATTAACACGTATTACCAAATTGTTAGGATACGACCTACACGTACCCAATTATGGATATGACACTAGTCCCAAACACACAAGCACATGCCAAATTGATCTATAGGGCCAATTGACACACAACAAATGTCAATCTCGAAATTTCCCCAAAATTGACACAAAAAGTACCATAACTTTCTCAATAGGCCTCCTATGAACGCAAAACCAAATCCTATGGGTAGCCTATGCATACGGTTGATTTCCATAGTTAAATCTCAGATTTAGAACCTAAATTAAGGGGAAAAACTAAATTGTACCTATTAGGAGATGGATTCCTAATGCAACCTCCAAAAATAATAAAATTACCTCCAACTTGTAGATCTTTGCTCCTCATTGTAGATCCTTACTTTCTTCTTCTAGATCCTTACTCCAGAAGGAATTGGGATAAAATTTGGTAGAGAAATAAAGTGGGAATGAAGGAATTTGGTTGAGGGAAATTCTAGATCTAGTTTTGAAATAAAAAGAGGAGAAAGAATTTTTTTCCCTTTTTATTATAGGCCGGCCCCCTTTCCCCTCCCTTAAGTTACTATGAATTATCCAATATACCCCTTGGGGCTTCTCATGAAGAAATAATTAAGGAGGGAAGCTTCTAGTCTAATGGTTTAATTAATTTAATCCATCTCCTTAACAATGGCCTTCTAATTGGGCTAATTTTATAATTAATTCATGCATAATATTTAATTAAATATTAAATTACTAAACTATCCTTTCCTAAAAAATATTGTACTGACAAGTGCTCTCTGAACTGGGGCTACTCTCTGAGCTGCACGACAAGGAGATATGGGACAATCCCACATTTGATGTTCCTCTGCGCTATAATACAAGCACTCTCCAAACCTCATCCATTAGACCTCCCAGATATGACCTGTCATTTTACACAAGTGACAGGTGGGAGTCTACTGTACCCGTCTCTGCTGTTGCTATTGTTGCACTTTCTGAATTGGTGCCAGTACTGGAGCTTGCAACTACTGTGGCTGAAAAGTCCTCAGTTGCTAAAAATTCCTCTACTTGTAAAAATAGGGTCACTTAGTCAGACCCACACTCCTGGTACCTCCTCCGAATATGTCTCTTACCCACTTGGACTTAAACTCCAAGTGATCCTCTTTCCTCTAAGCATCCATCAGCATCTCCTCTAATATAGCAATACAATGACCCCTGGTGAGAGATTTGACCTTCCTGATCAAACCCTTTCGAAACTTTCTCTCTCTCTCTAGGGTTTTGTACCTCCATAAATCTGCCCAGTCTACAGAACTCAGCAGTGTACTCGTCCACCATCTTATTCCCTTGGACGAGGTCCTAGAATTGGCTCTCTAGGGCACTTAGAGCCACTTCTGGAAAGAACTTTTCCTTGAAAAGTTCTTTAAAACCTCCCCAAGTTAATATTGACACCGCGATCCTCGTGTCTGTACAAAACCATGTCAGGGCAATGTCAAACATCTGACTACCCGCTGCCTCCACCTATAGACTCTCCAAAATTTGTGCTAGTCTCAAGTTCCTCTCTATGTCTTCGATCTATTTATCAGCGTACAAGATCCTCTTTGTTCCCTAGAAGTCCTTGAGCATCATCCTCTTGAAATCAACAATAGTACCTGGCCTCGGCTGGTGCCGGGCGGGATAAGGCAGTATGATCTGTGGATGGACAAGGGCTACCTTCTCCACAGCTGCTAGAGCTAACTGGTGTGCACTCTCGATGCCTTGACTTAGAATATCTGTTTGCCTTTGTTGTGCTGCCATCATCTCCCAGAACATGGCAAATATCTAAGTCTCGTCTACTAGCAAGGGTGGTTGGGGTGGAAGGTCATCCGTGACTGCTGGAACAGTCCTCAAAACTTGTGGAGAAGCACCCCCAAAAGCTGCTGAAGTCCCCATCTTAATCGGTGAGGCAACCCTCTGAGATGAAAGAGGTGGAGAAGTAACCGACCTTGCTGAAACTACTCTAGAGCGTTGGGATCTGGTCTTCTGCGGCATCCTAAAGACAAATTTAAAACAAAGGGATCAATATTGCGCAAGATACGGTAGCATCAAGGAAGGACAATAATATTTCAAGAAAAGTAATTATTCAGAAAGTTGGGGGGGGTAAGTCTGGTTTTAACAAATAGTTGTTACAGCAGTAGGTACTAAGTGAGGGGGAAAGTCAAGTTTTAACAAGCAGTAGTTACAACAGCAATATGATGATTGGAGCAGCAGTAGCAAGAAGCTCTAACAGCAGCAGTCGGGTTAGGTAAATAGGTAAAGGTTGATGGTGTATGCTGTGGTGGCAGTGCAAGGTTAGGTTCAGCTCAAGTGAGGGTGTATTGGTGTGAATTTAGGTGCACATATGATTAGAATATCTGTGGGTATCAACCTACCAGTTTGGTAATATAGATGTGAGGTTAGAGTATTACTATTGAGAGTGTACAATTAAGATATTCAAGATACCAAGAGATAGGCTAAGGAAATGAGTAGCAACCTATTTATATACTAAGGTATTAATATATTGGTATATATATGGGTTCATATAGTGTATTATGATACATAGAATATTAAATATAGCTAGTATAATCTTGTAACCACCCTAGAAACTAGTTATGGATTTAGAATCAATGTATTGACCTAGTTTGACTAGTATGACCTAAAAATAGCCTAGAGGCTCAATAGTGCATCGCGTTCTACCAGGCGCGCATTTCCAAAGCTTTTAATCAAAAAGTAAAGGAAAGAGTGTTCAAAGTTGGCGAGCTAGTTTTAGCTGTAAGAAGGTCGATGATTCTTACTCACAGGAGTAAGGGCAAATTCCAGCCCAAATGGGAAGGCCCTTATGTGATCGAGACGATGTTCGCAAATGGGGCTTACAGGTTAGCCAAGCCTAATGGAGACCTGTTAATGGCTTCTATCAATCGCAAATTCCTGAAAAGGTACTATGCTTAACCTCCTTTGCTCAAATGGAGTATGGTGAAGACCTTATTCTGACAATACTACTTCCAAAACGAAACTAGTTGGATCGTATTCTATCATGTCCATATAACCTCTGAATAGATATGTTTACTAATTTGGAACTTCAAGACCTATCACGTCCATATTACCTCTGAGAGTGTTTTGTGTATAAATTTTGGCTAAAGCATATTCTATCATGTCTATATAACCTCTAAATAGATATGTCCTGCTGAAACTTAACGAGAGTATATCACGTCCATATTACCTCTGATATCAGTTTCACCCAAACCTGTCATTTATATTCCAAAATAATTGGTCCACAAAGTCAGATAAGAGTCTCTTTATTACTTCCAGAAAGAGCAAAAGTACATTAAAAAGCAAAAAAGTACATCATTTGGGGGGAGCGGTTAGGTCGCGAATCTGCTGCGCCAGAGCAGTTAGCTCACGAATCATGGGAGTTCAAGACGTCGGTGCGAGCCCGTTCCAACCTTGTCGTATCTTTGTTCAGAGCAGCTAGCTCAGACCAAGCCCGCACAAAACCTAAGTGGAAAGCACCCACATGCGTCAGATTCTGCTGAACAGTCGCCCGTCGCTCCTTCAGTACATCTTGGGCTGCCTACAAAAAGAGAGCCTTTGCCTCTACTCAAACTAGCTCATCCTTCAATATGCGGGCCTTCGCTGCCACTTCCTCATATTCGACTTCGTACTGGGTCAACTCGGGAACGACATACTCCAATTGGACACGCTCATGATCCATCTCCTGCTGCTGAGCCTCGATGGACTTATTCAAAGACTCCATCTATTCAGCAAGCTGCGCAGTCAGGGAGTCGTACCTAGCTTGAACGAGACCGTCAATGCTGCCTCGAGCTATATGCAAGTATTCGTTAATGGGTTGCTCCAAACCATTAATTATCTCCTCCAGCGTGTCATCTACCCCAGTGTCGTTGAATTCTTGGATCAGCACTATCACGGACCGGAAGGACCTCCTCAGAGACGCAAATCTCATATTCTTCTCCAACACCATTGATATTAACATTTTCAAGGTGGTGTAGAAGATACTAGTGTACTGCTCGGTCAGAGCAGCTAGATCCGAATGGACGCTGGGAGTGGCCGCGATATTGGCGAATCCCCCTCCAGGAATAACCGTAGACGATGTTGCCACGGCCGTCGCCTCAACAGGTGGTGCGACAAAAGAAGAAGTGCCAACACCGGACGAAGTGACCAGCATACTCAAAGGAGGCATTGTCGCAATGATAGGCTCGTCCTCCTCTCGAGATATCGGATTCTCTTCGACGGGCGAGCCGGCACCCGAAAGCGTCTCCTCTTCAAAGTCAGGCACCTCCGTATCGCCGCCAGGACCAGACACATAGCCAAAGGGCGCATCTACACTGCCCTCCCCGAAGATGTCTTCCCCTGAAGAGAAGACAAAAGGAAGTTAATATCGAAATAATGTTAACTTTTCTAAAAAGAGACGTAAAGACGACATTTAACCATGGCCGATGGCGTATATGTCACGTCTGCGGCCTGTACAGCTAAATCATTTCTTAATGATGCTAGGCAAGCTGTCATACCTGGAGAAGGTGGTGTGTCAACCGACACTGGCAAATATTCTTCTAGGTCCTCGTCAAGTTCCAACTGAGCCTCATCGGCTGGAATCTCGCTGGGTGCACTGACGGGCACGGCAGGGGTTACTCCCGATGCTGATCCGGATGAAGATATCCTTATTCGGCTCGGCCCCGAAGGCGATCTCGTTCCACTACCTGAAGCAGTGGCATCGACATCAGCTTCCAACAGGAATTCTCTGGCACCACCAACCGGAACATTAGAGGGTCCCTTTCTAAAAGGCGAGGAACCTCCAATCAAAGAATCATCCCCAACAGGGAGAGATGCAAGCTTACTTCTAGGAGCCTCATTACCAGGAATCCGGAGAGGACGATTAACCGTCTTCTTCTTCCTCTTGCAAGGGGAAGTCTCCTTCGGAGCAGGAGCCCTTCGCTTCCCAGAGATTACCAAAGCCCCTGCAGGCGGAGGTATTTTACCCCTCGGCACCGACAACAGAGGCTCATCCGGAGTAACGGACTCTTCAACCTCGTCAGAAGAAACCGAGGGGATTTCGACTCTTTCCCCAGGCTTGGAAGAGGGCATCCTAAAACTTCCATGCATATCAAAATAGCGATGGAAGGTGTTGGTTGCCACGTAGAACTAGGCATACAAATGGAGAATGCGCAGCTCCGTGGAGAGTGAAATGACGGGCACGGTAAAAGTTGCCTCAGTACAACTCATGATGAAATATCGCCATCCTCTGGCTCCATCAATGAGTCCACCCTTAGACCTGAAGCTGGTAATGGCATTGCCCACGTGCAACTGGTCATACCCGAATTGCCTGGCAAACTGACTAGGCATGTAAGTCTCCAAGAAGCAATGGTCTTTGCTTCTGTACAGTAAATAGGAAGGTCTAATGCAGACCAACCAATTAAAAGCCTCAGGAGAAAGAATGGTCTGCCCGTCGACTACATCCTGAAGTCTGATCCCCTGTTGATTGAGATGTACAGGGGGAAAGTACAGAAAAGCTTCCAGCTGTGACTGAAACTCAGCACCCACCGACAGTCTAAAACTGTGGTCACGTTCCAGAAAGATTTCTTGTAGTTCAACAAGAAACTACCCCCCGAACTACTGCCAGAGCCGGGAGACATAACCTTGGGGTTATAGAGAATTAACCACCCTATCAAGTACAGGTATGGTAAATCTACCCTGGGAAAGCTATCATGCCGGGTTTCATCAGCGAGCAGCCCATCAGTCATGGCCCTCAGGCCAGCTTGTATGTGGCACACCATGGCAGGGAGCAAGCCCAGTCTTGCCCCAACACCAGACGCACTGCAGGCCATAGTATGTTGTGGTGAACGCGGTCCGTAGATGCGATGCCCGGTACCACCAGTCGACGCAGCCATATGGAGAGAAAGCCGGCCAGTTAAGCTTCCTTGGACAGAGGCTTGAGACAATGCCTCAAATAGCTGTAGGCCTTAGTGCCTGCAGGATACTTCCCTATCCCTTCGTCGAGGATCCAGTCCAGAGCCCCAGCATCCTCCATAAGGTCATCGACTACCTGAGCAGTAAGCACGCTCAGAAGATTCAAAGGCTGATCCTTGCTATCCAAGACCTTCTCCGGCTTAGCATTTCTGGCCCAGTGAAAGAAGAGGTAGGACGCCCATTTATTGATGTGAGCCAAATTTGAAGGCTCACCATAAAAAGTGGTACAAGTGAGGTAGTGGCACATCAGCTCCTGGTACACAGCCACTACCCGAGTGTCTGAATCCCCCAACTCCCGGTTCATGGGAACATACTCTTCATATGGAGTATCCCCCATCTGCAGTCTTGAGATCTCTGCCATCTCATGAAGGGCCAATCCTAACTCCCCCAGTGGAGTGGCGAAAGTCCCGTTGAGCGAGATATATCGCTCAATCAGAGCCAAAAACAGATTGGGGTTGGGAGGTAACACAACACTGGTAGCGCTCACAGCTGCGAACAGACCAATGCTCTCCAGCTCAGTCTGAAAATACTTCAGGGCCCAGTCAGCTAAGCGAGCCCACCGAAGATTTGTTGGGGTGACCCACCCACTGCACCGAGGGTTCATCTTGGGGTATACTCCCCCGTGCCCCATAAAATCATTACAGAAAGTCGGTAATTGGACTGGATGGATCACTAAACTGTCTTCACTCAGGACACTGCCCGGGTAGAGACCCCTAAACGGCATCATAGAGCCGGAATGGCGGCTTACAAACGACCCCTGGTCAGCTCCTTTCAGATGAAAGATCTTCCCCGGCCTGCCGTGAAGATCGGGAGTCAGCGTCCACGACATCCTCCTGGGATGTGTAGCATGGAAGAATGCCGAGATGGGATAGTCTCTCAGCATCTTGGGCAGATACAGGATCAAGCCCCCGGTAGGGAAAACCCAGAGTTCTTTCCTGGGCTTCGTCTGGGACTGGTTGTTAATCATGTCCCCGAAGAGAAAAGCCGGCTTTATGTATTGGTCCCCGTCTATGTACGTCAGGGGCTCTCCATTAATCATGTTCAGCAGCGTTCGCTCGCCTTGAGCCGATATCAAAATTTCCCTTCCTTCAGGGTACTGGGGCCCGGAGATAGGAAATGTCACGTGCAACGGATCCGCCAGATAGTTAGAGTACAGCATCCCGGCGGCTTAACCCATCACATCGGCTAGCGGAGACGCATGCAAGTTAACTGCAAGAGTGTAAGAAAAACACATTAGTTCCTATAACTAGACATTACAGATCTTGCAGCATACGCCAAAAATCAACAGTCTGTGCTTTACGCCAAGACTGTAAAAACTTGATCATTACGCTGGAATCCATTTCCTAAGATATAAAATTCAAGGCTGGCAGTATACGTAAAGTTTCGACAGTTTGTGTTTTACGCCAGACTGCCAAAGTTTGAGTCATTACGCCGGAAGCGTAACACTCAAATTTATAGTATACGCCAAGTTTCGACAGTCTGTGCTTTTACTCCCGACTACGAAAATATGGAGTTTTTACGCTGACAGATTAGAAATATGGGCGTAAAAGATGAAACGTCTCTGTGCATCATCTTTCTCAAAGAGGCTATCAGCACAGAAGATGACATAGCGCGTTCACGTACAACGTGTGCGAAGGATTTTTAGTCATTCTTTTTTTCCCAAAAGCTCTACCTCTAAGGCCCGGTGCACCGCTCGTCGGTGGGATACTTCACTCGGAATAAAGTTCGCCTTGCCCGACCGAAGACGCTCTCGCTTGAGCAGAAGAACGAGAAGAAGAATCAACATCCTTTCCCTAAGAGGGGATTTATTTCGGGGCCATTACTGAAAACTTTGAAGGCTCGGAGAAGAAATGAACAAGAACTCGAACAGTCGAAGGCTTTCTTTCGCAGAGGACGGATGAAAAGTTTTTCTCTTAAAAGCTTGGGATATATAGAGTTCGGATGGACTCCTCGAATCCCGAACCAAATCTCATAATTAATATTCGGTTATGATTGGGTACTACGTCAGCCTATTACTCAGAGAAGGCGGACAGTTAGCGAATTCAAAAAGTTTTCGTGCAAAGCAGATTCGTGGTTTTTACGCTAAAGAGCTTTCTATGCTCGACAGCTACAGATCTACGGTTTTACGCTCATAGGCTATAAGTCTATGGTTTTATGCCCGGATGCTTTTATGCTGGGTAGCTTTTACGCTCGAGAGGCTACAAACCTATGACTTCATGCTCAGTAGCTACAAATCTATGATTTCACGCTTGGTGGCTTTTATGCTCAGAGGCAACAGATCCACAGTTTTACGCTCGGAAGATTTTTTTTTCAGAAGCTACAAGTCTACAGTTTCTACGCCCGGATGCTCTCATGCTCAGCAGCTTTTACGCTCGAGAGGCTACGAACTTATGATTTTATGCTATGACTTTCCGCACATCTGAAAGATACGCAGGCCAGAGTACGCGTACATCTGAACGATTCTCAAGGCGGTCAATTACAAGAGTTCACACAGAAGATACTCCTTCTTGACCTCAAAATATCCCAAGTACCCGAAGCATACAGAGTTCAATATTAAAAATTACTCTTCTCCATGGGTCGATTGGAAGTTCATCCAGACTCCAGTTTGAATTCAAGATGGCGACTCATTTTTTGACAGCCATTTTCTTGCCCTGTTACAAGGGATTTTTTGAGAAATCATTCTTGAAGATGATGTCTGAACAAGAATTCAGTTTATCAGAAGTGACAGTTCAGAGTTCTACGCGGTTCCTCATTCCTAACAGCAGGACAGTTCGAATACTCGAATGCTAAGCGACTTTCTACGCACCCTTAGTTATGCGTAAAATACAGGACGGGACCTAACACTCTTTCTATCAGAGTCAGCATAAAGTTACCAGACGTATCAAAGCTACACATATTCAGACTTCACAGCAAAGTATATGACAAAATAATCATATGCACAGAAGAAGACAATTTTATTAAAAACATGATTACATATGAGGAAAATTCCGTCTACAAAGGATTTTCTCATCGTCGTTTGAAGATCGCACCCAGAATCTGTTCTGCCAGGTTCTTGCATGGGTAGAATTCTTCATCCATCTTCTCCAGCAGTTAGTCGGTTTTCGCAAACCGACTGACATATGATCAACGGCAGGAGGATACAAAATTGGGCCTGCTTAAATTATGCAGTTCCCATCCTCCGTACGCCGTGACAGATTGAGTTAAGATATTTCACCTAACTCAATACTGGAGGACGGCAGCTAGTTTGTCTGCTCTCGTCTGCAAATACCAGGAGAAGATACAGCTTGCAAGCTGTGTGGTCAAATACGACCCTTCCTCTCTCCGAAAGAACTGCCATACAAAGTTGCTGATTATCCCGAGCAAAGGAGGCTATGATATCCTTCCATGATCCATCGTTGCAGAGGACATTTGCTCGAAGACGCCGTCTTTTTCGGCTCCTTACATGCTGGAAGAACATGGCCTTCTTCTTCCTCAAGTCGACCCGACGAACTCCGGCGATCATCTCTGTGTGGTGAAGGAGATGTGGGAAGAACAGGTTAACTCCTCAGCCTTTTATAGGCAAGAAAGAGCCCTCCGAATCCCAACGGATCCCCAATAACTCTGCCATAAAGTCAGCCTTGAAGGACGTGTCAGACTTGACCGTTTCATGCTTCATTCAAAGCGTTTCAAATTACGAGGAATTTAAAACCTTTGAAGGGGGTCTTATAGAAGCATGAAAAATATGCTAGATAGCTATACACAGGATGTTGAGGTGGGGCAGCGTAAAAAGATGACCTCAGAGCCATCAATGTACAACAGAGCTTTTTCGCTGAGCACAGCGTAAAATATAAACTCAAGGACCACCCGCATAATATAGTATGTCCAGGCTGCTTCTGCATAAAAAGGGTACTGCATCGCCTTTATGGCGTAGAACTCATCCGCTTTCAATGTAGCATTGAAGTGTACGAGGAACGCTTTGTATTCTTCGAAATAAACCTGTCAGATCATGCAATGAACCTGACGTATGGACTCCTGACAAAGAGTACGGCACGACTACCCATACGACGGCTATAATGATGGCGCGGCACTGCAACCCAAGCTGTCATTTACTGCCATTTCCTTTGCGTAAACCGCTTGTACGCATACAAAGGAATATGCTGCCTAGTTTTACACAGGCAGATGTGAGCTGTTTACGCTCCACAGAAGACAAACAGCCTGCCACGTCAAAAGCTGCTCTTCGTACAGGGCTCGAGGCACGTCTCTGTATTTAATGCGCAGAGTGATAACAGAACTCGAGGCACGTCTCTGCATTTAATGCGCAAAAAGGGTGGCAGACCATTGAAACATGCCTCTGTATTTAATGCACAGGATAATGGCGGATCTCTGCATTTAATGCAAGAGATTTGATTAAATGTCATCGAACCGTCGTTTAGTGACATCCCCTCTGCGTAAACTACTTTTACGCATACAAGGGGATACACTGCCTAGTTTTACACAGGCAGACGTGAGCTTCTTACGCTCCGCAGAAGACTAACACACTGCCACAACAACAGTTACTCTTCGTACAGGATTCGAGGTGCGTATCTGTATTTAATGCACAGAATGATGGAAAATCTTAAAGACACACCTCTGCATTTAATGCGCAAGATGGGGGCATATCTCTGCATTTAATGCAAAAGATTTGATTATATCTCCAAGAGCCGTAATTTCGGCTAAGACGTCCACATCATCACTTTGGCACATTTCGCAAACTGAGGCCTCAGTCAGGAGAAGAGGATCAGCTATCTTCTGCGTCCGCTCGGCTTCTACGCCCACTCGGCTTCTACGCCCACTCTGCCTCTATGCCCACTCGGCTTCTACGCCTACTCGGCTTCTATGCGTACTTGGCTTCTACGCCATGGTGACAGTTATTGGCTTCTACGCCAACCTCTTCTACACAAAGGATAACTACCTACGTGGCTTCTACGCCGTGATCTTCGCAGCAGTTATACGTGTTGTCTCTTAATTGACATGCGACACACGCTCATTCAAAATGTCATCTATACGCGGGCAATGGTTATTGTAACTGTCGTATAAAAGGGTGCTGTACTTTCCACTACTCGGTTTCTACACAGACTGAGTGGTCACTGTCACTAAAACTCTATAAATAGAGACCTCTATCAACAGAGGTCCGGGGTCAAAAAAAAAAGAGTAGAAGAGAAGGGAGAGAAAACGGTCGAGAGAGAGAAGAATCAAGAGCTCAGGAAAAGAGTAGCGATCGACGACTTTGGCATCGAGCATCCACTCTCTTTAGCAACCTTCGAAGCTGCTTTCTGTCTTCTACGGCACTTCTTCATCATCGTGTGGTCCAAGGGACAAAGTGATCGACTACAGATCAAAGTGATCGACTACAGATCAGACTCCTATAGCAATATTTACCTAGATTAAAAAATTGTACTCGACATCCTAGTATAGGATTAATTGTACTGCTTGTTTGTAAACATAAAGAGCGAGTTTTCGTATAAAGCCTCATTTCCATATCTTTTATTTATTTTATCAGACAACAGGTAGAATCTATAAGACAATAAATAGTAAAGAATATATGATGGAAACAAAACTAAAATCATAATAAAACAACTAGAATAACTAAATATGAAAGTCCTGTCATGGCAACAATGTACAATAATCACAAGCGGTCATAAAAATAACTACAAGTTTGGGAGAATCAAATAGGAATAAACTAATCTACGTGATTTAAAATACCGTGTCGACATATGAACGACTTAGGGTAAAATCTGGCAAACCACACATGTCATGCATGACTGCTATTATTCCAGTAAGGCCATAGGATAGAAAGGGTAGTTCACACATCCACTATGTATTTCTCCTCCTGACTAGTACAACATAGATTCCGAACCAAACACGATAAAACAAAAATAGTCCAGAAAGTCACATATCTTATACAAGAATCCACCATTTACTAAATTTTTGTAACCAGTATAATGAAACAAATAATCAAAACTAAGAATGCATTATAGAGACTATCAAGTACTAAAAGTAATAATGAAAATGTACTCGCATGTGGTCCTTAGTTGTGGTACGAATCAAGTCCCAAATCAGAGTCCAAATCGCCTATGTTGTACAAATTACCACATCATAAGATAATTTATTTAATTCTAAACTAATTAGTCTAATATTCTATTTTAATCCTATTGTTCTAAATTTTAGATTAAATCTTAATTTTTGTCCAAAGAACCCAGTCATCTATCGACTTGAGATTCGGGACACACAAATCTAGACATTTTGTTGACCAAAAAGTCATCGGACATAAAATCTAGATTTTTATGCAGATTCCTATAGATTTCAGCATTACTTGAATGCTGGAATCAATGGTTTCACAAAGTCAAAAGTTGGTAAAAAGTTTTGGCCAATATGGCGCTCAGATGACAGTTTCGTCGACTCCATAACTACAAGTAGGTTGCACAAATTTTAAGTAGAATAAAACTACATGTAGGTTGTATAAATTTTAAAATAAAAAAAATTGTATTTTAAAATAATTTTTGGAAGTTCATCATGTCATCTTTCCAAAACTTCCAGCGGTTCATGATTTCGAGTTCGGGACCTCCCAAAATCTTGAAAATACCAAAACGTGTCAGATTTCGGACGACTGGCACTCCATAAATTTTACAAAAAAATAGGTTCAGAATTTAAGAAAACAAATTACATTTTCAAAAACATACATAGATGTGGTTCCAAAGCAAGAAATGGGGACGCATTTGGAGTCTAGAGCTAGGAATAATGGCTTCATGAAGATTAAGGAACCCTAGAAGCGACTCCTTAAACTCCCTCTCTCTCTCTCTTCTTTAATTAAGTCAGCAGAACTCTACGTTATATATATATATATATATAGGCACAGGGGGCAATGTCGTGGTTTACGTGGAAACATGGTGGCGCCTGGGAAGATTCCACCTAGGATCAGACGGACGGGGGGAAGAGGCTTGACCCAAGCCGAGTTTGACTCTGAGTCAAACTCTGAGCTCGGCCCGGGGACTTGGCGTACCTGTACTCGTGCCCTCGCAATCTCTGACAACTGGGACCTCTTCTCCAGCTTCGGCCACTAACGTATATGCCCCAGATCGGTTGACTAG
Source organism: Iris macrosiphon (assembly GCA_036927795.1). Classification (NCBI taxonomy): domain Eukaryota; kingdom Viridiplantae; phylum Streptophyta; class Magnoliopsida; order Asparagales; family Iridaceae; genus Iris; species Iris macrosiphon. The sequence continues at coordinate 56,110,884 of JAYESA010000016.1, forward strand.
GTATTAGAGTTTGATTTTGGTTTTTAATTCCAGAAAGTAATTATTTAATTAGTTTTTCTTTTATAAAATCATAATAAATAATAAAATTACCCCAAAAAATTTTGACAAAATCAAGAAAATGTAAAATAGGATATTAAACGCTGGAAAATTATTTGGGGTCAAATTTGTCCTCTAGGTTTCCTATAGAATTTCTTAGAATTCCTAAAAATTTAGATTTTATTTATTAATAATTACAAAAATTCCCAAATGGCCTAATATGGTTCCAAACCCTAGAATGAGCTTCATTGAGTACTAAGGATCAAATGTTCCCCAATTGGTGAATAAATCATAAAGATGTACGTATATTATTTAACATATTATTAGTAGTATATTCGGAAAGTTGGTGCTACAATAAGTCAGATGTTGCGAGTCCAGTGGCGCAAATTTATTTAAAATATGATGAGCGAGTACAAATAAATTGGATAATTTGTAAAAGAGCTGTTACGGGGACATTCGACGGATACGAGTTGAATTCGTCCTGCAAAGGCAACCAATTCGAATTTTGTCAAAGCCCACACATCCACAATTACTTTACGCTACTTTCGATGCAATTAATATGTGATAGGATGGTCCGATTTGTCGGAATCAACTCTATATCGAGGTTTTTCATTGTGTTTCAAAAGTAGTTTTCGTGATTTTCTACTTGGGTTTTGCTACATAATTAGGGTTTAATGATCTACAAATAATATATCAATACAAAGCTAGTTATCTTGTCTACAAGTCTATTTAAGTGGATTTCTAAAATACTAATTATCCTAACGGGAATCAATGTCACAAGTTGGGATTTTAAGTGCAGAAACTATTTTTATACTTAGGGTATTTCAGTTAGTTTTTCGAGTTTTGCACCTTGGTTTTCATCAATTAAACCAACATATAATTCCAAGAAAATTACATATTCCTAAATTGGGTTAAGTATATTATGTATAAAATTTGACAAATAAAAAAATGATCGATTATAATAGAAGGAATAGGACGATTAACAAGGGTACCTGACTTCTTTGGGTGGCTGAACCAAACGTGGTTCTCTGACTGTTGTGTCCACTTCGACGGCTCTTCAGAGAGTTCAGGTGGTTTTTTAGGTGCATGGGACATCGGGTAGTCTCCCGGAACTTTGAGTTTAGAATATGGAGGTGTATACGATTGTGGGAAAGTGAAATAGGGTTTTGGTTTCGGTTTATATACCTAGGTTTCCATCTGATTTCTACTTGGAATTTTTTCCTATTTTAGAGTAGGATTTGGGTTGGGTTGGGTTTCATCTTGAAGAGGATATGGCTAGGTACTCATAGGATTTTGTTTCGTCCAATTTGATCAAGGTTTGGTAGGATTTTGGTTAGGTTGAACATAGTGTGTTTTGGTTTGGCTTTAGCGGCTCGGTGGTCGGGTTCCAAATGGTTTCGGGTGAGTTGAGTGACACACAAAATTTTGAATATCTCACGAGTTTTTCAATATAGTTTTCTTTTTTTTTCACTAAATTCTTTTCTTTTCTAATTCTTTTATAATTGTTTTTAGGTAATTTTATGTACTATAATTATTCCTTCAGGCCAATTTTTCTCGTATTTTATTACGTATTTTATTATTATTGTTTATTTAGTTTTATCTCCTTAAACTATATTATCACTTTAAAAATTTATATCTATTCACAAACTTTCTATTAAAATTAGAATAATAATTCCTTTATTTTCCTACCACTTAATTTATTAAAATTTGCTATTATGATTTATTTATTAATTAGAAAATATATTTATAATTTTGAGAAATTTATATCGTACCCAACTTATAAAATTTTGTCCTCAAAATTAAGAAAAACTAATAGAGGAATAAGGATGAGAATGCAATACGGTAGAAAGAGTAAGATAAGATTTGTACCTTAATTTTTTAACAGATTAGAAAATGGTTAAGTATGTCATCATCGCACTCCCATATGGATTCTCCTAGCGAGTGATGCTTCCATAACATATGAACCAAGGGAATGGACTAATTCAGCAAAACCTTCACTCTTCGATATAGAATCTCCATAGGCTACTCTTGGTATAATATACTCGGTCCGATGGTGATCTCGGAGTGATCCAAGACATAAATTTTGTCTGCCACATATCTTCTTATCTAGTATACGTAGAATACGCCATGCACTCCGACAAGTGAAGGTGGCAATGCCAATCTATAAGCAACCTCTCTAATCCGCTCTAATACGTCAATCAGTCCAATATACCTTGGACTCAGCTTGCCACGACCACTATAGAGGATGGTGTCTCTAGTTGGCGATATCCTTAATAAAATATGTCCGTCCTTATTAAACTCTAAAGGTCGACCATAAAGATCTGCCCACTGCTTCTATCTTTCTTGTGCTACTCGCAAGTGCCCATATATCATCTTCACCTTCTCCACTGTGCTAACAACTAACTCAGGCACCAATATCTGATGTTCTCCCATTTCACTCCGACATACAAGAAATCTATACTTCCTTCCATACAATGCTTCAAATAGAGCTATTTGGATGTTCGCTTGATAGCTATTATTGTAAGAAAACTACATAAGATATTGGTGATCCTTCCATGATCTTCCAAAGTTTAACATGCATGCCCTCAATATATTCTCTAGTATCTGAATAGTATGTTCTAATTGTCCATCTGTCTATGGATGATAGGATATAGTGAACTTCAGACAAGTTCTAAGGCTCTCCTGCATGCTCCTCCAAAAGTGAGATATGAATCATGTGTCCCGTTCTGACATAAAATTAATTGGAACACTGTGCAATCACACAATCTACGTCATATATAAATCAACCAAGGCTTCTATAGATTGACCAACTCTGAAAGGAAAGAAGTGAGCGAACACAGTAAGTTGATCTATGATCACCCATAGAGCATCACGTCCACTTGGACTCCTTGGAAAACCCGTGATAAAGTCCATAGTGAGTGGTCCCACTTTTATTCAGGAATCGAAAGTGGTTACTATAATCCTACTGATCTCTGATGCTCAATATTTACCTGCTGACACAACAAGCATTTGCTATAAAATGAGCTACCTATCTCTCTTTATCACCTACCACCAAAAATGTTGCCTTAAGTATCGATACATCTTAGTACCTCAAAGATGAATAGAATATATTGAGCTATGAGCATCTTCGATCAACTCTTGTCGAAGCTCTCCGTTAGGCATATATAGATGATCACCACATCTCAATGTTCCATCGGCATGAATGTGAAATCCTGTTACGACCCGCACCCGTAATTTGGGCATGAGTCGTGGGTACGTCCAGCCTACGCCGCAGCATCGGCGGTAGAACGCTGTCTAGGTCACAAACATAGTATATCCTGTCAATAGTCTCAACTCCGTACGGAGGACAATGATAAATAACTACAGTTCTATTATATACTCAATCATAACTATAAACATAATGGCACGATGAGAATTGAAAAGAGTTCTAATAAAACCAACCACAATAAGTCCAACTCAAGTCCTGGGTCTAAAAGACCTCCCAAAGTCACAAATAAATAAATACTACTCAGTCTCAGTCTAAAATAATAAATGCAGAAAAGTAATCTAAGAACAGGCTGGTAAGTTCTCCTCTAGGATAGGCACCTCCTCTGGGATTTCTGGAGTGAATTCTTCCTCTATTCCTGGGCCGTAATGAGTAGGGCAAAAGTCCTCCAGGTCCTCTGAAAATGTTGTTATCCAGTCAGGATTGGAGCGAAGCACAAGCACTAACAGCAGTTTCATTAAATTGACAAAATCTATAAACAGTGTAAGAGATACAAGATGGAAATAAAAGCTGAACATGTAAAGTACTGGAGAAATGAAATAGACAATAGAGCATCTAGCAATGAGCAATAAATAGTGAATGCTAGAACAAGTAAATCTGAATAAAGATAAAACATCTAACTAAGTGTTTGAAATATTAGTTTATTATGTGATCGGCTTGGGACTGGATCAGGCTGGTTATATATGATTAGCTATGATTCTTTTAGGTCAGGCTAACCGCATGGTTAGCTATGGTGTATATAGTGGTCAGGCTAATCATATATAACAGCTATGGAGCATATAAATGGTCAGGCTGCACCCGACGTGAGAAGTGGGGTGAGCTATGGTACATATAATGTTTGGATATGATCACATAATCTACTAATAGTTCCCCATTTCCCCCAGCTAGCACGATGGATTCCAATCACGACTCCTCATGATGGGGATCTAGGGTGCTAACCCGTGTATCCACATTGTCGGAATCAAGTATGTAATACACTACAATTTATAGAAGTAATCAACCATGAAAACTGTCAGAGAATGTACTCGCCTGTGGTCCTGAGCAAAATGTGAGGATCGATGTCCAAAGTGGGATCACAATGACCTAATCTGGAAATTCAATGTTAATTAATGAATTAAAAGAATAACATGTTTAACAATAAAAATGAGGTTTCTAGGTCATGTCTAAGGTTTACTGGTCAATACTAGGTCCAACTAAGTCAATTGGTCTAAATTTGCCACTAACTAGCTAACACTAGCTATTCTAGGTATTTACCTAAGTTTCTCAGTGATACTAGCTTATTAGTTGTCATTCTTAGTTATAAACACTAGGGTGTACTCATACTACCTCTATACCTATTTTATCTAGGTATTACCTTAACTATATATTACTACATTACATTAACAATAACTTCACATACCTTAGCTAGACTTAAAACTCTGATCCTAGTTCTACCTTAACCTATGGCTTGACATTATAGTACCTATATCCTAATTATAACTGTTACTTCAACTTGGACCCAACTGATACCAATGTCCAAACTGAACTCTTGGCTGTGTACTAACTACACAACCATACTCTGCTGCTATCCAGGTCTCCCTAACTGAACACTCATCTTAAACTGAACTTACTATCCTTATCAATTGCAACCTTTAGTTAACATGCATACACAGACACATAAACACATACCTACACACAATCTGCACACAGTCACATATAGGTTTTAACTATCACAGGTACACCTAGGTTCAAACACACAGGAACACACAGTACACAACTGCCCTCTCTCCCTTCCTTCTCACAGAATCTGCACCTAGAACTCACACACACCACATTCTATCACCTAACTGATACTCATACATAGGTTCAAGCACAAATCTGGATACACAATTCTCCCACATACACACACACAGTTTGCTGACACAGGGACTCACACCTATGTATATTATCTCACAGTTAACTACACCTCAAGTATTACACTGCCCTGCACATTCCCCTCAGGAAGAAAATACCCAGACACATGACTGAACTGATACCTACACATATACAGTCACATCTATACACCTACACACTGGTTCTCATGAATTAACCCCCAATTCAAATGCACTGGTACATAAACCCCCCAACTGATCCACCACTCATAATACTTACTACCCCTTGACCCAAATAACTGATATACACCTCACCCCACACTTGCACTGATACACAACTACACATAACTGATACATCAGTTTTCACCTAGGCACACAGACACAAGTGACTGAACTGACACAGTACACACACACACATGTGCACACAGTACAGTTAGCTAAAACATATGCACAATACTTACCTGGGAATTCTCATACACCATACTGCAGTACATAACTGAACACAAGACTCAACACTGATACATCACATAAACTGACACACACAGCAGGAAACTCACATCTAAATCCTAGATACAGCCCACACAAAACTGCTTACTGATACATAAAACTCACAGTTCCCAGTTCAATGCAGAGCCTAACTTTACACACACACATATATAGACTGATACATAAACACACCCATGGTAAAATGCTGCCACAGAACACAAAAACTGCCCAGACCTGGCCCAACCTCCTTCTTGCTCTCACTAATGAACACATAGTCTGTTATCTAATACCCTTAATTTCACACACTGCACACAGTCCTCACAACCCATCCCCCAAATACTGAGACATACATGTTTCTCTAATGCACACAAGATACATAGCTATAATTCCTAACTGATACATCACCCAACCACAGGAAACTAACCAATGCACAGCCACATACACACAGAATCCTAGCTAGCACTGCACAGTTCTGGCCAAAACCCGACTGTGCAACTCTAATCAAAACAACAACACATCTACACATATGCCTATATATATATATACATCAACAACAAAACAGATTCAAAATAGATTTAAAACTAAACACAGATCCTACACTAAGACCCAACCCGAATATGCCCCAAAAGAACCCAAAATACACAGGTTTACAAATCACCCGACTGTGTACAGTAGGAAAACCCTAAATCCGGATGTCTAGACTACACGTAGGGGATGTAATCATGCTTACACGAAGTCCCTAGGATTAGGGTTCCAGAATTTTGGGGAAAACCAAATAAAATTCACCAAAGCCCTAGATCTCCTAGGTTTTCATGTAGAAACCCTAAAATTCGAATTCTAACCCTTAGGGTGGGTTCCTAATGGCCATTATCATCTGAAAACAGAAATTAAAGGAATAAAAACTAGGGTTTTACCTGCAGGGAAGGTTTCTTCAATGAGGTTCTTCTTCTCCAAGGCTTCCTGACCCACGTTCCTTGCTTCCCTTGCTTTGGAGGAGGAGAAAATGGAAGCCCTAGGTTTTCTCGAAAAATGGGGTGGGGAGATGGTTTCTCTAGATGGAGGCTAGGGTTTCTCTTTTCTACATGAAGGATGGCTTTGTGAGAAGCTTCCTTTTTATATTAAACCTAGTTTTAGGGTTTCCATGCATAGTTCTTAGGTTAAACTCCCTGGCCCTCTCATGTAGGACCTAATAGACTCAGGTTAAGTCAGTCTAGGGTTTTGAGGGTTCACCCTAAAATTCGTATTCTAGGGTTTCACTAGAACTGGGTTCACAATTAGAGTTGACTCACTAGGGTCTGTCCTAATGAGTTCTAGGGTTAGACCTAAAACTAAACATTCTAATAATAATATATAAATAGTAAAAAAAAAATCTCAACAAATCAAATTAAGCACACAATTATTTAAAATGGTGAATTTACACAAATGCCCTTATGTGGAAAAGTGGTAGTGACAAGTCTACCCTCCTAAAAGAAATTTCGTCCTCGAAATTGGACTGAACTACAACAAGAATGAAATCAGAAAGGGAATATACCTCAAGTCTGGAAGAGATAAGGGTATTGCTCGCGCATTTCGTCCTCTCTCTCCCAGGTCGACTCCCCTAGAGAGTGATGTCTCCATGCTACACGAACCAAAGGAATAGTTTGGTTCCGCAACACCTTCTCTCTCCGGTCCAAGATCTCTACGGGCTGCTCAGGGTTGCTGAGCGTCGGACCAACCTCAATCTCCGAGTGATCAAGTACGTGACTAGGGTCGGCCACGTACCGTCTCAGCTGCGACACGTGGAACATGTCACGACCCGCACCCGGTTTAGGGCACGAGTGCGTGGGTACGTCCAGCCTACGCCGCAGCATCGGCGGTAGAACGCTGTCTAGGTATTGATACTATCTAACTAATGTCACGCAAATATCCCATCTCCATTAGGAGGCACGGATAACACAAATAAATGAACATATACTCAATCACAGACTAACAGCACGATAAGATTTCGAATAAAAACTAAAATTAAACACAACACAATAAATAACTTAACTTAACCACATCCAAGAATCATCAAAATGCCGGAGACAAATCCGGTACCAAATAGTCTACTTAAAACTAACAAGAAATAATAATTCCGTCTAGACCTTCCAGAATCACAGCTAACTACCAAGTCTGCAGCTACTCACCATAAGTGTCGGACAGCGGTCATCTAAGGCATAGTCTGGAAAAATATTTCCAGTCAGGAAGGAGCAAAGCACAATCTCAAATAACAGTTCCATTAATTGATAATGTCTATAATACAATAAAACATGTTATGCTAGCTACTGAGAAGACAGTGAAATAAATGCAATGGCAATTTTAAGAGAGACAGGCAATGTAAAGAGACAGGTAATAGGCAATTATGATATAGTCAGTGCATGTATGGAAATAAAAGAACAAGGAACAGTATCATATACGGGTGATGTAGTATATGATTTAAAATGGGAAACTGTAATCTATTCTAAGTGTTTGAAATAGTAGTTTCGAAATGTGATCGGCTTGGGAACATGTACGGTTGCTACAAGGCCTGGCTAATCATGGGTGAAGAGCATGATTAACACTTACAATTTTTATACTACAATAAGAGGTTATGATCACATTTCTTACTAACTACCTCCCCGCCCCCAACTAGTACTGTGGATCCAACCATGACACGTCACGATACACGAGCAAGTAAAGTCTATCATGTACGGTTTCTAAATATACATGTCGTGTACAATGTCAATACGATAATAATGGTAACATCTCATGACTGTAAATCCAAGCTATACTAGTCCGTGTAGCACAGTGACAAAGATTCAGATGTAACATTTCATGATTTTTGAACTTATAGAATTTATCAAGAATTGGAAATTATCAGAGAATGTACTTGCCTTGGGTCCTTAGCTGATATTTATGGATGTCCTGTTCCAGAGTATCCCCTGGGTAACCCAACAGTCCTATAAACATAACACAATCAAACCACATTTGCATCAGATGCTACGCTAACACACAGTCCATAAACACTGGCCTCAGGGCCATGTCAGACAGGGCACTAGTCAACTAGGGTCGCCTAGTAGGACTAAATATTTAAATAACACCTTATTAATTAATTACATATAATATACCTTAATACAATTATAGATGTATGTATAAATATATATATACTTTAAAATAAATGATTCTTGTAGGTATATATAAACATAATAATTTATTCTTACAATATTTTATACCTGCACCAAATTTAAATACATTTACAATATATATATATATATTTATATACCTTTTAAAATTACATATTTAATTTATACTAGTGTATACTCATATATATGCCAAAATACATTAATTAAATATAAATACTTTACATTTTATATACAAATTAAATGAAATACATATACTAATTATTTATACAATTAAATAAAATAATTACTATACATATTTATATTTTAAATACTTACATTATATATACTTTACATATACAATTTAATATATACTTATACATATATATATACAATTATTATATGTACAATTTAAATATATACTTATACAAATATATATACAATTTAAATTAAATACATATACTAATTTATCAAATTAATTTATACTAGCGTATACCTTTTTATTAAATAGATATTATATAAAAATAACCAATATATATATATAAAATATATACTAATACATATTTATGTATTAACATAATTTAAATAATTATTACATCTATACATATATTTTATATATGATATACATTATGTTTAAATATTAATTTAAAAAATGCTATTCATATCCATGTATTTTAAGCATTAATTAAAATACTATACATTACATACATTGATTAAATATACATATACATATATATTAAATTATATATATAGATTAACATACACATTTATTAATTATATATATACAATTTACATTTATTTTAGTTATCTAAACATTAACATAGAATACATGCATTATACTAATATACATACCTTATACATAATTATTAGTTAGATAAACAATATACATATACTAATATATACTCCTACGTATATAAGTATATAGTTAGATATACACGTATATATATTAAACATAAATTAAAATACTATATACGTATACATATATTATGTATTTATTAAACATTGAATAAAAATAATATTATACACATACACCATTTATTTAAATACCTACAAATACCTTACATTAATTATATACATATACAAATTAATTGCGCTAATGTATACATTAACATATTAATTTTTATACACATTTTTAGACATATATACATATACGTATATATATATATATATATATACATATATATATAAAGATATATATATATATATATAAAGATATATATATATATATAAAGAGAGAGAGAGACTTACAGTGGGGAGGTCGTTCGCTGGCCGGAGCACGGGAAGCCGCCGGACGCCGGAGGGGGACTGGCCGGTGGAGGAGCAGCCGCCGGCGCCGGACCGTGCAGCAGCAGCGGCAGCAGCAGGCCGGAGCGCGCTGTGGCCGCCGGAGGGATGGCTCGCTTGCGGGGGACTCGGCCGCCCGGAGGGGGAGGAGGGCCGCCGGGTTCGGAGGGAGGAATAGGAGGAGGAGTTCGTCGGAGCAGTGAGAGGGTTGGCTGCCGGTGAACAGGAACTGCGGCAGCAGCAGTAGGCGAAGGAGTTCCAGAGGCCGCCGGAAATCGGGGCTTGGCCGCCTGAGAATTGATTAATAGGAACAGTGTTCCCCCTTTTAGTTTAAAGTTTGAAATTTATTTCAAAATAAAGAACAAGAAGAAAGGAAGAAAGGAAGAAGAGGAAGAAGAAAAGAAAGAGAAGAAGAAGGAGAAAATTTTACCTACGTATGAGAGAGGGGGCTTGGGGAATTTTTTTTGGAGGCTTGTGAGGTGGTGTTTTCTAGGATGCATAGGGATTAGGGTTTAGGATGGGACATGATATTATATAGGATGAGGGTTCATGAAATCAATGGTGAGGATGCACCCAATTAAATGGGTGGTCCAGATTTGTCAAGAGAAAATAATTCATGGGCTTTGAGGGTGAGAGTTAAATTAAAATATTGGATTCCCTCATTGATTAAAATAATTTGGGTGTTGGCACAAAATGCCAAATTGCAATTTGGCCCCCTTAAATTTGGGAAATTGCACAAACACATGAAATGACGAAATTGGGCGGGCGATTCGGGGTCCGATGTTTTGTAGGGTCAGGGGCACTGTAAGATGGGTATGGGCTGAATTTGTAGGGCACTGGAATTAATTTGGGATTTTTAAATCAGATAAAATGGTATCCTCAAATTAAATAGAAATAAATGCAAGTTGTGTTCAACAATTAATTAGGAGTACTTGGGGTCAAAATCAGATCAAGTCATCAATACCAATATTGAAGAAGACTCAGAACAGAACATTACCCTAATTTGGGTCGCACGAAAAATAGGTCAAGATGGCCTCCAATTTTCGATTGGAACGCACAACGATACAAAAATAGGAAATTAAAAATAACGTCCGCGACGATTTTTGTGCGGCTAGAATTAATGCACAAAGAGCATAATTATGAGTTGCCAAAAATAGCAGAATTGAAGGCGGACATGTCTAGGACAAGATTGTGAAATTTGTTGGAAGACAAAAGTCTGGATAGTGCTCCAAATATCGAAGCAAAGGCAATTGCGCAAAATATTACATAAAATACAGTAATTAATTACAATCTCCAAATATTAAATTCTAAATGAAATAATAAAATCCAGAATTCTATAATTCGGACAGGGGTTCATCTACTGGCTTCTAGGTCTAGTCTGCTAGCTAAAATAAAATAATTAACACTGCATCTAATACTATAATTATTTACACATCACACATAATAACTATTTAAATCAAATATATTATTATGCAATTAATTAATGGTAAATAACATAATAGTAAATATTGTAAAAAAAAAATACCCCTGTTTTCAGAATGTGGTAGTGACAAGTCTACCCACCTTAAAAGAATTTCGTCCTCGAAATTTTAAAATCCTCATACTAGTGTTTAAATCATACACACTATTATTCCCTCAATTAAATTCAATAATATGATATTTAAGGATTCTCCAAATGTCACATTCAAATATAAAGTTCTAAAATTCATAACTCACAATTAAATAAATACATTGATAAATCTCCCAAAATTTCCAAATTAATAACCAACTTAAACATGTCATAATCTTTCTTGGAATTAATTAACCACCAATTACGCCATGTTAATTTCTTAACCATTTATTTAAATCAATAATTATCCTCAAATTTTAATCATCTTGTTCCTCTTGTCAAGTCATAACTCCTTCATGAATCTTCACTACAGTCAACACCAATAATCACGGTCTAAGAAAATTCTACCTATAGTCATACCACATACAATCTAGGGGAACATACATGGTTATGGTCTCATTTGTTATGGTGTTGCAGTCTATGTATCAGGGTACTACTAACTACATTATAACAAGAGTCATGCATACGAACTACGTACTAAGCAATCAATCAATCAATCAATCAAATAGAGGGGAACAGAATGGAGGAAAGAACAGAACCTACAAACACATTACCTGCAGTATAGGTCCCTCGACCGTCATCGCAAATGCCCGTCCTGCTGGGGTGGTTCCCTTCGCGGGTACTGAGCAACATACGGTTCCACAGGTAGCCTAACTGGATCTCTATAATCCGAAGTTGAGCGCTGGCCGGGAAGATAAGAGGTTAGAAGACAATCCCTTACTCGATGTCCCGCAGCGCCGCAAAGCAAACAAAGTCCTAGCCTCGTTCTACAGCTCTCCCAAAGGTGACCTGGCTTCTTACAGAAGTGACAAGTTCGTTGATCCTGCTGTACAGGAACTGGTGCCGGGTATTGCTGTTGATACTGAAATGCCCAGGGCTGTCGCTGGATAGGAACTGGTGCTAGGTACTGCGGTGGATGCTGAAATGTCCATGGTTGTTGCTGAACCTGAAATGGTACTTGGTACTGCTGTTGGTGCTGAATACGGGGATGCTTGGCCTGTCTTGCGCTATCATTCGTATCTCCAAAAGTATCGTGACTCCTCTTAGGCCTGAGATCCAGGTCCTCTTCTGCAATCTGAGCATCCATCAAGATAGCCTCAAAGGTAGCGGTACGACGACCAGAAGTGCGCGACTTAATCTCTCTTGTCAATCCCTTTCTAAATTTTCGGGCTCGATCTCCTGGGTCTCGAATCATAGACGATGCAAAATGGCTCAATCTACAGAATTCTGCAGCGTACTCGTCGACCGACATGTTTCCTTGAACTAAGTCATGAAACTGACTTTCCAAGGCTCCCATTGCCACGTCGGGAAAGAACTTCTCCTTGAAGAGTTCCTTTGAAGGTCTCCCAAGTAAGTCCTTGTGCAGTAATTCTCGGCTCTGTGCGATACCACGTGAGTGCGATATCGAACATTTGACTGCCAGCGGCTTCTATCTGCAAGTTCTCCGGAATCTGGGTCAATCGCAAGCTTCTCTCTATATCTTCTAACCAGTCGTCAGCGTAGAGTATCCCTTCGGTACCTTTGAACTCTCGAGGCATCATCCTTTTGAAATCCACTATAGTGCCTGATCTCTGCTGGCCAGGAAACTGCTGGTACTGGGCTACTTTCTCCAAAGCTTGGAGAGTCACTTGATGAGCATTCTCCATGTTTTCTTTCATCAGCTCGGTTTGTGCCTGGTACGCTTCTGCTTGCATCCTCTGAGCCTCAGCTTGAACTCGCTGAGCGTCTGCCGTTACTCTCTGGGCATCTACCATGCCTTGGATCAAGGTAAACATCTGCGTTCCGTCAATGGGCAAACCTCCTGGAATCGGAGTTGATGGAGGAGGAAGGTTGTCCGTCACAGCTGCGGCTATCCTCTTAACAGGTGGAGGAGGAGGATCACCTACGTGCATCGGGGATGTAGGAGGAACTACGGATGTCTGTCCATCAGGTGGAGAGGTGGCAGACCCCTCTAAAACTGGTGTTCCCGCTCTCATAGACCTTGTCTGCGGCGACATCCTGAAGACAGATCCCAAAGAATCAATTAAGGCAAAATGCGATATCATCAAGGAAGGACAGTATAATTCTAAAGAAGCAACATTCAAGATAGAGAGATTGGAAATAAACCCTAGTTGTGATTGCACAGGTCAAAAATACATCCAAGGTCTAATACCTATATCCCCTAGGGATCACAGTTCTATCACAAACACTTACTATTGGCTTCCTTACCTACTGCAATCGCTAATACTAGTTAATCTTATCACTCAATGCATAACAGTTGCAACACATCATACTAACTACTGCACTTTCTAATACAATCCCTTGATGATCACCCAAGTCAGTTTGCAGTGAATCTCAATCATGCATAAGCCAACAAATCCTTACACATGCATCTCACCTACTTATATTATAATATATCTCCCACTATAAAATCTTATCCTCAAATAAATTTTCCTCAAAAATAACTCCTCGAATAAAATTTAAAGAAAAATGTATACACTCCCCTCAATGTCAATTATTGAAATACTGAAATGAAGGCTTAATCACCTAAAATCCCTACAGACTTGTCTAGGTTCATCAAATTGAATCTGAATTCCTTGAAAATAAAATTTTAATAACCCTATTTCAACTCCTCAAATTTCAAAACTTTGCAATTTATTGAAATCTTCACAATAATATTTTAATAATAATCTTAATCTTCTCAAAATTCAAAAATTTGAAATTCATTTTCAATCTTCAATTAAAATTTTAAATCCACCTTTTGTAGTCAATTAGCTCTAATGTTAATCCTTTTCACTGTCCTCATTGACGATATCATCAAATAATATCATAAATCAGTCTATAAATTCCTCTTAATATGAAATCAACCCTACAATGAAACCCAAAATCCTAACTTAAATACCTAATTAACAACAATCAAATCAAGTGAAACCAAAATCCTAATTTAATAACAAATCAACACAATCAAATTCAATATCAACAAGTGAGAATGGACAGAACAAGGGAATGATTTAAATTGGAAGTTTATAATGAGATTCTCAGGGGTCATCCCAGGAATCTCTCAAGGAATTGTGATTGAGTATTTGCTCTCGTCCTAGTATCCTATGTCCTATGTCCTATAGCAGGCACGCAGTAGTACAACAAGGATGTCACACTACTACGACGTCGCACAACTCGCGAAGTCTGACCTGCATGGGCCACCACTAAAAACGTGTCACGACCCGCACCCGGTTTAGGGCACGAGTGCGTGGGTACGTCCAGCCTACGCCGCAGCATCGGCGGTAGAACGCTGTCTAGGTATTGATACTATCTAACTAATGTCACGCAAATATCCCATCTCCATTAGGAGGCACGGATAACACAAATAAATGAACATATACTCAATCACAGACTAACAGCACGATAAGATTTCGAATAAAAACTAAAATTAAACACAACACAATAAATAACTTAACTTAACCACATCCAAGAATCATCAAAATGCCGGAGACAAATCCGGTACCAAATAGTCTACTTAAAACTAACAAGAAATAATAATTCCGTCTAGACCTTCCAGAATCACAGCTAACTACCAAGTCTGCAGCTACTCACCATAAGTGTCGGACAGCGGTCATCTAAGGCATAGTCTGGAAAAATATTTCCAGTCAGGAAGGAGCAAAGCACAATCTCAAATAACAGTTCCATTAATTGATAATGTCTATAATACAATAAAACATGTTATGCTAGCTACTGAGAAGACAGTGAAATAAATGCAATGGCAATTTTAAGAGAGACAGGCAATGTAAAGAGACAGGTAATAGGCAATTATGATATAGTCAGTGCATGTATGGAAATAAAAGAACAAGGAACAGTATCATATACGGGTGATGTAGTATATGATTTAAAATGGGAAACTGTAATCTATTCTAAGTGTTTGAAATAGTAGTTTCGAAATGTGATCGGCTTGGGAACATGTACGGTTGCTACAAGGCCTGGCTAATCATGGGTGAAGAGCATGATTAATACTTACAATTTTTATACTACAATAAGAGGTTATGATCACATTTCTTACTAACTACCTCCCCGCCCCCAACTAGTACTGTGGATCCAACCATGACACGTCACGATACACGAGCAAGTAAAGTCTATCATGTACGGTTTCTAAATATACATGTCGTGTACAATGTCAATACGATAATAATGGTAACATCTCATGACTGTAAATCCAAGCTATACTAGTCCGTGTAGCACAGTGACAAAGATTCAGATGTAACATTTCATGATTTTTGAACTTATAGAATTTATCAAGAATTGGAAATTATCAGAGAATGTACTTGCCTTGGGTCCTTAGCTGATATTTATGGATGTCCTGTTCCAGAGTATCCCCTGGGTAACCCAACAGTCCTATAAACATAACACAATCAAACCACATTTGCATCAGATGCTACGCTAACACACAGTCCATAAACACTGGCCTCAGGGCCATGTCAGACAGGGCACTAGTCAACTAGGGTCGCCTAGTAGGACTAAATATTTAAATAACACCTTATTAATTAATTACATATAATATACCTCAATACAATTATAGATGTATGTATAAATATATATATACTTTAAAATAAATGATTCTTGTAGGTATATATAAACATAATAATTTATTCTTACAATATTTTATACCTGCACCAAATTTAAATACATTTACAATATATATATATATATTTATATACCTTTTAAAATTACATATTTAATTTATACTAGTGTATACTCATATATATGCCAAAATACATTAATTAAATATAAATACTTTACATTTTATATACAAATTAAATGAAATACATATACTAATTATTTATACAATTAAATAAAATAATTACTATACATATTTATATTTTAAATACTTACATTATATATACTTTACATATACAATTTAATATATACTTATACATATATATATACAATTATTATATGTACAATTTAAATATATACTTATACAAATATATATACAATTTAAATTAAATACATATACTAATTTATCAAATTAATTTATACTAGCGTATACCTTTTTATTAAATAGATATTATATAAAAATAACCAATATATATATATAAAATATATACTAATACATATTTATGTATTAACATAATTTAAATAATTATTACATCTATACATATATTTTATATATGATATACATTATGTTTAAATATTAATTTAAAAAATGCTATTCATATCCATGTATTTTAAGCATTAATTAAAATACTATACATTACATACATTGATTAAATATACATATACATATATATTAAATTATATATATAGATTAACATACACATTTATTAATTATATATATACAATTTACATTTATTTTAGTTATCTAAACATTAACATAGAATACATGCATTATACTAATATACATACCTTATACATAATTATTAGTTAGATAAACAATATACATATACTAATATATACTCCTACGTATATAAATATATAGTTAGATATACACGTATATATATTAAACATAAATTAAAATACTATATACGTATACATATATTATGTATTTATTAAACATTGAATAAAAATAATATTATACACATACACCATTTATTTAAATACCTACAAATACCTTACATTAATTATATACATATACAAATTAATTGCGCTAATGTATACATTAACATATTAATTTTTATACACATTTTTAGACATATATACATATACGTATATATATATATATATATATATATATATATACATATATATATAAAGATATATATATATATATATAAAGATATATATATATATATAAAGAGAGAGAGAGAGACTTACAGTGGGGAGGTCGTTCGCTGGCCGGAGCACGGGAAGCCGCCGGACGCCGGAGGGGGACTGGCCGGTGGAGGAGCAGCCGCCGGCGCCGGACCGTGCAGCAGCAGCGGCAGCAGCAGGCCGGAGCGCGCTGTGGCCGCCGGAGGGATGGCTCGCTTGCGGGGGACTCGGCCGCCCGGAGGGGGAGGAGGGCCGCCGGGTTCGGAGGGAGGAATAGGAGGAGGAGTTCGTCGGAGCAGTGAGAGGGTTGGCTGCCGGTGAACAGGAACTGCGGCAGCAGCAGTAGGCGGAGGAGTTCCAGAGGCCGCCGGAAATCGGGGCTTGGCCGCCTGAGAATTGATTAATAGGAACAGTGTTCCCCCTTTTAGTTTAAAGTTTGAAATTTATTTCAAAATAAAGAACAAGAAGAAAGGAAGAAAGGAAGAAGAGGAAGAAGAAAGAAAGAGAAGAAGAAGGAGAAAATTTTACCTACGTATGAGAGAGGGGGCTTGGGGAATTTTTTTTGGAGGCTTGTGAGGTGGTGTTTTTCTAGGATGCATAGGGATTAGGGTTTAGGATGGGACATGATATTATATAGGATGAGGGTTCATGAAATCAATGGTGAGGATGCACCCAATTAAATGGGTGGTCCAGATTTGTCAAGAGAAAATAATTCATGGGCTTTGAGGGTGAGAGTTAAATTAAAATATTGGATTCCCTCATTGATTAAAATAATTTGGGTGTTGGCACAAAATGCCAAATTGCAATTTGGCCCCCTTAAATTTGGGAAATTGCACAAACACATGAAATAACGAAATTGGGCGGGCGATTCGGGGTCCGATGTTTTGTAGGGTCAGGGGCACTGTAAGATGGGTATGGGCTGAATTTGTAGGGCACTGGAATTAATTTGGGATTTTTAAATCAGATAAAATGGTATCCTCAAATTAAATAGAAATAAATGCAAGTTGTGTTCAACAATTAATTAGGAGTACTTGGGGTCAAAATCAGATCAAGTCATCAATAACCAATATTGAAGAAGACTCAGAACAGAACATTACCCTAATTTGGGTCGCACGAAAAATAGGTCAAGATGGCCTCCAATTTTCGATTGGAACGCACAACGATACAAAAATAGGAAATTAAAAATAACGTCCGCGACGATTTTTGTGCGGCTAGAATTAATTGCACAAAGAGCATAATTATGAGTTGCCAAAAATAGCAGAATTGAAGGCGGACATGTCTAGGACAAGATTGTGAAATTTGTTGGAAGACAAAAGTCTGGATAGTGCTCCAAATATCGAAGCAAAGGCAATTGCGCAAAATATTACATAAATACAGTAATTAATTACAATCTCCAATATTAAATTCTAAATGAAATAATAAAATCCAGAATTCTATAATTCGGACAGGGGTTCATCTACTGGCTTCTAGGTCTAGTCTGCTAGCTAAAATAAAATAATTAACACTGCATCTAATACTATAATTATTTACACATCACACATAATAACTATTTAAATCAAATATTTATTATGCAATTAATTAATGGTAAATAACATAATAGTAAAATATTGTAAAAAAAAAATACCCCTGTTTTCAGAATGTGGTAGTGAACAGAACACATTATGCACTCCCTCCAATGCAGGCGGCAAGTCTAGTCTATACGCCACTGCACCTATCTTCGCAAGAATACCAAAGGGTCCGATGTAGCGTGGGCTAAGCTTCCCGCCTCTACCAAAACGAATCGTTCCACGCGTCGGAGAGATTCGTAGGAATACTAGATCGCCAACCTAAACAAAACAGTCTCAGCACGCAGTCTAAACAAACAAACACAAACCAAAATGACAACAATCTATACCTGAAACTCAAGAGGTCTACGGTGGCTGTCGGCCCAATGCCGCTGTCCTGTCCTGCGCCACTCGCAGTCTGTCTCTGATGAGTTTCACCTTTTCTGTTGCATCCACGACCATTTCTGGTCCTAGCAAGGCTCTCTCTCCAACGTCGTCCCACGATAGCGGTGTACGATACCTCCGTCCATAAAAGAGCCTCAAACGGTGACATTTCGATGCTTGCCTGGTAACTGTTGTTGTAAGCGAACTCTACCAGATGCAGATGATCCTCCCAAGAACCTCCGAGATCTAGAACGCAAGTGCGTAGCATATCCTCGAGAGTCTGAAATAGTCCTCTCAGACTGCCCGTCTGTCTGGGGGTGATATGTGGTACTGAACTTGAGCTGAGTGCCCAAGCTAGCCTGCAGACTCCTCCAGAAGTGGGAAGTGAAAACGACTATCTCGATCTGAGACGATGCTCACTGGAACTCCATGAAGCCTAACAATCTGTCGCACGTACATCTCTGCGAGCCTCTCTGTCGACGTGCCCACCCTGAAAGGTAGGAAATGGGCTAATTTGGTCAACCTGTCCACGATGACCCAAATCGCGTCTTTCCCTCCTGGAGAACGTGGAAGCCCTGAAACGAAATCCATGGTCACGTGCTCCCATTTCCATTCTGGAATCGTAAAGGTTGAAGCAAACCTCCTGGCCTCTGCCGGTCTGCTTTACCTGCTGGCACACTAGACACCGGGATACGAAGCGTGCTATCTCGCGCTTCATTCCATACCACCATACGTGCTCCCTCAAATCTCGATACATCTTGTTCGCACCGGGATGCATCGAGTACTGAGAGCGGTGTGCCTCTTACAAAACCTCCTCGCACAACTCCCGCTAGGCACACATATCCTCGTGCCGTAACCGAAAGAACCATCATCTGCGATAGTAAAGTCGTCCGATAATCCCATCTGAACCTGTGCTCTGATATTCCTCAGAGTGTCATCATCGTACTGCGCAGCTCTGATCCTGTCCATCAGTTCGGACTGTATCTGCAATCCCCACATCTGAATCTCAGCACCGGGAATTAATACCTCAATCTCCAAGCTTTCCAGATCAGCCAACAAATGTCTATCAGTCGTCAAGTACATAGCCATCGGATACCTGCTCAAGGCATCGGCGACTACGTTGGCCTTCCCTGGATGGTACTGTAATAAGATGTCAAAGTCCTTCATCAACTCTAACCACCTCCTCTGCCTCATGTTCAGCTCCTTCTGTGTGAATACGTACTTCAAGCTCTTGTGGTCTGTGAAGATCTCCACTCGCTCTCCGTACAGGTAATGTTTCCACAGCTTTAGAGCGAAGATAACTGCTGCCAACTCTAAGTCATGGGTGGGGTAGTTCTTTTCATGAGGGCGTAACTGCCTGGAAGCATAGGCAATTACCTTCCCGTGCTGCTGAAGAACACATCCCAGACCCTTCCCTGAAGCATCACTGTAGATGGTGAAACCACCTGTCCCTGCTGGCAACGTCAAAATTGGAGCTGTTGTCAACCTTTTCTTTAGTTCATCAAACGCAGCCTGGCACTCCTCCGTCCAGACAAAATCCACATCCTTCCTAGTCAGTCTGGTCATTGGCGCTGCAATCTTGGAGAAGTCTTGTACAAACCTCCTGTAGTATCCTGCTAGCCCGAGAAAACTCCTGATCTCAGCTACCGAACTGGGGGTAGCCCACGACTCCACTGCCTCGATCTTCTTTGGGTTTACCGAGATTCCGTCACCCGATACCACATGCCCAAGAAATTCGACCTTGTCAAGAAATAATTCACACTTAGAGAGTTTCCCGTACAGCTTCTCCCTCCTGAGAGTCTCTAAGACCAACCTCAGGTGCTCTTCGTGCTCCTCCGGAGTCTTGGAATACACAAGGATATCGTCGATAAACACCACCACGAACTTGTCAAGGTACTGGTGGAACACCTTGTTCATCAGGTTCATGAATACTGCCGGTGCATTGGTTAAACCAAATAGCATCACCATGAACTCAAACTGGCCGTATCTGGTCCAAAAAGCTGTCTTCGGCGTGTCTTCTTTCTACACCTTCACCTGGTGATAGCCTGACCTCAAATCAATCTTTGAAAACACCCTCGCCCCGCTCAACTGGTCGAAAAGATCATCTATCCTCGGCAGCGGGTACTTGTTCTTGATGGTGATATTGTTCAAAGCTCTATAATCAATGCACATGCGTACCGTGCCGTCCTTCTTCGGTACGAACAATACCGGAGCTTCCCATGGTGATGAACTGGATTTGATGAAGCCTTTGTCCTGCAGCTCCTCAACTTGCTTCTTCAGTTCTGCCAGCTCGCTGTTGTTGACTCTATAGACATGTTGTGAAATGGGCTCCGCTCCTGGAACCAAGTCTATAGAGAATTCAACATCTCTGTCTGGCGGCAAGCCTGGCAACTCCTCTGGAAATACATCCAGGAACTTCGCTATCAGAGGATGTGGCAACTCCTCTTCTTCCGTCCTGGCTCCGCAAAATATGCTCCCTCTCTGTTCCGCTGCTCCTCTGACGACCTCAAACTTCGGCTCTCCTGGCGGTCTAAATAATACTCTGCCTCTATAACAATCTATAGTAGCATGATGTCTACTCAACCAGTCCATTCCGAGCACAATATCGTACCCCGGAAGTGGCATGACGAGTAAACTCACGCTCAAGTCTCGGCCTCCTACTGACACTCTCCGGTCCTTACAGTGATCACGAACTAGGATAATACCTCCACCAGTCATGATCTTGCAAGTCCTAGCTAATGGTTCTGTGTCTAAATGATATCGAAGTGCATATGATACAGACACAAAACTATGGGAAGCGCCAGAATCGAATAAGGTAAATGCGGGAATACAATCGAGAAGAACCGAACCTGTGATCAAGTCTCCTGCTGGCTCGATCTCCTCGACTGCCATGGCGTACGCTCGCCCCTGGGGTGCACCTCTCTGCTGCTGATGCTGGGCAAATCTCTGATTTTGCGGTGGAAGTGGTCCCCTCTGCTGTTGGCCTCCTTGTGCTGCAGGTACCCTGCCTGGTCCTCTCTGGGCGGCTGCTCCACCCTGACCTGGACGAGTCCGAATGGTAGGGCAATCCCTCAGCTGATGTGTCGTCGATCCGCAGGACAAACATGAGCCCAATCTATGCCTGCAGATCTTTCTAGTATGTCCCATCTTCCCGCAGTACGCACACTGGATGGCGGGCTGAGTCTGCCTCTGCTGCTGTTGTTGTTGCTGGACCTGCCCTCGGGTTGGTGCCTGGTGCTGCTGGTGCTGCTGGTGCTGCTGAAAGGGCCTCTGCTGCTGCTGATAATGTGGACGCTTGCCTGGTCCTGCACTACTGTTTGCCCCTCCGGAAACATCGCGTCCCCTCTTGGGCCTGAGGTCCAAGTCGTCCTCGGCTATCTGGGCATCCATCAATATGCCCTCAAAAGTGGCGGTGCGACGTCCCGACGTGCGAGACTTGATCTCCCTTGACAGCCCCTTCCTGAACTTCTGGGCCCTGTCCCCCGGATCTCTAATCATCGACGGTGCGAAGCGGCTCAGACGGCAAAACTTCGCGGCATACCCGTCGACGGACGAGCTCCCCTGGACTAAGTCATGGAACTGACTCTCCAAGGCTCCTAGGGCAACGTCAGGAAAGAATTTCTCCTTGAAAAGCTCCCTGAAATCCTCCCAAGTGAGTCCTCTGCGCAAGAGTCTCGGCTCCGTGCGAAACCATGTCAAGGCGATGTCGAACATCTGACTGCCAGCGGCCTCGATCTGAAGCGCCTCTGGAAGCTGCGCCAAACGCAAGTTCCTCTCGATGTTCTCTAGCCAATCATCGGCGTAGAGTATCCCTTCTGTCCCCTTGAACTCCCGAGGCATCATCCTCTTGAAGTCCACAATGGTGCCAGGCCTCTGTTGTTGCTGACCAGGATGCTGCTGCTGTTGAGCGACCCTCTCCACAGCCTGGAGAGCCACTTGGTAAGCATTCTCCATGTTCACCCTCATCATCTCTATCTGTGCCTGATGTGCCTCAGCCTGCACTCTCTGGGCCTCTGTCGACGTCCTCTGGGCGTCGACCATGCCCTGAATCAAAGCGAACAACTGTGCCCCATCAGCAGGCACACCTCCTGGATGCTGAACTGGTGGTGGTGGTGCCGTCGTAGCTGTGGGGACCCTCTGAACTGGTGGTGGAGGACCCCCGAATGCTGTAGACACTCCCACATGTACTGGAGATGTAGGAGGTGCTGCTGACGTCTGTCCGGCAGCGCGAGAGGTGGCAGACCTCTCTGAATCTGCAGCTCCGAGTCTCTGGGACCTTCTTGGCGGCATCCTGCAGACAGATCGAAAGATTCAATTAAGGTAATAGATACGATATCATCAAGGAAGGACAGTAAAAATTTCGAAAAGAATAAATCATTAAGAGTAGTATTATAAGAATCAGAAATTTCCTAATTGTGATTGAGCATATCTCGGCCTAATTCCTATTTCCTAAAACAGGCTCGTAGTAATACTCTAAGCGAGCACCACTACGATATCACTCTAATCTGAATCTAAGACTACTGACTGGACCTGCATGGGCCACCACTCAAAACGTGTCACGACCCGCACCCGTAATTTGGGCATGAGTCGTGGGTACGTCCAGCCTACGCCGCAGCATCAGCGGTAGAACGCTGTCTAGGTCACAAACATAGTATATCCTGTTAATAGTCTCAACTCCGTACGGAGGACAATGATAAATAACCACAGTTCTATTATATACTCAATCACAACTATAAACATAATGGCACGATAAGAATTGAAAAGAGTTCTAATAAAACCAACCACAATAAGTCCAACTCAAGTCCTGGGTCTAAAAGACCTCCCAAAGTCACAAATAAATAAATACTACTCAGTCTCAGTCTAAAACAATAAATGCAGAAAAGTAATCTAAGAACAGGCTGGTAAGTTCTCCTCTAGGATAGGCACCTCCTCTGGGATTTCTGGAGTGAATTCTTCCTCTATTCCTGGGCCATAATGAGTAGGGCAAAAGTCCTCCAGGTCCTCTGAAAATGTTGTTATCCAGTCAGGATTGGAGCGAAGCACAAGCACTAACAGCAGTTTCATTAAATTGACAAAATCTATAAACAGTGTAAGAGATACAAGATGGAAATAAAAGCTGAACATGTAAAGTACTGGAGAAATGAAATAGACAATAGAGCATCTAGCAATGAGCAATAAATAGTGAATGCTAGAACAAGTAAATCTGAATAAAGATAAAATATCTAACTAAGTGTTTGAAATATTAGTTTATTATGTGATCGGCTTGGGACTGGATCAGGCTGGTTATATATGATTAGCTATGATTCTTTTAGGTCAGGCTAACCGCATGGTTAGCTATGGTGCATATAGTGGTCAGGCTAATCATATATAACAGCTATGGAGCATATAAATGGTCAGGCTGCACCCGACGTGAGAAGTGGGGTGAGCTATGGTACATATAATGTTTGGATATGATCACATAATCTACTAATAGTTCCCCATTTCCCCCAGCTAGCACGATGGATTCCAATCATGACTCCTCATGATGGGGATCTAGGGTGCTAACCCGTGTATCCACAGTGTCGGAATCAAGTATGTAATACACTACAATTTATAGAAGTAATCAACCATAAAAACTGTCAGAGAATATACTCGCCTGTGGTCCTGAGCAAAATGTGAGGATCGATGTCCAAAGTGGGATCACAATGACCTAATCTGGAAATTCAATGTTAATTAATGAATTAAAAGAATAACATGTTTAACAATAAAAATGAGGTTTCAAGGTCATGTCTAAGGTTTACTGGTCAATACTAGGTCCAACTAAGTCAATTGGTCTAAATTTGCCACTAACTAGCTAACACTAGCTATTCTAGGTATTTACCTAAGTTTCTCAGTGATACTAGCTTATTAGTTGTCATTCTTAGTTATAAACACTAGGGTGTACTCATACTACCTCTATACCTATTTTATCTAGGTATTACCTTAACTATATATTACTACATTACATTAACAATAACTTCACATACCTTAGCTAGACTTAAAACTCTGATCCTAGTTCTACCTTAACCTATGGCTTGACATTATAGTACCTATATCCTAATTACAACTGTTACTTCAACTTGGACCCAACTGATACCAATGTCCAAACTGAACTCTTGGCTATGTACTAACTACACAACCATACTCTGCTGCTATCCAGGTCTCCCTAACTGAACACTCATCTTAAACTGAACTTACTATCCTTATCAATTGTAACCTTTAGTTAACATGCATACACAGACACATAAACACATACCTACACACAATCTGCACACAGTCACATATAGGTTTTAACTGTCACAGGTACACCTAGGTTCAAACACACAGGAACACACAGTACACAACTGCCCTCTCTCCCTTCCTTCTCACAGAATCTGCACCTAGAACTCACACACACCACATTCTATCACCTAACTGATACTCATACATAGGTTCAAGCACAAATCTGGATACACAATTCTCCCACACACACACACACAGTTTGCTGACACAGGGACTCACACCTATGTATATTATCTCACAGTTAACTACACCTCAAGTATTACACTGCCCTGCACATTCCCCTCAGGAAGAAAATACCCAGACACATGACTGAACCGATACCTACACACATACAGTCACATCTATACACCTACACACTAGTTCTTATGAATTAACCCCCAATTCAAATGCACTGGTACATAAACCCCCCAACTGATCCACCACTCATAATACTTACTACCCCTTGACCCAAATAACTGATATACACCTCACCCCACACTTGCACTGATACACAACTATACATAACTGATACATCAGTTTTCACCTAGGCACACAGACACAAGTGACTGAACTGACACAGTACACACACACACATGTGCACACAGTACAGTTAGCTAAAACATATGCACAATACTTACCTGGGAATTCTCATACACCACACTGCAGTACATAACTGAACACAAGACTCAACACTGATACATCACATAAACTGACACACACAACAGGAAACTCACATCTAAATCCTAGATACAGCCCACACAAAACTGCTTACTGATACATAAAACTCACAGTTCCCAGTTCAATGCAGAGCCTAACTTTACACACACACATATATAGACTGATACATAAACACACCCATGGTAAAATGCTGCCACAGAACACAAAAACTGCCCAGACCTGGCCCAACCTCCTTCCTGCTCTCACTAATGAACACACAGTCTGTTATCTAATACCCTTAATTTCACACACTGCACACAGTCCTCACAACCCATCCCCCAAATACTGAGACATACACGTTTCTCTAATGCACACAGGATACATAGCTATAATTCCTAACTGATACATCACCCAACCACAGGAAACTAACCAATGCACAGCCACATACACACAGAATCCTAGCTAGCACTGCACAGTTCTGGCCAAAACCCGACTGTGCAACTCTAATCAAAACAACAACACATCTACACATATGCCTATATATATATACATCAACAACAAAACAGATTCAAAATAGATTTAAAACTAAACACAGATCCTACACTAAGACCCAACCCGAATATGCCCCAAAAGAACCCAAAATACACAGGTTTACAAATCACCCGACTGTGTACAGTGGGAAAACCCTAAATTCGGATGTCTAGACTACACGTAGGGGATGTAATCATGCTTACACGAAGTCCCTAGGATTAGGGTTCCAGAATTTTGGGGAAAACCAAATAAAATTCACCAAAGCCCTAGATCTCCTAGGTTTTCATGTAGAAACCCTAAAATTCGAATTCTAACCCTTAGGGTGGGTTCCTAATGGCCATTATCATCTGAAAACAGAAATTAAACGAATGAAAACTAGGGTTTTACCTGCAGGGAAGGTTTCTTCAATGAGGTTCTTCTTCTCCAAGGCTTCCTGACCCACGTTCCTTGCTTCCCTTGCTTTGGAGGAGGAGAAAATGGAAGCCCTAGGTTTTCTCGAAAAATGGGGTGGGGAGATGGTTTCTCTAGATGGAGGCTAGGGTTTCTCTTTTCTACATGAAGGATGGCTTTGTGAGAAGCTTCCTTTTTATATTAAACCTAGTTTTAGGGTTTCCATGCATAGTTCTTAGGTTAAACTCCCTGGCCCTCTCATGTAGGACCTAATAGACTCAGGTTAAGTCAGTCTAGGGTTTTGAGGGTTCACCCTAAAATTCGTATTCTAGGGTTTTACTAGAACTGGGTTCACAATTAGAGTTGACTCACTAGGGTCTGTCCTAATGAGTTCTAGGGTTAGACCTAAAACTAAACATTCTAATAATAATATATAAATAGTAAAAAAAAAATCTCAGCAAATCAAATTAAGCACACAAATATTTAAAATGGTGAATTTACACAAATGCCCTTATGTGGAAAAGTGGTAGTGACAAATCCTGTATGTACTCCTGTCGAAGTCCTCTCCCTCAATCTATGGAATCTAGCATCTATAGGTTAAGATACTCTGATCCAGTCTACTAGCGAGACTGCATTTGCAGGTTAACTAGCATACCATCTTCTCCTTTTAATACAACCTCTATGACAAGCTCAGACAGGTCCTATAACATCTATATTTGCATCATCAAAAAGAGCGCCAAAGGCTTACAGCTCAACGCGTTTGCTACAATATTAGCCTTGCTTGGGTGATAATGCAGCTCAATCTTGAAGTTCTTTATCAACTCAAGCTATCATCTTTGCCTAATATTCAGCACCTTCCATGTGAAGACATACTTGAGGATCTTAGGGTCTGTATAAATCTCTACTCATTACACATATAAGCAATGCCTCCACAACTTTAGGCAAAGTTAACTACTTGTCACGCCCCAGTCCCAAAATACGTAGGACTAGGAACACGTAAGCATGCCAGCCGCATAGATATGGCAACTCTAATATATGGAAACCAAACCCATACGTACGCTGTAATATGAATATAAAATCCATAAGTGGTATAAACATATGTCACAAGTCACAGGGTACAATCTAAATCTCATCCACGAAAATCAAATATAAATGAATAACCAGCATCTATATAACTAGATCTCAACATAAGTATCTAAGGATGATAGTTGGATGGAAATAAATCCACTACCAACTTGAATATAAGAGCAAATACAAAATAAGTACAATACAACAACACCATATAAGAATACCGGCTAGCAATCACGGGCTCGAAGAGAGGACATCCACGAAACATATGTAACCATCCAAATCTTCGCTCCTGCAAATACTCAAGAACAGATACACCTGGCAGAGGACCAGGTCCTCAGAAGGACGTAACAAGATACAGAAAAGCGAGCCAACTTGAATACAGTAAACATGTATATAATTTGAAAATAAATAAGTATGCTGTACAAGACAATCTATATTAATGCAAATGAGGACAACTTTTCGACGTATGGGCAAGGGTAGGCTACTCGATCTAATCCTCATAACTCATACACTCGTCAGTGGACATCATCAGTCGACATACCTCTGGGGTAGCGATCCTCGGACTCCATCAATAGACATACCTCGGGGGTAGCGACCATCGAACACGACCACCATAGTGCGTGCAAGTTACTACGGTTTACCAAAGTGGCTAAAAGCCCATACGCCTAATGATTGTCCTCGATGATACTAAGTGCCATGTGTGTGTCAACATATCTAATACATAGTAATGACTGAAAGAAAACTACACATGCAAAAAATATATAGAAATGCAATAAATATACAAAAATATACTAAGCATGCAAAATACTGTAAGCAATTTGGCAAGGTATGTTGCCTGGTAAGAAAGCTGCAAGGTGTATTATCCAGAAGTTAAACGCATAGGATCAAAAGCTATGGCAGCAGAATAAATGTCTCCGGATGCCGAAATAAACATCACCATCATTCCCAGAATAAGCAAAATAGCTAAAAAGTACTTCCCTTTCGTCCAATTTGGACACAGGGGCAAAACAGTAATTCGAATAAAAGTGGGGTCCACGTATGGCCCACTTTGCACCAAAAAGCGTGCCGAGGGTAAAAGATGAACCGAACACAAATTATAGGTCAAACAACTCTAAATGTCCATACGAACCTAACAGTATGTTCAAATGTGGATTCCGATGAGCCGAACACAATTTCGTCCAAAAAGTCAACTGTGCGGCCCGCTGGCGACTTGGTCAACTGTCTCAAAATTGCATGAAAATTGGGTCACAGGACCAGCGCATTACCACGAGTCCAGTGGCACAAGTTTCGTCGCAATCTGACAAGCGTACATAAAATGCGTGCGACTTCCACAAAAGTTGCGATACGGGATGTGTCAGCGGATACGGGCTGATTCCGGCGCGCATACGCGTCCGAATCAGTTTTTACAAATTTTTACATGTCCGGTTATGCTGCGCGCACCGTTCGGTACACTTGGTACATGGTGGGACAGTCTTGTTTGGTGGGGCGCGCTCCGTTTCACAACTTTTGGAAATCTAAAAAAGTGGGTTCGCGGAGTTTTGTGACAAATTTAATTTTATCTACAGCAGTTAATAATCTAGGGTTATTTTACAGAAATTAAACTAGGTCAAGTGGTATACGCATACCAAAAAGAATCATCGAATTCGGATCTCTGTGGTGGGAGATACGAACTCCGAGACATAGGTGGTCACCGCAGTTTTTTGTAATCCCAGAATTCTGTCTGTTTGTGCCAACTTTGGCGCTGTTTTCGCCTATGGGTACATGTTGTTCGAGGTCTACTAGCACACAGATATGGACGAGGTTTAAGGGGCGAGCATACCGGTGAAGACGGGGTGGCGTTTGGTTGAGCTAGTCGACGGGAAGCAACTCCGGAACAAAGGTACCTCGTGTAGGACTCTGCAGTGCGCGGGGTCGCGGTCGTCGGGATTGGTTTGGATGGCCTGGCGGGGTTCTCTGGCTGCGGTGGCGGCTCTTTCTAGGTCTAGATGAGAAGAGGTGGATCTGGATGATTAGGTTAGGGTTTTATAAATAGAATATATATATATATAAATATATTAGAAGAGAAGGGGGGTTGAGTCGGGCCAAGGGGGTCGGGTTCTAACGCAAATGGGTGGTGCTGTGGTTCTATACTAAGGCCGGCTGCAATTTAGCAATTTGCTAAAGGGGGGGTTTCTTTGAATTGCTAGGAAGGAACCAGCGGCTTGCTTGCTGCATGGAATTGGTAATAGTTAAGGAATAGTATTAGTATTATATTAGTTTATTATATTAGTATTATATTATTATTAGTTTATTATTTTCTTTTCTTTTCTTTTATTTTCCTTTTTCTTTTTAAATATATATATATGCATATATATATTTGTATATATATATATATATATATATATATATATATATATATATATATATATATATATATATATATATATATATATATATATATATATATATACTCATAAGAAAAATTATAGATTATAATAATGCACACTATTAAGCTAGCAACTGTCCAAAGGGTCTCCTACATGAAATAAATTCTAAAAAATTCCTGATGGTCCCATAAATCCCCTAAGTGCACCAACACCTAAAATAAAAATTATTAGAAATCTATTTCTCCTAATTAGCCATTTAATTACTATAATTAAATTAATAATTAATAATTAAAAAGGTGTATATACGATTTCTAGGATAGGGGTTTTACACTACTATAAGCTACAAGTCATGCGTCAGATAATTCTTCTTATGAAGTCGTAACTGTCTCGATGCATACTCAATCACCTTATCGTGTTGCATCAAAATGCATCCCAGTCCCTTCATAGATGAGTCAATGTAAATTATGAAGCCTCCTGATCCTAATAGAATAGTCAAAACTGGGGTCATCGTTATTAACTCCTTAAAAGCATATTGGCACTCATTTGACCATATGAACTCTCTGTCCTTGCAAGTCAACCGAGTCATCGGCTCTACTATCCTTGAAATATTTTTCACGAACTATTGGTAATATCCTAAAAGTCCAAAGAAAGTTCTTACTTTTGACGTTGAAGTAGTAATGGGCTATGTCTCTACTGCCAAGATTTTCTCCGTATCTATCAAAATACCATCTCCAGTGACTACATGCCTAATGAATGAGAACTTCTATAAAAAAAAACTTATACTTGCTAAGCTTCGTATATAACTGCTTTTTCCTTAATGTCTTTAAGAAAATCAGTAAGTGCTGCTTATTCTCCTCGTGGCTCTTCGAATAAATAAGAATGTTATCTATGAAGACAACAATAAATTGGTCCAGTTACTGATGGAAGACTCTATTCATCATGTTCATAAAGAAACCTAGATTATTAGTCAAACCGAATGCCATGACTAAAAACTCGTAGTGCCCTATCTCGTCCTAGACGTAGTCTTCGAAATATATTTCTTCCGGACATTAACCTGATGATAGCCTGACCTTAATTCTATCTTGGAGAATACCTTGGCTCCCTTTAACTGATGAAATAGATCATCAATACGCGATAGAGGGCAATTGTTCTTTACTGTCATAGCATTCAAAGCTATATAGTCAATGCACATGTGTACTGACCTATCCTTCTTGGGTACAAACAACACTAGAGCTCCCCAAGATGATGCATTCGATTGGATATAGCCTTTGCTCTCTAATTCTTCCAACTGAGCCTTCAACTCATCCATCTCTTTTTTTACCAATCGATACACATTCAAAGCAATAGGTGCTGCTCCCAGAATTAACTCGATGGAGAATTTTACCTCTTTATTTGGACTCGCCCTAGTAAATTATCAGGAAATACGTCTTTGAACTCCTAAATATTAGGGTGATATGAGACATTTTTTTGCCTATTATAAAATTTTTGCTGCGTTGTCATGCATCTCGGTGATCCTCGTGTGACCTCGAGTTTTGGCTGCCTGGTGGTATAAATAAAAGACTCCCTCCATAGCAGTCAAGAAAAATATGATACCAGCTTAGCCAGTCCATTCCAAGAACGTCATCGAAGTTTGGCATAAGAAAAACCAAAACTAGAGCCTTTATTTTACTACTACGGATTACTACATAACAAGATCTATATTTTTTGCTAACAGGGACAATTCCTCCCCCGATGAGAATTTTAATATTTTAGGCGATAGTGTGGTAGGAATATCATGCATGGCAATAAAACTAGAATATATGAAAGAATGTCTGGCTCTAGTATCAAATAGTATTACAGCAGAAAATGTAGCAACGAGAGTAATACCTTTTATGAACTCCAACTCATGCTCAATAACATCTGCGATCATGGCAAAAGTCTATCCAATTCTCTGATTACCCATCTCCTACCTCGCCTATCTGAACTGGGCTCCCTGATCGGCTAAAGGTAGTTCCCTCTAAAAACCTCATGCGCGGGTGGTCTTTGAGCTCCTAGTCCCTCTACCACTGGCCTCTAGAACTACTGGCCTGCAGTGGGAACGGATAGTGCTGGCCTCTGGATTTGATGTATCGTAGGGGCCTTCATTTGTTAGCAATCCCTTGCATATTGTTTGCTAGACCCACAAAAAAGAAATTGTCAAAGCACCGACGATAATCCCTCTTAACATGCCCATCTTTACCACAATAATAGAAAGTAGGCTTCTCTTAAGCTCTATATGGTCCTGTCATTTCTTGCTGCTAATATAATAATGGACGTCTAATCAGTCCACTCTAGGCCGCTATGGATTGTACAACTGCTAGAGCAGGGCATTGCTGCGTCTGTTGTGCCTCCTACAAAAGGAGTTCCTGATTTCTTGCTTCCTCCAATACTACTGCATACGATATCCTCGACTGGGTACTAGTGAATCTCTTAAGGTCAGGTGATAATCTTTGGTGAAATCTTTTGGTTCTCACCAGCTCTTTGAGAATCAGTATTGTACCAAATTTACTCAATCATTTGAAGAGTTTGTAGAACTCTTCCAAAGTAAGATTATCACCAAAACGTCTCTGCTCAGCTTTCCAATGGTGAGCGTTTTCAAGTAGAAGGTCCACTGTAGTCATCCACAAGTTCGCTTGGAGCTGCGATGCCTTTAACAACTTTTCAGTGCTAATGAGCCACTCGGTGACTTCAAGCCAAGTCTCGGTAGCTCTAAAATTCTTTAGATTTATCTGAGTGAAGTCCTTGATGTAGCTTTCATAGGTTCGTGGCACTAGTGCTGGTGCATGGCATGTGGTAGCGGTGGAGGCATGTTCATTGCAGCTATAAATGCTTGCCTCAATATCTCATTTTGCTACGAATGACTTGTATTATAGCTTATAAGAACTGCCTCGAGGTAATATTAGCGTCGGTCAAAGAATTGGTTGCCGAGGTGGCACAAAAGGTATCTATACTATTAACTGGGGTACGAACAGAGGAGGTGGTGGTGGTATATACCCTACCTGGGGTATTGCACTTTGGTGATTTTTATATCCCACCTGAGGTGCTGGAAAATGGGTATTCTGCTGCACTAACGGGGGTATCTTTCCTAGCTGTGGTGGTTGTCCCTGCTGGAGTGGTATAGTTAGGGACACCATCGAAGAAGGCAGATCTCCCGATTCTTCCTGATTTGCAGAATCACCTGAAATGATGGTGAGGGTAGCAACACATCCAGTACGATGATTCTTCTTGCTGGGACGAAGATAAGGATAATGTTAGATCAAATTTGTGATTGATATGAATCAAGAAGTCAATGATAGTTCGGAAAAAAAATCAAGGAAGGTAATTTAAATAAGTGGATGAGATCCTAAACTCTAATCCTATTTGCAGACTTGGTCGGTACAGTAACATAGCCGAAACAACATTTTCCCGACTTATAATGGCCACCATAATAATATGGCATGCCCTAGTTTAAAATTACGTAGGACCATGTATACGTAACATGCCAACTGGTATATATATGACAAGTCCAATATATAGAAACCATAATACACATATTCGTTGTATAATAACACATCCCACAACAATAATATATATCAAATTCACGGTCACACTATATCTCATCCATCTATAATAAATGAAAGCAACTAATTAAAAGATCTAAAGGATCAAATTTGAAATAATCCAAAAGAATAAATAGTCGGCTGCAGACAAATCAACTACCAAATGACTAAATAAAAACTATAATGATAGTGGAGTCCGACCTCCAATATAAAATAGTCTACTAAATAAGTTCAAAAAACAAAGGTTAAAAATCAAGCAAACTCTGGTAGCAAGGACTCATCATCACTACGAGTATTGTCTGGTCTAGCTTAGTACTCCTCAGGATATTGTGGCTCAACTATACTTAGAGAGATCACCAGGTCCTATTGGGACATAGCAAGATACATAAAAACTTGCCACATAATACAATCATGATGCATCAGGTATCCTAATTGTCTATGTGAATGCAGTTGAGGATAGCCTTTTACACCGGGGCTCTTCTAACAAAAATAAATTCACGACACACTAATGCTTATCCGAGACACTAGAGGCATATAGAGGAAAGGTAAATAATAATATCCCCTATTAGATCAAGTTATATCCACCACTCGTCAAGCCAGTAACTGCTATGGTCACTAATACAATATACTAATTGCAGTTACGTACTAACAATCGTACGTCCCACACGTATCGATGGTTAGTCGAATATGCAAGTCCATATACTAAATGAAAATTATAACTCGTGTCAAACAAATATCATGACCATAGGAGATATAAGGATACCTCACAATCTTAGGATGGTCTCATAACTCTAGGTCAACGTAAATAGTTAACCAAAAAAATAATAGATGACTCATTCCGCCGTTGCACCCAAGTCTTTTTTGGATGCACAATTTAATATCATAAATACTAAAAAAATAACTTATAAATATAACATGCTGAAACAAATACGAAAAAAAGTAATGAAGGCAAGGTATACTTGTCTGGAAACAGTTCGGTGGTGAAAAGTCTTGATGACACACATGGCAAAACAGAAGATACGAAAGTGAAGCAGAAGTCCCCAAATGCTAAAATAAACATCACCAATATTTCTAAAATAAGAGAGAGAGAGTCAAAAAATACTACCAATTCATCCAATTTAGATATTAGGGCAGAAATAGTAAATTTGGGTCAAAACAGGGTCTACATGTGGTCTACTTTGTTCCGAAAAGCATGCCAAAACTGAAGTCTCTAAATTCAATATTTTATAGGTCAAACAAAATCTAACCAATAATATGAACTCAATGGTGTTCTAGTTAGGGATTATGCTAACCCGAACACAAAATTGCTAGCCAAGTCGAATCGTGTGGTCTGCGAAATGACGATTCATCAACTATATCTGAATCGGACAAAACTCGGGTCATTGGAAAATTCAGAGGCTGCGAGTCCAGCTGCGAAAGTTTTATTATGATCCGATGAGCGAGTACAAACTAATTGGATAATTTGTAAAAGTGCCTATATGGGAACTTTTGAAGGATACAAGTTGAATTCGTCGTACACATACAACCAATTTGAATTTCGTCAAATCTCACTGGTCCATGTTTACTTTGGCTTCTTTCGATGCAATCAATACATGATGGAGTGGTCCATTTTGTCAAGACCAACTCCGTATCGTGTTTTATCATTGTGTTTCAAAACTGTGTGAGTATGGTCAATGATTTGCAAATAATATACTATGTGAGTTTTGTTGCAGAATTAGCATTCAATGATTTGCAAATAATATATCAAAACAAAGCTAGTTATGTTGTCTACAAGTATGGTCATGTGGATTTCTACATAACAATTATCCTAACGGAAATAATCGCTAAAGTTGGGGTTGTATGTGCATAAACTATCATTATACTTATGGTATTTTAGTCAATTTTTTTTAGTTTTGCACCTAGGTTTTCACGATTAAACCATGATTTGATTCCAAGAAAATTGAATATTCCAAAGGAGCATTAAGTATACTACGTATAAAATTTGACGGATCAAAAAATGAACGATTATAATAGAAGGAACAGGACGATTAATAGGGGTACCTGCTTGCTTTTGTCGGCTAAACCAAACGGGGTTCATGGGGTTGTTGTGCCGACTTCGATGGCTCTTCAGCGAGGTCAGGTGGTTTTTCAGTTACGTGGGACGTTTGGTAGTCTCCAGAAACTTTGAGTTTCAAATATGGAGGTGTATACGATTGTGGGGAAGAGAAATAGGGTTTAGGTTTTGGTTTTATATACCTATGTTTCCTTTTGATTTCTACTTGGATTTTTGCCCTGTTTTAGACTAGGATTTGGCTTGGGATGAGTTCCATCTGGAAGATGAAGGACTAGGTCCACATAGGATTTTGTTTAGTCCAATTTAGTCAAGGTTTGGTAGGGTTTTGATTTGGTTGAACATAGGGTGTTTAGGTTTGACTTCAGCCTCTGGGGGGTCGGGTTCCAGGGGTTTAGAGAGAGTTGAGTTACTCGCAAAATTTTGGGGAGAGTTGAGTTATTCAATATAGTTTTTATTTTTATTTTCTAAATTCTTTTGTTTTATAATTTCTTTGGGTAATTGCATGTATAGGAATTATTCCTTCACACCATTTTTTCTGACATTATTTTATTACTTATTTTATTACTATTAATTATTTTGTTTCATCTCCTTAATTTATAATATCTCTTTAAAAATTTAAATTTTGTTCTAAAAATTCCAATAAAAATTAGAATAATGATTCATTTATTTTTCTACCACTTAATTTATTAAAATTTGCTATTATTATTTATTTATTAAGAAATATATTTATAATTTTGAAGGGTTTATAGTACATACATATATGATTGTAAAACTAATTATAGTCTAGTATATACAATCATATCGCCTATAAGAAGGAACAAGCTCTTAGAACTAGGGCTAACACATGCCCCTGGCTAAAGCCCAAAAGACTATACAGATACAAAGTCGGTGGAGAGAGAAACCCATTTATGCTCTTAGGTCATGGTTCTGCTATACATGGCATTGGCACAAGTAGTCACATTCAACTTGATTTTCACAATCGACAAAACCCTGACTCGATATGTACAAGTACAATTGAAGACAACTACGTTCAAGACTGCAACACTAAAACAACACAAAGACTGACTGAGATTGAAACAACAGTTGTTTTGTCTATGTATTTTTTTATTGAGTTTATGACTTATGTACATCGGGTTCACAATTGGCACTAGAAAGCTCAAACCCATATTAAAACCAGAGCCTAGTCCACTCAAAAAAGAGCCTTCATAAATCCAAAGCAAACCAATATTCATGTCAACCAAATTATCTAGCCCAAATATACTCAAATCAAACATGAATCCAACCTTAAACATGCCAACCGAACTCAGATCGATTTTACCTCGTACTCTGCCCGAACTCGATTAGGATAAAACTTAAACCCTAGTCAGCCTCTTCTTCCTAAATACCATGCTCCGAACGTTCAAATTTCTGAAAGTTTGGCATCCAAACAATGGCCGAACTCGGTTCAGAAAAATGCTATAAATAAAGAAAATATTTCACCATTCTAACTCACTCATTTAATTTCTATTCTTTCTTCTATTTTAATCCTTAGCTAAGCTATAAATCTTTCCATTCCTAAGAGCAACTCTAATAGCCTTCTAATGTCAAGTTTGATCTCAGTTATAAGTCACGAAATGTTATAAAAAGCTTAGAAAAATAAGTTTCAGTTTAAGACTGAAGTCGGCATGTTCTGCGAAACAAAAGCGCATGGTTTGTAAGAAGTCTGCAAGCCTTCGGATCAAAGTTAGTGCTATTATACGCTACTTCATAAATAGTGAATTAACTCCGAACGAGAGTTCTCGGGCCTAGACTAGTCCTCCACGAGGAAAACAAAGATAAAATCTTCATGTCTGCATTTTCATTCTAAACTTTACTTACCTATATAGTTGAGATATTACTTACTCTTTTCCATAAATATTTTTGCTTTTATTTTTCAAGTTGGTTATTGCCTTAGATTAAATTGGATTGGTATCACACATACTCTATTAACCCCGCTCTAGAGTGACTATAGTTGCCACTTCAATTGGTATTAGAGATTAGTTCTCTTTATCAAAGCAAGGACTCTTGATCCGGATTAACATCCTTGAGTAGACCTATGGCAAATACAAGATCCATTTACACCACCAATAGTGAAGGCCAGTCTATAAATAGGCAACCCAAATTTGATGGTACCAACTACACGTACTGGAAAATACTAATAAGTTTTACTTGAAGTCTCTTTATTTTGACTTATGGATCATAGTTATAGAAGGGTATAAAAGCCTGCCAGAATAGTTATGGAAGGTAACCTTATTGAAAAGTCAAATGATAAATATACTGATCTGGAGAAGAAATAAGTTAGTCTTTATACTAGAGCCAATAATGCTTTATTCTGTGTTATAGATATGATAGAATTAAATAGAGTATCTACCTATACCACTTTGTTTGAGATCTATAAACTTCTTAAGGGGTCTCATGAAGGAACCATTCAGGTCAAGTAGTCCAAGATAAGCAGACTAATTCATGAATACGAGGCATTCGAGATGAAGCCAAATGAACAATTACTCAGATGTTCGCAAGGTTACTTGGCATCGTCAGTCCTCTATCCTCTCTTGGCAAGGAGTACACCAAACATGTATAGATCCGCAAGGTGCATTAGGGACTAATCAAGAATTAGAACACCAAGGCTACTACGATCATTAAAGAAAATAATCTCACCAATGTCAATTGAGGCACTCATGGGTAAGCTGATAACACATGATTTGGATCTCAAAAACTTTGAGGAGATATCTCCAAAAGTAAAGATGATCGCCTTTAAATCTCATCAGCAAAAAGTACAAGAAGATGATACTTAAGACAAAAAATCAAATGATGAGGATTTGGCCCTCATATCCATCAACTTCAGAAAATTTTTGATGCTTGAAAAATCAAGCCGAAAGAAGAAACAGTATGAAGAAGATGCACTTATCTGCTACAACTGCAGGAAAGTTGGTCACATATCAAGAAGGACTGCCTTCAATTAAGAATGGAAGTCACTATGAACAAACATGCAAGAGAAGAACTTCATCAAGAAATTATGCAAACATAAGCATATAGTGCGAGAGCTAAGCAAGTTATTCTAAAGAAGAAAAGAATCATCACCACACTGCAAATGTATGTCTAATGGCATTATAAGACAAGATAACTTCAAACACTCCTTACAAAGATTTTACTTTTAATGAATTGTCAGATACGTTTATTGATTT
This sequence comes from Iris macrosiphon, assembly GCA_036927795.1. Classification (NCBI taxonomy): domain Eukaryota; kingdom Viridiplantae; phylum Streptophyta; class Magnoliopsida; order Asparagales; family Iridaceae; genus Iris; species Iris macrosiphon. The sequence continues at coordinate 56,150,283 of JAYESA010000016.1, forward strand.
GCTAGAAGGTCACAGAAAGATAAGAAATAAGAATAAGCAAATTAGGAAAAACCTACAAGACCTTCAGACTGAATACATGAAATAATCATAATTATTAGATGAGGTTAAAACCATTACTGGTGATACGAGAATATAAGTTCTTTAAAGTTAAGTTAGCATAACCTCTTAAAAGTGTTGAAAAGACTACAAAAGAGAATTCAAAACTTAATGATCTTTATGAAGCAGAAAAGTAGAAGTATAACTTAGCCGCACAAAGAATAGATGCACTCACTACTAATTATCAAGAAGTCTATGACACCTCTAAAAAGTTAGAGATTAAATTGAAAAAATAGGTAGTGCAACTTATAACCCAGTTTAACACAAGACACGTAACAAAACACAAGGTCACTCATCATTAGAGACAAGTTAGCAAAGCTAAAGCTTCTAGTGTACAAGTATCCACGAAAAATACATCACACTACTACACACATTCATAAAGTTGTACCTAGCTATAACATTCATGTTACATGTCATTACTGTGGTGCATATGGACACATTTCACCATATTATATAAATAGAAAGATAGTTGATATGAATGTTTGTATGTGGGTTCTAAAAACTAACAAAACATGACCCTAAGAAATGGGTACCAAAGGTCACATCTTCAACTGTTGTTGTAGGTGCACCGACCTACACATGCTAGAAGCAAATGGATTCTCAATAGTGGGTGCTCATGACATATGGCTGGTGACGCTACACTTTTTGCTACAATCGATGAAGAATGAAGGATACAACTCCTTCAAACATAACCTTAAAGGTCACATTATTGGTAATGGTGATATTAATAAATATTATTTTTCTATTATTAAGAATGTTTGTCTTATAACGAAATTAAAACATAACATTATGAGTGTCAATTATCTTCTTGATAATGGTTATGCAGTCAATTTTGTTAAAGATAAATGTTTAATTAATGATTTATCTAGTAGTAGAACTATATATGAAGGAATTAGAAAAGTTAATATTTATGTTTATTATTTGTCAAAAAATACGAACCACGTAGGAAGATGTATACTTGCAAACAAGGATTAGATTTGGTTATGGCATATACGACTGTGACATGTAAACATGGATACCATCTCTAGACTCTCAACAATGAAGCTGGTAATTAAAGGATTACCATAGATCACTTTCTAGAAGGACATGGTATGTGCTGAATGCATGAAAAAGAAACAAATCTTTATTTAAATCTATTAACGTTGTAAGTACTTCAAGGCCTTTATAATTGCTTCAAATAAAATTATTTGGACCTAGTAGAGTCACCAGTCTTTGTGAAAAACTCTACGCTTTTGTTATTGTTTATAATTTTTCTAGATATACATGGGTGTAATACTCCATTCCCAAAATAAGTAGGACTAGGAATACGTAAACATGCCAGCTACGCATTCAACCAGACTCTTGTCCGATTCGAATACGTATAAGCTGTACTATAATGGTCTCTATCTAAATAACACAAAAAATATATCTATATCTCAATCCATAATGAAACAAATACAAGAATGGACAACATATATATATATCATAGTGTGCACCCTACTCCATACTTGTTCGAATAAACTCGAAAGAAATAGCATTAGTCTACAAATACTAGGTTACATCAACAGAAATAAGTAATGAGAAATAAATATAAATATGGAAGAATATGATGCACGTTCAACTACATATACCTAAAACTTGGAGAAATAGTCATCCACCAATATACTCTACTAATCTAGCTCAGCAATAACCTAAGGACAAAATTCGGATCCAGGTCCTCAAGGGACATAGCAAAGTACAAATAAATATGCCAAAGTAAATAATAAATAGCTCAAGGGTACTTAGGGTCCTAACTGTAGTAACCCTTTATATGAATGCACATGAGAATGTCACTCTCACGCTATACCACGAAAGCGTGACTATAAAAATCTCCAGGTTCCGTCAGGGAACCTGCAGTAACTGTGTAATCTCTGGAACCCTGATAAGAGTGCACGATATCTATGATAAAAAGTAGTATCCCAGCACTTCGAGTATGCTCTCCCCTCCCAATTTAACCTCATATCTCATGTCCAAAACACGCAAGATCAATCACTAACTATGTACCGAGTCAACTATGTAAATATAATCATATCATATATCTCATGTCATGAGTCCTATCCTAGCATATAATTCGATATCCCTAAATATCTCAAGTATGGATTATGTCAATGCAATTCGTATCAAGTGTCCTAAGGTATATCGTGCAAGAAATAGCACAAACAGGATAATACGACGATAATGTAACTAATCAATACACGACTCTACTAGCAGATGTTGGCACCCGAATATAACTTGAATGCTAAGTAATGACTACAGTCCTATGGTCATAATATGAAATAGGCTAGAAAATAGAATCACAACAAGATCCAGTTAATAAATACAAGATAAAAGAACTATAACCGATGATAAGGTACACTTTCTTGTATCCTGATGCTACATAGAATCCTGTCCAACGTCCATGTCTGAAGATACTGTAGATCCAAACATCCTAAAGAATAAATTAAAATAAATTAAAAATAACTCATGCATTAATATACTTTATATTTTTGGTCTAATGGGATTATAGTATATAACTAACATATTTTTATATAGATCCATAAAAATGCCTATATCGTATAGTCTATTACCTCTTATAACGAATACTACACCTATTAAACATATTTTATTAATTTTGGGATTAAAGTATGTCTTAGGCCTTCGCATCAGTTTTTTAAAACTTCAAACGGATCATGTTTTCATGTTCGAAAACTCCCAAAATTACAAAAATACTGAAACACATTCTTCTTTCGGACACCTGACACTCTAATAATTCTATAGAAAGTTATAGAACTAATTTGGCTATTAATTTATATTTTTGGAAATCAAACTTTGACATGGTTATTATAAAAAAATTAGAGATTAAACGGAGTTCTGAGTTGGAAGTTATGGCCTTCTTAACTTATTAGGGCTGCTAAAAATGAGGCTAAAATTATATGACGAATTTGGACTATTTTGGGCAAAATAAAAATAGTTGTTGTAACATTAACCTTATTTCTATGCAAACATATAATTAAAATAAGTTAAAAAATTATATAATCATTAAATCTAATTTTTCCACCCTTATTAAAACTTCTACTTGTTGTCATAATACCATCTATTGATTAGAAATTCAAAAAAAATAGGTTTGAGAGTCACCTTTGGAAAATAATCATTAACGGAGATCCTAAGACAAAATCCAAGCTTTTCATATTTCTCTTTCTTCTTCTTTAGCACTTCTCCAATTTTAAAATTGAATTTGGAAGAGAAATGAGGATAAAAAGTGATTAGGTTTGGAGTTTGTAAGACGAGAGAAAAGAAATAGGGTTTTATTTATGAAGAGAATATATATATGTATATATATTTATATGGAGGGTGGGGGGAGTTTGTAACATGCGGCCAACTAGGGTAGAGAGGCTGACCAAATAGAGTGGGAAGGATGGGTTGGTTGGTTAGGGTTTGTTAGTAGGAAATTTGTTAGGGTTTTGATGGAAATCTTGGGCTTTACATAGATAGTTGGTTGTTGGACCCATGGTTGAGATTTGATGCGATTTTATTCTATGATTCAGATTTAATGGGGATGTTCTAGACCTTAGAGAGGCTTTGGATTCACTTCGGTCAAGGTGGTGGGGTCTTTATGGGATTTCACTACATCAAAAATACCTTTTTGTGACGCTTAAAGTTATTATAACGTTTTAGAAAAAATAGTTACAAAGATTCATAAAAGCCTCCTAATATGACAATTTAGAGGAATTTTTGGCCTATTATAATGTTATATATAATACGTACTTTTATGAGTGTTCTATATTTGAGTGTTATAAAATGTTGTAAAAAATAATTTCCTGCTCTTAATCCTCTATTTTTTCTTGTTTCGCTCAAATTTTTTTTGACCCAATAAAAACTGTCTGCCCTCTCTCTATCTCTCTCCTCCTTATTTTCATCTCCTTCAAGAGAACCCCATACCCTTCTCCTCATCATTCCATATTCCAAACCCTAAGCGGGCTTTATCTTCTTCTCATTCTCATCTCCCGAGAACCCCAAATCCCTCATCCTCCTTCAAATCCCATACCCTAACCCAACCAAACCCTAACCCGGTTGGATCCTACGATAGATCTGGTTAGTTCACCACGTCGAAGCAACGGTCGTTCTTCTCCAGTGATTGAGCCTGGAGCAGCGGAGTTGACGCCTTGTGGTGCATCCCAAGTCGAACCCTCATGGTGGAAGATCGGTGACTCCGACGACATCTCGGCATGAACGATCCATCACCGTTTTGACAATATTCTTCTTATCATAGTCATTTTCTTCGGCGGTAGGAATTGATTGACTGTCACTTCAACACAACTGTGAAGGTTCAGTTGCTCGACGACGGATCCTTCGAGTCATTGTAAGTTGTTTAGGTTTTTATTTCTTGTGTTTTGAATCTCTTCCCTCCATTTTTGATCACAAATATCAAATCCCAAATCTATACCATTGGATATTATTTGACCGTGCACATCCTGCCTCTGAGAGGTTTATTCTGATAGGAATAAGAGATTTTGGGGATTATTAGATCCTCAAAGTCAAGTTGGTATCCTCCATAGGTGAGTTTGATCGCTATTCCTTGCTTGTTTGATCGTTTCAGTTATGATTTGGTGGTTTCAGTTATGATTTGGTGCACAATTGAGTTCAAAATCAATTGGAACCATGTTTCCAAATACATACTTAGTTCTTGATTAAGCTTCTAAATCTATTCTTGATCAGTCCTATTTAATTTTTGAACTGTCTCCACACAAAAAGTTGAGCAGATCTATCACTCAATCATCGATGTTCAACGTAAAGCTGTGAGATTCCTTCAACGACAAGCTTTTGGTAACTATTAGTCTAAGGCGATGGGGTCTGAGGAATTAGATTAGTTCCGATGAGCTTCATATTTGTCCTGGCTCTATGCTCGTGTAAGTCACGACTCCTTTATTTTTTCCTTCTATCGAATAGTTTTCAATTAGTTCTTTAGTTTGGAATCAAGAATATAGGCTAGGGTGGGTGAACTAGATTACTTAGGGACAGAATGGAGACTCTTTACCAATGGGTCGGGTGCTAGAAAATATTAATAGAATTATCCAATGGATTTAGTAAATTATATTAATGTTATAAGTTCAATAGAAATTAAGTTTATGTAATAACTTAAACTAGTTCTTGATTTAATAAGTTGGAATTGGGCCAGGAGTATTATCAAAATTATTATCTGATATCGAGTATGATAGGTTATATTTTTATTTTCTTTTTAGTATGACAAGTTATATATATATATATATATATATATATATATATATATATATATATATATATATATATATATATATATATATATATATATATATATATATATATATATATATTGAGTGACTATTAAAATACTGCAAGACTATACATCTTTTTAATCTACTAAGCGTATACGTGTAAAAATATATTGAACGTAAATTATATCAATGTTCTAATTTTTGTTGTTTTATATTTCTTTACATGGAGATACTCTTAAAAGGAAAGCAGAGCAGCTTCGAAGAAGTCGTATAAATCTGCAATCTTTTATGGAAAAATGGAAAAGATGACAACACCGTGTTTTCTTCAACAGAAAGTGAGGGAAGGGTTAAAGGAAACGAAATGGTATTGTGTTCTTTGGAGGAGAATTTTATTTATAGATGTAGACTAATTGTTGAAGAGATCACACAAAGTAAGTTCTCTTTTCTCATGCATATCCATTCTCATTTTACTAGTTAAATCCATTTGACCGTATCCTAATTGGGATTATGTTATGCTTGTAATGGTCCCTACGCTATCAAGTTGAGTAATGTTCTTAAAGCAAAGGATAGAAAAAATGTGCTTGAACATGTATGGCCATCTTTATTTATCCATGTTTTAGCATGAGCATTCATCATATGTACTGTGTCTTACAATTCATGTTGTCTATTCATATTGATTTAGTGCTAAAAGAAGTACCATCACCGAAAGTTTTAAGCCTCTATATATATACATATATATATTTGGCAGTATATTATGGCACTAAATACGATGCAGAAGTATATTTATTTACTTTTTAATTTATGTTTACCTAATTTATGGTAGTTTTAATTTGTTTTCCAAGTACTACATACGATGCAGAAGGAATTAATCCACTAACGTTGACTTTGTTGACAATATCATAGCATATGTCATAAACTTAAGCTAATTGTTAGGTGAATCACTTGCCATTTTGATAATATATTTGGCAGTATATTATGGCATTAGCTGATAACAACCACTTAATTAATCATTAGACAAGACATAAAAAAAATCTTGGTTTGTAGATATTCTTGGTCAGTGATGTTTGTAAGGGTTGAAGAATTATACTAGGAGGCCGGGAGTTGAGTGTGTGCTTACTCGTAATGCCACTTTCGAGCTACGTCATAGTAATCTAGATGGATTGGTTGAGTAGGAACCATGCTAGTATAGATTGTCATAGAGACAGGATATTATTTAGACTGCCAGGAGAGCCAGAGTTTGAGATTGCCAAAGGAGCAGCTGAGCAGAGCGAGGATGCCATCTATGGAGACATGGTGGAAGATGAGTTAACAACAGTAGAGCAGAGCGAGGATGCCATCTATAGAGTTATCAACAATGAACTAGTGGAGTTGATGAAGCAGGTAGATGAGTTACAGGATAAGGACTTCATCATATCCAGTTCATCAACAATGGGAGCTCCAGTATTATTTAAACTAAAAAAGGATGGGTCGGTACGTATGTGTAATGACTACATGGCTTTGAAAAACCTCACTATCAGGAAAAAATAGCCGCTGTCGGGGATAGATGATCTCTTCGATCAGTTAAGCGGAGCGAAGGTATTCTAAGAGATAGACTTGAGGTCAGGTTACCACCAGGTGAAAGTGAAGAAGGAGGATATTTCGAAGACAGAATCTCAGTAGACACGAAGAAGATCGTGTCAGAGGAGTCGTGGGCTAATCCAAGTTCATTGGGAGAGATTAGGAGTTTTTTGGGACTAGCAGGTTATTACATGAGGTTTTATATGACTTCTCCAAGACTCTAAAGCTGATGACAATGCTGATCATGAAGGATATAGATTTTTTCTAGATAGAGGATTGTCAGGCCGCTTTTGATGAGCTGAAGATTAGATTTATGAAAGCTCTAGTATTAACATTGTTATCGGGGTCAGATGGATTCATAATCTATAGTGATGCTTTAGAAAAGGGTTTGGATTATGTCTTGCAGCAGAGTATGAAGGTGATTACTTATGCTTTCATGCAATTATGTAATCATAAGAAAAACTACCCTATCCATGATTTGGAATTGGCAGCAGTCATTTTTTCTCTAATATTGTGGAAACAATATATGTACGGAGAGCGTGTGGAAATCTACACAGACCACAAGAGCTTGAAGTGCGTATTTATACAGAAATAGCTGAACATGAGACATCGACGGTGCTTGCAGTTGATGAAGGACTTCGGTATATCATTGCAGTACCATCCAGCGAAGGCCAACGTAGTCATTGATGCCTTGAGCTGGTATCCAGTAGCTATGTACTTGATGATGAATAGACATTTATTGGCCGATCTTGAGAGCTTGGGTATTGAGGTGCTTGTACCTAGTGCCAAGATGCATATATAGGGATTACAAATATAGTCTGAGATAATGATAGGATGAGGGCTACCCAATATGATAATAAGACTTTATGAAGCATCAAAGCACAAGTTCAGATAGGATTATCAGAGGACTTCACTATTGCTGATGATGGATCATTGTGATACGGTACCAGACTATGTGTACAGAATGGGTAGTTGCGCGAGGAGCTTCTCCAAGAGGCTCATCGATCTCAGTACTCTATTCATCCAGGTGCCAACAAGATGTATAGAGATCTGAAGGAGCATGTATGATGGTATGGTATAAAGCAGGAGGTGGCGCTCTTCGTATCCAGGTGTTTAGTGTGCAAGAAGGTAAAGGCAAAGAGGCAGAGGCCAGGTGGTTTACTGCAGCCTTTACCCATTCCAGAATAGAAGAGGGAGCATGTTACCATGGATTTTATTTTGGGGCTTCCGTGTTCTCCAGAAGCGTAAGACGCAATTTGGGTCATTGTAGACTGGTTGACCTAATCGCCACTTCTTTCTATTCAAAGTGGGTACAACTATAGAGAAGCTAGCGAAGATGTATGTGCGACAGATTATCAGATTATATAGAGTTTCTATGAGCATCATCTCGGATCTGGGTAGTCGCTACATATCATACTTTTGGAGGAGTTTGCTGGTTAGCTTGGATACCCAGCTCAAGTTTAATACCACATATTACCCCGTAACAGACGGACAGTCGGAGAGGACTGTTCAGACTCTCGAGGATATGCTTTGCACTTGTGCTTTGGATTTTAGGGGAACTTGGGAGGATCATCTTCACCTGGTAGAGTTTGCTTACAAGAACAGTTACCATGCCAGTATTGAGATGTCACCATTCGAGACTTTATATGGACGGAGATGTCGCACTCCTTTATCTTGAGATGATGTTGGTAAGAGAACCTTATTGGGATTAGAGATAATTGTGGATGCAGCTGAGAAGGTGAAGCTCATTAGAGATAGACTTAGGGTGGCGCAGGACAAACAACAGAATTAGGTTGATAGTCGCCGAAGACCCCTGGAGTTTGAGGTATAGGTTTTGTTTATATTGCTTGTGATTATTTTATTTTATGTTGAGTATTAAGGTTGTGTTTTGTTCTATGTTGTTGATATAGTATTCTTGAGAATTTCTCTGATACGTGGCACGATTCGCTTTGGTGGAGGCATGAAGCTTAGTCCATAGTACATCGGACGTTTCGGTGTTATTGCGAGGGTCAGTGCAGTGGCCTACAGGCTAGATTTATTGCCTGTACTAGAGGGAGTACATGATGTGTTCCATGTGTCGCACCTTAGACGGTATATGGCAGATCCTAGTCATGTAATAGATCACTCGGAGATCGAGGTGGATCCGACTCTCAGCTACCCAAAATAGTTAGAAGAGATTCTAGATCACAGGGAGATGGTATTGCGAAACCAGAATATTTCCTTGGTATGGGTCGCATGGAGGCATCACTCTCCGGGAGAGTCTAACTTGGAGAGGGGAGCCGAGATGCGCGAGCGATACCCTTATCTGTTTTAGCCATGAGGTAATTTCCTTTCATGCTGTGATTGCTTATTATAGTATTAGTTCTTCCTTAAATTTCGATGATCAAATTTTTCTAAGGAGGATAGACTTGTCACTACCATATTTCTAGATATGGTTATTTTTATAAATTAGCATATTTTATATTTAGTAATTAATTATTTATATATTGTGCTACTAATTATTTATATTTTGTTGTGCTATTTATTTATTAGTTAGTGGAATAAACTAATTATTAGACTTGCCATTAATTGACCCAATTAGATTGTCATGACACATTGAGCCCAATATTTGGTTAGGCCCATTAGACTCATTCCTTTTAGTTAATTAAGGAGATTAGATTAATTTTGTATTAGATTAGATGCTCCCTAATATAGCCCTCCTAATTAATTCTTCATAACTAGCTAGTGGAGGGCATTGTTGACAATGTGAATTGCTTGGAAGAGGGGCAAGTGAGGGGGGGGGGTTAAATGAGGGGTCTCTCTCTCTCCTCTCATTAATATATTTTAATTTAGATCCCCAATTGTGTTCTTCTCTAAATTATTTTATCTATCCACTAAATTCACCCAAATTTAATCGTATTCCCTTTTATTTGCATCACCTAAGGATAATTGTAGCTTGGATTGCAAAGAGCACATAGAGCAGGAGCCATTGGATAGGAGGTTGTGTCCTAATTGTTTCCATTTGGGTTTACATTAGGAATCTATCTTCCAATAGGTAATTCTGAATTCCCTTATTAATTAGACTCTAATTCATGCATTTGGCCATTAGAAAACCTTTCATGGCTTTGGGCTATCCATAGGACCAAGAACTAGGTTCATAGGACCCCTATTGTGATTTATACATGGAGATTTGTTCTTATTTTGGGGTAATTTTGAGTTTGATGCATTAAGTGTGTGTCATGAGACCAATTAGATCTAATTAGACTTAGATTGATAGCATAGGACTAGATACGTGTCCATAATTGGATACGAGTAGAGCATATCATGGTATTTTGTGATACGCTATGATACGGGATTTTATTTTTGGTGATTTCTACATAGTAGAATATTTTCTCTTCAAATTACTTTGTAGAAAGTTACTTGTCACGACACGCACCCGGTTTAGGGCACGAGTGCGTGGGTACGTCCAGCCTACGCCGCAGCATCGGCGGTAGAACGCTGTCTAGGTATTGATACTATCTAACTAATGTCACGCAAGCATCCAATCTCCATTAGGAGGCACGGATGACACAATAAGATGAACATATACTCAATCACAGGATTACAGCACGATAAGATTTCGAATAAACTAAAATTAAACACCACACAAGTCCACAAGAATAACTTAACAATATCCAAAAAATCATCAAAATGCCGGAGACAAATCCGGTACCAAAAAGTCTACTAAAAGAACTAACAAGAAATAATAACTCCGACTAGACTTTCCAGAATCACAGCTAACTACCAAGTCTGCAGCTACTCACCATAGTCCATAAAGTGTCGGACAGCGGTCCTCTAAGGCATAGTCTGGAAAAATATTTCCAGTCAGGAAGGAGCAAAGCACAATCTCAAATAACAGTTCCATTAATTGATAATGTCTATAATACAATAAAACATGTCATGCTAGCTACTGAGAAGAAAATGTAATGACAGTTTAAGAGGGACAGGCAATGTAAAGAGACAGGTAATAGGCAATTATGATATAGTCAGTGCATGTATGGAAATAAAAGAACAAGGAACAGTATCATATACGGGTGATGTAGTATATGATCTAAAATAGAGAACTGTAACTATTCTAAGTGTTTGAAATAGTAGTTTCAAAATGTGATCGGCTTGGGACATGTACAGTAGCTACAGTCTGGCTAATCATACGTGGGGGTATGATTGACACCAATAATATTAATTATGCAATGGGTATTTGATCACATTTCTCACTAGCCATTTCCCCGCCCCCAACTAGTACTGTGGATCCAATCATGACACGTCACGAATACACAACATTGTCTAATATATTAAGTACAATGTCTAATAAATTATTTACAATGTCTAATATCAATGTCTAATGTAAATGTCAATGTCAATGTAAATGTCGTGTACAATATCGATACGAAAATCAAGGTAACATCTCATGACTGCAGATCCAAGCTATACTAGTCCGTGTAGCACAGTGTCAAAGATTCAGTTGTAACATTTCAAGATCATTGAACTTATAGCTATTATCAAGAATTGGAAATTATCAGAGAATGTACTTGCCTCGGTCCTTAGCTGGTATTTATGGATGTCCTGTTCCAGAGTATCCCCTGGGTAACCCAACAGTCCTATAAACATAACACAATCAAACCTCATTTGCATCAGATGCTACGCTAACACACAGTCCATAAACACTGGCCTCAGGGCCATGTCAGACAGGGCACTAGTCAGCTAGGGTCACCTAGTAGGGATAAAACACATTACCTATTTAATCATTAATACCTACCATATATATCTACCAATTAAACATACTGTTAATAATTAAACATAATACATATATATTTGTTATTCCAAAGTATACAAAATAGGTATAACTGTATGTACATAGTGGAAAGATATTTTACTTATGTGAAAATATACATCACTCATATATATAAACTAATATACATGTATGAAAATACATATATATATTTAATGAAACACACATACTATACACCAAAATATGTTTATACATATATATATATATATAGGTACACATATTTATACCAAAAATATTAATTTAATATATTTTACCAATATATAATTTATACCAAAAATTACATATATGTATAGGTTTGTACATATACCAAAATATGTATACTATATACAAACAGAGAAAATACACTATACAGTTAATTATTAATAAATAATTAATATACATTTATACATTCATACCAAAAATACGTATTTGTTTTTATTTACTAGATATCTCGTATATATATAAAATAACCAATATATATATATATATATATACAATATATATATATCAATTTAATCACATCTACTAGAATACATATATATATATATATAATCATATACTATACTAAGCACATACATGTATACATTAATTTAAAATTACAATTACATATACAATTTACATGTTAATATATACATATACGTATATATATATATATAAAGATATATATATATAAAGATATATATATATATATAAAGATATATATATATATATATATAAAAAGAGAGAGAGGAGAGGATTACTGTGGGGAGCCGCCGGAGTATGGCGGGCTGCCGGAGTCGTCGGCAGAGGGATGAGCCGCCGGAGCACAGGGAGTGAAGGGGGTTGGCCGCCGGGCTGGAGGGAGCACAGCCGGACGGGAAGAAGAGCAGCAGGGAGGCAGTAGGGGGTCGGGGCCGGAGTGGGTGTGTAGGCCGGGGTGCTCGCCGGCCGCCGGAGGGCTGAGCACAGGGCCGGGAAGTAGTTCGGCGGGAGACTGCAGATGCCGGCGGGGAGGTTGGCCGCCGTGCACAGGAACTGCGGGGTCGGAAGTCGAGGACGCCGGACGGAGCAGCCGTGCGGGTGGTCGGGAAGAGTTCGCCGGCCGGGGAGATCCGCCGGAGTATGAACAGTAGGGGGGAAAGTGAACAGTGTTCCCCCCCTTTTCTTCCTCTTTGAAATTTCAAATAAAAATCAATAAGAGAAAGAAGAAGAAGAAGGAAGGAGAAGAAGAGAAGAAAATAGAAGAAGAAAGGAAGAGGGAGAAGAATCCTACGTTGGGGAGAGGAGAGGAGGCTTGTGAGGGTGGTGGTTTCTAGGTTGCATAGGGATTAGGGTTTAGGATGTAGACATATCATTAAATAGGATGAGGGTTGATGAATCCAATGGTGAGGATGCACCCAATTAAATGGGTGGTCCAGATTTGTCAAGAGAAATAATTCATGGGGGATTTGAGGGTGAGAGTTAAATTAAAATATTGGATTCCCTCATTGATTAAAAATAATTAGGTGTTGGCACCTACAATCAAATAATTGCAACTTAGCCCCTTAAATTCGGGAAATTGCACAAACACATGAAATGACGAAAATTGGGCGGGCGATTCGGGGTCCGATGTTTTGTAGGGTCAGGGGGCACTGTAAGATGGGTATAGGCTGAATTTGCAGGGCACTGGAATTAATTTGGGATTTTAAAATCAGATAAAATGGTATCCTCAAATTAAATAGAAATAAATGCAAGTTGTGTTCAACAATTAATTTGGAGTACTTGGGGTCAAAATCAGATCAAGTCATCAATACCAATATTGAAGAAGACTCAGAACAGAATATTACCCTAATTTGGGCCGCACGAAAAATAGGTCAAGATGGCCTCCAATTTTCGATTGGAACGCACAACGATACAAAAATAGGAAATTAAAAATAACGTCCGCGACGATTTTTGTGCGGCTAGAAACAATGCACAAGGAGCATAATTATGAGTTGCAAAAATAGCAGAAATGAAGGCGGACATGTCTAGGGCAAGATTGTGAAATTTGTTGGAAGACAAAAGTCTGGATAGTGCTCCAAATATCGAAGCAAAGGCAATGCGCAAAATATTAAATAAAATACAGTAATTAATTACAATCTCTAATAAATAAATCTAAATTAAATAATTAAATACAAAATTCCATAATTCGGACAGGTGCTCATCTACTGGCTTCTAGGTCTAGTCTGCTGGCTAAACTAAAATAATAAACACTGCATATAATTATATATTTAATTACACATCGTACAAAATTATTTAAATCAAATACACTATCATGCAATTAATTAATTGTAAATAACATAATATTAAATATTGTAAAAATTCGAAAATACCCCTATTTTCGGAATGTGGTAGTGACAAGTCTACCCTCCTTAAAAGAATTTCGTCCTCGAAATTTAAAATCCTCATACTAGGATTTAAATCATACACACTTATCATTCCCTCAATTAAATTCATCAACCACGAATAATCCACAAGGTCTTTTCAAAATCTCAAAAATCTAAAATTGTTGTATAACCTGAAAAATCTTCAAGTAAAATCAAAGTCCATCAAAATTTCCTTGAAAGTTTTTAGCTACTAATTCGATACTCAGAATTTAATATCCACTCCTCAAAAACTCAACAATATGATATTTAAGGATTCTCCAAATGTCACATCCCATGTAAAATTCTAAAATTCATAACTTGCAAATAAATAAATACATTGATAAATCTCCCAAATTTCCAAATTAATAACCAACTTAAACATGTCATAATCCTTCCTGGAATTAATACATCATAATTTCCGTCAATATTAAATTCTTGACCCTTTATTTAAATCAATGTTTATCCTCGAATTTTTTTTTTTAAATCCTCGATGGTTTTATTTATGTATTTATTCCCATCAAATTTAAATTCCTTATATCATATAATCATGAACTACTCCATATTGTTATTTCACAATAAATTCTTCAAAGATTCTATAAATAGCATATCCCTAAAAATCTTCAAAAATAAGTCAAATCACATTCTTATCACAATATTCTCTAAAATTTTAAGTTTATAACGAAATACAAGAATTTAATATTCAACCCTCTAATTGAACTCTATTCAATGCATATTTCAAAAAATTTAATCTCGTCCCAAATTTGAATTTAACACTAATCCATTGGTGTTCTTATCCCTCGAATTTTTTTTTTTTTTTTTCATAATATGCAACGATGTAATACTTATGGAACCTCCAATACAATATTCAAAATATAAGTTCTCAACTTGCAGTCCAACAAATATATCGATGGCCTTCTTAAATTTCTCAAATTCAATGATAAATTCAATCATTTCATAATTTTCTAAAAATCAATGATTTAACAAAACTTCAATTACGCCATATCAAAATTCCAACTCTTTATTTAATTTAATATTTTTCCTTAAAATTTTGTCACCTTGTCTCTCTTTGTCAAGTCATAACCTCTTTGTTAATCTTTATTACAGTTAATCCTCAACAATCAAAGTCTAAGAGAATTCTACCTACACTCATACAACATGCAACCTAAAGGGATTATGTATGATCATGGTGTCTTTTGCCAGGGTATTACAGTCTCTGTAACAGGGGTACTACTAACTACATTATAACAAGAAATCATGCATGCAACTATGGTACTAAGGAATCAACCAATCAATCAAGTAGATAGGAACAGAATGAAGGAAAGAACAGAACTTGTTAACACATTACCTGCAGTATCGGTCTCCTCGACCGTCATCGCAAATGCTCGCCCTGCTGGGGTGGTTCCCTTTGCGGGTGCTGAGCAACATGCGGTTCTACAGGTAGCCTAACTGGATCTCTATAATTTGGAGTCGCGCGCTGGCCGGGAAGATAAGAGGCTCGAAGACAATCCCTTACTCGATGTCCCGCAGTGCCGCAAAGCAAACAAAGTCCTAGCCTCGTTCTACAGCTCTCCCAAAGGTGACCTGGCTTCTTACAGAAGTGACAAGTTCGTTGATCCTGCTGTACAGGAACTGGTGCCGGGTACTGCTGTTGATACTGAAATGCCCTCGGTTGTCGCCGAATTGGAACTGGTGCCTGGTACTGCTGTTGATACTGAAATGCCCTCGGCTGCCACTGGCCAGGATACTGCTGGGCAACTCTCTCAACTGTCTGTAGTGCCATCTGGTGAGCGTTCTCCATGCTCTCTCTCATCAGCTCGGTTTGTGCCTGGTGCGCTTCTGCTTGCACCCTCTGAGCCTCAGCTTGAACTTGCTGAGCATCTGCTGCCATTCTCTGGGCCTCTACCATGCCTTGGATCAAGGTGAACATCTGTGCCCCATCAATGGGCAACCCTCCAGGAATCAGAGTCGGTGGAGGAGGAAGGTTGTCCGTCACAGCTGCGGCTATCTTCTGAACAGGTGGGGAAGAAGGATCCTCGAAAAGTGTAGAAACTCCCACATGTATCGGAGATGTAGGAGGAACTACGGATGTCTGTCCATCAGGTGGAGAGGTGGCAGACCCTTCTAAAGCTGGTGTTCCCGCTCTCGTAGATAGTGTCTTCGGCAACATCCTGAAGATAGATCCCAAAGAATCAATTTAGGCAAAATGCGATATCATCAAGGGAGGACAGTACAGTTCTAAAGAAGCAACATTCAAGATAAAAGATTTGAATAATCCTAGTTGATTGCACAGATCAAAGATGCATCCATGGTTGATACCTCTATCCTTATAGGTACCACAGTTCTATCATAAGCACTCTCACTGCTAGCTTCCTTACCTACTGCAATCGCTAATACTAGTTAATCTTATCACTCAATGCATATCAATTCCAATACACTATACTAAGTACTGCACTTTCTAGTACAACCCTTGATGATCACCCAAGTCAGTTTGCAGTGAATATCAATCATGCTCAAGCCAACATATCCTTACACATGCATCTTACCTACTTATCATATCTCTCCCATTATAAAATCTTATCCTCAAATAATTATTCCTCAATAACTCCTCGAATAAAATTAAAGTAAATGTATACACTTTCCTCAAGGTCAATTATTTAAATACTGAAATGAAAACTTAATCACACAAAATCCTTACAGACTTGTCTAGGTTTAATGAATCAAATCTGAATCCTCAAAAATAAAATTTTAATAACCATATTTCAACTCTTCAATTTCAAAATTTTGCAATTCATTGAAATCTTCAAAATAAAATTTTATTAACATAATATCTCAACCTCTCTAAATTTTTAAAATTTGAAATTCATTTTCAATCCTCAAAATTAAAATTAAAATCCACCCTTCGTAGTCCAATAGCCCTAATGTTAATCATTTTCACTGTCCTCATCGACATGTGTTATCAGATAATATCATAATTCAGTCTATAAATTCCTCTTAATATGAAATCAACCCTACAATGAAACCCAAAATCCTAACTTAAATACCTAATTAACAACAATCAAATCAAGTGAAACCAAAATCCTAATTTAATAACAAATCAACAACAATCAAATTCAATATCAATAAGTGAGAATGGACAGAACAAGGGAATGAATTTAAATTGGAAGTTTCAACAAGATTCTCAGGGGTCATCCCAGGAATCTCTCAAGAAATTGTGATTGAGTATTTGCTCTCGTCCTAGTATCCTATGTCCTAGATTCTATAGCAGGCACGCAGTAGTATAACAAGGATGTCACACTACTACGACATCGCACAACTCGCGAAGTCTGACCTGCATGGGCCACCACTAAAAACGTGTCACGACCCGCACCCGGTTTAGGGCACGAGTGCGTGGGTACGTCCAGCCTACGCCGCAGCATCGGCGGTAGAACGCTGTCTAGGTATTGATACTATCTAACTAATGTCACGCAAGCATCCAATCTCCATTAGGAGGCACGGATGACACAATAAGATGAACATATACTCAATTACAGGATTACAGCACGATAAGATTTCGAATAAACTAAAATTAAATACCACACAAGTCCACAAGAATAACTTAACAATATCCAAAAAATCATCAAAATGCCGGAGACAAATCCGGTACCAAAAAGTCTACTAAAAGAACTAACAAGAAATAATAACTCCGACTAGACTTTCCAGAATCACAGCTAACTACCAAGTCTGCAGCTACTCACCATAGTCCATAAAGTGTCGGACAGCGGTCCTCTAAGGCATAGTCTGGAAAAATATTTCCAGTCAGGAAGGAGCAAAGCACAATCTCAAATAACAGTTCCATTAATTGATAATGTCTATAATACAATAAAACATGTCATGCTAGCTACTGAGAAGAAAATGTAATGACAGTTTAAGAGGGACAGGCAATGTAAAGAGACAGGTAATAGGCAATTATGATATAGTCAGTGCATGTATGGAAATAAAAGAACAAGGAACAGTATCATATACGGGTGATGTAGTATATGATCTAAAATAGAGAACTGTAACTATTCTAAGTGTTTGAAATAGTAGTTTCAAAATATGATCGGCTTGGGACATGTACAGTAGCTACAGTCTGGCTAATCATACGTGGGGGTATGATTTACACCAATAATATTAATTATGCAATGGGTATTTGATCACATTTCTCACTAGCCATTTCCCCGCCCCCAACTAGTACTGTGGATCCAATCATGACACGTCACGAATACACAACATTGTCTAATATATTAAGTACAATGTCTAATAAATTATTTACAATGTCTAATATCAATGTCTAATGTAAATGTCAATGTCAATGTAAATGTCGTGTACAATATCGATACGAAAATCAAGGTAACATCTCATGACTGCAGATCCAAGCTATACTAGTCCGTGTAGCACAGTGTCAAAGATTCAGTTGTAACATTTCAAGATCATTGAACTTATAGCTATTATCAAGAATTGGAAATTATCAGAGAATGTACTTGCCTCGGTCCTTAGCTGGTATTTATGGATGTCCTGTTCCAGAGTATCCCCTGGGTAACCCAACAGTCCTATAAACATAACACAATCAAACCTCATTTGCATCAGATGCTACGCTAACACACAGTCCATAAACACTGGCCTCAGGGCCATGTCAGACAGGGCACTAGTCAGCTAGGGTCACCTAGTAGGGATAAAACACATTACCTATTTAATCATTAATACCTACCATATATATCTACCAATTAAACATACTGTTAATAATTAAACATAATACATATATATTTGTTATTCCAAAGTATACAAAATAGGTATAACTGTATGTACATAGTGGAAAGATATTTTACTTATGTGAAAATATACATCACTCATATATATAAACTAATATACATGTATGAAAATACATATATATATTTAATGAAACACACATACTATACACCAAAATACGTTTATACATATATATATATATAGGTACACATATTTATACCAAAAATATTAATTTAATATATTTTACCAATATATAATTTATACCAAAAATTACATATATGTATAGGTTTGTACATATACCAAAATATGTATACTATATACAAACAGAGAAAATACACTATACAGTTAATTATTAATAAATAATTAATATACATTTATACATTCATACCAAAAATACGTATTTGTTTTTATTTACTAGATATCTCGTATATATATAAAATAACCAATATATATATATATACAATATATATATATCAATTTAATCACATCTACTAGAATACATATATATATATATAATCATATACTATACTAAGCACATACATGTATACATTAATTTAAAATTACAATTACATATACAATTTATATGTTAATATATACATATACGTATATATATATATATATAAAGATATATATATATAAAGATATATATATATATATATAAAGATATATATATATATATATATATAAAAAGAGAGAGAGGAGAGGATTACTGTGGGGAGCCGCCGGAGTATGGCGGGCTGCCGGAGTCGTCGGCAGAGGGATGAGCCGCCGGAGCACAGGGAGTGAAGGGGGTTGGCCGCCGGGCTGGAGGGAGCACAGCCGGACGGGAAGAAGAGCAGCAGGGAGGCAGTAGGGGGTCGGGGCCGGAGTGGGTGTGTAGGCCGGGGTGCTCGCCGGCCGCCGGAGGGCTGAGCACAGGGCCGGGAAGTAGTTCGGCGGGAGACTGCAGATGCCGGCGGGGAGGTTGGCCGCCGTGCACAGGAACTGCGGGGTCGGAAGTCGAGGACGCCGGACGGAGCAGCCGTGCGGGTGGTCGGGAAGAGTTCGCCGGCCGGGGAGATCCGCCGGAGTATGAACAGTAGGGGGGAAAGTGAACAGTGTTCCCCCCCTTTTCTTCCTCTTTGAAATTTCAAATAAAAATCAATAAGAGGAAGAAGAAGAAGAAGGAAGGAGAAGAAGAGAAGAAAATAGAAGAAGAAAGGAAGAGGGAGAAGAATCCTACGTTGGGGAGAGGAGAGGAGGCTTGTGAGGGTGGTGGTTTCTAGGTTGCATAGGGATTAGGGTTTAGGATGTAGACATATCATTAAATAGGATGAGGGTTGATGAATCCAATGGTGAGGATGCACCCAATTAAATGGGTGGTCCAGATTTGTCAAGAGAAATAATTCATGGGGGATTTGAGGGTGAGAGTTAAATTAAAATATTGGATTCCCTCATTGATTAAAAATAATTAGGTGTTGGCACCTACAATCAAATAATTGCAACTTAGCCCCTTAAATTCGGGAAATTGCATAAACACATGAAATGACGAAAATTGGGCGGGCGATTCGGGGTCCGATGTTTTGTAGGGTCAGGGGGCACTGTAAGATGGGTATGGGCTGAATTTGCAGGGCACTGGAATTAATTTGGGATTTTAAAATCAGATAAAATGGTATCCTCAAATTAAATAGAAATAAATGCAAGTTGTGTTCAACAATTAATTTGGAGTACTTGGGGTCAAAATCAGATCAAGTCATCAATACCAATATTGAAGAAGACTCAGAACAGAATATTACCCTAATTTGGGCCGCACGAAAAATAGGTCAAGATGGCCTCCAATTTTTGATTGGAACGCACAACGATACAAAAATAGGAAATTAAAAATAACGTCCGCGACGATTTTTGTGCGGCTAGAAACAATGCACAAGGAGCATAATTATGAGTTGCAAAAATAGCAGAAATGAAGGCGGACATGTCTAGGGCAAGATTGTGAAATTTGTTGGAAGACAAAAGTCTGGATAGTGCTCCAAATATCGAAGCAAAGGCAATGCGCAAAATATTAAATAAAATACAGTAATTAATTACAATCTCCAATAAATAAATCTAAATTAAATAATTAAATACAAAATTCCATAATTCGGACAGGTGCTCATCTACTGGCTTCTAGGTCTAGTCTGCTGGCTAAACTAAAATAATAAACACTGCATATAATTATATATTTAATTACACATCGTACAAAATTATTTAAATCAAATACACTATCATGCAATTAATTAATTGTAAATAACATAATATTAAATATTGTAAAAATTCGAAAATACCCCTATTTTTGGAATGTGGTAGTGACATTACTTTAGTTGTTTAATGATGTAATTGACAAGTATAATTAGTATTTGTAATGTATTGGGAGATTTGACACTTTGCTTGGGCGCATATCATGGGTATCCTAACCATGCACTCAAGGTGTTCGATGATGTGACTATTGGTGTGTATTGAGTACACTAGTATATATGTCACGTCCCAATCTCCCGCAAGCTCAATGGTCATTGCTGAACATGAATCACCATGTTACAGCGCTCCCGCAGTACAATAGTTCTCATCGGGATATGATATCGTACGAGCCTAGAGTTACGCTCGTACAAGGCGATGTTGTCAAACACCAAAGTTATCATAGAAATGACCAAGTTGTAGAAAAAGTCAAGTATTGTGTACCAAGCACACATCAGAGTATACGCAGCGAAGCTTTCGATAGGGTCCAAATGAAATACCACAAAGGCGATGCCGCAAAGGCTAATATAATACTCTGGCTCTTTCTCTAGCCCACAAAGGTACTTTTCGTTCATACATTATGTCCCGTATATCCAAGCAGAGCCACTACACCTGCATACCTGAAATAATGCTCATAAATGTGAGTCAGTACACAGCCGTACTGGTGAGGGGGTAACCCACTCGTCTAAGCTGATACTAAGTAAAATAGTGAATGCAAATAGTTAAATGGTGAGCTTTATAGTTGAATCCTAGATTCGTTTCATGGCATGGGGTATGACATGTCAAAGAAAGCTGTAAATCAAGTTAAGCATGCAAGCATTCAACTCAAGCCAATCGACAAGCAATATATATAAAACTCGAAGGAAACTAGCATGCAACCCGTCCTACTCAAACCCAAGCAATACGAGAACCTATCGAACCATTTTCAAGCCTCAATATCCATCCTCAATCCAAACCATAATCCAATCTCGATATGCACACCCTTGCCGAGGCAAGGTGGCCATCGCCTACAGGAAAAGAACAAACCAAACCAATATAAAGCAAACCAATTCTTATCTATATGAAGTCACTGGCCAAGCCATAAAGGATATTGATCGGACTGATCAAGTGCAGTTCTACTCGAAACAGCGCTAAGTCGCGAGTCCACCAGAATCACATTAAACTGCAGGCATCGTGCCCGAGGCACGTTGCCAAGTTGTCTCCCCCATGGCCGAACGGTCCCGGTGTTCCGGAGCCTTCCCGTTCGAGGAGACCATACCCCGTGAAACACAGGTTATCCGTGACATGCAGACACCAAGTAGGTATGACGAGAGGATTGAACATTCTTGCCCCACCAAGCGATCCTAGACTCATCTAACAAAAATCCAACCAAAAATCCATAACCATTCTTCCAACATATAGCCGAAGGCACAAATCTTAAATTATTCCCATAGGCATAATGCCGCTTCTCGACACAATAATCCAATTGGTGCAACACCCCTCGCTCAAAACATTCCCATGGCACAATACTCCAACAGTGGCACAATGCCCTCGCCGATGTAGTTGTTCGGTTTCGAACAACAACTGCATGCTTTGCTTGACAAAGCACCCAAGTGAAACTCATGCACGTGTGCATGCTCGCTCGCCCGAATTCTCGATGATCCAACTAAGATGTATATCATTCCAACTGTCCAAGCATAATTTTAATCATTTCTCTAACCGCCCCAAATATAATCCAACTCTAGCTCCAACTACCCAACGCGAAAACCAATTCAAGCCACAATCTTATCCAAGCAAATGATGTACACTCTATGTACGCCACAGTGTAGTAATTTTTAAGTTCCAGTCCAAGCGTTCAAGCCTTTACGTGTGTTCCATATTATTTGGCATAAAGGAGTATAGGAGAAGGGACGGAGCCCACTCACAATATTTGATTCTGTTAATCATCATGTCCTGCCGATACGGCCGATCCGTTGAACCCGTCGTCCGATACAAAGCACAATCTACTCAATTGGTATGACCGTACGAGCATACCGTGCTCTCCAAATCATTCGACCAATCAGACTAAGAAAGACTGCATTATCGCTCCAATCCAGCTATCTCAGTACTTCTCTGAATGAACATCTGATTCTATCGAACTCCGCTAGCGATCTGCACATAAAACTAACTATTGCCTCATTCAATCCGACTCAATGTAACTCACCATGCGACTGCGGGTCGTTACATAATATACCACTTAGAATTAGGTTCGTCCCCAAACCATACTAGTATCCATTCTTTACTAGCATGCCGCAATCTAACTTCATAACTCTGCTCTATGCAACTCACATTCTCTTGATCTTGATTCAATATCTCGCTTACGCTGAACGCTCACACAAATTCTATATTCTCATATCTTTCTTGCAGCTTAATATGAATTCCTTATATCGCTTAGTTTTGGATCATACACATATTTAAGGCATCCCTGAAATACATGCATTTCAGCCGAGCTTAGCCATAGCAAATTTGAGTAAGTTATAAGGGTATCTTTATGTCCGAGGTAAGGATTCCTTTTACTCCCAATTGAACCAATCCTGTCTTTCATTCCAACATATTCGCATAATCGCTATCCTCAAGTATGATAATTTCTCAGTTGACTCAATTCAGATCGTGTTCCAACTTAATTCATCCAACTATTTCTGAATCCAAGCTGGCACCATCTCCAAATATTATCTCTTGTACCGAACGATCATCTCAACTGATACTACCCCAGCTAGCAACTTACCCAAATATCAAACTTTGCCTTTTAGACCAGCTCAGCCAAACACCTTTCCTCAATCTCAATACCTCACTAGGTGAACATCTATATTAAGGTTCATGTGATCAACGAAGATCTCGCCGCCATGCCAAAGGGATAGTGTCACCACGATTTTAACGTGGACACACTCGCCATAATTCCTAGGTTGCACATGGAATAGTTCTTCGCGCTGCTTTCATTGCCTCAAAGCACAGGATATCACCATTGCCTTCTATACAAGCACGCATCCCAGACTAAGTTTCGATGTATCTTATAAATCTGAGGCACATATGTCCCTTCTAGTATTATAATAATTTTATCTGAGTGAGCCAATGCTTTAACTTCACAAGCTAGTTTCACAGTCGTCAATTCATATGAATGTTATTCCCTTTCCAGGGTACGACGAGTCAGAGGCGAAGATACCTTCAAAATTTTACGACTTCGAATCTTATTAGTTGACTTAGGCCATTCCCACCATCACTTCGATCTTCTGGCTACATCTTCAGCTGAAAGTTATCCCAAGGATCTCTCAAATCTAACACTCAGTCAATAGGCCAATCTCTAACACACACTACTCACATCTGCCCTCGACGCATTCACAAATGTGGCGCCACAAGGGTCGTTCTATGGGTCTACAATATTCATCTCTGATCTGGCTGGCAAGTCACTAGGGTCAGCTATCCCAAAGCTACGCTCGATATTTATAAGTCATCACGATGGACAGTTACTACGAACCATGCTATATCTCATCTGTAAATCCGAGCCATAATCCAACCATTCCATCCAAACAAACTTTTGAATCTGAGCACTTCATGCACTACCTCTTGACGATTTATCAACCAAACGCCGCTTAACCACTTACAGTCTTTCTATCTATCCAACCCACAATTCAAGAACTGCGCTCGTTGAAACCGTCTTCCATCAATCCGTCGTTCTGTCCTGAATCCATCAAATTTTCCGAACTTCCATGTTCGACTCTTCGCACTACCAATTGAAATAATTTCCGAAACCAAAGACTTGCTCCAATTCTTATCCGTCTATCATGTTCCATAATGCATGTCGAACTCGCTCGACAGCATAGTAATTTGCTCCAATGTTGCTCTCTCTCATTTAGCTATCGTCAAAAGTCCATCCGCCACAATTCTTGCACTCGTTCCATTCCTTAGCCTTCTTGATTTCTGTATGTTCTGATTAGTCCACACATTTTTAATAACTCGTGTATTAGTTCCAACATAAATCTCAAATCCATATTGCCTATACTTGTTGCCTCAATCCGCCTCAGTGTTGTAAGTGTTAACTTCCAATCTGACTTAACTTCAACTAGACTTGCCTCATGTCCATTTGTGTCTTCCAGAGAATCCATCTACCATCGTTGCACTATTTTGCCAAATTTTATTTCTGCTAAACCCGAGTCAAGCTTTCGGAGCACCAATATCCAAAATACTTTAAGTTCATGCGAATCCATTGCATTGCCCTTCCAAACCAAATCATGTTTCATTGCTCAACCAATAGCTCCAATGTGTTTCCAAAATTCCTAGTCCGTGCTCGTTATTATTCAATTCACCCATCACTCATTCAAGTGTATCCTAACTATTTATTCTGATTGCTTATCTCTCTCTTCGCATTCATGAGTGCTCTATCGAACTTACAAAATAGTGCAACCGAACTCTGATATTCAGCTTTCCATCTGATTATCTCAACTTGGTTCCAATACTTTGTCTACCTAAATCCCTCAAATTTCCAAACAATCTTTTCATTGCTTGTTCTATTCTCGTCCATCTCTCAAGTCCAACGATACTTCCATTTGTACAAGTCCGTTCTCGATTTGCTCAACTCAATATTCGCTTGCTCCACTTTTTATTCTTCCCAACTCAGCCGATGTGCACCAACCAACTTATATTTTAATGCCTTGCTCACTATGTGGTATCCCATATACCACTCTGAATCAAGTCGTTACTCGCATTATGATTCCTTTGCACTAATCCAAAATCCATTCTAACCATCCCTTATGCGTGATCCTGCCATTCCCAACTTAAGACTGACACGAAACTCAGCCAATTCTTTAACCATCCAACTCTTTCCATCAATCTCGCTATGCAACTTGTGCTATATTCTATTCTCAATACTTCCAGCTATTCTCAAACCGTCTGATACTTTTGCAACATGAGCAACCCGTGCAACGATCTCTTCCAAGTAGTCTAACCAATACCCATTTGTTCTTTATATTTCTTGTACGAGCAACTCCTGCAACACAATCCTGATATTCCTAAGCCAAACTCAAACCTGCTCAACCAATGCCCTATGTGATATACCCAGCCAAAAATAAAACTTTTATCCAACACATTCGCTACATGAGCAACTCATGCAACGATCCATTCTTAATCCAATGCTTCTACTCATAATATACCGCATAACTAATATCGTCTGCTAACCAACTGATCCACTGATGTAATCATAAACTCCCCGGATGACAAGCCAAGTCAACCAAAGCAATGACACACCTCTCAACGTGCTACACAAATGCAACAACGCCACCCAACTTGCTGTACGAATGCAACAACGTCTAACGATGCTAAGCGATCTATCGAAACCCAACAAAAACAACGCAATAAAGCACAACATGCAGCCACAACTAGCAATATATAGACTTATTGTATGAAACATCCAATACGGTACCGAGTAGAGCCAAGAGCTAAATAACACGCGGAAGCTATTTAGAGTTTGTGATGAAACGAAGGGCCAAGTCCGAAAAAATAAACCAGGCACTCTGATACCAATATGTCATGCTCAAATCTCCCGCAAGCTCAATCGTCTCCGATGAACATGAATTACCACATTGTAGCGCTCCCGCAGGACAATCGTTCTTATCGGAATATGATATCGTACGAGCCTGGATTTGCGCTCGTACAAGGCGTTGTTGTCAAATACCAAAGTTATTATCGAAACGACCAAGTTGCAGTAAAAGTCAAATATTGTGTACCAAGCACACATCAGAGTATACGTTGCGAAGCTCTCGATATGGTCCAA
Organism: Iris macrosiphon; assembly: GCA_036927795.1. NCBI lineage: Eukaryota > Viridiplantae > Streptophyta > Magnoliopsida > Asparagales > Iridaceae > Iris > Iris macrosiphon. Next base: position 56,177,127 of record JAYESA010000016.1, read on the forward strand.
ATAAAATGCCACAAAGGCTAATATAATACTCTTGCTCTTTCTCTAGCCCACAAAGGTACTTAACGTTCATACATTATGTCTCGTATATTCAAGCAGCACCACTACACCTATGTACCTGAAATAATGCTCACAAACGTGAGTCAATATACAGCCGTACTGGTGAGCGGGATAACCCACTTGTCTAAGCCGATACTAAGTAAAATAGTGAATGCAAACAGTTAAATGGTGATCTTTCTAGTTGAATCCTAGATTCGTTTTATGGCATAGGGTATGACATGTCAAGGGAAGCTGTAAATCAAGTTAAGCATTCAACTCAAGCCAATCGACAAGTAATATATATACAACTCAAAGGAAACTAGCATACAACCCGTCCTACTCAAACCCAAGCAACACGAGAACCTATCGAACCATTTCCAAGCCTCAATATCCATCATCAATCCAAACCATAATCCAATCTCGATATGCACACCCTTGCCGAGGCAAGGTGGTCGTCGCCTACACGAAAAGTACAAACCAAACCAAAGTAAAAACAAATTAATTCTTATCTATATGATGTCACTGGCCAAGCCATAAAGGACGTTGATCGGACTGATCAAGTGTAGTTCTACTCAAAAATAGCGCTAAGTAGCGAGCCCGCCTGAATCGCATTAAACCACCGGCACCGCGATTGAGGCACGTTACAAAGTTATCTCCCCCATGGCCGAACGGTCCCGGTGCCCCGGAGCCTTCCCGTTCGAGTAGACCAAACCCCGTGCAACACAGGTTGTCCGTGACAGGCAGACACCAAGTAGGTATGACGAGAGGATCGAACATTCTCGCCCCACCAAGCGATCCTAGACTCATCCAACCAAAATCCAACCAAAATTCCATAACCATTCTTCCAACATATAGCCCAAGGCACAAATCTCAAATTATTTCCATAGGCACAATGCTGCTTCTCTACACAGTGTTCCAATTGGTGCAATACCCCTCGCTCAGAACAATCCCATGTCACAATGTTCCAACAGTGGCACAATGCCCTCGCCGATACAGTTATTCAGTTTTGAACCACAACTGCATGCTTTGCTTGACAAAGCGCCCAAGTAATACTCGTGCACGGATGCACGCTCACTCGCCCGAATTCCCGATGTTCCAACCAAGATGTATATCATTCCGACTGTCCAAGCATAATTCTAATCATTTCTCCAACCGCCCCAAAAGTAATCCAACTCTAGCTCCAACAACCCAACACGAATACCAATTCAAGCCAGAATCCTATCCCAGCTAACGACGTACACTCTATGCATGCCACAGTGTAGTAATTTCCAAGTTCCAGTCCAAGTGTTCAAGCCTTTATATTTCTTCTATATTATTAGGTATGAAAGAGTAAAGGAGAAGGGACAGAGCCGACTCATAATGTTTGATTCCGTTAATTATCCTATCTTGTCGATACGGCCGATCCCTTGAACCCGTGGTCCGATGCAAAGCACAATCTACTCTATTGGTATGACCGTGCGAGCAGATCGTGCTCTCCAAATCATCCGACCGACTAGATTAAGAAAGACGGCATTATCGCTCCAATCCAGCTATCTCAGTACTGCTCTGAACGAACATCTGATTCCATCGAACTTCGCTAGCGATCTGCACATAAAACCAACTCAATCAATACTTGTTCCCAAATCCGACAAATTAAAATGTAACCAGCTCTTGCCTCATTCAATCTGACTCAGCGTAACGCGGTTGTGGGGCGTTACAATATATATATATATATATAGTTGTATTAAGTTATGTATATATATTTTGATATGTATACATGTGTGTGAGTATGTGTATGTATATATGGGTGTGTGAGTAAGTGTCACGCCCAGTACCGGAATACGGAGGCGGACATGGCCAACTCCCCCGTACAAGGTATAGAACGTCTTACGGCGGTCATGACTGTAACTCAATAAGGGTGTGCATACTACAAGCAAGTCATTTAGGGTCACATAGAATATCAAATATCCTAATAAGTTAAATAATGACAGTAAACATAGAATATATATGACAAGGAAGTAAGGCATCCCAAATGCCCTGCCAAAATTTTTTAGAAACTAGATGTAAAAAATGAGAAGCTGACAGAGTAGCAAAAGAACATGACCATGATTAGCTGCATTCTGATTAATTATAATCATGTAGGAAACTGAATCTCCAGATTTATGTCTAACAAGTATCGATGGCTAAATGCCTAAAAGAGTAAAACTTATAATAACGATAAGGGCAGAAGAAACCCACTCGTGCCCTTCAGTGGCCATCCGTCTGGTGTGTGCCATTGTTCAGGAAAAATGTATGCTTGATCCTCGGGTGCTGACACTAAACCTGGCTATGCAAAACCAGAGGGGTTAGACCCCAAATAGCAAGTACCACAAAGAAAGCAAGAATGAAAAAACAAAACCAGTAAGAGTAAACATATATATATTCATATACATATATATATATATATATATAGTTATGTCTCTTAGTTTTGGTCCATAGCCTATCGTGACACAATAATCTAAATCTTAAACCAAACAAGAACAAGGATTAAACTATCGCACCATGATAGTCCAAGTCCCTAAACTATTTTAACAGAAGATACAATCACAAATGAGTTCAGTTATGTAATTGGCAAACCACTGGTACGGCCTACTAGGTGGAATCTGCGTTATCCCAAAGATATTATGCATATAACAGGAATCCTCAGGTTGAGCCATGTTCTAGTAGCGCTAGCCAATCCATGAATCGCCGCATAGCACATTGTATTATGCAACGATCCCTTGTAAGTCCATCATGCTAAGATCGCATAGAATACATAAGATAATATAATAATCAAATATTTAACAATATCCAAATGGGGGCCAGCCTTCACTCACCAGATAATTGAGGGTGGCTAGTTAAGCACGATCTCGAGATTATATTCCTTCCAATGCTCTACATATTTTAATTACCTAGTTAACCCTTTGGTTAGCTAGGATCAATAGTGTGGTTAGATGTTATTCTTCTTACATGTCATACCATAGTACGAGCACGCTAGATAAGAATCCACTTTGCCTTTTGATAGTATAGATTCACCCCCGCGTGATGTCACAATCAAACAATTTTTAGCCACGCTTGGTTATTGACCAACTATCATGTCCATGCTGGAGAAATCGTATTATATAACATGTCGGGTAGACGTAGGTACATATCAGTGTAAAATATGTAATGTAATCACGTAGGAATACTTAGCACGTCGTAAGTATATTGGCACGAATACCAATAGTCAAGTCAAGTTACCAATCATTGGTCACTCACATAAGTTCTAGCACATTTCAACACATAGGTCAAGTTAGGCACTTAGTCAGGTCAAACATAGGGTCACTTAGTCCTCATATAATAACATTCATTAGTATTACACATGGAATCACAAAATTCAATAAAGCATCCAAATAAAAAAATTTAATAAAATATACACATAAGGCCACATAAAAATTAGGGACACATAGAGTCAGTGCCGCATATGACAGGTGTCGCATAGGGGTCGGCCGCATAAGTCTAGGCAAAGTCCACTCCTTGGGACATGTGCCGAGTGACGTGTATTAAATACGTGTCTGTGAAGTGACTGAAGTGATGGATGCTTTGTCATAAAGTATGTCAAAGAAAATACAAAATCGTAGAAAAATGTGCAAGAATGAAGCAGAGTTATGCGTCAAAAGAGAAGAGGTGCATAGTCTACTTCCCGCATGCTCTGCTTACCGTATGCTCTGCTTGCCGCATAGATGCCTCTTGGACTTAGTGGATTTCTCATTCATTCAGCGAGTAAAACACAAGGAGTTTCGTTACTTAGGACTTTTCCATGTACTTAGCTTCGGAACACTTTGTGTAAGGTATATGCGGTATAGAGCTCAGACCGCATAACACTCATGCCGCATAATACTCTCTATTGTATATGGTGTTGGCTGCATGAGCACTTCGTATTCTCTAGAAAGTAAGTTAAGCCATGGCAAAAAATCTCCAAAAATCCAAAATTTATTTATTTCTAAAATACCATATTTTAATAGATCAAAACCAAAAAAAACTTTTGGAACCCATAAAAACCATTAACTAGAAATGTTGATCTACTAAATTTTATCCATCAAAATAGAAAACTCCAAAGATTAAAAGTGCTTAGAATCATAATATACACATATAAGACTAATAAAATGCAAGAAAAAACAAGAATTGAAATCTAAGGGTTTTTCCATGTCATGCAAGGTATACTAGCCTAGAAATGAAAGAAGTAGAAGAAATAAAAGAATGAGGGAAAAAAGAGAAGAAAGTTAGCATATATAGCTAGGGTTGAGGTTTGGACTATGGGTTCAACTCATGATCAACCAACCCAATAATTAAAACATGAGGCAAATAAACCAAAGAATTGGTCTGGTCTCTATGACATGCAACCTAATTACTATGTAATCAAGAAATAACATAAGCAGGAAAATCTATATTCCAAATATATATATCAAAAACAGGGGGTGACATCTCTACCCACCTTAGAAAAATTATGTCCTCGGAAATCAACCCCAAGGATAGCTAGAAAAATCAGAATAAACAATACACTAACTACAAGCACATCTATACATGTAATCAAATCAAGCATATAATGAAGAAAAGAAATATCACATAGCATGGATAAAAGAATCACGAGATTCAAGATACGATGGTTTAATAACAAATATACCTTCCAAGTCGAAGAGGTGTAGATACCGAGATCGAGTATTGTCCTCGCGCTTCCACGTCGACTCTCCCAATGGGTGATGACCCCAAGCAACTCGGACGAGGCGAATATTCTGACTCTTGAGCACCTGATCCCTTCAATCCAAAATGGATACAGATTGCTCCTCGTAAGACAATTCGGTACCAACGACTAATTCAGAGTGATCGAGAATATGACTCAGATCCGGAATATACCTACGTAACTGAGACACATGGAATACCTCGTGTACCTTATGTAGCAAAGGCATAAGGGCAAGATGATAAGCAACATCGCCTACCTGCTCAAGAATATCGAACGGACCGATGTATCGCGGAGTAAGCTTCCCGTGAACCCCAAATCTAATGACTCCATGGGTTGGCACAATCCTTAACAACACGTGGTTGCCGATAGAGAACTCTAAAGGCCTACGATTATGATCTTCCCAATGTCAATGTCGATGCTAATATCGATCTTGCACAACCCGAAGCTGCTCTCTAATCTTCTTGACAACTTCAACTGTTTGTGTAATCATTTCTGGGCTATAGAAGCATGAAAAATACACCGGATGGCTATACGCAGCGTATTGATCCAGAGCAGCGTAGACAGAGGCCTTCAGAGCCATCAAGCGTGCAAACAGAGCTTTCTCCGCCAAACACAGCATGAAATATAAGCTCCACATAAGGCAGTACGTCCAAACCGCTTCAGCATAAACGGGGTGCTTTATCGACTTTCGAGCATAAAACCCATCCTCTTGCAACGCAGCATTGAAGTGTATGAGAGACGCTTCGTATTCTCCGAAGTGAACCTGTCAGATCCTGCAAAGAACCTGACGTCTGGACTTCTGACAAAGGGATACTGCTCGACTACCCAGGGATACTGCTCGACTATCCAGACGATGGCAATAATAATGGCACGGCACTGGAACCCAGGCTGTCATTTACGGCCATCTCTTTTGCGTAAACTGCTTTTACGTACACGAAGGGATGCGTTGCCATGTTTTATACAGGCGGACATGAGCTGTTTACGCTCTGCAGTAGACCAACCGCTTGCCATATCAAAAGCTACACTCCGTACGGGGCTCAAGGCACGTCTCTACGCCAAATGCACAGAACGATGATAGTTGCTCGAGGCACGTCTCTACGACCAATGCACAGAGCGGTGACAGTTTCTCAAGGCACGTCTCTGCGACTGATGCACAGAAGGGCTGCAGACCTTCAAAACACGCTTCCGTATTTAATGCACAGGATGGTGGCAAATCTCGGCATTTAATGCAAGAGATTTGATTATATCTTCAAAAGTCGTAATTTTGGCTAAGACATCTCGGCTTCTACGCCCACTCGGCCTCTATGACCACTCGACTTCTCGCAAATTTTTGGCTTCTATGCCTGCTTGGCTTCTACGCCATGGTGACAGACATTGGCTTCAACGCCCACCTCTTCTACACGAGGGATACCTACCTACGTGGCTTCTATGCCGTGATCTTCGTAGCGATTATACGTGTTTTGTCCCTTAGTTGGACCCGCGTCACACGCTCAATCAAAGGATCATTTATACGTAGGCATTGGTTATTTTTACTGTCGTATAAAAGGGTACTGTACTTTCCACTCCTCGGTTTCTATACCGACGGAGTGGTCACTGTCACTAAAACTCTATAAATAGAGACCTCTAACAATGAGGGAAAAATGTCGACAAATTGGAAGGTCGGAAAATTGGTCAAGAAACTAATATCAGATCCAAGGTCTACAGATTGGGAGATCGGAAATTGGTCAAGAAAACCAATATCAGACCCAAGGTCGAACTTCCAAGAAAGATCGAACCAGAGGTCAAGAGAGAGAGAGAGAGAGAATCCGGAGCTCAGGCAAGGAGCAGGGATCGACGACTTTGGCATCGTACATCCACCCTCTTTTGCAACCTTCGAAGCTGCTTCCTGTCTTCTATGGTACTTCTTCATCATCGTGTGGTCCAAAGGCTAAAGTGATCGACTGCAGATCAGACACCTATAGCAATATTTACCCAGATTAAATAAATTGTACTCCCACATCCTCTTATAGGATCAAATTGTACAAGTTTGTTTGTAAACCAAAGAAGGCGGGTTTCGTGTAAACCCCATCTTGAATACATTTCCATTCTTTCCTTTTCCACCACAAACAAGATGGCGACTCTGCTGGGGACATCTTTCTCTTCTGATGAGGAAGTATTTGCTTAACACGATGCGGTATCTGTAGGAACCGTGAAGAAGATACTGGTCGTCCAATTCGACCAGTCTGCCTACGAAGACATGCTTCAAACCGGGGGTAGCTCTCACCCTCTCTCCGTCAAAGACAACAGGAAGCTGCGCAAGGGCTGGATGCCCAAGACATCCTCTACCATTCCTGTGGACTCTCCGATCTCTCCGACCAAGGAGGTTGTAGCATTGCTCCCTCCGTGCCTTGTACGTAAAATTCAGTCTCCTGCTACGCGTGGTACAGACAAAACTTCGGGCAAAGCCTCAGCGCTAACCCAGAAGTATCCACTGCGCTCTACGCATAGAAACCAGTCTTCCGCTATGCGCGGTACAGACAAAACTTCGAGCAAAGCCTCAGCGCCAACCCAGAAGTATCCACTGTGCTCTACGCGTAGAAACCAGTCTCCCGTTACGCGTGGTACAGACAAAACTTTGGGCAAAGCCTCAGCGCTAAACCAGAGGTATCCACTGTGTTCTACACGTAAAAACCAGTCTCCCGCTACACGCGGTATAGACAAAACTTCTGATGAGGCCTCAGCGCCAAATTGGAAATCACTCTCCATGCGCAAGACAATATCTGACCTCTACGGGAAACCAGATGAGTGCTATGATTTCCGCAAGTGGAAGCAAGCGGCAGAATACTCAACTTCGCGGCCTTTACGTCAGCGAGGGAGCAATCTGCCTACTCTCCGGATTACGTGGAAAGCCGATGGCCGATTGAGGACCTCTTCAGCTTTACGCCAGTCTGAGCAAATCTCTAAATTACGCCAGGCGAAGTCCCACGGCGTAAAGCATGCTCAGATGGCGGAAAGACACCCTCCCCGGGGATTATCCGCCACCCAGATGGCCAACCTGTTGTATACAGGTGGCATAGGGAAAACCATGGTGCCCAGTCTCCGCATGCCCACTGGTGGGAACAGAAGGAACAAGCCGTCGTCTTCTTCTTCTACTCCTCCTGACTTGCGCAAATATCTAATCCAGAAGCGTAAGGAGAGGGGACCTTCCAACACGTCTATTACGCCCCCTGGCGAGCAATGTTGTAAGATTGTGATTGACTGCTGTTGTTCTAAAGCAAAACGGTCGGTTTTTGACCGATTGAGCTACTCACTGTCTTTCCAGGAGGAAGAACCCGCACATGCATCCGTGAACATGGCTTCGCACCTACCTGGAGGAAGCTCAGGCTCGAGACGTCCGAGCCGAAGGAGAAACAACATGCTCCTCAGAGACACTGAAGATGGGGTATTCCAGAACACTCGTTCAAGGTCACAACAACTAACTTCGTACTCCTCTGATTCTGATGCTGGGGGTCGCCATTCTCTCGAATCAAATACTGAGAGTATAGAGTCGACTTCTGCAACCATCTATACGCATCCTTTGACGATGCCTAGGGAAATGGGAGTTTATGCCGTTGAAGATGAACGCGAGAAAGCTTCGCCGTCAGGAAATGCGGAATAACGCATCACTATACTGGAGACATCTCTGAAACTAATACAATCCATAATGGAGAACATGCACCAGATGATGCTAACTCATCACGCAACTGCCATGGCTCAAGCATCGGTCCCGCCAACTCAGATACATGTGGGGGTGGACTTACCACCATCCAACCCGAGCCAAGAGCCTGCTCTAGATCAAGAGTCAGCAGTTCCTCTGCTTCCTCACTCGGAGAATACATTATCTTTCGTTGGAGTTACGATACAACCAACTCTGCACTACACCGTAGTCCCGCTTCCGACTGAAAATCCGATGCAGGCAGTACTGGAGTTGAAAGCCCAGTTTGATGCCTTGAAGCACAAAGATCAGCTCAAGAAACTGGGAATCAACCAGCCTTACCCAGCGATCTGGGAAGAGGTCCCTTTCCCTCCAAGGTACAAACCTCAGACTATGGCTCTGTTCAAGGGAAAAACATCACTAAGTCAGTACATGAACTATTTTAGTATGATGATGGTGTTGCTACAAGGGAACGACGCCCTCCTCACTTGGGTGTTAAACGGCTGCCTCTCAAGAGTAGCCTATCAGTGGTACCGTAGCTTGGCGGACAACTGCATTACTTCCTTCGAAGACTTCAAAGCTTTATTCTTCACTCGATTCTACGAGGGAGGAATGGACATGTCTATGTTCTCTCTCATCGAAGTCAAGCAGAGAGAAAAGGAGGACGTTCGCACCATCGTCGAACGTTTTCGTCAGGCCACCTTACAGATGCCCCCAGGAGTCCCAGACTCTGCATTAGTAGACATTTATAGGAAGAACCTCCTTCCCGTAGTCTCGGTGTTTACAGGACCATATCAGTTCCATGATTGGCCCTCGTTCATCATCTCGGCAGTAGCCGACGAAGATAACAGTCGCAAGGCGCGCGACAATGGCATCATAATCTCCGCCTCTGACAAAGGCAAAAGGCCATCTTCCAGCAGCGACTATCCTCGCAGCTCCAAGGGAAAAGAAGCTCTGGCGGTCAATACAGCCAGACAAAAGACTGCGGCAACCGCACAGGCGAGGCCCGGGACCTCCAGGCCTGTCGAAGTCTACTCTTTCGACGACGACAATATCCCAAGTATATTCGAGTGTCTCGTCAAAAGTGGCAAGATCACCCTTCCGGAGCTAAGACGGCCCCAAGAAGTCGACAGTACTAACGACCCCAAATACTGTATCTTCCACAGATACGTGCACCACCTGACAAAGGCGTGTTACATACTGAAAAGGAAGATCCAGGGTTAATCGATGCTAAAGCCATCACTCTACACAACACCGAGAAGACGGTCACGGCCAACATGATCTCTTTGCGGTTTGGCAATCTGCCCTCCCAAGAAGTCTCGAACGGTGTCACATCCATTTCCCGGACCACGATGAACATCGTCAATCTCCCTCCGGCTAAGGGTCAAAATTATGACCAGGTACCCCTAACCACCCGGAAGGGCAAGATTATGTGGGTTCATCCGGATTTGGTGTCAGAGCTCGAGGAGGAGACTAAAGCTACTAAGGCTACATCTAGAAAGAGCTCCAAATACAAACCATGCCATATGGTCGCAACTTCTTCGCCATCAGACGAAGACGAGGTATTTGCTGTAACCCGTTCAGGGAAAGCCTACCTCAATGACTACGGAGGAAGTCAGGAAGATGCGCCGGCGGACGCTTCAGCTGCCAAACCTTCAGGACTAGACCCCGTCGTGCCAGATGCCGGTCCTTCAAAACCAACTCCGGCGGACAAGGGGAAGCAAAGAGAAGTGCACTTTGATAAACCTGTGAAAAATATTCCGAACAAAGGTTTAGAGAAGCCATACAACTTCGACATACTGGCCCAACTGGCTAATACACCAGCGAGGCTGTCCATCTTCGAGCTACTCAGGCTCTCCCAAGACACTCGTTTAGCCCTGAGTGAAGCACTGATGCAGGCGGAGGCATGCTTGACCCAGCTCAAGTCCCCCGACGAAGAACCGGTGGCATGTCCTCAATGCCACAGTGTACTGGAAGTGGTCCCAAATATCACTTTCACTCCAGATGACATGCTGTTAAAACATAACATGCATGACAGGCCCCTATATTACACCGAGTACATCGGTTCCATGGAGGTCGATCGGATTCACATAGATCCGGGATCGTCGATCAGCATCATCCCTCACAGTCTACTCAGGCCGCTGAGGATTCCTACCAGCGAATTGGCTTACACCTCCACTACAATCGTGGGTTTCAACGTCGGAAGAAGTAAGCCGTTGTAGAAAATTTGCCTAAGGATCCAGATTGGCAACCTCAGATCGGTGGCTACATGTTAAGTGATCGATTCAGAGGTGTCCTACAACATTTTGCTGGGAAGACCGTGGATCCACGACCATAACATCGTTCCTTCAACTCTACATCAATGTCTTAAATATGTAGACCCCCAAGGAACAGTACAGACGGAGGTTGTTGACCTAAACCCGTTTAAAGGAGTAGAATCCTACTATTCCGATGCCGTGTTGTACTCTCAAGACCACACGAAAGAAGGGTCAGGCGAGGCAGAAGAACACTCTGCCATACAACCGTTGTCAATCAAGGTAAAAGGACGAACCACTCGTCCGAAAGCCATGAGCCTATGGCTATTCACCTGGACAAGACCAGGTCAGGAAAAGGGAGTGATCCTCTAGTGATCACTTTGAACCAGAAGCCTCCACCCCTGGTCATCAAGCTTCGGCGAGACAGGCAGCCGACCGATGTAAATACAACCAGGAACGGAGTTCCAGATGATAATAAATATCATCTTTTCCAGTATATTGGCGCTCAAAATCCAAATCAGGAATCCACTCCCCGTGACGAGGTAGAACCCATAGCACAAAAATTCTTGGAAGTTATGAACTCCTACCGTCCGTATGTCTGGAAAGTAGCGTCATCATCCAATATCGTCACGACGTATGGACCGTATGAGGATTCTATCTTCATTGTCCCACCTACCTGCAGCAGCCAACGATCAATAGTTTTCGGCCGCATGTGCAATCAACCGGCTATCCAGGAAGATCCTTTCGATGACGATACTGGAAAAATGTAGGTTCACCGATACAACCCGCAAGCGTTGAGGATCATGCAAAACATGGGCTACGACTTGGAGCGGAAGCCAGGCCTCAACTACGGAAGAGGCAGACAAACGCAGCTGCGAGGCGACCCCCGCTATCAGCAAACTCGTTTCGGGTTAGGGTATGCCACCTCCCTTACGACTTCTAAGTCAGACGAGGATATCTTTTCCTCTTCCCAAAACGGCTCGTCGCCCTCCGACTCAACTGATGCTCTCGAACAAATACTATTAGTGAATATGGTAGTGGCAGATCCCTTTGAAGCAGATGAACAGGATCCTGAGCCGTTTGAGAATGAGTCTTGGGCCCAACAAATGGATACGCAGTGGGAATTCTGCTGCGAGCAAAGGGAACCTCCCACCAAAGACAAAGTTATCCAGGTTGATGTTGGGGTGAACTTTTGCCAAAGCCGATATTTATCAGTAACAATCTTTCCCCAGCTGAAAGGGAAGAAGTTATCCAGCTGATAAAGGAGTATATCGACGTCTTTGTATGGGATTATGAGGACATGTCGGGCCTTGACCCAAAGGTGGCTACTCACAAGCTCAACATATTGACCGATTCAAAGCCTGTGAAGCAGCACCAACGCCGGTTCCGCCCAGATATGATGGACACCATCGAAGCTGAAGTTAAGAAGTTGATAGCCTGCAGTTTCATCCGGGAAGAACAATATCCCGACTGGGTCGCCAACGTTGTCCCAGTCATGAAAAAAAAGGAAAATACGTATCTGTATCGATTACCGAGATCTGAATGTGGCCTGGCCCAAGGATCAGTTCCCTCTTCCCATCACGGACATCATGATCGACAACACCTGCGGTTTTGAACGCATATCTTTCATGGACAGATTCTCAGGATACAATCAGATCAAGATGCATCCCGAAGACGAGAAGCACACTGCCTTCCAGACCCCGTTGGGGGTATATTGCTATACGGTCATGCCCTTCGGATTGAAGAACGCCGGGGCTACATACCAACGGGCTATGAGTAACATATTTTATGAGCATTTACGCAAAATAGTAGAATGTTACGTGGACGACATAGCCGCCTCAAAGGTGATCACATTCAATACTTAAGGACGGTATTCGAGTTAATGCGCCAACATCAACTCAAGATGAACCCTACGAAGTCCTTTCTGGGTGTATCTAGTGGCAAATTCTTGGGATTTTTTATTACCGCCAAAGGCATCCAAGTGGACCCTGACAAAGTCCAGGCCATCGTAGAAATGCGACCGCCCCGCAATCTGAGGGAACTCCAGGGATTTTAAGGCCGTCTGGCTTATATCTAGAGATTCATATCCAACCTCTCGGGAAGATGTTAGCCCTTTTCGTATCTCATGAAGAAAGGTGTATCCTTCATATGGGACGAAACCTGTCAACAAGCGTTCGAAGATATCAAATGCTACCTCACCAGTCCGCCAGTCCTGGTGCCTCCCGTCATGGGAAGACCATTCTTGCTGTATGTCTGAGCGATGGATCATTTGCTAGGAGCTCTTCTCGCACAGAAGAACAATATGGGTCATGAACAGGCTATCTACTACCTCAGCAGAATAATGGTCGGAGCTGAACACCGGTATAACCCAGTGGAGAAAGAATGCTTGGCTCTGATGTTCGCTCTCCAGAAGACGCGGTACTATATCACCGGCCAGACTATTCATATCATCTCCAGGATCAACCCTCTTCGAGTACTGATGAGCAAGCCAAGTGCTCTTAATTCTTGACTCGCGACTTGGACGATGCTGTTAACACCATATGATATGGTATACGTCCCGCAGAAGTGCATCAAAGGCCAAGCGCTGGCCGACTTCCTAGCTGCTCATCCGATCCCTGAGGCCTCCAAATTATAAGAGGACATCCCTGACGAAGTTGCAGAATGTAATTCCGTAATGGAAAGTGACGCATGGTAGCTATTCTTCTACGGCGCCTCCAGGACTGGTCCCAAGGGAAACATGGTTTCAGGGGTAGGAATCGTCCTGGTCACTCCTGATAAACTCGTCATCTACCGAGCATATTCTCTTAGAGAGCCATGCTCCAACAATGTGGCAGAGTACAACGCTCTGCTAATCGGGCTCCAAATCGCCAAAGAGGTGGGGGTCGAGTCCTTGGAAGCTTTCGGTGATTCTCTACTTATAGTCAATCAAGTCAGGGGAATATATGAAGTCCGAAATCCAGACCTCATCCCCTATCACCAAGCAACGGTCGAGATAGCCATGACTTTCAAAGGGTTATTCCTAGAGCATGTACCTCGATCTCAGAATCTGGAAGATGATGTCACGTCCCGATCTCCCGCAGGCAATCGGCCGTTCCCGCTAGGCGGAATCACCCTCGCTAGCATTCCCGCGGAACGATCGCTTAACCCATCCGGGCGTGATGCCGCACGAGCGTGATCCACGCCCGTGCAAGGCCATGGTTCATTAGCTGGCGACAAGAGTTCTAAGCCACAGAGTCGCACAGATTGTCCGAGTGTAGCAGAGTCTTGAACGCATAGGCGATCGGTAACAGGTTCACTGAGTCAACAAATATAGCGGAAGCATTGAAACACAAGTTGAAGTAAAGCAACTCTTTTATTGATATGAACATGTGTTACAGGCGGCGTATAGCCGAGATTACAAGTCGCTCAAGCCTCTCTCTCTGAAACAGTAAAAGCATGCCAAGTGGCTACAACTGTGGAATGATTGTACAGGCGATGTTCAGGCGAGTTCCAATATTACGTCTAGTATATGTGCTTCAGTCCCGGATGCATCGTTGCAAGGCTTCAGAGGGAACTCCTGGCCTTAGCGCGCACGAAGGAGGCATCCGCACCGAACGAGGTTCTTTCGTACCCTGCATACAAACTGGTGGATTATCAGTACATTGATTGCACTGGTGGGGAAGCTACTCTCCCGCTTGACAAATCTAAACACGTAGTACAGGTTCCGTGCACCAACTATTAAGTTGTCTTTCTAGTTGCCTTAGGATCAGTTTCATGCAAATATTGAATAGCCTAAAGTTTCGGGCAGTGCGCCGTGCGATGTTTGAGAAAACACGGTGAGACTTACCAACTTACCATTCCTTCCCTGTCCAAGGAAAACCTTGAGGCAAACATGTAATTTCAAGCACGAAAAGTATAAGCATTCAGGAGCATAGCATATGCAAACACGAGGGTCATTTTAACATGATCGTTCAGGTGTTTAGTTATCCATAGACGCTATGCAATGACTCGCACGCGGATAGCCGCTAAGCGAGGATGACTTATCTATATGACAATTATCGCTGGCAAAGCCATAAAGGACGAGTTATAGTCACGGGATAGAAGATGCTATGTGACACAGGTAGCGAGCCCCGCCACATGCCATCTTCATCCTCAATTCCAATTGACTAATCCATATGTTTCGTCCGGATCAGATCGGTCCCAGTGCCCCGGCGATCATCCGCGAAACCTCCAAAACCTTGTGCACCAAGTTGTCCGTGACATGCAGGTCCATAGGGTTATCCATATCCATTCCATATCCATTCCAGTCCATTCCATATCCATTCCATGTTCATATCGATCACGATACAATCAATATCACATTTTCCATTATGAACATGCTTGGACATGATCCTCGTTCAAGGGTAAACTTGATGTGATCACAGTACAGTATTTATTTGCCTTGATGCATGCCCCTGGTTTGGGGATGCCTTGGTGACCTAACGGTCCCGGATACTTGCTGGTTCATACAGGCACGGAACGACTACGTAGTAGTCTCCCGGGGGTTTGGATGAAAATATGGCAACATCACAAGCAGACAAGCATGCGTTTCTAAGGAATATAATCAGCACGTTTACTCGGCCCGAAGGTAAACCGAAATTTAGATCGTTAGGGGACTTGGTATGCGAGGGTCTGAATATAAACAGTATTTCCATTTTTTTCCATGTTCTAGCAAGCAATACAAGTTGGGATTATTCCCTTAGCTAGATGCGTTGGATTTATTAGCATGCAGGGGTGATTCACCTAGCGACTAGCATGAACATTTCAGATTTTATGTGTGCTGGCTAAGCAAAGACAAGTTCACCGTAGCCACCCACCTTAGCGATGATTCGCCTCGGTAGAGCGATACGTCTGAGCGAGCCCCTGAAAGTCCAAGCCGGATTCCTATAGGGACAAGTCTGGGTATCCTTTGCTTCTTGTTCGAGGCAAAGCGGGTCGGAACAGCTGTACTATTGCCGTTTGAGACGGCAGTCCGCTTGAATGGAACGGGGTGTTACATCCTACCCAACTCAGAAAAAGTCTCGTCCTCGAGATTTACTGAGGACAAGCAGTAATCTAGGGTTGAGGCAATCCTAGACAAGTCGTTGCACTTGTTTCATTTGGATATTTACTTGCACAAGCATCGAAATCAGCATATCGCTTAGACTGGATCGTGCGCACTTTCGAAGTGCACTTCTAGCGTAAACACGTCAACCAGCTTAGTGATAGCGAAGTCTTAGCACTCGAGTTTCACCTTTTCCTAAGTCTTGGACGGTGCACTAGTTCAAGGCGTCCCTCGAATAGATGCATTCAACCAAACTTAGAGTTAGTGAAAATCGGACAAGCTACTAGCGATACTCTCAAAGGGTTCGCACAGGTTGGCATAAAGGCCACTCGCAGCATACAACCAGACAAGCAAGCATATCATTCAAAACGCATTTTGAAAGTATTTAGACTTATTGTTGGAACATCCCATCGAGGCATTGAGAGAGAGCGTGCACATAACCCACGAACGAGCTTTCGAAACAGAGATATCGAATTAAAGGCCAAAGGCGTAGAAGCCAGGCTCTGATACCAACATGTCACGCCCCGATCTCCCGCAGGCAATCGGCCGTTCCCGCTAGGCGGGAATCACCCTCGCCAGCGCTCTCGCGGAACGATCACTTAACCAATCCGGGCGAGATACCGCACGAGCGTGATCCACGCCCGTGCAAGGCCATGGTTCATTGGCTGGCGGCAAGAGTTCTAAGCCACAGAGTCGCACAGATTGTCTGAGTGTAGCGGAGTCTTGAACGCATAGGCGATCGGTAACATGTTTACTGAGTCGACAAATATAGCGGAAGCATTGAAACACAAGTTGAAGTAAAGAAACTCTTTTATTGATATGAACATGTGTTACAGGTGGCGTATAGCCGAGATTACAAGTCGCTCAAGCCTCTCTCTCTGAAATAGTAAAAGCATGACAAGTGGCAACAACTGTGGAATGATTGTACAGGCGATGTTCAGGCGAGTTCCACTATTGCCGTTTGAGACGGTAGTCCGCTTGAACGGAACGGAGTGTTACAGCTGATGCCCTAGCCAGTCTAGCTGTAAATTTAGCCACTCCTATAAGAAGATAGGATTCAGTAATCCTTCTTAACAGAGATTTATTCTGTGTGAAGAACAACTTTCACATAGAAAGCAGCTACGCTGTGAACACAGATCCCCCTAGAAGAGACTGGAGAAGTTCCTTCATAGATTTTGTCTCATACGGAATCTTGCCGGAGTACCCCAAAGAAGCAGTATCCGTCAAAAGACGATCATTACGCTTCTACTTAGAGGCATCTTCACAATGCCTATATCGCCGACCTACGACGGACTGCTATTGAGATGTCTCTCTAACGACGAAGCACAACAGATTATCCGGGAAGCTCACGACGGCGTATGCGGAGAACATCAGCCCGGTCCTAAGCTACAGGATCATATCAGGAGAATGGGCTATTACTGGCCCACTATGATCGTAGACGCGATCAACTATGCAAGACAATGCAGAGCCTGTCTGCTTCATGCAGACTTCATATATCAACCGTCTGAATATCTACATCCTACGGTTGCATCCTGGCCTTTCGAAGCATGGGGTATGGATATCATTGGTCCTATTCACCCATCTTCTTCCAGAGGTCACCAGTTCATACTGGCCATCACGGATTACTTCTCCAAATGGGCAGAGGCAATCCCTCTTGCTGAGGTAAAGGCGTCTAATATAATTAGCTTCATCAAGCATCACGTCATTTATCGCTTTGGGATTCCCCGAAGGATAATCTATGACAATGGGCCTCAGTTCATCAGCCAAGCGTTTCATCGATTTTGCGATAAAAATCGAATACATAATATTGCCTCTACGGCATATTATCCAGCTGCTAATGGTTTAGCGAAAGCTTTCAACAAAACCATTATCAAACTCTTGAAGAAGTTTGTCTCTTCAAACAAAAAAGATTGGAATGAAAAGCTGGGCGAATGCCTCTGGGCATACCGCACAACGGTACGAACACCGACAGGTTGTACCCCATTTTCACTGGTCTACGGGAGCGAAGCAGTTTTCCCCATTGAAATCCAGATCCCGTCACTCAGGATAGCCGTGACTAATGAGCTAACTCAAGAAAAGAATGACCTGTTAAGGCTCCAAGAGCTAGAAGGATTAGACGAGAAACGCCTCCAAGCTCAACAGCGCATCGCACTCTACCAAGCACGCATTTCCAAAGCTTTCAATCATAAAGTAAAGGAAAGAGTATTCAAAGTCGGCAAGCTAGTTTTAGCCGTAAGAAGGCTGATGATCCTTACTCACAGGAGTAAAGGCTAATTCCTGCCCAAGTGGGAAGGCCCTTATGTGATCGAGACAACGTTCTCAAACGACGCTTACCGGTTAGCCCAGCCTAATAGAGACCTGTTAATGGCTCCTATCAACGATAAATTCCTGAAAAGGTACTATGCTTAACCTCCCCTGCTCAAGTAGAATATAGCGAGAAAACTTAATTCTGACAAAACTACTTCCAAAATAAAACTAGTTGGGTCATATTCTATCACGTCTGTATGACCTCTGAATAGATATATCCTGCTAAAAGGTTGTCAAGAGTCTATCACATTCATACTACCTCTGATATTACTCTCGCCCAAATCTGTCATTTACATTCCGAAATAATGGGCCCATAAAGTCAAAAAATAGTCGCTTTTATTTATTCCCAAAAAGAGCAGAATTACATTCGGGAAGCAAAAAGAAGAAAGGGTACATCATTGTGGGGGAGCGGTCAGATCACGAATCAGTTGTACCAGTACAGCTATCCTCTCATCCCTGGAAACCAAGGCATCAGCGCGGGCCTGCTCCAGCCGTGCCTCGGGATTGTTCGTAAAGGACAGTTCGGCCCTTGCTCGAAGAGAGCCAGCACGGGCAGCTTTTGTGCGTTCCAGATCCCGTCGTGCTGTGCTCAGTCGACCAGTCGCTACATCTAGACCCGCCAACGACTGAGAAACCCACTGCTCTGCCAGAGCGAGTTTTTCCTTCAATTTTTGGGCCCTCGCTACGTTCCCTTCATGCTCGGATTGGCACTTAGTCTGAAGAGCAAGAGCCTCCTCCACGATAGCTTTTCTTTCATCCATCTCCAGCTTATGCGCTTTGATGGAGTCATCTAAGCTTTCCAGCTGTTTAGTAAGCCGCGCAGTCATGAGGTTATATCTGGCCTGGATCTCAGCTTCAAGGCTGCCCTGAGCCAGCTGCAAGTATTCGTTAATAGGTTGCTCCAAACCATTAACCATCGCCTCTAGGGCGTCAGCTACCCCAGAATCGTCGAACTCCCTGACCGTCCCGATCGGAAACTGAGAAGCCTTCTTCAGACGCTCGAAGTCTAGATTCTTCGCCAACACCATTGATATCAGTATTTTCAAACTGGTGTAAAAGAGGCTGGTGTATTGCTCGGTCAGCGCGACTAGATCCGATTGGACGCCAGGAGTGGCCGCGATATTACCAAGTCCCCCTCCATGAATGATTGAAGACGAGGTAGCCACAGATGCCGCCTCGGCAGGTGGTGCGACCGAATGAGGTGCGACAACGACGGTCGAAGTCATCGGCATACTCACGAGAGGCGAGGTCACGACAACGGGTTCGTCCTCCTCTTGAGGTGACGAAACCACTCCGGGAGAGCTGGCCCCCGAAGATATTTCCTCCTCGAAGTCGGGCGCCTCCGTATCATCGCCAGGAGCCCGAGCAGAGCCAGAAGGCGCTTCAACGCTGTACTCCCCGTGGACACCGTCCCCTGAGAAAAGGATAAGAAAGTTGATATCAATATGATGGTAATCTTTCTAAGAGGAGACATAAAGATGACATTTACCCGTAGCCAACGGTATATATGTCGCATCTGCAGCCCACGTAGCTAAACCACGCCTTAATGACGCAATGCGAACTGTCATACCTGGAGAAGGGGGTGGTCCCACCGATACCACCACATGCTCTACCGAGCCTTCACCAAGACGCAGTCGAGGCTCGTTAGCCGGAATCTCGCTAGGCATGCTTGCGGACACGGCAGGAGTTTCATCTATTGCTGGTCCAGGGAAAGATTCTCTAATTTGCCTCGGCCACGCAGGCGATTTTGTTCCACTATCGGAGGCGGTGGCAGCAACGGCAGACTCAGGCAGAAGTTCTCCGACATCGCCAGCAGGAACTAAGGGTCCCTTTCCGAAAGGTGAGGAACCTCCAATCAAAGAGACATCCCCAACAGGGGAGACAACAGGTTCCTCTCTAGGAGCCTCGATGCCAGGAATCCGGAGAGAACGAGCAACCGTCTTCTTCTTCCTCTTGCGAGGGGAAGTCTGCTTCGAAGCAGGAGCCCTTCGCTTCCCAGAGACTGCCAAAGCCCCCGCAGAAGGAGGCACTTCATACCTCGGCACCGACACCAGGGGCTCATCCGGAGTGACGGACCCCTCACCCTCATCGGACGAAACCGAGGGGACTTCGACTCTTCCCCCAGACTTGGTAGAAGGCACCCTACAGCTTCCCCGCATGTCAAAATCGTGATGGAAGGTGTTGATCGCCACGTAGAACTGGGCATACGAATGGAGGATGCGCAGCTCCGTGGAGAGTGTGACGACCAGCACGATAAAGATTGCTCCCGTGCAATCCATGATAAAATATCGCCATTCTCTAGCTCCATCAATAAGTCCGCCCGTGGACCTGAAGCTCGTGACGGCGTTGCCCACGTGCAGCTGATCGTACCCAAACTGCCTCGCGAACCGACTGGGCAAGTAGGGCTCGAAGAAGCAATAATCTTCGCTTCTGTACAGCAAATAGGAGGGTCTGATGCAGACCAACCAATTAAAAGCTTCCGGAGAAATATTGGTCTTCTCTCCACCTAAATCCTCAAGCCTAATACCCGACTGATTGTGATATACAAAGGGACAGTGCAGAGGAGCTTCCAGCAATGACCGAGGCTCAGCACCAACCGACAGTCTAAAACTGTGTTCACATTCCAGGGAGAGTCCTTGTAGTTCAGCAAGAAACCACCCCCCGAACTACTGCCAGGACCGGGAGACATCACCCGGGGGTTGTGGAGAATTAACCATCCTATCAAGTACAGGTATGGTAACTCTACCCAGGAAAAGCTATCACGCCGAGCTTCATCGACGAGCAGTCCATCAGTCATGGTTCTCAGGCCAGCCTGTATACGGTACACCATGGCAGGGAGCAAGCCTAGTCTTGCCCCGAACACCAGACGCACGGCAGGCCATAAGATGTTCCGGTGAATGTGGTCCGCGGACGCGATGCCGGGCACCACTACTCGATGCAGCCATATGGAAGGAAAGCCAGCCAGCCTAGCTTCCTTAGACAGAAGCCTGCGGCAGCGCCTCAAGTAACTATAGGCCTTAGTGCCTTCAGGGTACTTTCCTACCCCATCATTGAGAATCTGATTTGGAGCTTTAGCCTCCTCGATAAGATCCTCGACGACCTGGGTACTGAGCACGCCCAAACAGTTCACGGGCTCATTCTTGCCCCCCGAAACTTTCTCCGGCTTGACGGCCCTGGCCCGGTGGAAGAAGAGGTAGGACATCCACTTAGTGGTGTGAGCCAAATCAGAAGGCTCATTATAAAAAGCAGTGCATATAAAGTAGTGGCACATCAGCTCCTGATACACCTCCATAACCCGAGGGTCCGAGTCCTCCAACTCCCGGTTGGTGGGAACATACTCTTCATATGGGATGTCCCCCATCGGCAGTCTCGAGATCACTGCCATCTCATGGAGGGCCAACCCCAACTCCTCCAGTATAGTGGCGAAGGTCCCGGTGAGCAAAATATATTGCTCCATCAGTGCCAGAAATAGGTTAGCATTGGGAGGCAACCCAACACTCGTCGCACTCACAGCAGCATACAATCCGATGACCTCTAGCTCTCTCCGAAAATATTTTAAGGCCCAGTCAACTAGGCAAGTCCATCGGAGGTTTGTTGGGGTGATCTACCCATTGCACCGAGGATTCTCCTAGGGGTATACACCCCCTCGCCCCATGAAGTCGTTGCAGAAAGTCGGCAATTGGACCCGCTGGATCACTGAACTATCTTCACTCGTGACGATGCCCGGGCACAGTCCCCTGAACAGCGTCACGACGCCGGAAGGGCGGCTAACAAACGACTCCTGGTCAGCTCCTTTCAGATGAAAGATCTTCCCCGGCTTGCCATGAAGATCGGGAGTCAGCGTCCACGACATCCTCCTGGGATGTGTAGCATGGGAGAAAGCCGAGATAGGATAATCTCTCGGCATCGTTGGCAGATACAAGACCACACTCTCGGCGGAGAAAACCCAGGGTTCTCTCTTAGGCTTCGTCTGGGACTGTTTGTCAATCATGTCCCCAAAGAGAAAAATTGGCTTGATGTACTGGTCCCCGTCTATGTACGTCAGGGGCTCTCCGTTAATCATGTTCAGCAACGTCCGCTCGCCCTGAGCCGATATCAAGATCCCCTTCCTTCAGGATACTGGGGTCCGGAGATAGGAAATGTTACGTGGGACAGATTCTCCAGATAGTTTGAGTGCAGCATCCCGGTAGCGGAACCCATCACCTCGGCCAGTGGAGACTCATGCAAGTCAACTGCAAAAAGTGCAAGGAAAAAATGTTATTACAAATCTTGCAACATAAAGACCAAGAAACGACAGTCTGTGCTTTACGCCAAGACTGTACAAAATTTGGTCATTTTACGCCGAAAGTCACATCCAGAAGCGTAATTGGCGGTATACAGTCCGTGCTTTACGCCAGACTACCAAAATTCTAGTTATTATGCTGGAGGTCCCATCCACAAGCGTAAAACTAAAATTTTATAGTATACACCAAGTTTTCGGCAGTCAGAGCTTTTACGCTCAAAACAGCAAAAAAATAGAGTTTTTACGCTGGCACATTAGAAATGTGGGCGTAAAAGATGAAAACATCTCCGTGCGTCATCTTCCTCAAAGAGGCTATCAGCATAGAAGATGACCTAGCGCGATCACGTTCAACGTGTGCGAAAGATTTTTTGTCATTCTTTGTCATCCAAAGGCTCTACCTCTAAGGCCGGGTGCGCTACTCGTCGGCGGGATACTTCGCTCAGAAGAGAGTTCACCTCGCCCGACCGAAGACTCTCTCACTGGGGCAGAAGAACGAGAAGAAGAACCTATACTCTTTCCCTTAGTAGAGGGGATTTGTTTCGGCGCCATTTCTGAAAACTCGGAGTGCTCGGAAGAAGAACGAGGGGAAAAACTCAAAACAGTCGAAGGCTCTCTTTCGCAGAAGACTGATGAAAAGTTTTTTCCTCAAAAGCTTGGGATATATATAGAGTTCGAGTCGACTCCTCGAAACCCCAACCAAAATCTCACAATTAATATTTGGTTATGATTGGGTACTACGTCAGCCCACTACTCTCGAAAGGCGGACAGTCAGCAAATTCGAAGAGTTTTTCGTGCAAAAACAGGTCAACGGTTCCTACGCTAAGGAGCTTTCTACGCTCGACAGCAACAGATCTACGGTTTTACGCTCGCAAGCTACAAGTCTATGGTTTTATGCCCGGATGCCTTTGTGCTCGGTAGCTTTTATGCTCGAAAGGCTACAAACCTACGACTTTACGCTCAGCAGATACCAAATCGATGATCTCACGCTCGGTGGCTTTTAGTTTACGCTCGGAGGTAACGGTCCACAACCTTACGCCCGAAAGATTCCTTTTATTCACAGGCTATAAATCTACAGTTCTACGCTGAGGAGCTTTCTACATTCGACAGCAACAGATCTACTGTTTTACACACGCAAGCTACAAGTCTATAGTTTTATGCCCGGATGCCTTTGTGCTCGGCAGATTTTATGCTCGAGAGGCTACAAACCTAGAATTTTACGCTCAGCAGATACCAAATCGATGATCTCATGCTCGGTGGCTTTCTACGCTCAATAGGCTACGAACTCAGGATTTTCAGCTTATCTATATTACGGATCTCTGACTTTCCGCATATCCGAACAGCTCCCAAGGCGGTCGATTATAGGAGTTCACACAGTAGATACTCCTTCTTGACCTCAAAATATCCCAAGTACCTAAAACATATAGAGTTTAAACATTGAGAAATTACTCTTCTCGGGTCAATTAGAGGTTCATCCAGACTCCAGTCTGAATATCTCGTCTATCAAGATGGCAACTCTGTTTGACAGCCACTTCTCGACCCTATTCCAAGGGATTTTCAAGAAATCATTCTTAAAGACGAAGTCTGAACAAAGAATTCTGGTTACACAGAAGTAAAAACAATAGTTCAGAGCTCTACGCGGTTCCTCAGTCCTAGCAACAGGACAGTTCTAAATGTTCAAAATGCTCAACAGCGTTCTATGGACTCTTCGCTATGCGCAAAAGACTGGACCAAGCACTCTTTTTATACAGAGTCGGTGTAAAGAATCAGACGTATCGAAGCTACACATATTCAGACTTTACAGCAACGTATGGCAAGACGATCATATGCGAAGAAGAAAGACAATTTTATTAAAATCAAAATCATGATTACATATGAGGGAAATCCTGTCTACAAGGGGTTTTTCTTTATTTTTCATGGTTACATATGAAGGAAATCCCGTCTACAAAGGATTTCCTCATCTTCATTAGAAGGCCGCCCCAGAATCTGTTCTACCGGGTTCTCGCATCGGTGCAGGTCTTCCTCTTCTTCCATGGCAGTTCATCGACCACCACAGTCATGAACAAGAAGATCGATGGCGGAAGGATACAGAACTGGGCCTTCATAAATGATGCAGATCCCATGCTTCGTACGCCATGACCGATCCAGTTGAGGCTTCTTTAAGACCCAACTCGATCGAGGACAGCAGTTACAGTTTGTCTGCTCTTGTCTTCGGAGGTCTCAGGGGAAAATACACCGCTTGCAAGCTGTGTGGTCAAATACGACCCTTCCCCTCTCCCGAAGAACAGCCATATAAAGTTGCTGATTATCCCGAGCAAGGGAGGCTAAGATATCCTTCCATGATCCATCGTTGCAGTGGATACTTGCTCGAAGACACCGTCTTTTTTGGCTCCTGACACACTGGAAGAGCATGATCTCCTTCTTCCTCAGATCGACCCGACGAACTCCAGCGATCATCTCTGCGTGGTGATGGGAATATGGGGAGAACGGGTTAACCCTCCCAGCCTTTTTATAGGCGAAAGAGATCACACCGGTCCCCAATAAATCCGCCATAAAGTCAGCATCGACCGTTCTAACGCTCCATTCAGAAACATTTTGAGTTACGAGGAGCGGTTCATGCTTCATTCAAAGTGTTTCAAATTCCGAGGAATTTAAAAGCTTTGAAGGGGGTCTTGTAGAAGCATGAAAAATACGCCGGATGGCTATACGCAGCGTATTGATACAGAGCAGCGTAGACAGAGGCCTTCAAAGCCATCAAGCGTGCAAGCAGAGCTTTCTTCGTCAAACACAGCATGAAATGTAAGCTCAACCTAAGGCAGTATGTCCAAACTGCTTCAGCGTAAACGGGGTGCTTCATCAACTCCCGAGCGTAAAACCCATCCTCTTGCAATGCAACATTGAAGTGTACGAGAGACGCTTCGTATTCTTTGAAGTAAACCTTTTAGATCTTGAAATGAACCTAACGTCTGGACATCTGACAAAGGGATACTGCTCGACTACCCAGGGATACTGCTCGACTACCTAGACGACGGCTATAATGATGGAACGACACTGCGACCCAGGCTGTCATTTACCGCCATCTCCTTTGTGTAAACTGCTTTTACGTGAACGAAGGAATGCGCTGCCTTATTTTATACAGGCGGACATGAGCTGTTTACGCTCTATAGTAGACAAACTGCCTGCCACAACAAAAGCTGCACTCCGTACGGTGCTCGAGGCACGTCTCTACGTCAAATGCACAAAACGATGACAATTGCTCGAGGCACGTCTCTACGACCAATGCACAGAGCGGTGACAGTTTCTCAAGGCACGTCTCTGCGACTGATGCATAGAAGGGCTGCAGACCTTCAAAACACGCTTTCGCATTTAATGCACAGGATGGTGGCAAATCTCGGCATTTAATGCAAGAGATTTGATTATATCTACAAAAGCCATAATTTTGACAAAGACGTCCACATCAGCACTCTGGTACGGTACGCAGCGACTTCTACGCCCATTCAGTTCTGGTGCTCACTCGGCTTCTACGCCCACTCGGCCTCTATGACCACTCGGCTTTTACGCCTATTTTCGGCTTCTATGCCTGCTTGGCTTCTACGCCATAGTGACAGACATTAGCTTCTATGCCCACCTCTTCTATACGAGGGATACCTACCTACGTGGCTTCTATGCCGTGATCTTCGTAGCGATTATACGTGTTTTGTCCCTTAGTTGGACCCGCGTCACACGCTCATTCAAAGGATCATCTATACGCAGGCATTGGTTATTTTAACCGTCGTGTAAAAGAGTGCTGTACTTTCCACTCCTCGGTTTCTATACCGACGGAGTGGTCACTGTCACTAAAACTCTATAAATAGAGACCTCTATCAATAAGGGAAAAAGGTCGACAAATTGGAAGGTCGGAAAATTGGTCAAGAAACCAATATCAGATCCAAGGTCTACAGATTGGGAGATCGGAAATTCGTCAAGAAAACCATTATCAGACCCAAGGTCGAACTTCCAAGAAAGATCGAACCAGAGGTCAAGAGAGAGAGAGAGAGAATCCGGAGCTCAGGCAAGGAACAGGGATCGACGACTTTGGCATCGTATATCCACCCTCTTTTGCAACCTTCGAAGCTGCTTCCTGTCTTCTACGGCACTTCTTCATCATCGTGTGGTCCAAGGGCTAAAGTGATCGACTGCAGATCAGACACCTATAGCAATATTTACCTAGATTAAATAAATTGTACTCCCACATCCTCGTATAGGATCAAATTGTACAAGTTTGTTTGTAAACAAAAGAAGGCGGGTTTCGTGTAAATCCCATCTTGAATACATTTTCATTCTTTTGTTTTCCACCACAAACATGGGCCCAATAGTTTTCTTTCAATGATTTCATCCCATGCCAATGGTGACCTGCACTTTCTTTCGTATAAGGCCTCAAAGGGAGTCACCTAAATGCTTGCTTGATAACTGTTATCGTATGAGAATTCAATGAGATAAAGGTGATTTTTCTAAGACCCTCTAAAATCTAAAGTACAAGCCTGCAACATATTCTCCAATGTCTGGATGGTTTTTTCTGATTGCCGTCTGTATAAGGATGATAGGTAGTACTGAACCTCAACTTGGTGCCTATACTCTGATGCAGGATCTTTCAAAATAAGAAGTGAATCGGGTATCTCGATCCAAAAATATGCTTACTTGAATCCCGTGTTGCTTCACTATTTGTCGCATGTACATCTCTGCCAACTGTTCTGTAGACTATCCTACTCAAAAAGGAATAAAGTGAGCCACTTACTTGAGATGGTCCACTATCACCCAAATTGTATCTTAACTAGTCGAGGATCTAGGTAAACCAGTTAGAAAGTCCATTGTGATATGATTCCACTTCCACTCCGGAATAGGAAGCAGCTGTAATAATCCTGCTGGTCTTTGCTGGTCGGCCTTCACTTGCTGATATACCAAACATCGAGAAATAAATCATGCTATCTTCCTCTTCATCTGGTTCTACCAGAAATTTTGCTTGATATCTTGATACATCTTGGTACCGAGATAAATTGAATACTAAGAATTATGCGCCTAGGTCATGACTTATTGTCGGTTACCTCCGCTTGGTACACAGAGACAATTTCCAAATCTAAGAGTTCCATCTTCATGAATCGTCAACTCCTTCCTTAGACCAGACTCTCATTATGTCTGAAGTTTCTGAACTTTCAGGTTCTCTGTCTGAGCTGCCTTAATTCTCTTAACCAAGGTAGACTGAATCTTTAAACTTTCCAACACCCCTACGTCTTAATGAAGTACTACCTCTATACCTATCTCTTGAAGATCTTCTAAGATATGTTGCTACAATGTCAACATAAATGCACAACCCCTCATGTTGAGAACATCTGCTACCACAATCGCTTTTCCTGGATGGTACTGGCGCTCCATATAGTAATCCTTCAATTGTTCTAACCATTTCCTTTGCCTTATGTTTAAGCCCTTCTGGGTGTACACATACTTTAGTCTTTTGTGATCCATAAATATGTCCACTCAATCACCATACAAGTAGTGCCTCCACGGCTTAAGTGAAAACACCACTGCTGATAACTCCAAATCGTGTGTCGGATAATTCTTCTCATGATCTCAAAGCTGCTGAGATGCATAAGCTATTATCCTTCTATATTGTATCAATACACACCCTAGTCCATTGTCGGATGCATCATAATATAATATAAACCCTCTTAAACCTACTAGAAGTGTGAGAATCGGTACCAAAATTAGTCCCTTCTATAACTCTTTAAATGCAGTCCGGCACTTTGTTGACCAATAAAACTTATTCTCCTTACGTCTCAAATGGGTTAATAGTGCTAAAATCCTTTCAATGTCAGCCATAAATCTCCTATAATAGCCCGCCAAGCCCAGAAAACTATGCACCTCTAACTACTGTCTTCGAAACAGGCCAACGTTCAACAGCCTCAAACTTCTTTGGAACTATTGCCACTCCTTCTTTTGAGATGATATAACCCAAGAATGATACGTGATCCAACCAAAACTCACACTTGCTATGCTTTGCGTATAATTGATGTTCCCTTAAAATCTGTAAGATCTTTTAGAGATGCTCTTCGTGCTCCTCCTTATTTCTGGAATAGACTATAATGTCACCTATAAAAACCACTATGAATTGATCTATATACGGCATAAAAATACGGTTCATCAAATCCACAAATATCGTCGGAGCATTAGTCAGTCCGAATGGCATAACTAAGAATTTATAATGTCCATATCATGATATAAATGATGTCTTGTGTATGTCTTGCTCCTGAACTCTTACTTAATGATACCCTTTATGGAGGTCATTCTTGGAAAAATCTTAGCTTTGCTTAATTGATCAAATAAATTATTTATCCTTGGTAATGGGTTCGTGTTCTTTACTGTTACTATAATCAATTGCCTATAGTCGACGCACAATCTTGTTGACCCATTATTAGTATTTACTAGAAGCAATGGCACTCCCCATGGTGATCCACTGGTTCGGATGAACATTTTTCTTTCAATTCTTCTCCGTATTTGTACAACTTGTCTAGTTCTGATGGTGCCATCTGCTGAACCTTACAAGATATTGGTCCTACTCCGGGAATCAACTCTATACAAAACTCTACATCTCTTACTAGGGGTAACCTTGAAAGTTTTTCTAGGAAGACATCTAGAAACTCCGTGACTATCTCTGAAAGTTGTTCTTCTACTATTGCTAACACTGTGATCACCTCTTCCTGTTGATCTCTCACAGATTTATCAAAGATAAAGTTTTTTGTACCTGAGATACTAAATAATACCCTATCCTTATGTTAATCTATTGTAGCATAACTTTCTCTCAGCCAGTCCATGCCTAAGATAATGTCAAAGTTACCAATAGGGAACTCGATCAACTATGCTGGTAGTGGACGTTCACACACTATGACTGAAAATGCTATACATACTCTACTAACTTGAAGGAGCCCATTACCAGTGAGTATATTCAAACTCTCTGGCAATGTCTCTAATTCCAATCCAATGCGTGTAACAAATCATGCAGATATAAATGAATGGGATGCACCATAATCAAACAATTCTACAGCAGGAAAATATGCGACAGGGATATTGTCACACCCGTTCCCAGATTTGGTATTCTTGAATTTGTGATATTAAAATATTTACTGTAGATTCATGTTGTGTTTTACATATTGCCTTCTGTAATTATATTATATTATATTTAATTATATTTCTGTTTATTGAGGGAGACTGCCCGAGACCAATAGTGGACTCCTTGGCAATTGCCATGAACCCATACTATGACCCGTATGCAGGATGGATACTTGATCTGGTTCACTTTTTGAACCACTAGGATTATTTTGTATGGTTAGAATTGCATGATGATTAGTCATGACTAGAATACCCTTTTTCCCTCTTACGTATATATACTCCTCTTTCTCACTCCTCTCTTTCATTTTTAAATTTCTTTCCTTTACTTCTTCTTTTCTCTTCCTTCTTCCATCAAGAGCTCCAAACCAAAACCCTAAGCCCTAGCCCAAGACTTGGTTCTAGGAAGAGATTTGTTAGACAACCAAGGCAAGTACATCTTGCTCAAAATGGTGAAGCCATAATTTTTTTGTATTTTTATATTTATGTAGTAATAAAAATATGTTTCATGGAAAATATTCTCCTTGATTCTCATTAGTTTTAGTCCTTGGAGTTTTTGGTTTTGATGAACAATTTTGAGTAGATCTGAGTTTTAAAGTTAGAGTTTTTTATGGGTTCAAAAGTTTTTCTTGGTTTTGATCTGGTAAAATACGATATTTTAGAAAAATAGTTTTTGTTGTTGATGGAGAACTTTATTTCGAGCATTTTAGCTTTTGGTTCACTTGATTCAGAGTTGAAATAAAGTTTTTATGAAGAAACAAATTTTTGGTTTTTTGAGCTTTTCTGCCATGGCTGAACTTGCTGTCTAGAGAAGACGATGTGCTCATAAGGCCAGCACCATATGCCGTAGAGAGTGCTATACGGCCTTAGTGCTATGCGACCTTACCTATGTGTCGCATATACCATCCAACATGCGTCCATCTTGTTGGATGCATGGCTGATCATTACATAAAGTATTCTGAAGTTAAGTGCTTGGAAAAGTCTAAGTGACAGAACTACTTGTGTTTCACTTGCTGAACGAATGAGAAATTTGCTAAGTCCAAGAGACATCTATGTGGCAAGCAGAGTATACGGCAAACAAAGCATGCGACAAGCAGATCATGTGACAAATTGACTTATGCGGCCTGATCTTATGCGGCCTTTTCTCTTTTAACGCATAACTCTGCTTCGTCTTTGCATATTTTTTTATAATTTTATCTTTTCTCTAACACTTTTTGACTTATTACATCTATCACTTCAGTCACTTCACTGACAAGCATTTAATGCACACCACTTGGCACTTGTCTGAAGGAGTAGACTTTGCCTTGAACTATGCGGCCAGACTCCTATATGGTATCGATCTCTGTGTGGTATCGACCCCTATGCGGTACCGACCCATATACGGCCTTGACTTATGCGGCAATGATCCCATGCATCCCTTGTTCTTATACGGTCCCATGTGCATGGTTTATTTTTTTGCTTAGTTGGATATTTTATTGGATTTTGTGATTCTATGTGTGTTATAAATAATTGTAAATGCATGAGAACTATGTGACCATGTGTTGTACCTGACTATATGCTTAACCCGACTATGAGTAGAAATAGACAATGCGACCAAGTGACTATGACCACCTATGTGCCTGACTCAATCCATGTGTTGCTATGTGCTATAACTAATATGATTTAACAATAATTGGTGACTTGACTCAACTATTGGTATCCATGCTGATACACATACTACATGTTATGTGTTCCTACGTGCTAAGTGTTCCTACGTGATTATGTTACATATTTTATCGAGGTGTACCAACATGTAATTCGATATATGATATAATACGATTCCTCTAGCATGGACATAATAGTTGATTAATAATCAAGCATGGCTAGGACTTGTGTTGATTGTTGCATCATGCTAGGATAAATCCAAATAAAACTGCCAATTGATAAAGTGAATTCGTATCTAGCGTGCCCGTAATAGGGTACAATATGTAAGCGGAATAACATGTGACCACGTCATGTGATTCCAGATAACCATAGGGTTAACTAGGTAATAAAAATATGTAGAGCATTGGGAGAGATTTAATCCTGAGATCGTGCTTAACTAGCACCGTTAATCATATGGGGAGTAAAGGATGGCCCCATGGATATTGTTTAAGTCCTCATTAGTGGATGGCAATATCCGATTACTATATTGTACTATATGTTCTATGCAATCTTTGTACGGTGGCCTTCCGATGGACCTGTGTATACTACTATGTGCTATGCAATAATTTATTGATCGGCTAGCCCCTGCTAGAATATGGCTTGGCCTGAGGATTCCAACATTATTTTATTCTGCTGAGATAACTCAAACTCCACATAAAAAGCCGTAGGATTGATTGGACGATTTAAAATAGTATGTGCTGGTAATATAGGGACATGAACTATTATGGCACGACGGTTTAACCCTTGTTCTTGTTTAATTGTAGGGTTGCGCCGATGTGTCATAATAGTTCTTATACCGAAGCTATATATTATACTTATATCTTAGCTTGTATTATGGAAAGTGTGTTCTTAATTATACTGATGTGTTGTATTATCGTAGTGTTCATAATTGGTGAGTCGTACCCTGTCTCGGCATAGTGCGATACCTCTTATCCTTGTTTGGCTGTAGAGGTCTCCCACTACTCCGATGAAAGGTCATACGCTTGTAGTTATGGCATGGATTAATATTTTATATACTTATTGTTTTTTATTCACTTGTGCTCCTTTATGGTACTTGCCATCATGGCTTTAATCCGCTGGTTTTGTTTGGCCAGGTTTAGTAGCAGAGCCTGAGGATCCTGTCATGTATTTGATCGATGGTAAAAACCAGGAGGATGTCTGTCGAGGAACTTGAGTGGATTTTTTCTGCCCCACTATAAGTATTATTTTGTATGACCTTTTGGCGTTTAGCTGACGGCACTTGTTAGCCGATTTATCTGGACATTAGTTGCTTTACATGATTGAATATTATTCACACCGCGGCTGACTTACAATTATGTACTCTTGACACAATACTAGTTTATCATTCTGGATAACTAGTTTTATGATTATTCTCAAAGAGCGTAAGGGATGCCTAACTTATTTATCTTACATGTTCATTCTTATTAGTTCTTGGTTGATAATAGAGATATATATGTTCTTGACCCTAGGTGACATGATTGTAGTATGCACCACCTTGTCTAGTTTCAGTCGTAACTGCCATACGATATTCTAAATCTTGTATGGGGGAGCTGGCCATGTCCGTCTCTGTATTCCGGTACTAGGGTATGACATATGTTATATGCCATAAAGTCGCCCTCTGCCAAAGCTTTCTCTAAGAAAAAGTGAATACTTGCCCTAGGCCCTGTTATGCTCCTCCATGTTGCCTCCCTTGGACACGCTGTTGTTGTGCCTAGGATAGCCCTGCTACTGGTTGTACTGTTATTGGTATATTTAAGCTTATGTCGGTAACAGATACTGAGCTAATGACCTCACTGCTATCGCTGGCCCTCTGTGTTGAACTGCCCCTGGTGCTGGTAGTATTGGTAACGGTTGGACTGGCCTTCCTGGCCTCTACATAATCAGACAATTGGCGATTCGATGATCTGGACTACCACACCTCATACATAGCCTATTGGATGCCCTACACACATCTCTAGTGTATCCTTCCAAGCCACAGTAACTACAACGGTCACTATCACATTTTCTAAGAAAGGGTATTTTAGTAATTTTTTATTTAATAAATTAATGTGCTTAATAAATAATTATTTGTGGTATTATTTAATTATTGTTAGATATTATTTATTTAATTTGGACTTGTGTTAGTGGACCTAAGTAGTTTAGTTTGGACCCATGGACCAACATGAATTAATTAGTTAGACCTAGCCCATTTAGAAAGCCCATTGTAAAGGAGATGGATTAAATTAATTAAATCATTGGACTAGAAGCTTCCTTCCTTAATTATTTCTTTATGAGAGGCCCCAAGGGATATAATAGACATTACATGATTACTTGAGGGAGAGGAATAGGGGCCGGCCTATATAAGTAGAGGGGGAAAATTCTCTCTCCTCTTTTTCATTCCAAATCTAGATCTAGAATTTTCCACTACCAAATTTCCTTCATTCTTACTTCATTTTCCTACAAAATTCATTTCAATTCCTTTTCAAATCATCATTAGAGACTTGAGAAGCAAGGATCTAGAAGGAGGAAGCAAGGATCTACAAAGAGGAGCAAGGATCTACAATTTGGAAGAAATTTTATCTCAATTGGAGGTTTCATTGGGAATCCATCTCCCAATAGGTACAATTCAATTTTTCTCCTTAAAATAGCTTCTAAATCTAAGATTTAACCACGAAAAATCAACCCATATGAATATACTACCCATAGGATTTGGTTTTGTGTCCATAGGAGGCCTATTGAGAAAGTTATGGTACTTTTTGTGTCAATTTTGGTGGAATTTCGAGATTGACATTTGTTGTGTGTGTCAATTGATCCTATAGATCAATTTGACACATGTTTATGTGATTGGGGCTAGTGTCATGTCCACAATTAGGTACATGTAGGTCGTATCCTAACAATTTGGTGATACGTGTTGTTTTGGGGGTTTTCCCTCCGACGCGGAACTTTGTACATGTCGTATTTTTACACGGACACATAGATATATATTTGACACTTCGTATTGTTCATAAATATTATTTGTGACTTGCTTGTGTCCTTCGGGGTGCAATTGGATGTGTGGTGGACTCGTGGCGCATGCATATCCTAAATCTAGTGGGATACGGTGTGATACTCTACATTTGTTGTTGTTTATGTGTAGATCTAATTAATTGTGCTTTAATTCTTAAATTATAATTGTGTAGATATATATAGATATTATATATGTATTATAGTATATTTATTATAGTGTTTATTGTATTATAGATCTATGTATTATATATGTATTAATAGAATATACATTATGTAGCTTTCTTCTACATGCATTAATATATATATTATAATATATCTTAGGGATGTAAATATATGTATATGTTTTTATATAATATATGTGTATGTTTAATTAAGTAATTAGATTATTTATAGTTATTATATGATTATTTATATATATATATGTGTGGGTGTATATTTATTACATATGTTGTATGTGTGTGTTGTTGCTATATTATATATACTAGTATATACGCACGTGCGTTGCACGTATTTCATATTACTTGAAAAATAATAATAGTTTATTAAAAGAACAAACGACAATTTCTTAATTTTATTATAGGTGAAAATATAATAGGCAAGAGCATGAAAGTTAGAAGAAATTAAATAACGGGAATAGGAAATGTTTCTCTTATCTCTTGGGCTCATGTGCCTACTTTGCATGCATGCTTTATTAACTTTTATTTTATTCTCCAAACTACCTACTTTGCATGCATGTATATCTTTGTTTTATTAACTATCATTCCCTAAGTTGCCTTATGCATGCATACATATATTTAATAAGTATTTAATTACTTTTTTAATTACTTAGATATTCTTATCAAAGTTAATACATATTGAAATGTAATGAAGGGTATTTTTGGAACAAAAAACTTTCACGGTGAAGCCTAGTTTTGGCATTATATAGTAGAATAGATAGATATATATATATATATTTATATTTAATTATGTGATATATTTATATATATATATATTATATATATATGTTTTATATATATATTATATATATATATTTCATAGGTTTTCAGCGATGGAGTTTTGGCGACAGCAGTCGCTGTCGGAGAACAGCAACAGCAGCTGTAGCTAAGAGGCGGCGCCATTAATGACAGCAGCCGCTGTCATTAATGAGGGACAGCAGCAGCGGGAAATATAGCAGCAGTGACAGCAGGATCGGTGACTGTTGAAAACCGTCACCAAAGCAGCAGCAACAGTGCAGATTTAACAACAGCAGCGACGGTGGCTTCGGTGACAGCCCGAACTATCACTGAAAGTCTGGTTTCAGAGTATCAGTGTTTTTTGACACGGTTTTCAGTGACAGTTAGGCAGATTATTATATATTTGTGTTTATAATCTTATATTTATATATATATATGTATTGATATTGAGATAATATACTATTATTGCTATATTTCTTATTTGTATAATATTAGTATATATTTATGTATTATATGAGACTATTAGTATATTAAGGTATTGAGTATTACCTTGTGGAGACCAAGGTAAGTAGGATACTCAAGATACGGGATTTGGGTATCAAGATTGTGATTTTTGTTGAGATTCCAAGTTGGTTCAAAACCATGGTACCTATTTGATGTGTAAATTAATATTCTATATTATTATACATAATTGTTGGATATATATGTATTGTCATGTTTCCCTTTGAATTTACGTATCGGGAGATACGGCATCCTAATATTTTAAGATGTGGTTTTTATGACTTAGATTTTAATATCTTGACCCAAGATTTTTGTTTTAGACTTGTGCAACCTAGAAATAGATAGTTGACCTTGGTTTGACCATATTTGACCATAGTTGACTTAGAGTTAATCATAGTTGACTTTAGACTTAGAATTGACTTATTGACCTTGAAGTTGACTAGTTTAACTTTTTCTCTTTTCGGAACCTTGTATTGATGTTGTATTCCATATCTAGGTCTTCGAGGCACCGAGTCAGACATCTGTGAGACTATTCATTGGACTTCAGGCGAGTATATTCTCTGATAGTTTCTCATTTATGATATCCTCTATGTTCATTGTATCTAGTATAGATATCCATGTTCTCTTGACACTATGGTTACATTGATTGGTATATCCGAATCTCGTCATGAGATGTTATTCCTTGGTATATGGTGTATATGGTGCAAGTAATGTTTTATTGGTTATTTTGTACATGTACAGATACCGATTCTCGGGAAGACTAGCTATCTTCTTGGGGAATCTCGTGCCATAGCTTACCGTGGTTGGATCTATTATACCAGTCGGTGGTGGGGAG
The DNA here is from genome assembly GCA_036927795.1 of Iris macrosiphon. NCBI lineage: Eukaryota > Viridiplantae > Streptophyta > Magnoliopsida > Asparagales > Iridaceae > Iris > Iris macrosiphon. The sequence goes on from JAYESA010000016.1 coordinate 56,213,550, forward strand.
TATTAGTATAGTTATGTGATCAATATCCCTATTGTATCAAGTACTGATTACTGAATAGTGTTGATCATACACCGTACATATGATTAGCCAAGCCGCATTGTATCTTGCCCAAGCCGATCACATGTTAAGCTAGTACTCACTCACTTAGTCATTAGTATTCTTGTTCATTGGCATATTGTTCATTATTGTATTTATTTCCAGTATTTCCTTATTGTATATATATATCTCTTGTATCTATTATGCATCTTGTTTATCCACAGTTATTTACTGTTATATAGTTTTTATCATTGATTAGAACTGTTGCTAGAGATGTACCCTGCTCGTTTCCTGACTGGATATATTTTTCCAAATGAAACTGAGGAGTGGTACCCTACCTATTATGGACCCCAGGATGCTGTGAGTTTAGATTCTGAGACCCAAGTTCAAGAGGGACTTATCCCAACTGAAACTGTTGACCCAGGTGTTGTAGCTTCATAGTATTCTTTTGTACTGGATTTGTCTCCAGCTTATTCTATATTTCTTCTGACTCATTGATGTATTATTTTAAACTCATGAGTTGTATTGTGACTATTCTATTTTTTATCTGATTCGTGCTCATTTCTATCTTATTTCTGTGAATGAGTATATTATCTTTATTGGTGGTTCATTATATTGTTAGATAGATTATCCAGACAGCGTTCTACCGCCGATTCTACGGCGTAGACTGGGCGTTGTTTCTGACTTGTACCCTTACACCGGGTGCGGGTCGTGACATATTTTTGGTGGTGGCCCATGCAGTTCTAACTTCACAAAGTATGTGATGTCGTGGTAGTACGATAATTTAGTTGTACTACTGCGAGCCTGCAATAGGATATAGGAAATAGACTGAGATACTCAATCACATCTAGGAAAATTCTTTTGATCCAACTATTCTCCTTTAATATTGATACTTGATCTCTTAACTTGTCCTTTCCTTGATGTCTTACATCTTGTGCCATATTGATTTTTTTTTCACTTTGTCTCAGGATGCCGCCTAGGACTAGATCGCAGCAGGGAAGAGCAGTTTCTGAGAGGTATGCGACACCGCTCCGAAGAACGGGGAATCTACAAGTATATATACGTCCATACCGCTCCAAAGAACGGGGAATCTGAATAAAGGGAGTCATTGGATTCGTGGCTCCTCCGGATACTACGGATTCCAATGGGTGTATCCCATACGCCTACTAGTGGTCCTCCCCGCCCCAGTGTAGATACACAGCGAATACACGACGTGTACACCATGGTCAGAGGGGTACAAGAATTTGCCTCACCCAATTTCTATTTAAGTTCAAATAAATCCTAGTCTCTGGTTTTAATTTAATTAAACCCTAAATTGGTTGAGTTAGAATGTTGTGTTCATTGTGATATCGTACATGTTAGTATACAAAAACTAATTTTAATATTATACTTTTAGGCTTTCTTGTTAGATCTAACGAGGAGACAAGAGCAGGTTCTTAACAGCTTGGTGTTCTAAGTTTTCATATGTCGGCTCATCTTTGGATTCCTTTACTGTACATATGTAGTCTCACTTGTTATTTTTGTTGTCCATGTTACTTTTATTATATATTCACCTGTGTACCAGATTTTGTGTACTTGACTTGACAAACGTGACTTCGTAGTTTCCTAGGAGAGTGTATATTAGGCATGGTTATTACCACTCTTTCATTAGCACCTCACCTGGCTGCAATAGACACATATTTTAGGACTACGTATGCCTCACCAGATTATGGTCATTATTGCATGATTATTTGATAGCCATGATTAATATTATATTCTCTATGACATGTCACCATTTGTAGAGTTACTTTCTTGTGGCATTCCTTTATTGTACTGAAAGTTATTTCATATATTATTCCTTTCCTTCCATATATGTTAAATACTGTATAGTAGGCTTGTACCATTTGTATCTTGTTACGTCCCAATAAGGACCTCGTTGCCTTGCCAGATCTCGACGAGAAGCTATACCCCATAGTTTATGGGCCAGAAATTGAGACATGATTTGTTACTATAGAGGACCTGGAGATACTTCCATTAGAGTTACCTTGATCGTGGTAGATTTTAGTTTTAGACTTGACATCATTATCTAGTTAGCAGATGTCAAGTCTAGTATCTTTCTATTTACTGTATTTTATTTCTTATTGTACTAGGTGGATTGTTCTCCACTTGACTTATTTTATTTCGGTTGTGCTTAGGTCAATTTTTCTCCACCACTCTTTGATTTCATATTCTTTATGCTTTATCCAATATTTACTTTACTTTCTTATTTTTATTGTGGATGAAATAGATGTACCCTACTTCATGGTTATTTATATTGTGTTCTCAGTTCCATATTATAGCATAGTACAACTAGTAATGGTCCATTAAATTGGGAACCTAGCTAGATGTATTAGCTGGGCATGGTTACGTATCCTGATCTTTAGTATTTTTGGATTGGGGCATGACAATATTGCTGCATAGGAATATATTACATTAGAGTATTAGGAGTTTTGCAGCTTGTGACCATTGTTGTGCTGTTGTTCTCTCCTTAAAGTATTCTATGACTAAGGGCGCATGTTTGTATTTGGAGCATGTCTGCCTTTAGCGCGTGAACTTTGGCTGCCGTTAGCTCATGGACTTTGATTGCATTTGGCGCATGACTGCCTTTAGCGCATAGCTTTAGCTGCCCTCAGTACATTACTGGTATGGCTTATGGTTGCATTTGATGCATGGTGTAGATTTTTCCATGCTTCTACAAGACTCTCTTGAAAGTTTTTGAACTTAATTAAGTCTGAAATACTTTGAACACAATCATGGATGGTAAAGGCGAATAGGCTACTTCTGAGATATTTGGCGCATCAATTTTTGTTGGCAGAAGAGATATCGCAGTAGCTAAGTCACGCGAGAGCCGAACCATCGGCCATATAACCTGTCTTTATCTCCCGTCGAGTTGTCTTCCCTTAAACCCTGAGCTGGCATCGTCACAGCATATGTTACAAGGTTTTTAAAACACCCATTTGATTTGCTCTTCCTTTTTCCTAGGCGTGGGTTCATTCATTGAATGAAAGATTCATTCTGCAGTCTTAGTGCCCAACTACTCGGGGGAATTTAATGGCCATCATTGCCTGTAAATAGGAGCCACGAAAGAAGGAGAGAAATATTTGTCCATCACAAGATGCCTTTGAGAAAGTCAAACACAGGGAGTCCGGTCGAGCGCATTCTCGATCCTTTGCCTCTGATGATCGACCATTCGGCTGCCACTTCTGAAAGTAAAGAGAGTACTAATTGTCTCTTTTTCTTTAAAACAAAGAGGTGCTATCACATAATTTGTTTTGCATGGGGGAAGAATCGACAAGAACATGCGCAAACAAACCCACGGCTTGACGTGCATGGCTATTGTCGGAAGGCTTTGATATGATGATACACTGATATTTGGAACCCTTCACTAGGCGCATGGGTGATGCTGCCTCAGGACGCTCATAGGAAGCATGCGCTGGAAGTCTATGCGCGAACACACTCTGCATGCTTGCGGGCGTCTCTCTTGGCGGAGGCATTGTGTCGGTAATATACGTTGTGGCAGAGATGCGCATATGCATTAGATATTTAATCCATGTGCATAATGTCCCTGCGCATGTGTAACTTGCTTCTGATATTTCAGTTTCTTTTATTTTGTTGCCTTTATTGCAAGTGTTTTGAATTATGTGCGTACTTGTCATGCATGAGTTACCTTGGGTTGCCTTGATCTTGATGGATCATGGAAGAATATTATAAGTTCAGTTGTTTGCGATGATCAAACACATTACCCGAAAGATTGTCCACGGACTTCCAACCTAGCTCACTGTAGTTATTCCCCGTATATGGCCGTCGTGATTATAGGGTTGAGATTAACATCCCAACCGAGACTTCTATCGACCTTTCACACGACAGAGTTGGGTCTGTGTTTATGTGTGCTCAGCTCTGTGTTACAACCTCCCTTATTATCCATCAGTATGGATTCTTTTTCATGTATTATGGCTTGCACTGAGGAGCTTGCTGTAGCGATGACCCATAATGCGTTGAGCTGCCAGCTTTAATCCTGTTAGTACAAGAAGCAGCACAGAGGGTCCCTTTCTTATCAAATATACTCATGATCTTGAATAGCAATAATTTTTTTAAAATTTAATGTATTGCTATCATATGTACTCATAATTTTGAATATCAATAAAAAGTTTCCTTTTTCTTTTAGAACTTTTATGCTGCTGTATGTATCGTGGTTATGAATATTATACTAGAGGTAATGTGGACGTAGTATAGTATCATAACTTGTGATAAATAGACCCTATCAGAGATGATATGGACATGATAGGTTATAGCAGTTCTACGAGAAAGTCTTAACGGGCATACCATCTGCTATGGTTGGGACTTTTTGGAGCAAAACTGGTAGACATAGAAGTTTGCTTGAAGATAAGTGTGATCATGTTGAGGCATTTCTTGGAGATATAAAAATGATTCAGAGGTAATATGGACATGACTATTTTCTTCTATTCCACTGGAGAAACGAGCAGCTTATAGTTCAGAGGTAAGGTGGATGTGAACTTTTTGCCTTGGAGAATTTTTTAGGATCTGTTATCCATTACGTATTCGGGACTCCTGAGTACGGATAGCAAATTTTTCCTGCGTAGTGCGGATGTTGGCTGGGTTACATACCGGAGAAGACATAAGATACATATTTTTTTTTTGCATTCCTAACTTAGGTATAGTATTGTTTTAGGAACTTATCGTTGATCGACATCATTAGCAAGACACCATTAGGCTTAGCAAACCTATATGCGTCATTGGAGTAGACTGTCTCGACTATGAAGAGACCCACCCACTTGGCTTGGAACTTTCCTATAATCTGTAGCTCATGACCATTGGTCTTCATACCGTTAAGATGAGATCATCGACCTGGAGTGTCCTTTCCTTTACCTTTATGTTGAAGGCCCCGAAAAGTCGTGCTTGATATAGCTTGATGCGCTGCTGAGCTAAGAGGAATTTTTTATCAAGTGCCTCAAATAATTGTAGACGCCGACGATGGTTGTCTTCGACTATTAACTGGTTTATGAGAGCTATCCAGAGATAAATAATATAGGTTTCAAGGGGAAGCACAACTTCGCTTCCGTAGACCAAATAAAATGGTGTGCTGCCAGTCGTAGATCGGACCGTCATACAATAGGCCCATAGGCATTCACCAAGTTTTTTGTATAGTCATGCTTGTTGGACGAAACAAACTTTTTAAGTAGTTTGATTATCGTTTTGTTGAACACCTCTGCCAATCAATTTGTTATCAGATTATAGGCAGTCAAAACTATATTTTGGATTCAGTTTTTATCACAAAACTAAAAGAAAGTGTGGCTTATAAATTGTGGACCGTTGTCATGAATGATCCCGTGAGAGAAGTCGAAGCTTTATATGACATGATATTTTATAAAACTAATCATATTAGATATTTAATTCTATGAGAGGAACAACTTTCACCGATTTATAAGTAATCCGTGATCGCCAGGATAAATTGGTGCCCCTCACACCAAGGTGGACTAATCGGTCCGATGATGTCCATAACCCATGCTTCGAACGACCAGGATGCAACAGTCGGTTATAGAAACTCTGAGGTTTAGTGGATGAATTCAACATGGATTTGACATATTCTGTACTTATTTGTATAATCAACGTCATCTACTACAATTGTTGGCCAATAATATCCAATATGTCGAAGGCAATCCTATAGCTTAGGGTCGGGTTGGAGTACCCTGCAAATACCGTTGTGAGCTTCACGGAGTTCTTTCTTCTCTTCTGTGTCCGATAGGCATTATAGCAGGAGCCCGTCATATGAATGGCGGTACAGTATCTTAGTGGCTGTATCATAGTAGAACCGGAGGAAGCATCTTCTAATGGAAGTAGCCTTCTTTGGGTCATCTGGAAGGATTCTGTAGATGACATAGTCTATAAATAGGAGCATCCAATCTTTGATGTTGACGTCTATTTTTGTAGAGTGGCTTATACATAAGCATAAGTTGTTATTAGGGCAGACCAATTCTTGTTCGACCATTGTGACCAATTGAGGGGTATTAATCCGGGTTGCCAAGGAAGCTGCGAGATCGGCAAGAGCATCAGCCTCGATGTTTTGCAGCCGCGACACAAGTTCTATAAAGAATCTTGTGAAAGTGGAAATTATGTCGACTGCTGCTTGATGGTAGTGGAGTAAGTCCTCAGTATAGAATCATGAAAAATCAACACCATGCGCCTAAGTGATCCAGACCCATACGCCTAAGTGATCTATGCCCATGCACCTCAGTGCTCCCGCCCTATGTACCAGACGTCTAAGAGTTATCTCATTTGCCCGCAGTGCCATGCGCCACAACGTATCTTGGTGTCTCATATGCCCGTAGTGCCATACGCAACTATGCATCTTAGTGTTCCTATGTGCCCGCAGTGCCATGCGCCAGTACGCATCTTAGTGTTCCTATGTGTCCGCAGTGCCAGGCGCCACTACTCCCTCAGTATTCTTTATACGCCGAGCGACAGCAGTCCTAAGGTGCAATTACAACTATCAAAAATTAGGGCATGACACGTGTTGTTACTACCACATTTTTTAGGAAAGGGTATTTTGGTAATTTTATATTTATTTATATATTATACATATTATATAATTATTTATTATATTATTTATTTATTGTTAGATATTAGTTTATTATTTTGGACTTTTGTTAGTGGACCTAACTAGTTTAGTTTAGACTCATGGACCAACATGTATTAATTATTAGAATTTAACCCAACTAGAAAGCTCATTGATTAAGAGGATGATTAGTTTAATTAAAACCATTAGACTTGAACATTTCCTCCTTAATTATTTTTCCATGAGAGGCCCCAAGGGGTATAATGAATATTACATAGTAACTTGGGAAAGGGGCAAGGGGGCCGGCCTATTAAAAGAGGGAGAAAAAGTTTTTCTCTCCTCTTTTCATTTAAAATCTAGATCTAGAATTTTCCTCAAGCAAATTCTCCCATTAGTACATCATTTTCCTACCAAATTTTATTTCAATTACTTTCCAAATCACCATTGGAGAGTATTCGAGCAAGGATCTAGAAGGAGAAAGCAAGGATCTACAAAGAGGAACAAGGATCTACAAGTTGGAGGCCAATTTTATCATATTTGGAGGTTGCATTAGGAATCCATCTTCCAATAGGTATAATTCAGTTTTTCCCCTTTATTTTGGTTCTAAATCTGAGAATTAACCATGAGAAATCAACCTATATGTATAGGCTACCCATAGGATTTAGAATTGAGTTCATAGGAGGCATATTGAGAAAGTTATGGTACCTTTTATGTCAATTTTGGTCGAATTTCGAGATTGACATTTATTGTGTTTGTCAATTGATCCTGTAGATCAAATTAACACGTGTTTGTGCTTTTGTGGCTAGTGTCGTGTCCACAATTGGGTACATGTAGGCCGTATCCCAATAATGTGGTGATACATGTTGTTTTGGGGGGTTTTTCTCCGACGTGGGACTTTGTGCATGTCATATTTTGACACAGACACGTAGTTATATGTCTGTCTCTTCGTATTGTTCAAAAATAATATATTATACTTGCTCATGTCCTTCGGGGTAAGTTTGTTTGTGTGGTGGACTCGTATCGCAAGTGTATCATAGATCAAGTATGATATCGTTGCGATGCACTTCACGTGTTTGTTGTATTGCATTTATATACTTAATGTGCCTTGTCATAGCTAATAGTATAGTACTTATCATAAGTATATATATATATATATATATATAAATATATATATATATATATTAAGTTATATATATTATTGTGTTGTTTATATGATATGTATATATGTGAGTTAATGATATATACTATATACATAAATTATGTATGTTGTTGATAAATATATCCATAGAGAGTGATATGTATATATATATATGTATATATATATATATGTATATATATATATATATATATATGTATATATATATATATGTATATATATATATTGTAGTTGATAGATATATACGTATATAGTAGTGTGCTTGTGTGTGTGTTGTTGATTTAGAAGAAAGGGAGAGCATCGGCAGCAGCAACCCGAGCATCAGAAGCAGCAAACCGAGAGCATCAGCAGCAGCAAACTGAGCATCAGTAGTAACAAACCAAGCATCTACAGCAGCAAACGAAGATCATCAGCAGCATCAACTGAAGAGCAGAGTAGTAGCAACAAAACGAAGATCAACATCAACAGCAGCAAAATGGAGGAGATGATCAGCAGCTAGGGGGTACTATGTATCAGTAGCTTCATATAGTATTAGTCACTGTGTTAGCATAGTATCTTGGGTTTCAAATTTCAGTTGAGTTTCACTTGGGGTCGGGTATTTTGGTTAGTTAGTTTAAGGGTAAGGATTTGAGTAGTTAAGGTATTTGATATGTTATGGTTAGTAGTTAGTTAGATATATGTAGTGATATATATGTAGTACTTAGAAACGTTATATTATAGTTAGTTCCTATGATTTGATATACATATATTATAGTATTAGTTATAGTTAGTATTATTTAGGATTATATATATATATATATATATATATATATATATATATATATTATTTATATGTTAGAGTTTTGGGTTACCTCGGGATACCAAGGTATTGTGCCGATATCTAAGGTATCGAGTTTGGGTATCGATATAGGTGTGATACGCATTGGTGCAAGACCAATGTATCAAGTTTCAATTATATTGATATAGTATTATAATATTTTACTTGCATGTATCTAAAGTACTTTTTCATATAATTGAACCTGCGTATATTTGGATACGGCCTTTTGAATACCTCTTAGTATCCTAGATTTAGCTAGTATGACCTAGTTTTATAGTTTATGAACCAAATATCATTAAGATAGACTCATGCAACCTAGAAATAGGTAGTTTGACCAAGTTTGACCGGTATGACTTAGATTTGACCTAGTTTGACTATTTTGACTTAGAAAGGGCTCTTTGACCTAAAAGTTAACTAGTTTAACTTATTTTCATTCCAAAACCTTGTATTGATGTTGTATTTCCTTTCTAGGTCTTCGAGGCTTCATATCAGACATCTATGAGACTATTCACCGGACTTTAGGCTTGTACATTCTCTGATAGTTTCTCATTTATGATATCCTCTTTGTTCATTATATCTAGTATAGATATCAATGTTTCCTTGACAAGATGGTTACACAGATTGGTATATCCGGATCTCGTCATGAGATGTTATTCCTTGGTATATGGTGTATCTTGTGTAAGCCTTGTTTCATTGTTTATCTTGTACATGTACTAACACTAATTCTTGGGGAGAGTCGTTATCTTCCTGGAGAATCATGTGCCATAGTGTACCATGGTTGGATCCTCTATACCAGTCGGGGTTGGGGAGTATGTAGTGTAGATATGTGATCATACCCATCTTATATCTTGTATTATTCTTGAATAGTGTTAATCATAGATCGTACGTATGATTAGCCAGGCTATAAATCTTGTATCAAGTTCTCAAGCCGATAACATGTTAAAGCTAGTGCTCACTCACTTAGTCAATTAGTATTCTTGTTCATTGCCATTTTGTTCATTCTTGTATTTATTTACAGTATTTTTTTATTGTATATCTCTTGTATCTATTGTTACATCTTGTATATTCACATATAATTACTGTTACATAGTTTATATCATTGACTAGAACTGCTGCTAGAGATGTACTCTGCTCCTTTCTGACTGGATATATTTTTCTCAGATGACACTAAGAAGTGATATCCTACACATTACGGGACTCAAGATGTTGTGGGCTTAGATTCAGAGACCCTGGCTCAGGAGAGACTAATCCCGACTGAGACAGATGATCCAGGACTTGTAGCTTCTTAGTCATTCTCTTTTACTAGATTTATCTCCAGCTTATTTTTTAGTATTTTCTCAGACTAATTGATGTTATTATTGACTCATGAGTGTATGGTGAATATTCTATTCTTTTATCATATTCATGCTCATTTCCATCTTAGATCTGAGATTAATTATATTGATATTGTTCGTGGCTCATTATATTGTTAGATAGATTACTCAAACAATGTTCTACCGCCGATTTTGTGGCGTAGGCTGGGCGTTGTTCCCGTCTTGCATCCCTATATCGAGTGTGGGTCGTGACACATGTTATGAGTATTACGGGCATCAGGAACCCTAGATCTCGACTTGCTATGTGACAACCTTAATGCAGCATGCTCCCACAATGCTACCTCCGCGGGAAAGAGAAGGAGCGTCGAATCCTCCTCAACCCCCTTGGTCCCGGATCGTCAACAGATAAAGGAGCCGCTGCAGTTCTAGATCTCCACCGTCACACTTGTCAAGATTATTTTTGTTTGTACTTAGATCCACTTGTATAAGGATTCACTTGTACTCTTTGTCAATTCACAATAAATAAAAACTTTACACCCTTCATCTGAACCCCTTATTTTGCGATGTCGAAAAAAATGGTGACTCTACTGGGGTAGTGCTTCTTCTCCAACGTGAAGCTGAGGACGAATCCGATGTGAGCAAGTTAGGTTTGACTCAGAGGATATTGGTCATTCGCTTTGACCAACAAATATTTGAAGATATGCTAGACAAGTCGAGGTCTCCAACGAGGCCCGTACGACCTTGCAAGACTCACAAAATTTGGGACGTTAGTGCTATTGTGCTAAGCCTGAAGTCGATACCTGATACAACGTTAACCCATGCCGCATTTTCACAAGCGGTTGAACTATACTCTGCCGATAAGTCGAGCCCCTTGCCGAGGCCCGTACGACGTTGAAAAGTTCATAGGATGTGGGTTGCCAAATCCGCTATGCTAAACTCGAACTCCGCTCCAGAAGCGTGGCAAACCTTCACAGCATGTGCACACAAGGTCGGCACGCGTATTGTCTCCATCTTTGAAACTGCGCTCGAGAGGAACCGTGCTAAGTCCCACGACGCACGTATGCAACACCATCTAGGCTGGATAGGATGTACTGATCGTAGGCGCATGAAATCTTCTCCAAGCCAAGATGCCGCCAACAAGGACTCGGATAGTCCCAACATTAATTTGTTTACTATGTGCCTAAGGACGCTGGTTCAAGGAAGCCCAAAACACCCCTAGCCATTGCAGAAGCATGAAAAATACGCCAGATGACTACGCGGCATATCGGTGCAGAGCAGCATAGGCAGAGGCCCTAAGAGCCATCAAGCGTGCAACAGAGCCTTTTCTGCTAGAACAAAGCGTGAAACATAAAAGGCTCAAAAGGCCATCCGCATAAGGCAGTACGTCCAAGCCGCTTCAGCGTAAACATGGTGCTTCTTCGCCTCCAGGGCGTTAAACTCATCCCCTTTTCATACGCAGCATAGAGGTGTACAAGAGACGCTTCGTATTCTCCGAAGTAAACCTGTCAGATCCTGCAATGAACCTGTCAGAGCCTGCAAAGAACCTGACGTCTGGACTTCTAGCAAAGGGATACGGCTCGACTACCCAAGCGACGGCTATAATGATGGCACTGCACTGCCACCCATGCTGTCAAATATCGCCATCCCCTTCGCGTAAACTGCTTTCTCAAAGCACGAGGGGATACGCTGCCTTGTTTTACACAGGAAAAATACGAGCTATTTACGTTCTGCAGTAGATAAACCGCCTGCTACGCCAAAAGCTGCACTCCGTACGAGGTTCGAGGCACGTCTCTTCGCCTAATGTATAGTGCGATGACAGTTTCTCGAGGCACGTCTCTGCGACTGATGCACAGAAAGGGTTGCAGGCCATCAAAGAAGATGCCTCCATGTTTAATGCACGGGATGATGGCAAATCTTGGCATTTAATGTGAGAGATTTGATTATATCTTCAAAAGCCATAATTCCGGCTAAGACGTCCACGTCAGCACTATGGCACGGTACGCAGCGGCTTCTACGCCCATCCAGCGATTGTGCCCCTTGGCCTTCTACGCCTGCTCGGCCCCTGTGCCCCTTCTGCTTCTATGCCTGCTCGGCCGCTGTGCCCCTTCGGCTTCTACGCATGTTCGGCCCCTGTGCCACTTCGGCTTCTACGCCTGTTCGGCCCCTGTGCCCCTTCGGCTTCTACGCCTGTTCGGCCCCTGTGCCCCTTCGGCTTCTATGCCTGTTCGGCCCCTGTGCCCCCTCGGCTTCTATGCCTGTTCGGCCTCTACGACCACTCGGCTTCTATGCCTGTTCGGCCTCTATGACCACTCGGCTTCTACGCTGTTTGGCTTCTACGCCTGTTCGGCTCCTATGTCGGTTTGATAACTATTTGGCTTCTATGCCATGGTGACAGACATTTGGCTTCTATGCCAACCTCTTCTACACGATGGATACCTACCTACGTGGCTTTTACACCGTGATCTTTGTAGCAATAGTACGCGTTGTGTCCCTTAGTTGGACCCGCGTCACACGCTCATTCAAAAGATCATCTATACGTAGGCATTGGTTACTTTAACCGTTGTGTAAAAGGATGCTGTACTTTCCACTCCTCGGTTGTTACACCGACGGAGTGGTCACTGTCACTAAAACTCTATAAATAGAGACCTCTATCAATGAGGAACAAGGTCGGGAAAATTTGTCAAGAAAGCCAATATCAGATCCGAGGTCGAAAAACTAAAAACTTGAAGATCGAACCAGGTCAACAAGAATCGGAAGATCGAACCCGAGAGAGAGAGAGAGAGAGAGAGAGGGAGAGAGGGCACCTGGAGCTCAGGCGAAGAGTTGGGATCGAAGACTTTGGCATCGTGCATCCACCCTCTCCTGCAACCTTCGAAGCTGCTTCCTGTCTTCTACGGCACTTCTTCAACATCGTGTGGTCCAAGGGCTAAAGTGATCGACTGCAGATCAGACACCTATAGCAATATCTACCCAGATTAAATAAATTGTACTCCTATATCCTCGTATAGGATCAAATTGTACAAGTTTGTTTGTAAACAAAAGAAGGCGGGTTCTGTGTAAACCCTATATTGAATACATCTTCATTCTTTCGTTTAATTCCACAAACATGATGGCAACTCTGCTGGGGACATCTTTCTTTTCTGACGAGGAAGCAATTGCTTAACACGATACGGTATCCGTGGGATCCGTGACGAAGATACTGGTCGTCTAATTCGACCAGTCTGCCTACGAAGACATGCTTCGAACCGGGGGTAGCTCTCACTCTCTCTCCGTCCAAGACAACAGGAAGCTGCACAAAGTTTGGATGCCCAAGACATCCTCTACCGTTCCTGTGGACTCTCCGATCTCTCCGACCAATGAGGTGGTAGCACCGCTCCCTCCGTGCCCTGCACGTAAAATTCAGTCTCCCGCTACACGCGGTACAGACAAAACTTCGGACAAAGCCTCAGCGCTAACCCAGAAGTATCTACTGCACTCTACGCGTAGGAACCAGTCTCCCGCTATGCGCGGTACAGACAAAACTTCGGGCAAAGCCTCAGCGCTAACCCAGAAGTATCCACTGCGCTCTACGCGCACAAACCAGTCTCCCGCTACGCACGGTACAGACCGAACTTCCGGTGATGCCTCAGCGCCAGGACAGAAGTACAAATCACGCTCCAGGCGCAAGATAATATCTGACCTCTATGAGGAACCAGATGAGCGCCGTGATTTCCGCGAAGGGAAGCAGGCAGCGAAATTCTCGACTCCTCGGCCGTTATTCCAGCGAAGGAGCAATCTGCCTACCCTCCGAATTACGCGGGAAGCCGACGGCCAACTGAGGACCTCTTCAGCCTTACGCCACTCTGAGCGAATCTCCAATTTACGCTAGGCAAAGTCCAACGATGTAAAGCAAGCTCAAGTTGCTACTCCCCCTGACCTGCACAAATACTTAATCCAGAAGCGTAAGGAGAGGGGACCTTCCAACATGTCTATTACGCCCTCTAGCGAGCAATGTTGTAATAGTCATAAAATTGTGATTGACTGTTGCTGTTCTAAAGCAAAATGGTCGGTTTTCGACCGATTGAGCTACTCTCAGTCTTTCCCGGAAGAAGAGCTCGCGTATGCGTCCGTGAACATGGCTTCTCACATACCTAGAGGAGGGCCGAGCTCAAGACGTCATCCCTCAGGGCCTCCGAGCCGAAGAAGATTCGAAGACCTCCTCAGGAACACTGAAGCTGGGGTGTTCCAAAACACCCGTACAAGGTCATAGCAACCGGCTTCGTACTCATCTGATTCCGACGCTGGGGGTCGCCAATCTCCCAGATCAGATGCTGAGAGTATAGAGTCAACTTCTGCAGCGACCTATACTTATCCTTCGAGGACGCCCAGGGAAATGGGAGTCTACGCCATTGAAGACGAATGTGAGGAAGCTTCGCCGTCAGGAAACGCGGAACAATGCATCACTATGCTGGAAACATCTCTGAAACAAATGCAATCCATAATGGAGAACATGCACCAGATGATGCTAACTCAGCACGCAACTGCCATGGCTCAAGCGTCGGTCCCGCCAACTCAGATACGTGCGGGGGTGGACTTGCCACCATCCAACCCAAGCCAAGAGCCTGCTCTAGATCAAGAGTCAGCAGTTCCTCCGCTTCCTCACTCGGTGAATATATTACCTCCCGTTGGAGTCACGATACAACCAACTCCACACTACACCATAGCCCCGCTTCCAACTGAAAATCCGATGCAGGCAGTGCGGGAGTTGAAAGCCCAGTTTGACGCCTTGAAGCACAAAGATCAGCTCAAGAAACTGGGAATCAACCAGCCTTACCCAACTATCTGGGAAGAAGTCCCTTTTCCTCCGAAGTACAAGCCTCAGACTATGGCTCTTTTAGAAGGAAAAACATCGCCAAGTCAATACATGAACTATTTCAGTATGATGACGGTGTTGCTACAAGGGAACGACGCCCTCCTCACTCGGGTGTTCAAAGGCTGCCTCTCAGGAGTAGCCTATCGGTGGTACCATAGCTTGGCGGACAACTGCATTACTTCCTTCGAAGACTTCAAAGCTTTATTCTTCACGCGATTCTACGAGGGTGGGATGGACATGTCTATGTCCTCTCTCATCGAAGTCAAACAAAGAAAAAGGAGAACGTTCGCACCTTCGTCGAACGTTTTCGTCAGGCCACCTTACAAATGCCTCCAGGAGTTCCGGACTCGGCGTTAGTAGACATTTGCAGGAAGAACCTTCTTCCCGTAGTCTAGGTGTTTACAGGACCATATCAGTTCCATGAGTGGCCTTCGTTCATCGTCTCGGCAGTGGCCGCCAAAGACAACAGTCGTAAGGCGCGCGACAATGGCATCATGATCTCCGTCTCCGATAGAGGCAAAAGGACATCTCCCAGCAGCGACCATCCTCGCAGCTCCAAGGGAAAAGAAGCACTGACAGTCAATACGTCCAGACAAAAGACGGCGGCCACGTAGACGAAGCCCGGGACTTCCAGGCCCGTCGAAGTCTACTCTTTTGACGACGATGATATCCCTAGTATATTCGAGTGTCTCGTCAAAAGCGGCAAGATCACCCTTCCGGAGCTAAGGCTGCCCCAAGAAGCCGACAGTACTGACGACCCCAAATACTGCATCTTCCACAGATACGTACACCACCCAACAAAGGCGTGTTACATACTGAAGAGGAGGATCCAGAGGTTGATCGATGCTAAGGTCATCACTCTGCACAACACCGAGAAGACGGTCACGGCCAACATGATCTCTCTACGGTTCGGTGATCTGCCTTCCCAAGAGGTCATGAACGGTGTCATGCCCATTTCCCGAGCTACGATGGACATCGTCAATCTCCCTCCATCTAGAGATCAAAATCAAGACCTAGTACCCCTGACCACCCGACAGGGTGAGATTATGTGGGTTCATCCGGATTTGGTGTCAGAGCTCGAGGAAGAGACTAAAGCTACTAAAGCTACGTCTAGAAGAAGCTCCAAGCGCAAACTATGGCACATGGTTGCAACTTCTTAGTCGTCAGACGAGGATGAGGTACTTGCTGTAACCCGTTCAGGGAAAGCCTACCTCAACGACTGTGGAGCAAGTTAGGAGGATGCACCGGCGGACGCTTCAACTGCCAAACCTTCGGGACCAGGCCCCGTCGTACCAGAGGCCAGCCCTTCAAAACCGACGCCGGTAGACAAAGGGAAGCAAAGAGAAGTGCGCTTTGATAAACCTGTGAAAAACATTCCAAATAAAGGTTTTGAGAAGCCATAAAACTTCGATATCCTGGCCTAACTGGCTAATACACCAGCCAGGCTCTCCATCTTCGAGCTACTCAGGCTCTCCCAAGACACTCGTCTAGCCTGGAGTGAAGCGCTGATACAGGCAGAGGCATGCTTGACCCAGCTCAAGTCCCCCGACGAAGAACCAGTGGCGTGTCCTTAATGCCACAGTGTGATGGAGGTGGTCCCAAATATCACCTTCACCCAAGACGACATGCTGTTAAAACATAACAAGCATGACAGGCCCCTCTATTACACTGGGTACGTCGGTTCCATGGAGGTCGATCGAATTCACATAGATTCGGGATCGTCGATCAGCACCATCCCTCACAGTCTGCTCAGACCATTGAGGATTCCTACCAGCGAACTGACTTACACCTCCACTACAATCGTGGGTTTCAACGCCGGAAAGAGTAAGCCATTGGGGAAGATTCGCCTGAGGATCCAGATTGGCAACCTCAGATCAGTGGCCACATGTTACGTGATCAATTCAGAGGTGTCCTATAATATTTTGCTGGGGAGACCGTGGATCCACGATCACAACATCGTTCCTTCAACTCTAGACCTGAGGATGGTATTCGAGTTAATGCGCCAACATCAACTCAAGATGAACCCTACGAAGTCCTTTCTGGGTGTATCTAGTGGCAAATTTCTGGGGTTTGTCATTACCGCTAAAGGCATCCAGGTGGACCCTGACAAAGTTCAGGCAATCGTGGAAATACGACCGCCCCGTAATCTGAGGGAACTCCGGGGATTTCAAGGCCGTCTGGCTTATATCCGGAGGTTCATATCTAACCTCTCGGGAAGATGTCAGCCCTTTTCGCATCTCATGAAGAAAGGTGTATCCTTCGTATGGGACAAAACCTGTCAGCAAGCATTCGGGGATATCAAACGCTACCTCACCAGTCCGCCAGTTCTGGTGCCTCCCATCATGGGAAAACCATTCTTGCCTCGGCCACGCGGGCGATTTTATTCCACTACCAGAGGCAGTGGCAGCAGTGGCAGCAATTGCAGCCTCAAGCAGGAGTTCTCCGATACCGCCAGCCGAAACTGAGGGTCCCTCTCCGAGAGGCCGGGAGTCTCCAATCAAAGAGGCATCCCCAATCGGAGAGGCAGCAAGTTCCTCTCTAGGCGCCTCTATGCCAGGAATCCGGAGAGGGCGGCCAGCCGTCTTCTTCTTCCTCTTGCGAGGGGAAGTTTGCTTCGAGACAGAAGCCCTTCGCTTCCCTGAGATCGCCAGTACCCCCGCAGGCGGAGGCACTTCGTACCTCGGCACCGACACCAGAGGCTCATCCGGAATGACGGACTCCTCACCATCGTCAGATGAAACCGAGGGGACTTCGATTCTTCCCCCAGGCTTGGAAGAAGGCACCCTGAAGCTTCCACGCATGTCAAAATCGCGATGGAGGGTATTGATCGCCACGTAGAACTGAGCATACGAATGGAGGATGCGCATCTCCGTGGAAAGGGTGGCGACCGGCACAATAAAGATTGCTCCCGTGCAGCCCGTGATGAAGTACCGCCATCCCCTGGCTCCATCAATGAGTCCGCCCCTCGACCTGAAGCTGGTAATGGCATTGTCCACGTGCAGCTGATCGTACCCAAACTGCCTGGCGAACCGACTGGGCAAGTAAGGCTCAAAGAAGCAATGATCTTCGCTTCTATACAGCAAGTGGGAGGGTCTGATGCAGACCAACCAATTAAAGGCCTCCGGAGAAAGATTGGTCTTTTCTCCGCCTAAATCCTCGAGCCTGATCCCCGACTGATTACGATATACAGAAGGGACAGTGCAGAAGAGCTTCCAACAATGGCCAAGGCACAACGTCAGCCGACAGTCCATGACTGTGTTCACGTTCCAAAGGGAGCCCTTGTAGTTCAGCAAGAAACTACCCCCCGCACTGCTACCAGGACCGGGAGACATCACCCGACGGTTGTGGAGAATTAACCATCCCATCAAATACAGGTATGGTAGTTCCACCCGGGGAAAACTCTCACGCCGAGCTTTGTCGACGAGCAGTCCGTCAGCCATGGCTCTCAGGCCAACCAGTATACGGCACACCATGGCAGAAAGCAAGCCCAGCCTTGCCCCGAACACCAGACGGACGGCGGGCAACAAGATGTTCCGATGAATACGGTCCGCGGACGCGGTGCCAGCACCACTACTTGACGCAACCATAGGGAGAGAAAGCCAGCCAGCTTGGCTTCCTCAGACAAAGGCCTGTGGCAGCGCCTCAGGTAGCTATAGGCCTTAGTGCCTTCAGGGTAATTTCCTACCCCGTCAACGAGAAAATGATCTGGAGCTTTAGCTTCCTCCATAAGATCCATAACGACCTCAGCACTGAGCACGCCAAAGTAGTTCACGGGCTCGTGCTTGTCCCCCGAAACCTTCACTGACTTGATGGCCCTGGCCCGGTAGAAGAAGAGGTAGGACATCCACTTAGTGGTGTGAGCCAAGTCAGAGGGCTCATTATAAAAAGCAGTGCATGCAAGGTAGTAGCACATCAGCTCCTGATACACCTCCACCACCCGAGGATCCGAGTCCTCCAACTCCCGGTTGGTAGGAACATACTCTTCATACGGGGTATCCCCCATCGGCAGTCTCGAGATCGCTGCCATTTCGTGGAGGGCCACCCCTAACTCCCCCAGTGGAGTGGCGAAGGTCCCGATGAGCGAAATCTATCGCTCCATCAGCGCCAGAAAGAGGTTAGGATTGGGAGGCAACCCAACACTCGTCACGCTCACGGCGGCATACAGTCCGATGACTTCCAGCTCTCTCCGAAAATGCTTCAAATCCCAGTCAACTAGGCAGGACCATAGGAGATTTGTTGGGGTAATCCACCCGTTGATTCGAGGATTCTCCTTGGGGTATACCCCCCTCGCACCATGAAGTCATTACAGAAAGTCGGCAATTGCATCGGCTGGATCGTTGAACTGTCTTCACTCGGGACGCTGCCCGGGCACAGTCCCCTGAACAACGTCACAACGCCAGTGGGACGGCTGACAAACGACCCCCGGTCGACTCCTTTCAGATGAAAGATCTTCCCCGGTTTCCCGTGAAGATCAGGAGTCAGCATCCACGACATCCTCCTGCGATGTGTGGCAAAGAAGAAAGCCGAGATGGAATAATCTCTCGGCATCGTGGGCAAATACAAGAACACGCTCTTGGCAGGGAAAACCCAGGGTTCTCTCTTGGGCTTCGTTTGGGACTGCTTGTCTATCATGTCCCAAAGAGGAAGGCCGGCTTGATGTACTGCTCCCCATCTACGTACGTTAGGGGCTCCCCGTTGATCGTGCTCAGCAGCATTCGCTCGCCTTGAGCCGATATCAAGATACTCCTCCCTTTGGGATACTGGGGTTCGGAGATAGGAAATATCACATGCGACAGATCCTCCAAGTAGTTCGAGTGCAGCATCCCAGCAGCGGATCCCATCACCTCGGCCAGCGAAGACTCCTGCAAGTCGACTGCAAAAATGCAAGGAAAACACGTCATTACGAACCTTGCAACATAAGGGCCAAGAAGCGACAGTCGGTGCTTTACGCCAAGACTGTACAAAATTTGGTCCTCCTACGCCAGGAGTCATATCCCGAAAGCAAAATTGGCGGTATATCGTCCGTGCTTTACGCCAGACTGCCAAAAATCTAATTATTACGCTGGAGGTCCCATCCAAAGCGTAAAACTAAAATTTTATAGTATACACCAAAGTCTTCGGCAGGCAGAGCTTTTACGCTCATAACTACGAAGACATGGAGTTTTTACGCTGACACATTAGAAATATGGGCGTAAAAGATGAAAACGTCTCCGTGCGTCATCTTCCTCAAATAGGCTATCAGCACAGAAGATGACCTGGCGCGGTCACGTTCAACGTGTGCGAAGGATTTTTCATAGTTCTTTGTCATTCCCAAATGGCTATACTTCTAAGGCCGGGTGCGCTACTCATCGGCAGAATGCTTCGCTCAGAGGGAAGTTCGCCTTGCTCAACCGAAGACTCCCTCGTCAGGGCAGAAGGACGAGAAGAAGAGCCTATGCTCTTTCCCTTGGTGGAGAGGATTTGTTTCGGCGCCATTTCTGGAAGCTTGGAGTGCTCGGAGAAAGAACGAGGGGAAAAAACATAAAATCAAAAGCTCTCTCTCACAGAAGACGGATAAAAAGTTTCTCTCTCCAAAGCTCGGGATATATATAGAGTTCGGATCGACTCCTCGAATCCTCAGGCGGCTCCTCGAAACCCCCAACCAAATCTCACAAATTAATATTTGGTTATGATTGGGTGCTATGTCAGCCCACTACTCTCAAAAGACGGACAGTCAGCAGATTCGAAGAGTTTTTCGCGCAAAAGCAGGTCAGCGGTTCATATGCTAAGGGGCTTTTATACGCTCGACAGCAACAGATCTAAAGTTTTACGCTCGCAAGCTACAAGTCTATGGTTTTATGCCCGAATGCCTTTGTGCTCGGTAGCTTTTATGCTCGAGAGGCCACAAACCTACGACTTTTTACGCTCAGCAGGTACCAAATCAATGATCTCACGCTCGGTGGCGCTTAGTTTACGCTCGGAGGCAACAGATCCGCAACCTCTACTTTCGGAAGATTTTATTCATTCACAGGCTACAAATCTACAGTTCTACGCTAAGGAGCTTTCTACGCTCGAAAGCAACAGATCTACTGTTCTATGCTCGCAAGCTATCAGTCTATGGTTTTTTGCCCGGATGCCTTTGTGCTCGGTAGCTTTTACGCTCGAGAGGCTACAAACCTACGACTTCACGCTTAGCAGCTCCAAATCGATAATCTCATGCTCGGTGGCTTTCTACGCTCAATAGGCCTACGAACTCAAGATTTTCAGCTCATCTACGCTACGAAAATTTGACTTTCTGCATATCCGAACTCAAGACGGTCAATTACAGGAGTTCATACAGAAGATACTCCTTCTTGGCCTCAATATATCCCAAGTACCCGAAGCATAAAAGAGTTCAAACATTAAGAAATTACTCTTCTCGGGTCAATTGGAGGTTCATCGAGACTCCAGTCTGAATATCTCATCTATCAAGATGGCAACTCGGTTAGACAGCCATTTCTCGACCCTGGTCCAGGGGATTTTTCGGGAAGTCATTCTTGAAGACGAAGTCTGAACAAAAATTCTGTTTATCAGAAGTTCTGAGCTCTACGCGGTTCCTCAGTCCTAGCAACAGGACGGTTCTAAAATGTTCAAAATGCTCTACAGTATTTTATGGACTATTAGCTATGCATAAAGGACAGGACCTAGCACTCTTTTTACAGAGTCAGCGTACAGAATCAGACTTGTTGAAGTTACACATATTCAGACTTTACAGCAACGTATGACAAGATGATCATATGAAGAAGCAAGACGATTTTATTAAAGATTAAAGTTATGATTACATATGAGGGAAATCCAATCTACAAGGGTTTTCTTTTCATTTTCATGATTACAACTTAGGGAAACTACGTCGACAGGAGGGTTTTTCCATCATCGTCTGAAGATTGCCCAGAAGCTGTTCTGACAGGTTCTCGCTGGGCTTCAATTCTTCATCCATCTTCTCCAGCAGTCAGTCGGTTGCCGCAAACTGATTGACATGGCAATGATCAACGGCGGGCGGATACAGAATTGGGCCTGCATAGATTTTGCAGATCCCATGCTCCATGCGCCGATCAAGCCGGGACAGAGCGAGTCTGTCTGACTCTCGTCACCGGAGGCGACGAGAGAAGACAACACTTGCAAGCTGTGTGGTCAAAGACGACCCTTCCTCTCTCCTGGGGCAACGCCATACAATGTTGCTGATTATCTCGAGCAAGGGAGGCTAAGATATCCTTCCATAATCCATCGTTGCAGTGGACACTTGCTCGAAGACGCCGTCTTTTTTGGCTCCTTATACGCTGGAAGAACATGATCTTCTTCTTCCTCAAATCGACCCGGTGAACTCCGACGATCATCTCTGCGTGGTGATGAAAAAGTGGGGAGAACAGGCTAACTCCTCTAGCCTTTTTATAAGTGAAAAGTGGTCACACCGGTCCCCAATAAATTTGCCATAAAGTCAGCATCGACCGTTTCAACACTCCATTCAGAAACGTTTTGAGTCACGAGGTGCGGTTCATGCTTCATTCAAAGCGTTCCAACTTTCGAGGAATTTGAAAGCTTTGAAGGGGGTCTTGTAGAAGCATGAAAAATATGCCGGATGACTACGCGGCATATCGGTGCAGAGCAGCATAGGCAGAGGCCTTAAGAGCCATCAAGCGTGCAACAGAGCCTTTTTCGCTAGAACAAAGCGTGAAACATAAAAAGCTCAAAAGGCCATCCGCGTAAGGCAGTACGTCCAAGCCGCTTCAGCATAAATAGGGTGCTTCTTCGCCTCCAGGGTGTTAAACTCATCCCCTTTTCATACGCAGCATGGAGGTGTACAAGAGACGCTTCGTATTCTCCGAAGTGAACCTGTCAGATCCTGCAATGAACCTGTCAGAGCCTGCAAAGAACCTGACGTCTGGACTTCTGGCAAAGGTATACGGCTCGACTACCCAAGCGACGGCTATAATGATGGCACTGTACTGCCACCCAGGCTGTCAAATACCGCCATCCCCTTCGCATAAACTGCTTTTTCAAAGCACGAGGGGATACGCTGCCTTGTTTTACACATGCAAAATACGAGCTGTTTACGTTCTGTAGTAGACAAACTGCCTGCTACGCCAAAAGCTGTACTCCGTACGAGGTTCGAGGCACGTCTCTTCGCCTAATGCACAGTGCGTTGACAGTTTCTCGAGGCACGTCTTTGTGACTAATGCGCAGAAAGGGTTGCAGGCCGTCAAAGAACACGCCTTCATATTTAATGCACGGGATGATGGCAAATCTCGGCATTTAATGCGAAAGATTTGATTATATCTTCAAAAACCGTAATTCCGGCTAAGACGTCCACGTCAGCACTGTGGCATGGTACACAGCGGCTTCTACGTCCATCCAGCGATTGTGCCCCTTCGGCTTCTACGCTTGCTCGGCCCCTGTGCCCCTTCGACTTCTATGCCTGCTCGGCCCCTGTGCCCCTTCGGCTTCTACGCCTGCTCGGCCCCTGTGCCCCTTCGGCTTCTACGCCTGCTCTTCCCCTGTGCCCCTTCGGCTTCTACGCCTGTTCGGCCCCTGTGCCCCTTCGGCTTCTACGCCTGTTCGGCCCCTGTGCCCCTTCGGCTTCTACGCCTGTTCGGCCCCTGTGCCCCCTCATCTTCTATGCATGTTCGGCCTCTACGACCACTCGGCTTCTATGCCTGTTCGGCCTCTACGACCACTCGGCTTCTACGCCTGTTCGGCTTCTACGCCTGTTCGGCTCCTATGCCAGTTTGATAACTATTTGGCTTCTATGCCATGGTGATAGACATTTGGCTTCTATGCCAACCTCTTCTACACGATGGATACCTACCTACGTGGCTTTTACGTCGTAATCTTTATAGCAATAGTACGCGTTGTGTCCCTTAGTTGGACCCGCGTCACACGCTCATTCAAAAGATCATCTATACGCAGGCATTGGTTACTTTAACCGTTGTGTAAAAGGGTGCTGTACTTTCCACTCCTTGGTTGTTACACCGACGGAGTGGTCACTGTCACTAAAACTCTATAAATAGAGACCTCAATCAATGAGGAACAAGGTCGAGAAAATTGGCCAAGAAAGCCAATATCAGATCCGAGGTCGAAAAACTAAAAACTTGAAGATCGAACCAGGTCAACAAGAATCGAAAGATCGAACCCGAGAGAGAGAGAGAGAGAGCACCCAGAACTCAGGCGAAGAGTAGGGATCGACGACTTTGGCATCGTGCATCCACCCTCTCCTGCAACCTTCGAAGCTGCTTCCTGTCTTCTACGATACTTCTTCAATATCGTGTGGTCCAAGGGCTAAAGTGATCAACTGCAGATCAGACACCTATAGCAATATCTACCCAGATTAAATAAATTGTACTCCCATATCCTCGTATAGGATCAAATTGTACAACTTTGTTTGTAAACAAAAGAAGACGGGTTCTGTGTAAACCCTATATTGAATACATCTTCATTCTTTCGTTTCATACCATAAACAGCCATATGCGCTCGAGGGGCTATGTCGTCGGCTCTTTAAAAGCATGAACTATTTTTTGTTACACGTGCTGCTAATGGGAGACTCTATAAGGCAAACCCAGGTGCTCATGCGTCAGAAGTGGGTCAACCCTTAGAGCCTTACCGAACCCACTTGGATGCCGAAGGTTCACTCAAACCAAGTTGGGGAACGAACATTAAAGATGATCGACCCATGTACCCAGTTTACTTGTGCGTATGAAGTGAGTCTATCTTACCTTAAGTCTTCCATCAATGATCCAGTTGTAGTCTCTTCGGAAGAACTAGGTCAGGGAGCAAACATTCCACTCTCACCTCCATGCTATCATGCCCCAGTACCAAAATATGTAGAACCAGACACATGGCAATGTCCATCTGGTATGACTCCGTAGAGTTTTCTAATTTAATGGAACAAACGAAGTGTACTTACGCTATCCATGGTCAAGTGATCAAGCTAAATATAATATTATCAACCAACTATATCTCAATCCTTAAGACATGAATAAAAGAAAGTTAAATATGACTACTAGTCTACAGCCTAATAATCATATTTTTCGAATGGACTCGAAGTAAATAGCAAGAGTCTACAAAAACTAAGCAGATACAAATAACAGGACAAAGCATATACATATACATCGAAGGATAATACCTGTATGGAACTGAGAACTCATCAACCATCCAACAAAAGATCTCTGTGTCCAACTCTGTTAACTTGGAAGGAAACCAGGTCCTCATTGGGACGTAACAATATACAAATGGTACATGCCGAAAGTAATACTGTGTAATAAATAGGGTAACATAATCATCTATGTGAATGCAAGTTGAGGACAAACATGGCACGTATGGGTAGGCGTAGGCATAGATAACTGCCATAATATCCCGTCGAATGCGGTTTCTACTAAATAAACACCAACGCTCCGAAGAACGCTGGTAGTCTGAATATATATATATATATATATATATATATATATATATATATATATATATATATATATATATATATATAAACAATCATAACTCTCCGTCGGAAGTTGCATCTAATAAATGGGTCATTTGTTTCAGTATATCTTTTATGGTCACTAATGTGTGTATCCCATATGACCAATATTTGTCCTCCCCGCCCAATGCAAATGTACAAGTCGAATACACAACGTGCATATCTCGTAACTATCATGTCCAGTCATAATTAAACTAATACTATTAAGACTACGCACTATACAGTCATGGACGTCGTACGCACCGATTGCCAGTTGAGTGCGCCAACTTGCATCATGAATAATATATAGTGCCATGGAAAGTACATGTGAAGGTCTTAGAAGATATTTGAATACCTCTACCATATTGGGTAAGTCACTAATACCTAGGTCAATGCATTAAACTACTCATTGACTTGGTTGACTACATACGAGTCATACGCAGACGCACACAACTATAAAATAATTATTCAAAGCAGAATCATATAATGATAATAACTAAAATTAGATAGTACAACAAAGTGGCAAGGTATATTAAATGAATCTCTAAGATGTAAAGACAAAGAACCTGCTCCAGAATCTACGTTCGTACGATCCCAAGATCCTAAATATATAATATTATTAAATCCGTCTCTACGTTAAGTAAACCAAACACGTACACAAGTATAACTAACGCAACATTATAGCTAGGGTTCATGAGTTACTAAGTTGCTTTCTAACCCAAAGGTACCAAGTAATCTAATGATATAGTTCTTGTACATAAGTACGTTGGTCACAATGGTACTTGTCATGAGTCAAGGTTAGCTCAACTAATCTTGAGTTTGTTTAGGCTATGATATCATGAGTTACGTGATTATTTAACCATAAGTCAAGTTTAAGGTTATTAATATCACATACTCTAATCCTCAACACATTTCTTTATATAACGTCATAAAAAACTATATGTACTATAAGACTCAGGCTAAACTAAATCTGAATTTTGGGAACATGGTATATACTTATTTTCACCATTTCATTTGTCACATAATATCTGTGCAACACAAAACTACAACTAATTACTAGCATAAATATTTAATCTTTAACATAGTTTCTTTTATAAACAATAAACTAGCTTACACAACCTAGACAAGGTGCACTACTATTTGTACAACATTTAAACAAGGTTCTAACCTATATAATCATGCATATAATACTTTAACTACATCATATATATTCTGAAATTTTAAGTAAATTGAAGTTAATATGGAGTTAAACAAGTTTTGTATGGGTTTACATAGGTTAATACTAGTGAGGAACAATTATGAACTCAAAGCTTCATATAGGCTAGCATAAGGAAAATGAAGAAGTTAATGTTATTTGTTATAAAAATTTGTATAAAAGTAGGTATAGAACCTAAAGAAAATAATTTGAACATGAATAAAAGGTTTAGTAGTAGAAGTTTGAGAACTTACCGAAGTAAAATGGAGGAGAAAATTGTTGTGTGCATAACTTGTACCAAATATGTCCAGATTTGGACTATCCTTGTTACAGCTGCTGTTGTGACTCCTCCAAGTGATCCTAACTCTTGTGGTGCCCAAGGAAGGTAGGGAGGAGATAGAGAATGAAGATAGGGGGTCTTTGATGATTTTTTAGGACTGCAAGTGGTGGTATCAAAGTGATGAAGAGGGTATAGCCTAGCATGTTTCAGCAGGGTGTGGTCTAGTTCAGAGGTTGAATAGAGGGAGTTGTTGAGGGTTTTAGGTGTTGAGTTGTAAATAAAAAGGTGGATAAGTGGGGGAGGAAGAAGTTAAAGTTGCTGTGGAGGTGGTTCCATGGTTGTAGTGGTGGTGATGTGGCCAGAAATAAGGTATTACTGGATTCGGATTCAGCATGTACACTTCTGGTAGAGGGGCTATTTTGAGGAAATTGTGGACCTTGTTTGAGGTATAGTTGTAAAGAAGAAAGGTAAAGGAGAGGTAGAAGATAAAATGAGAAGAGTTTTGGAGTGAGGGGAAATGAGATGAGAGGGCTTATGGTCGGCCAAGTGTAGGGGGAGGTGAAAGGTGTAATGGGGGAGTTAATGTTAGGGAGGTTTTGTGAGTTATGGAAGGGGAATAGATAGTGAGTGTGGGGTGTTATGTAAGGGGGAATATGTTGGATTTTTGGCTGCACATTAAAGGAATATTCACACTTGGGTTCAATCCATTAGGGTTTAATGGAGTTGGGTGATATGTTGTGTCCACCTTAGTGAAGGGATGGCTAAATTTTAATTAAAAAAGTTTAAATGTGAGGGTTTGATGGGAAAACTTGATGTTTGAATTTTGTGTATATGAAACCAAATAATGTTTGATATTTAACATGAATCTTGTGGGGGTGTGTGAGGGTTTGGGTTGGATGTTTGGACTAGATTTGGACTAGGTTAATTCGGTTTCTCAATAGGACTTGAAATTGTGTTAATGTGATTGTCAATGAGTTGAAAGTATGTAGAAGTCCATTTGGGTGTAACACAAATATCATGGATATTGTAGGCTTAGAGTAGGTCATGGTCATATAATTGGTTACAAGGAATGGGTCAAAGTTGTGTCTCCAATTTTGATTGGAATGGACATAGGTGCAAGGCTTAGATTTGGATTAAATGTTGTGTGACAAATGTTGTGCGATTAAAATAGAGCCCAAAAGAGTATGTTTCTGAGTGACGTAAGGGCCAAGATTGATGTATGGCTTGTCTAGGACAAGGGTGTAAAATTTGTTGGAAGACAAAGTCTTAGTATTCCAAATATTGAAGCAACGGTAAGGTGCAACAAGTGTATCAAAATTGAATAGTTTATAATAAACTCTAATTTTCCTTCCTAATCAAATCTAAATCAACCCTAATATCTCACTAAGCTAAATATACTTAAAATTGGGTGTGGGTTGTATACAATCTATCCACTTTAGAAAATTTTATCCTCAAAATTAAATATCCATCTCCCCAACAACGAAATTAATATATATCCAATTATATAAACACAACTTGATACTTATTCCTACCCACTCTCTTAATCTTAGACTGCCATATACCCAATCTTAATCGTCAAAGGCATTTATTCCTCAACCATCTTCTCATCATTATGTTTTATCTTATCATTTCTTCCAATCTAATCATCATCTAGGAAAAAAAATTACCACCTATAAGCCTAAATTACTCACACATGCCGTGATAAAATATCAGTTTGAACCTTCCAATATCTATAAGAAAAATTATATCATACCTTAACTCTAGAAGAAGGGCATGGGTTTGGCACTAAAATCCTACAAGCACAAAATTGTCAAGGCCACACATGTAGTATTCAAATCCATCATTCTATAGCTAAGACAATTACTATCTAATCATACTTTTTCGTCATCAACCTATAGTATCCACAATAAAATCCTCTAACCTAATGTCTTATAATTGCACTTAGCAGCAATAAGTCTAACCTAGCCAGACAGTTATACATAGTCTTAGAAGCTCAACTCAATTCATTTCCTAAGAGAAATATATATAATGATATACAGCATAAGCCTCTGCCCAAATCGAAGTCCTAGAAATATGTAATAAATAACTATTCAATAATTCTAAATAACCTAGATACAATATAACCCATATAATAATAAAAATACGATTAGCAGAAAAATCCATCAACCAGGGTGAATTGAAAATATGTTTCCATATCATCACTCCCTACTAAGGAATTGGTCCAGCAAGTTGATACCCTATTAGTAAAAAATCTAAATCCCTATCCCTAGCAGTTTATTTGTAAACCCATAATATTCAGCTATTATTCCTATAAGGCTTCTATTTTCTATTTACACTCTCCTACTCATGTGTCAATCTATTATCTAAGAGTCATGTGGTAATCCTTTATAGAATGACTAATGAGTTAGTATATTATCCTAAACCCTTGTTTAGTTTCTTAAAATTTGTATCTCTTCGAGACTTGGTCAACAATTTATACTTGCACTAAACCTTCAAAATTCTAAAATAATTTATAATTTATAAGTGCAAAATTATTATCCTTCAAGTCCATATCACCATTTTTTCTCCTTAGATTATGCGACCATAATATCTTTCCCTTGTCATTTGTTTTCTACACACCCTCATATCCTTTTAGTATGTTTAAATCTTATTTTCAACTATAAGCTTTGTGAATCATGGCCCAGTACCTTCGGCTTTGTAGTATAGATCTTCTAGGCAACTACAGAGTGATAACATTTTTTAGTCCTTCATAGATTCTTCTCTTAATTTAAAATTCTAAAGCTCAGGTATTCCTCGTGAATATTTTCTTGTTACTATTTTACTTTCTTCACCTCAAACCTGAGGTTTCTCCTAGTTTATTCCATGTATACCCTTCAACCAAACTATATGGGTACCATCGTGTTACAACCTGCCATCCATTACAGGTAATTTACTATATCTAACTCAAGACTATAACATCTATCAATACTCTCATCCTTCAATCCAATCGCTCTATCTCAAATACTAGCATAACTACCTAAGTTATCAAAGGTAAAAATGCTTAATTAACATTGGCAACCCAGTAGGCAAGTACAACTAATATAATTCCAGACACTACATTCCTAGTACCAAAATTATCAAATTACTCTAACAACCGATCTAGCAATCTACCTATCCCTTTTGTCCAGTCCTATAGTGTCACACCCCAGTCCCAAAAATATGTAAGACTAGGAACACGTAAGCATGTCAGCCGTATGTATATGGCAACTCCAATATATAGATACCATAATACCGCGGGGGTAGCGACAAACGTGTGACTCCATAAATCGATATACCACGGTGGTAGCAAACAACACGACACACTCCCATAGTGTAAGCTAGATACTACGGTTTACCAGAGTGGTTAAAGCCCATACGCCTATTGATTGTCCTCTCATGATACTAAGTGTCATGTGTGCGTCAACATATCTAATATATAGTATTGACTGAAAGAAACTACACATGTAATAAATATACAGAAATGCAATGAATATATAGAAAAATAATAAGCATGCAAAGTACTGTAACAATTTGGCAAGGTATCTTGCCTAGCAAGAAGAGATGCAAAGTGTAACGTCCAGGAGTCAAGCGCACAAGATCAGAAACTACGGCCTCAGAATGAACATCTCCGAATGCTGAAATAAATATCACCAATGTTCCTAAAATAACCGAGATAGCTAGAAAACACTACCCTTTCGTCCAATTTGGACACAGGGGCAAAACGATAATTTTGGGTCAAAGCAGGGTCCACTTGTGGCCTACTTTGTACCGAAAAGTATGCCAGGGGTAAAGGTCTCTAAATAGGATAAAATTATAGGTCAAACAAATTCTAAACGTTAGTACGAACTTAACGGTACGTCCAATTTTGGATTCCGGTGAGTCGAACATAAATTCGCCAAAAAAGTCAACCGTAGGGCCCGCGAATAGATGATTTGGTCAACTGTCTCAGAATTGCATAAAAATTGGGTCACAAGACCAGCGTGATACCATGAGTCTAGTGGTGCAAGTTTCATCGCATTCTGACGAGTGTACACTAAATGGTGTGGTATTTTGCAAAAGTCATGATATTGGAAATTTTTGCGGATACGAGGTTATTCCGACGCGCGCACACGTCCAAATCAGTTTCTACGAAAGCCCACACGTCTGGGTATACCGTGCGCACCTTTTGGTGCACTTGGTACACGATGGGACGTTCCGTTTGGCGGGGCACGCTTCGTATCACAAATTTTGGAAGTTGGAAAACAGGTTTTTATGGGTTTTTAACTTAATTTATTTTCGATTTTAACACATAATATAATAATGTAATTGACAGGGAATGATCTCGGTCAGGTGGTCTTCATATATCAAGAAGAAAAACTAAATTTGGATCTCTGTGGTGGGAGATACGAGTCCATAAACAGGGGTGGTTGCAAGAGATTTTCTGAGATTAAATGTCGTGGTTTCTCATCGACTTAGCGTCAATTTTTACCTAGGTTTGTGCACTGCACGATGGAAACTAATCTACAAGATTGGAAGAGGGATAAGCGGGAATCTGCACGAGAATAGGGGTAAGTTGCTGTGATTTTCCTGCGCGGGTTGACGTGGACGTGGACCCGCGATTCGGCGACGACGGCGGACGGCGCTCCCGTCGGCAGTGCAGGGGCTCCGGGTGGCGGCGGGTCGGCACGGAAGGCGGAGGTTTAGGGTTAGGGTTAGGTGTTAAAGATTTAATATATATAGATAGAGAGGAAGAGAGCGAGTGGTTTTGTTCCGCGGGGGGGGGGGGTGCTCAAGCTTTTTTCAATTATTCTTTTTTTTTTCTTTTCCTTTTCTAATTATTTTTCTTATTTCTTTTTCTTCTATTCTTCTTTCTTTTTTCAATTCTTTTCTTTTTCTTTTAATAAACTCATATATATATATATATATATATATATATACGTAATTTGGGAAAATTTATTAAGTGCATACAATAAATCTATCAACTATCCTCAAGGTCTCTAAATGCACAGTCACCTAAAATAAAAATCAAATAAATTCTATTTTCTTTAATTAGCTAATAATTACTATAAATTAATTAAATAATTAATTAAATAATAAATACGGTTTTAAAATTAGGGGTTTTATATTCTACCCAATTTACAAAAATTTTGTCCTCGAAATCAAAATAGGGTACGGTTCTCTATCTAATCTTACCTAGTCAGAATCTAAACAAATTCACCTCAAGTTTAATAATGTAATTTCTACCCAATTTAGAATTTATCCATCTATCACATAAGGCTATATAGCTAAAAAAACTATTCCTCAAATTATTTAATCATGCTATTCAATCCTCAAAACTTTAACACCAAATATATCACATATGATATACCTTAATTACAAAAGATAGTCGCCAAATAATAGGATTGGCCCATTGGGTATATCTAGTACTTTCTATGTATCAAACTTATACCAAGCACGAGCGTTCGTCTTTCCGAAATAGGGGAAGACGAAGAGCAATAATAAAAAATTCAAGGTGAAGGTGGTAGAATACAAGTACGAGGTTCAAGAAGATTAAAGAATTCGAAAAGTGAGTTGTCAGGGCAGTTGTGGATTGAAATCCTATTTTGGTAAATTCTTATTCGCATGTTCATATTAGAACAGTTATATAACCGATACGATATGCTCAGACATGTCTAGAGGCAAGTATATTTGTCTACTACTATATATCTCAATCCACGTAAGTAGTCATGCGAAGAGCGAACCAAGCGCACTAAGGTGTCATGCCCCAGTACCAAAATATACAGGACCAGGCCACGTAGCAATGGCCAGCTAATACGTCTCCGAAGATATCCCAATTTAATGGATCCACGAAGAGTGCTACGCTGTCCTATAATACTATATGTCCAATATCAATCCATAACAGGTAATCTAGTCTCATCCACAATATAAAGAGCAAGAAACACTAAATAAACTGCTGGTTGATAAATACCAGTCTCAAGATATCATAGTACAACCAGTAATGTCTGGTGGGAACAAACCCACTACTATGACGAAATAAAGTACTAAAATAGGATATAAAAGATAATGACTAGAGCATCAGCTGAGTAGATAATGATGCCCTTCATCTAGGCTAAAGGCCTACCAGCTGGTCACGGAAACTCTGACGGTTGTACCTCCAACTCCTCAGCTGTAGCAAATCTCGTCTCCTGTCCCGGGCAGTATACTATGGGGTAGTAAGCCTCGTCTAAATCTGGAAAGGTACCAGGTCCTCAGAGGGACGTAACAAGATACAAGAAAACAACATGCCATATATGAATACCAAATAAAATAAATACAAAAAGGGTGTGCTAGCCATCTAAGTAAATGCAATGTGAGGACAACGCTGGTGCATATGGATAGGTGTAGGCATAACGTCCATGCTCCGAAGAGAGTGGCATCTGTACAGTATATCGTCCATATCGCTCCGAAGAACGTGGCATCAGTATAAGGGGAAAATCATTGGATCCGAGGTTCCTCCGAAACTACGGCTCCAAAGTGTGTACTCCATACGCCTACTAGTTGTCCTCCCCACCCAATGTAGATACATAAGTCGACTACTCGACGTGCATACCATTTATCTATATGCCAAGTCTCTAGATTATAACCTGAACTATGTACTAACCATGATGTAGGTTACAACAATGATAGCTAGTCGAGTACGCAAACCCGTATCCCAATATGAATATATCTCAGTGCCCGTGTAAGGTGTCAGGTCTTAGAGAATAATAGAGTATCGTCCAATGGATTGAGTCTGCTAAGAGCTAAGTCCATATATATACTAATCATCGACGTAACCGTCGAATGCACCCGAGACAACTCGGACGCGCACAGTTGTATAATTTACGAGCAACAAGAATACAATACAACTTATGCATATTTAAATTAGACAGTAAATATAGCAAGGTATCTTGCCTGTGTCCTGAAGCTGGGAATGTCAAAGCTGGTTCCTGCAATGTCTCCTGGCTGATCCAAAGTTCCTAAACACAAAATATAATGTTACAATCTAATATCAGTCACTAAGAAGTACATAGGTAATTATGACGTTGCTCCTAGGTATTGTTGCCGATTTACTGCGGACCTAATACAGCGTCACATGTACATGTAGCTAAGGTGTACCCGTGTTCTATCTTTGGTCAGCGTTCATCTTGCAACAATAATTTACCGAGTTAAAGTTTGCCAATTACTTCTACTCTACTCGGAAAGGTCCTTGATTTCCTTACTTAACAGGCTAGATTTATGCCCAGGGTTCAGGTGAAATACTGGTCGTTGATGTCAGGCTTCAAGATTTGAGCACTCACTGGTTATTATATGGGTTCTAATTTCTTGCTAATTGTCACCGCTATAGATATAATTTAGGGTTAACTAAGTTGTCACCAGAATATGACTCTTGCGATGACACGATACTCACATATGAACTCGATACAAGGGTACCGACATTTACCTTGCTGGCGGGGCGAGGTCCTTCTCGTCGTCTGATCGTCTTCCGGCGAGTGGAACTCCGTCGGCGGTCGACGAACAGCGTCAGTGGCAGCGGCTAAATCAACCAGAGCAGGGACCGCAGCAGCAGTAGCCGCTCCGGCGTCGGCGCTGCAGTATGGAGGCACGCGGGGGTGGTCGTCCAGACGCGGGGGTCGACGTTGGCCTGCGGCAATGCCCTGGCCGGAACAGACGGGGGCTGGGGTGTACACCAGTCATGGGGGTTGCATTCGGTTGGGGAAAGTTCGCGGGTTGGGGAGGAGTTCGGCAGGGGAGTTCGGTGGGTTTGGGAGCAGGGAGAATAGTAGTTTTATTTTTAGGGTTTTTGCATGAGGGGTTGGTATTTATAGGTGGTGATGGTGAATATGGGCTGCCTTGCGTGTGGGCTTGGCCAACCTGGTTGGGGTTGGTCCACGTAGCAGTGCAAGGTGGCTTGATCGGGCTCGTTTGAGGTGGAATTGATCACAGTTAGAATTAAATTAAATAAATGCCGGCTCTTCCTCAAGAACTGTGACGTAGCTAAGGCATGATGCAATGGCGAGGTGCATTAAGACGTATTTTAATCCTATTTAGTCCTAATTAGATCCTAGCATTTTGAATTAAATTCTAATAATGTTGAATCAGTCGAGGTGGTTTACAATCTATCCTCCTTAGAGTATTTCATCCTCGAAATTAAAACCTACGCATGGTAAAAGTTCTGAATGAATAAAAAATGCTTATACGTACCTAGTCCTGCGAAAAGATGGGGATAGCGCTGCCTAATATCCTTTTCGTGTTCCCAGGTCAACTCGCCTGGTGCATGATGCCTCCATGCAACACGAACTAGGGGGATGGTCTGCCCTCGTAGTACCTTCCCACTTCTGTCTAGAATCTCCACTGGCTTCTCTTCATATGATAGGCTCGGGCCGACCGTGATCTCAGAATGGTCAAGCACGTGACTAGGATCAGATATGTACCTCCTCAATTGAGATACGTGGAAGACGTCGTGGACTTCTTCCAAGGTCTACGGTAACGCTAATCTGTAAGCAACCTCTTCGACGCGTTATAATATGTCGAATGGTCCGATGTACCTTAGACTCAACTTCCCTCTGCCTCCGAATCAGATAGTCCCTCGAGTAGGTGAGATCTTTAAGAATACGTGATCTCCAACCTGAAACTCTAAGGGTCGGCGATGCGCATTCGCCCAATGCTTCTGTCGGTCTTGTGCTGCTCGAAGGTGTCCATGGATCTTTTTTACCTTCTCTACTGTCTGAACAACCAACTCTGGTCCGAGAATCTGTTGTTCGCCTATATCACTCCAGCATACTGGAGAACGACATTTCCTTCCATACAACGCTTCATAGGGAGCCAGCTGAATGCTAGCTTGATAGCTGTTGTTGTAGGAAAACTCGACCAAATGTAAGTGGTCCTCCCATGATCCTCCGAAGTTCAGCATGCACGCTCTTAACATGTCTTCTAGCGTCTGAATGGTGCACTTCGACTGGCCATCTGTTTGTGGGTGATACGCTGTGCTAAACTTTAGGCGAGTACCAAGACTCTCTTGCATACTCCGCCAAAAGTAAGACGTAAATCTCGTATCCCTGTCTGACATAATGCTCACTGGCACTCCATGTAGGCGCATAATCTCCCTCATGTACATATCTGCTAAAGCCTCCGTCGATTGTCCAACTCTAAAAGGTAGAAAGTGTGCGGACTTTGTGAGTCTATCCATGATTACTCATAATGCATTGTGCCCACTAGGACTCCTCGGGAAGCCTGTAACAAAGTCCATGGTGATATGCTCCCATATTCACTCCGGTATAGGAAGCGGTTGTAGCAATCCTGCAGATCTCTGGTGCTCAGCCTTGACTTGTTGACACACCAGGCATTTGGCCACAAAGCGTGCTATCTTTCTCTTTATTCCATGCCACTAGTAGTACTGTCTTAGATCTCTGTACATCTTCGTGCCTCCTGGATGAACAGAGTAGGTGGAACTGTGTGCCTCTATCATCAATTCCTGTCGAAGTTCTCCATTTGGAACATAGGGACGATCTCCGCATCTCAGTGTTCCGTCTTCATGTATCCGCAATCCTATCTGTAATCCAGCCTCTGTCCTCTGTCTGAGTCTCTGAAATCTGGCATCTGTCGGCAAAGCGGCCTTGATTCTCTCTACCAGTGTCGATTGCAATTGGAAATTCGATAACTATCCATCTATTTCGGATATAACAACCTCTATACCCATCTGCTCGAGATCTCTCAACAGATGCTGTTGGGTAGTCAAGAATAATTCTATAGGTCTTCTGCTCAATGCGTCTGCTACTACATTGGCCTTTCCTGGGTGATACTGTAGCTCTATTTTGAAGTCTGTTATCACCTCGAGCCAACGTCTCTTTCTCTGATTTAGATCCTTCTGAGTGTAGACGTATTTCAGGCTTTTATGATCAGTAAATATCTCCACTCTTTCTCCATATAGGTAATGCCTCCAAAGTTTTAACGCAAAGATCACTGCTGCAAGCTCCAAGTCATGGGTGGGATAGTTCTTCTCATGTGTCCTCAACTGTCTAGAAGCATAAGCTACAACCTTTCCATGCTGCATCAAGACGCATCCTAATCCTTCCCAGACGCATCGCTGTAGATTACGAATCCTCCTGGGTCCAGAAGGTATGGTCAAGATGGGTGCTGTAGTCAAGCGCTTCTTCAGCTCATCGAATGCCTTCTAACACTCTTCTGTCCAAGTGAACTCCTGCTCCTTACGGGTCAAGCGGGTCATTGGCTCTGCAATATTCTCGAAGTTCTCTAGGAACCTCCAGTAATATCCGGCAAGTCCTAGGAAACTTCTTACCTCTGAGACATTGGTAGGTGTTGGCCATGTCTCTACAGATGAAATCATCGCCGGATCTACTGAGATACCGTCTCCTGAGATGACGTGTCCAAGGAAGGCGACACAATCTAGGAGAAACTCACACTTGCTAAGCTTGGCATAAATTCTCTCTCTCCTTAGCGTCTCTAACACTAGTCTCAAGTGCTTCTCGTGCTCCTCGTGGCTCTTCGAATACACCAAAATGTCGTCGATGAAGACTTCCATGAACTGGTCTAAGTATTGATAGAATACTCTGTTCATCAAGTTCATAAATATAGCTGGCGCATTCGTCAGTCCAAAAGGCATCACTAAGAACTCGTAGTGACCATAACGAGTCCTGAATGCTGTCTTTTGAATGTCTTCTCTTCGCACCTTCACTTGATGATAAACCGATCTCAAGTCGATCTTTATGAATACCACTGCTCCTGTCAACTGGTCGAATAAATCATCAATCCGCGGAAGGGGGTACTTGTTCTTGATAGTCAAAGCATTAAGGACTCTGTAATCAATACACATACGTACTGTTTCGTCCTTTTTAGGCACAACCAATACGGGTGCTCCCCACGGTGATGCACTAGGACGGATAAATCCCTTGCTCTGCAACTATAGGTGGGGGTGCAATCTCCATAGTCATACAAGTTCCAGCTGTCTATCCTACTCCTTGTTCGACGGTCCCTCGCATGTACTCGAACTCCGATTGATCTGGTGGTCTAAAAGTGACGCTACCCTTCTGGCAGTTCAGTATGGTGTTATACTAGCTTAACCAGTCCATGCCTAATACAATATCAAAGTACGGCATAGGCAATACCAGGAATCGCACCCTCATCTCTCTACCACATACGACTACCGAGCACGTTCTAATAGTGCTGGTAACCGACACGATACCTCCTCCGGTAAGAATCTTCCAACTCTTAGGTAAAAGGGGAAGTCGCTACTCTATGCATTGCTACAAATATACTAGATATAAATGAAAAAGTAGCCCCAGAATCAAACAATGCTGTCGAAGGTAAGGATGCGACTAGAATGGTACCTGTGATTGCTTCTCCTTCTGTTTCCTCCTCAGCGGCAGCTAATGCAAAGGCCTGTCCCTGTCTCTGTCCTCCTGCCTGTTGTCGGGCCCAATCAAACTGGGTCTGCTGCGGGGCCAAGGGTGGTCCCCTCTAGAATCCTCCGGGTGCTAGTGGACGCTGTCCTATTGGGGGGGGTAGTATCCTCGGGGCTGGTACTGCTGGCCTTTGTCCGGCCTGTGGGGCTGTCTCCCTGCGCTGTGGGCAATCTATGGCAAGGTGCTGGCTTGCTCCATAAATCATGAATGTCTTAAGTCTCTTCCGACAGTCCTTCTCGAAGTAACCTCTCTTACCACAGAAGTGGCAAGTCAGAAGTTCCTGATGTGGATATGGTGCTGCTCTCTGTTGTGTTTGCGCTCCGGGACGACGGATGGATCCTCCTACTCCAGGCTGGGCTCTAGCTGGCATGGTCGTGCTGGAACGCCTAGCTCTTCTGATAATGGACTCGTGGATCCTCACCTCGGCGAGAACCTCCTCATAAGAAATTCTCGCCTGTGTGGTGGTATATCTCTGTAGCTCGAAGTTGAGGCCGTGGTGGAATCTCCGAGCCTTCTCTAGATCATTGGGTATCAGGACGGTTCTAAATCTGCTAAGGCGGCTAAACTCTGGGTCATATGCGTCAACAGTCATAATCCCCTATTCTAGATGTAGGAACTGGGAGTACAGGGCATTTCTGACTGTTGTTGGAAAATACTTCGCATTGAAGTACTCTAAGAATTGTTCCCAAGTCTAGTTCTTGCCCACACTGCGCTCGATGGAATCCCACCAGTGATGGGCGTTGCCTTTTAGTTGGGCTCTCACTGCGGTCATACAAAGGTCTGGATGCAGTTGTGAAGCCTCTAATAGCATCTCCGTGTTGGTGATCGAATCGAAGATCTGCTCTGCAGTCTCATTGCCTGAGAAGGTATCTGGTCCCATCTGTCGGAACCATCTAACAGTGCCACCTGTCAGGGCTGGTAGAGGTACTGGTGCTGGTTTTGTGACAGGTGTCCTCTCTAGTACTGCCATCAGACTCTGTCGCAATGTCTCTGTCTGCTGCCACTGTGCTTGCATCATTGCCTGGAAGAACTGAAGCATCTGTGGCTGGCCATCTAGCTGCGGCATCTGGGATGGATAAGGTAGAAGCGGTGGTAGTGGAATCACTGGTTGTGCAGTAGGCGTCTCCTCAGATGTCGGCTTCTCAGTCTGCGGCATCGGTATAGCTCCTGAAGTCTGGCCTCACAATGCTGCGTGGGGATCGTCTGTGAAGTCTGTCCCTCAGTCTGCGGTATAGGATCGCCCTGTGATGTCTCATGCCAATGTATCAGCGGGGTCTGTAGCGGGTGTTTCCCTTGGGGTACCTCATCTCCTTGAGTGGGGTTATCTGGCATCGCGGTACGGGGTGCTCCTCGTCCACTACGCAAATTTATCTTGCTGCAAGAGATAGAGCTTCATTAAAATAGTACGAGAGCAAACAAACAGGATGCAGATATTTAGAAGCAGTATGAAGGAAGTTCAAGGACGAATCAAAAGTGGATAAGACCTAATAATTTCTATCCTATTGCAGGCTCGCTGGGCATGTTACCATACCACAAGCGAAAAGTGGACCTGCATGGGCCACCACTAAAACCATATCACGCCCCAGTCCCAAAATATACAGGACCAGGCCACGTAGCAATGGCCAGCTGACACATCTCGGAAGATATCCCAATTTAATGGATCCACGAAGAGTGCTACGCTATCCTATAATACTATATGTCCAATATCAATCCATAACAGGTAATCTAATCTCATCCACAATATAAAGAGCAAGAAACACTAAATAAACTGCTGGTTGATAAATACCAGTCTCAAGATATCATAGTACAACCAGTGATGTCTGGTGGGAACAAACCCACTACTATGATGAAATAAAGTACTGAAATAAGATATAAAAGATAATGACTAGAGCATCAGCTGAGTAGATATTGATGCCCTCCATCTAGGCTAAAGGCCTACCAGCTGGTCACGGAAACTCTGACGGTTGCACCTCCAACTCCTCAGCTGTAGCAAATCTCGTCTTCTGTCCCGGGCCGTATACGGTGGGGTAGTAAGCCTCGTCTAAATCTGGAAAGGTACCAGGTCCTCAGAGGGACGTAACAAGATACAAGAAAACAACATGCCATATATGAATACTGAATAAAATAAATACAAGAAGGGTGTGCTAGCCATCTAAGTGAATGCAATGTGAGGACAACGCTGGTGCGTATGGATAGGTGTAGGCATAACGTCCATGCTCCGAAAAGAGTGGCATCTGTACAGTATATCGTCCATATCGCCCGAAGAACGTAGCATCAGTATAAGGGGAAAATCATTGGATCCGAGGTTCCTCCGAAACTATGGCTCCAATGTGTGTACTCCATACGCCTACTAGTTGTCCGCCCCGCCCAATGTAGATACACAAGTCGACTACTCAACGTGCATACCATGTATCTATATGCCAAGTCTCTAGATTATAACCTGAACTACGTACTAACCTTGATGTAGGTTACACGCAACGATAGCTAGTCGAGTACGCAAACTCGCATCCCAATATGAATATATCTCAGGTCCCGTGTAAGGTGTCAGGTCTCAGACAATAACAGAGTATCGTCCAATAGGTTGAGTCTGCTAAGAGTTAAGTCCATATATATACTAATCATCGACGTAACCGTCGAATGCACCCGAGACAACTCGAACGCGCACAATTATATAATTTACGAGCAACAAGAATACAATACAACTTATGCATATTTAAATTAGACAGTAAATATAGCAAGGTATCTTGCCTGTGTCCTGAAGCTGGGAATGCCAAAAGCTGGTTCCTGCAATGTCTCCTGGCTGATCCAAAGTTCCTAAGCACAAAATATAATGTAACAATCTAATATCAGTCACTAAGAAGTACATAGGTAATTATGACGTTGCTCCTAGGTATTGTTGCCGGTTTACTACGGACCTAATGCAGCGTCACATGTACATATAGCTAAGGTATACCCGTGTTCTGTCTTTGGTCAGCGTTCATCTTGCAACAATAATTTATCGAGTTAAGGTTTGCCAATTACTTCTACTCTACTCGAAAAGGTCCTTGATTTCCTTACTTAACAGGCTAGATTTATGCCCAGGGTTCAGGTGAAATACTGGTTGTTGATGTCAGGCTTCAAGATTTGAGCACTCACTGGTTATTAGATGAGTTTCTAATTTTTTGCTAATTGTCACCGCTATAGATATAATTTAGGGTTAACTAAGTTTCACCAGAACATGACTCTTGCGATGACACGATACTCACATATGAACTTGATACAAGGGTACCGACATTTACCTTGCTGGTGGGGCGAGGTCCTTCTCGTCGTCTGATCGTCTTCCGGCGAGTGGAACTCCGGCGACGGTCGACGAACAGCATCAGCGGCTAAATCAACCAGAGCAGGGACCTCAGCAGCAGTAGCCGCTCCGGCGTCGGTGCTGCTGGGTGGAGGCACGCGGTGGTGGTCGTCCAGACACGGGGGTCGGCGTTGGCCTGCGGCAACGCCCTAGCCAGAACAGACGGGTGCTGGGGTGTACACCGGTCGTGGGGGTTACAGTCTGTTAGGGAAAGTCCGCGGGTTGGGGAGGAGTTCGACAGGGGAGTTGGCGGGTTTGGGAGCAGGGAGAATAGTAGTTTTATTTTTAGGGTTTTTGCATGAGGGATTGGTATTTATAGGTGGTGATGGTGAATATGGGCTGCCTTGCGTGTGGGCTTGGCTTACCTGGTTGGGGTTGG
Source organism: Iris macrosiphon (assembly GCA_036927795.1). Classification (NCBI taxonomy): domain Eukaryota; kingdom Viridiplantae; phylum Streptophyta; class Magnoliopsida; order Asparagales; family Iridaceae; genus Iris; species Iris macrosiphon. The sequence continues at coordinate 56,255,404 of JAYESA010000016.1, forward strand.
TCCACGTAGAAGTGCAAGGTGGCTTGATCGGGCTCATTTGAGGTAGAATTGATCTAAGTTAGAATTAAATTAAATAAATGCCGGCTCTCCCTCAAGAACTGCGACGTAGCTAAGGCGTGATGCAATGGCGAGGTGCATTAAGACATATTTTAATCCTATTTAATCCCAATTAGATCCTACTGTTTTAAATTAAATTCTAATAATCTTGAATCAGTCGAGGGGGTTTACATAAGGTTAGATAGACCTTAATACACTGATTCTGAAATGTATTAATGTATGCATCCACTAATACATATATTGTGAACAAGCTCGATAAAAGAATAAGCTTGCAAAACTAGGCTATAAAATAGCAGCATAAGTCAATGTGGTATATAAAATATAAATGCGCTAGATCATGATGAAATAAGGTACATAATTCAAGTTACCAAGAAGATAAGACTCTATAATCTCTATAATTGTCATACAAACTTCTCGTCTAAGTCGCTAGTCGACCAAATAGGTGTATGGCCTCTAAGTTCTACAGCCTGAACAAACACTATTGTCTTATGCTAGTATATGGTGGGTGTCATTCAATTACGCTTCAATAATGTGTCAAGTGGACTATGTGATACTAGGTTGTGAGACATACTATCCAACATAGAAGTATAAACTAATATTGTTACTGTCTTAAAGGGAATTCCACAAAATAACCTTGTATTTGTAAATAAAGTAGAAACTCTTATTGGGGTAAACGAGAAAAAGATCTTGGTACCTATTAGGGTATCCTATTGCATTATATAGGTAATGGTTATCTTAAGTCTTAATCATAGTGTTCATAGAATATGTGTCAATAGTAAGAATAGAAAAGTTACTAGCCTTAAGTGGAAAAGAAGATATAACTTTTATCGAGGTGGGGGTATAAATCACGTGATTTGAAACTAAGGATAATTATTAGGTCATAATCTACAAGAATAACTCAGACTTATCAAGCTCTAACTACCAAGCACAAAATTTAAGATTACAACTATAATTCTAGCAAACTATATGCCCAATCATAGAATAAAATCACTCGGTCTACAATCAGAAGTGTCAGGTGGCACGAGTTGAAAGATGAAGAAAAAAAGAACAAAATTTAGTCGTCGCACAAATCGTGAGTGCTAAGTTGCAGAGGAACAAGGTACAAAATTAAAATAGAGAAACTCTCGATAACATCATGGTTTCTTAAGGGAAGGTGGCATGATAGTCTCTATGTTCGAGGTATGATCAAGAGAAATGTTCTAGCCATTCCTCTTGGCTTCCTAAGATACTGTTCTGCTAGTATCAAGATAAGAAGCTAAAGTTGTAGTTCTCTAGTACTATCTCACCATGAAAAGCTAGGTTAGTCCTAATATTTAACCTTGGATTTATATTGGTTTCTTAATACTAGGGTCAAACACTATGATCAAATTTTAAACTAATCCTAGTAGTGTTTATACTACTCTCAAGTCTTCATAAATATATCAAGGGGAAATGGTAAACCAATCTATAGATAAGGGACGCTAGGGTTCATTAGGTATTTGGATCTTAGTGATATGGCAATACTCTAGTTGTATTCTTAATAGGAAGGTTACCTTACTTAATATCTAACAACAGGGACTTCTATATTCTAGGAGGAGGCTATACTCAAGGAACTATTAGGAAGTACAGGAATCAAGCAGGATGCGATTATTTAGATAAAACAGATGGGAAGGAAAATGAGTCCTAGTCAATTATGGATGAGATCCTATATTCTAGTCCTAATTGCAGGCTTGCTCGGTACAATAACGTAACCGAGACAATATGCTCTCGACCTGCATGGGCCACCACAAAAATATATCACACCCCAGTTCCAAAAACACGTAGGACTAGGAATACGTAAGCATGCCAACCGTATGCATATGGCAACTCCAATATATAGATACCATAATACATACGTACGATGTAATATGAATATAAACTCACATGTGGTATATATATGGTCACAAGTCACAGATATACTAAATCTCATCCACACAACAAGTCACAAAAAGGAAATAACTAAACTAGAATAATGAGTCTAAATAATCCAAAACTAATAGTTTGGTGGAGACAAATCCACTACCAAAGACTATATCAAAACTAGAATGAGAGAAAGTATAAAATCTCCAATATAAAATAAGATGATGATATAAAGGTATACCGTAGCGATCCATCACTAGAGATAATCACTGATGCTCAGAAGGTAAGACCTCATCGGAAGAGATAAGTAGTAAGTCCTGATCCATGCTCATGCGAATAGTCATGAACATCTATACTGGAAAGGGACCAGGTCCTCAAAGGGACGTAACAAGATACATAGAAGCAAGCCAATTTGAATACAGTAAACATGCGTAATGTTTGAAAATACATAAGCATGCTGTATAAGACAATCTATATGAATCCATATGCGGACAACTTTTTGATGTATGGGCATGGTTAGGCTACTCGATCTAAGCCTCAAAAGTCACACACCCGTCTAGAACATCAGAAATGGACATACCGCGGGAGTAGCGACCAACGTGTGACTCCAGAAATTGATATACCATGGGGGTAGCGACCAGCGCGACACACTCCCGTAGTGTGAGCTAGATACTACGATTCACCAGAGTAGTTAAAACCCATATGCCTACTGATTGTCCTCTCATGATACTAAGTGTCACGTATGTGTCAACATATCTAATATATAGTAATGACTGAAAGAAACTACACATGTAATGAATATACAGAATTGTCATGAATATACAAAAATATAATAAGAATGCAAAGTACTGTAACAATTTGGCAAGTTATCTTGCCTGGCAAGAAGAGATGCAAAGTGTAACGTCGAGGAGTCAAGCGCACAGGACAGAAGCTACGGCCTCAGAATGAACATCTCCGGATGCTAAAATAAATATCACCAACGTTCCCAAAATAAACGAGATATCTTGAAAATACTACTCTTTCGTCCAATTTGGACTCAGGGGCAAAACGATAATTTTGGGTCAAAGCGGGGTTCACTTGTGGCCCACTTTACACAAAAATATGTGTCAGGGGTAAAGGTCTCTAAATAGGATAAAATTATAGGTCAAATAAATTTTAAACGTCAGTACAAACTCAACAATAAGTCCAATTTTGGATTCCGGTGAGCCGAACATAAATTTGCCCAAAAAGTCAACCATAGGGCCCGCCAATAGGCGACTTGGTCAACTATCTCAGAATTGTGTAAAAATTGGGTCACATGACCAGAGCGATACCATGAGTCCAGTGGCACAAGTTTTGTCTCATTCTGACGAGCGTACACTAAATGGCACGATATTTTGCAAAAGTCTCAATACGAAGAATTTTTGTGGATACGGGGTGATTCCGACGCGCACACGTCCAAATCAGTTTCTACAAAGCTCACACATCTGGGTATACCGTGCGCACCTTTTGGTGTACTTGGTACACGACGGGGCGGTCCCGTTTGGTGGGGCGTGCTCCGTATCATAAATTTTAGAAGTTGGAAAAACAGATTTTTATGGGTTTTTACCCTAATTTTTTTCTATTTTTATACATAATAAAATAATATAATTGACAGGGAATGATCTCGGTCAGGTGATCTTCAAATATCAAGAAGAAAAACTAAATTCAGATCTCTGTGGTGAGAGATACGAGTCCGTAAACATGGGTGGTTGCAAAAAAAATTCTGAGATTAAATGTCGTAGTTTTTCATCGACTTGGCATCAATTTTTACCTAGGTTTGCGCGCAGCACGATGGAAACTAATATACGAGATTGGAAGAGGGATAGGTCGGGATCATACCGGTGAAGACTGGGTCGAGTTTGGTCGAGCGAGGAAGCGAGAATCTGTGCGGCAACATGGGTAAGTTGCTGTGATTTTCCTGTGCGGGTTGACGTAGACGTGGACGCGCGGTTCAGCGACGACGGTGGACGGAGCTCTTGTCGGCGGCGTAGGAACTCCAGGCGGCGGTGGGTCAGCACGGGAGGCGAAGGTTTTGGGTTTGTCATGACCCGCACCCGAAAATTGGGCATGAGCCGTGGGTACGTCGAGCCTACGCCGCAGCATCAGCGGTAGAACGCTATCTAGGTCTCAAACATAACTTATCCTGTCAAAGGTCTCAACTCCATAGGGAGGACAATGATAATACATAAATCAACAGTTTATAATATACTCAATCATAAGGCTATTTGAAAGTAAATAGCACGATGAGAAATAAGGATAAAGAGTTCTGACATAAGTCATACACAAATATAAATATCACAAGTCTAGAGTCTAGATGTCCTCAAAAGTCACAATAATAATACAACCCGGATCTCAGTTCTAGAACAATAATACATAAATAGGACAGTCTAAATGCCTGTGGGTAGAATCTCCTCTAAGATGGGTAACTCCTCTAAAATTTCTGGTATGAAATCTTCCTCTGCTCCCGGGCCATAGTAGGTAGGACAGAAATCCTCCAAGTCCTCTGAAAATATTATCTAGTCAGGATTGGAATAAAGCACAGACACAAAACAGCAGTTTCATTTATGTTGACAAAACTATAAAACAGTATAAGGTATACAAGATGGAAGAAATACTGGAAATATAGAATACTAGAGAATATGAAGTAAGCAATAGAACATCTAGCAATGAGTAAAAATATAAGTAATGCTAGAACAAGTGAACTGGAATAAAGAAATAAATATCTGGCTATGTGTTTGAAATATCAGTTTATTATGTGATCGGCTTGGGACGAGATCGGGCTTGATATATATGATTGGCTATGATACATGTGAGGTCAGGCTAACCATCTGGTTAGATATGATGCGAGCAATAGTCAGGCTAATCATATATATCAGGCTATGAGGCATATAAATGGTCTGGCTACACCTGACGTGAGGTGTGGGGTGAGCTATGATGCATGTAAGGTGGGGTATGATCACATAATCTGCTAATATTTCCCTATCCCAAGCTAGCAAGATAGATTTCAATCACGACTCCTTATGACAGATATCTAGGGTGCTAACCCGTGTATCCACAGTGTCAGAGTCAAGTATAGTATATAACTAGAATTATAGAATTAATCAACAAAAACAAAAACTGTCAGAGAATGTACTCGCCTGTGGTCCCGAGGAAGGTGCGAGGATCAATGTCCAAGGCGAGATCACAATAACCTAATTATGGAATATCAATGTCAAAATACTGAATTAAAGGGATAAACATGTTTAACTAATTAAATACGAGGCTTCTAGGTCATGTCTAAGTCCATACTTGGTTAAATAGGACCATACTAGGTCAAAACCTTGTTACTCTAGGCTTTTATGTTAATACTAAACAATATTTACATACTAGGCATTTAATATAAATATAACTCCTATATAGTTTCTAAGGTATTACTTAAACTATTTAACTCTTACTTAACTAGCACTCAAAATCCAATCCTTAACACATAAACACTAAGAATTAACTAGGATACCAAGTACTTTATGTGATACATTAGAGTATCCTACAAAGAGTGATATCCACGGGTATTACTTGCCATGTTGCACACTGGAACCCATGCCCTCAACCATTCCTCACCTAGGATACCTACAACGTTGCTACTAGTACTTCAGTTGCGCACTGAGACTGACTACTCAGTGAAAACACTGATACAAACACTATCTCACTAAACCCACTGATACAAGCTTAGCCTAATCCCTCAACTGCTCATTGATACCCAGTATCAAAACCACAGCTTGAGTGAACTCAATTCCTATCTTCCCCTAACACAGGCACTCACAGGTTATGCTATGACAGGTATATGACTAAAGGCAGGATCAAACAGGTAGGTTCCCTCCACCTACTACTACTGCAAAAGATCTTACTGGAATGACACTGATACACACAGTATAGCCAAACTCTGAGACAAGGATATGGCTACACAGGCACACACAGGATATGCTGAAGGACCTAAACTAGAATAGGGTAGCAACATATAGACTTTAGGAAGCAACAACAGGAAGAATCCTCACCAACATTGATTTCCAGCTTAGCCACAGTTTGCAGGAAAACCAACTGAGCAAATTACCCAAGGCAGCAACATCCACCATCAACATTAAAAGTTTCCAGGATACTCATAGTATCAGATGCTACTACTCATCTCCCCCCAAACATATTGACATAGTTACACATTACTGAGACACAGAACTTCACAATAACCTTACTGTCACTAAGTATCAAAAAACTTGATACTAAAATCTGAACTGTGTGTTCAAACCATACCCTAGTTTATCAACTCCTTACTTCTACCAGAGCAAAATACTCCAACACATAATACCTAGACTTGTGCACACACATACCCCTTTAATACAACTATTCCTCATGATAACCCTAAAATCTCTGCTGCCTATTCTACAACCTACCTGTCACACACTTAAGATCACACCCACACACATGTTTGTATAATTAATACAAACTCTTATACAATTACACACATATATAAGGAATACCTGATATTACATGCACTCGATCCAAGCCATCATCAGCCTCTCAAGACCCCAAATGTACATCACATTGACCCCCAACCCGTTACTGACCTGTACCCCAATTGCTGGTATTTTGACACCCCTTCCTCTAATACCAATATGTCTCAAAACCACACACACGCATGTGTGCAGACCCCAGGACCGATACACTACTAAATTTTGATACACAATTACCTTACTGAATACTGTGACACTAACACACTCATATCTACCCAACTCAGTAATCAATTTCACACATGCCTCTTCTGGAACACATAGAACTTCCTACACTATCACCTGTTGCTGAGCCAGAGTTCATTGAGATACTCAAACCCGGACACTTTCACTGAGAATGTCTCAGTCACCAACCATAACCCTAACTGCTGTACAGCCACTGCTCACACAAACCAAAACACACAGTAACCTTAAAATCCCGACTGCACAGTGAATTCCCCCAATACTTTCATACACAACAACACAAAACTGTAGGTATACAACTACACACACACGTATGTGTATGTATACAAATCAGGGTCCCTAAGAACTAGGTCAAAATTAGGTATTCCCTCACTGGGAGCATTTCACCAAACACATGATGTGCAAAAATGGGTTTCACATCAAGAACTCCTGAATACCCAAACCTAAACACTAAATCGAGATCAATACTATAGGTAGGAGATGTAATCATATTGGAATGCACATTCCCATAACTAGGGTTCACGAAATTTGTGGGAAAACTAACGTTGGAACACCTAAACCCTAGAATCACCTAGGTCTTCATGGAAAACCCATAGAACCAAATCTAAATCAAAGGGTAGGCTCCTAATGGCCAAACAACAATGAAAAAAATTGAATTAAATGGGGTTAAATTTGGATTCTCATATATTGGGAGATGGTTTCCCAATGTAGGTCCTCTTTCATCAAGTCTTCTTGGTCCAAGCTCCTAGATTTCTCTTGATGGAGGAGGAAATAGGTTTCTAGGGTTTATAATTTCTGAAATTTTTGGGGAAGGAATGGATTTCTAAGTGGAGGCTAGGTTTAGGGCTTTCTTCCTGAATGAAGAAGCTTGAGGGAGGCTTCCCCTCATTATATAGGACTAGGGTTAGGGTTTCTAATGCCAAGTGGTTTAATTAGCCCTTCATGATTAGTCATGAAGAACTTAAATTAATTAGGGTTTAGTCATTCATATAGTGTTTCACTAAAAACTAAAATACCAATTAGGGTTTAGTCACAAGGGTTAAACCTAATGGGTTTTTAGGTCAAGCCCATAAACTATGCATAAAGGAACACCCTATAAATTATTTAATAAACATATCATACATATTTATTTACACAATAAAATAAATAGGGAAACTAAAATAATGCCCTAATCTAGAAATATGGTAGTGACAAGTCTACCCTCCTAAAAAAACTTTCGTCCTCGAAATTGAATTAAACTAGAACAAGAACAAAATCAGATAAGGAATTATACCTCAAGTCTCGAAGAGATACGGGTATTGCTCGCGCATTTTGTCCTCTCTCTCCCAGGTCGACTCCCCTGGAGAGTGATGTCTCCATGCAACACGAACCAAAGGAATGGTCTGGTTTCGCAATACCTTCTCTCTGCGATCCAAGATCTCTACGGGCTGCTCACGGTAGCTGAGATTCGGACCAACCTCGATCTCCGAGTGATCTAGTACGTGACTAGGGTCTGCCACATACCGCCTCAGCTATAATACGTGGAATACGTTATGCACTCCCTCCAGTGCAGGTGGCAAGTCTAGTCTATACGCCACTGCTCCGACCCTCGCAAGAATACCAAAAGATCCAATGTAGCGTAGACTAAGCTTTCCGCGTCTACCAAAACGAATTGTGCCCCGCGTCGGAGAAATCTGTAGGAACACGAGATCGCCAACCTAGAACAAAATAGTCTCAACGCACAGTCTAAAATAAAACAATCACAAGCCAAAAAAATAACAATCTATACCTGAAACTCAAGGGGTCTACGGTGGCTGTCGGCCCAATGCCGCTGTCTGTCCTGCGCTACTCGCAGTCTGTCTCTGATAAGTTTTACTTTTTCTGCTGCATCCACGACCATTTTTGGTCCTAGCAAGGCTCTCTCTCCGATATTATCCCAAGATAATGGTGTACGACACCTTCGTCCATAAAGAGCCTCGAATGGCGACATCTCGATGCTGGCCTGGTAGCTGTTGTTGTAAGCAAACTCTACCAGGTGTAGATGATCCTCCCAAGAACCTCCGAGATCTATAACGTAAGTGCGTAGTATATCCTCGAGAGTCTTAATAGTTCTTTCAGACTGCCCGTCTATCTGGGGGTGGTATACGGTACTGAACTTGAGCTGAGTGCCCAAGCTAGCCTGCAGACTCCTCTAGAAGTGGGAAGTGAAATGACTGTCCCGATCTGAGACGATGCTCATAGAAACTCCTTGAAGCCTGACAATCTGCCGTACGTACATCTCTGCTAGTCTCTCTGTCGACGTGCCCACCTTGAAAGGTAAGAAGTGGGTTATTTTGGTCAACCTATCCACGAGGACCCAAATCGCGTCATTCCCTCCTGGAGAACGCGGAAGTCCTGAAACAAAATCCATGGTCACGTGCTTCCACTTCCACTCTGGAATAGGTAAGGGTTGAAGAAATCCACCTGGCCTCTGCCGATCCGCCTTTACCTGCTGGCACACTAGACACCGAGATACGAAGCGTGCTACCTCGTGCTTAATTCTATACCACCATACGTGCTCCCTCAAGTCTCGATACATCTTCTTGGCACCAGGATGCATCGAGTACTGAGAGCAGTGTGCCTCCTGCAAAACCTCCTTGCGTGCTCCCCGCTCGGCACACACATCCTCGTGCCGTGCCGTAAAGACCCATCATCCGCAATAGTAAAGTCGTCTGACAATCCTGTCCGAACCTGTGCCCTTATACTCCTCAGAGCATCATCATCATACTATGCAGCTCTGATTCTGTCCATCAGCTCGGACTGTATCTGCAATCCCTACATCTGAATCTTAATACCGGGAACTAGCACCTCAATTCCCAAGCTTTCCAGGTCAGCCAACAAATGTCTATTTGTTGTCAAGTACATAGCCATCGGATACCTGCTCAAGGCATCGGCGAGTATGTTGGCCTTTCCTGGGTGGTACTGTAATGAGATATCGAAGTCCTTTATCAACTCCAACCACCTCCTCTGCCTTATGTTCAGCTCCTTCTGTGTGAACACGTACTTCAAGCTCTTGTGGTCTGTGAAGATCTCCACACGCTCTCCGTACAGGTAATATTTTTACAGCTTTAGAGCAAAGATAACCGCTGCCAACTCCAAATCGTGGGTGGGGTAGTTCTTTTCATGAGGGCGTAACTGCCTGTAAGCATAGGCAATCACCTTACCGTGGTGCTGAAGAACGCAACCCAAATCCTTCCCTGAAGCATCACTGTAGATAGTGAATCCACCTGTCCCCGCTGGCAACGTCAAAACTGGAGCTGTCGTCAATCTCTTCTTCAGGTCATCAAATACGGCCTGGAAATCCTCCGTTAAGACAAAATCCACATCTTTCCTGGTCAACCTGGTCATCGGCACTGCAATCCTGGAGAAGTCTTGTACAAACCTCCTGTAGTATCCTGTTAGCCCGAGAAAGTTCCTGATCTCAGCTACCGAACTGGGGGTAGCCCACGACTCCACTACCTCGATCTTCTTCGGGTTAACCGAGATTCCGTCATCCGTCACCATTTGCCCAAGAAATTCAACCTTTTCAAGGAAGAATTCGTACTTTGAAAGTTTCCCTTACAGCTCCTCCTTCCTGAGAGTCTCTAAGATCAACCTCAGGTGCTCTTCGTGCTCCTCCGGGATCTTGGAATACACAAGAATATCGTTGATAAACACCACCATGAACTTGTCAAGGTACTGGTGGAACACCTTATTCATCAAGTTCGTGAATACTAACGGTGCATTGGTTAAACTAAATGGCATTACCATGAACTCAAACTGGCCATATCTGGTGCGAAAGGCTGTCTTCGGCATGTCTTTTCTATTTACCTTCACCTGGTGATAGCCTAACCTCAAGTCTATCTTTGAAAACACCTTTGCCCCGCTCAACTGATCGAAAAGATCATCTATCCTCGGTAGCGGATATTTGTTCTTGATAGTGAGGTTGTTCAGAGCTCTATAATTGATGCACATGTGCATCGTGCCGTCCTTCTTTGGTATGAACAATACCGGAGCTCCCCATGGTGATGAACTGGATTTGATGAAGCCTTTGTCCTGCAGCTCCTCAACTTGCTTCTTCAGTTCTGCCAGCTCGCTGTTGTTGACTCTATAGATATATTGTGAAATGGGCGCCCGCTCCTGGCACCAAGTATTTAGAGAATTCAACATCTCTGTCTGGCGGCAAGCCTGGCAACTCCTCTGGAAATACATCCAGGAACTCCGCTATCAGAGGATGTGGCAACTCCTCTTCTTCCACCCTGGCTCCACAAAATGTGCTCCTGCTCTGCTCCGCTGCTCCTCTGGCGACCTCGAACTCTGGCTCTCCTGGTGGTCGAAATAACACTCTGCCTCCATAAAAATCTATAGTATCATGGTGCCTGCTCAACCAGTCCATTCCGAGTACAATACTGTATCCCGAAAATGGCATGGCACACGCTCAACTCTCGGCCCCCCAATGAAACTCTCCAGTCCTTACAATAATCACGGACTAGGATAATACCTCCGCCAGTCGTGATCTTGCAAGTCCTATCTAATGGTTCTGTCTCTAAATGATGTTGAAGAGCATAAGATACAGACACGAAACTATTGTAAGCGCCAGAGTCGAATAATGTAAATACTGGAATAAAATCGAGAAGAACTGAACCTATAATCAAGTCTCCTGCTGGTTCGACCTCCTCGACTACCATGGCGTATGCTCTCCCCTGGGGTGCACCTCTCTGCTGCTGGTGCTGAGCAAACCTCTACTGCTGCGGTGGAAGTGGAGGTCCCCTCTGCTGGTTTCACGACCCGCACCCAGAAGTGGGGCACGAGTACGTGGGTACGTCCAGCCTACGCTGCAGCATCGGTGGTAGAATGCTGTCTAAGTCATGTAACTATCAAATCAATCTCACATGAATATCCAACTCCATGAGGAGACACGGATACCACAATATAATATGAACAACATACTCAATCACATAACTACAGCACGATAAGATCTTGAAGAAACAAGATAAAATGCAACACAAGTCTAAATAGAAATAATATATCTCAATAATATAATCCAAGTCTCAACAAGTATGCCAGAGACAAATATGGTACCAAAATAATATGCTAAAAGAACTAACTAGATAACTAGTGATTCCGGCTAGACCTCCCGGAATCACAACTGAACTACCAAGTCCAAGTCTGCAGCTACTCACCCTGTGGTCCATAAATGTCGAACACCAGTCCTCTAAGGCATAGTCTGGAAAATATTTTCCAGTCAGGAAGGAGCAAAGTACATCTCAAATAATAGTTTATTTAATTAATAAGGGCTATAAAACAATAAACAGATGATGCTATATACTGAGAGAAGACAATGAATAAGTGCAATGGCATAATAAAGAGACAGGCAATAATTAGAGACAGGCAATATAGGCAATATGATACAGTCAGTGCATAAATAAAATGAAGGAAATTAGGTACAATATCATATACGGGTGATGTGGTATTTGATCTAAAATAGATAACTGTAACTATTCTAAGTGTTTGAAATATCAGTCTATCATGTGATCGGCTTGGGTCAAGATCAGGTTGGTTACATATGATTAGCTATAATTTATGTAAGGTTAGACTAACCATTTGGTTAGCTATGATGCAAGTAGTGGTCAGGCAATCATAAATAACAGCTATGAGGCATGTAATAGTCAGACCGCACCCGACGTGAAGTGTGGGGTAAGCTATGATGGATGTAGAGTTGGGTATGATGACATAATATACTAATATTTCTCCTGCCCCCAAATAGTACAGTAGATCCAATCACGACACGTCACGATACATGAGCAATATCTAATATATCATGTACAAGGTCTCAATATCAATATCGTGTACAATGTCAATACGATAATCAATGTAACATCTCATGACTGCAGATCCAATCTATATACTAGTCCGTGTAGCACAGTGTCAAGAATCAGATGTAATATTTCTAGATACTGGAATTATAGATATTATCAAATAATTGGAAATTATCAGAGAATGTACTCGCCTTGGGCCCTTAGCTGGTAATACCAATGTCCTGTTCTAGAGTATCATCTGGATGATCCAACAGTCCTATAGATATATTATAAAATAATACAACATTGCATCAGACATTGCACTAATCACACAATCAAAAATACACTAAACTTGGGACTATGCTAGGTATGACACTGGTCAACTAGGGTCAAGGTGCGTCAAGTTATACGGGCGTCATGTCTGTAATTGCTGTGCAATTAGACAGTCGATGATACGGGTCTTGCCAGTACGTCGATGTACATATGGTATGGTAGTCTGCTACCATACTACATGGGCACAGGTCAATGTAACTACGGGTCACCTACTACATATACAATATACATATTATTAATAACTAGCATTAATACTTACAATATATATACACACCAAATTAAATACATATACAATATATACGTATACCAATTAATTAGATATATTAATATATGTATATACCCTAATAAATTTACACTATTATATATATGTACACATATACATACTAATTAAATTATACTATGTACATATATACGTATATTAAAAAGGGTACTAGGGATGCACGTACAATACATATACATATGTATATATATACCAGTAAAAATATATATACTATTGTAGAAGCATGAAAAATACGCAACATGGTGATGCAGGGCAGCGTAAGCAGGGGACCTCAAGGCCATCAAGAGTGCAATGGAGCTTTTCCGCTGAGCACGGCGTAAAATATGATGGGACCATCCGCGTAAATGCAGTATTTCCAGGCCGCTTCAGCGTAGACGAGTTGCTTCATCGCCTCCATGGTGTAAAACTCATCCGCTTTCATAGCAACGTTAAAGCGTATGAGGAACGCTTCGTCTTCCCCAAAATGAACCTGTCAAGTCATGCAGTGAACCTGACATCTGACTCCTGACAAAAAGTGCTGCACGGCTACCTAGACGACGGCTGGAAAGATGGCAGACCACTCGGAACGTGCCCTACAGTATGATGGCGGATCTCTGCATTTAATGCAGAGGATTTGATTAAATATCACCGAACCGTCGTTTACTGACATCCTCTCAGCGAAGACTGCTTTTACACATACAAGGGGATACGCTGCCTTGTTTTACACAGGCAAACGTGAACTGTTTATACTCCACGGAAGATAAATAGACTGCCACGTCAAAAGCTGCTCTTCGTACAGGGCTCGAGGCACGTCTCTGCACCGAATTCTCAGAACGGTGGCAGGCCTTCGGAACACGCCTCGGTAATTAATGATGATGGTGGATCTCTGCATTTAATGCGAGAGATTTGATTATATCTCCAAGAGCCGTGATTTCGGCTAAAGACGTCCACATCACCTCGGCTTCTACGTCCATTCAGCTTTTGTGACTGCTCGGCCTCTACGACCACTCTGGCACGTTACGCAGCGGCTTCTACGCCCATTCAGCTTCTATGCTCGTTCGGCTTCTATGCTCATTCGTCAGCTTCTATGCTCGTTCGGCTTCTATGCTCATTCGGTCTTCTGTGCTTATTCGGCTTTTATGCCATCAGGCTTCTATGCCTACTCGACTTCTATGCCTACTTGGCTTCTGCGCCATGGTGACAGACATTGGCTTCTACGCCAACCTCTTCTACACGGGGGATACCTACCTACGTGGCTTCTACGCCGTGATCTTCGTAGAGATTATACGCATTTTGTCCCTTAGTTGGACCTGCGTCACACGCTCATTCAAAAGGTCATCTATACGCAGGCTTTGGTTATTTTAACCGTTGTGTAAAAGGGTATTATACTTTCCACTACTCGGTTTCTACACCGATTGAGTGGTCACTGTTACCAAAACTCTATAAATAGATACCTCTATCAACAGAGGAACAGGTCGAGACTTTAAAAATCGAACAAGGTCGAACCTCCAAAGAGATCGAACCACGGGTAGAAACATTGGAGATTGAGGAGAGATCGAAGAGTCTTTGAGAGAGAGAGAGAGAAGCATCCAGAGCTCAGGCAAAGAGTAGCGATCGACGACATTGGCATCGTGCATCCATCCTCTTTTGCCACCTACGAAGCTGCTTTCCGTCTTCTACGGCACTTCTTCACCATCGTGTAATCCAAGGGCTAAAGTGATCGACTGAAGACCAGACACCTATAGCAATCATCTACCCAGATTAAATAAATTGTACTCCTACATCCTCGTATAGGATCAAATTGTACAAGTTTGTTTGTAAACCAAAGAAAGCAGGTTTTCGTGCAAACCTTGTATTATATACATTTCGTTCTTTCGTTTAATACCACAAACAAGATGGCAACTCTGCTGTGGACATCTTTCTCTTCTGATGAGAAAGCGATTGCTCAACACGTTGCGATATCCGTGGGATCCGTGAAGAAGACACTGGTCGTCCAGTTCGACCAGTCTGCCTACGAAGACATGCTTCGGACGGAGGGTAGCTCACACTCTCTCTGTACAAAACAACAGGAAGCTGCGCAAGGTCTCGATGCCTAAGACATCCTCTACCATCCCTGTGGACTCTCCGATCTCTCCGATCTCTCCTATCTCTCCGATCTCCCCGACCAATGAGGTTGTAGCATTTCTCCCTCCGTGCCCTGCACGTAAAATTCAGTCTCCCGCTACGTGCGGTACAGACAAAACTTCAGGCAAAGCCTCAGCCCTAACCCAGAAGTATCCACTGCGCTCTACGCGTAGAAATCAGTCTCCCGCTACGCGCGGTACAGACGAAACTTCGGGCAAAGCCTCAGTACTAACCCAGAAGTACCCACTGTGCTCTACACGTAGAAACCAGTCTCCCGCTACGCACGGTACAGACGAAACTTCGGGCAAAGCCTCAGTGCTAACCCAGAAGTACCCACTGCGCTCTACGCGTAGAAACTAGTCTCCCGTCCGTGGCAAAATAGACAAAACTTCTGATGATGCCTCAGTGCCAAATCAGAAGTACAAAGCACGCTCTGCGCGTAAGACAACATCTGACCTCTATTGGGAACGAGATGACAACCGTGATCTCCGCAAGGGAAAGCAAGCGGCGAGCTACTTAACTTCTCGGCATTCACGCCAGCAAGGGAGCAATCTACCCGCCCTCCAAATTACGCGAGAAGCTGATGGCCGCCTAAGGACATCCTCAGCCTTACGCCAACCAGAGCGAAGCTCGAAATTACGCCAGGCAAAGTCCCTAAGCATAGAGAAGGCTCGATTGACGGAAAGACGCGCTCCTCGGAGATTATCCGCCACCCAGATGGCCAATCTTTTGTATACGGGTGGCACAAGGAAGACTATGGTCCCCATCATCCGCATATCTACCACGGCGAACCGAAAGAACGAGTAGTCTTCTTCGTCTTCTTCTGTAAATTCTCCTGACCTACGAGATTGTCTAATCCAGAAACGCAAAAACAAGAGTCATAAACGGACTTCAGTTCCCCTAACGATCAAATGCGGGGAGATCTTATGGGAAGATACGTCAACGTCTAATATCGTCATAACAGGTGGACCACATGAAGATTCCATCTTTATTATTCTACCAACTCACGATGATCAGCATCCAATAATCTTCAGTCGTAGACGGGATACCCCGATCATACAGGAAGAATCTTCGGTCGTAGACGGGATACAAACCCACCGATATAGCCCGCAAGAATTAAATATTATGCGAAGCATGGGTTATGATTTGAAGCTGAAACAAGGCCTCAACAATAGAAAAGGTAGACAAATACCACCGCACGGCAATCCCCACTATCAACAAACTCGTTTGGGGTTAGGGTATGCAACCTCCCTTACGACTTCTAAGTCAGATGAGGACACCTTTTTCCCTTTTCAAGACGGCTCGTCGCCTTCCAACTCATCTCGTGCTCTCGAGCAAACATTACCAGTAAATATGGTAGTGACGAATCCCTTCGAATCAGACGAACAAGAATCTAAACTATTCGAGATTGACGCTTGGGCTCAGCAAATGGATACACAGTGGGAATTCTGCTTCAAGCAAAGAGAACCTCCCACCAAAGATAAAGTTATCCAGATTGATGTTGAGGATGAACTTTTACCAAAGCCGATATTTATCAGTAACAATCTTTCCCCAGCCGAAAGGGGAGAAGTCATTCAACTGATAAAAGAATACATCAACGTCTTTGCGTGGAATTATGAGGATATGCCAGGACTTGATCCAAAGGTGGCTACTCATAAACTCAACCTATTGCCCGATTCAAAGCCTGTGAAGCAGCACCAAAGCCGGTTCCGCCCAGATATGATGGACGCCATTGAAGCTGAAGTCAAGAAGTTGATAGCCAGCGGTTTCATTCGGGAGAAACAACATCCCGACTGGGTCGCCAATGTTGTCCTAGTCATGAAGAAGAATGGAAAAGTATGAGTCTGTATCGATTACCGAGATCTGAATGCAGCCTGCCCCAAGAACGAGTTTCCTCTTCCCATCACAGACGTCATGATTGACAATACCTGCGGTTTCGAACGTATGTCTTTCATGGACGGATTCTCAGGTTACAATCAAATCAAGATGCATCATGAAGACGAGAAGCATACTACCTTTCGAACACCACTGGGGGTATATTGCTATACGATCATGCCCTTCGGATTGAAGAACTCCGGAGCTACTTACCAACGGGCTATGAGTAACATATTCCATAAGCATTTACGCAAGGCAGTGGAATGTTACGTAGACGATATAGCTGTCAAAAGCTGCCTCAGGGTCAATCACATCAAAGACTTAAAGACGGTATTTGAGCTGATGCGCCAACATCAACTCAAAATGTATCCTACAAAGTCCTTTCTGGGTGTATCTAGTGGCAAATTTCTGGGATTCGTCATTACCGCCAAAGGTATTCAAGTGGACCCTGATAAAGTCAAGGCCATCTTGGAAATGTGACCACCTCATAATCTGAGGGAACTCAGGGGGTTTCAAGGTCGTCTGGCCTATATCCGAAGATTCATATCCAACCTCTCTGGAAGATGCTAGCCTTTTTCTCACCTCATGAAGAAAGGTGTATCCTTCATATGGGACGAAGCCTGTCAGTAAGCGTTCGGGGATATCAAGCGCTACCTCAATAGTCCGCCAGTTCTGGTGCCTCCCGTCGTAGGAAGACCATTCTTCCGGTACGTTCGAGCGATGGATCATTCTCTGGGAGCTCTTCTCGCACAGAAGAAAGATGCAGGACATGAACAGGCTATCTACTATCTAAGTAGAATGATGATCGGAGCTGAGCACCGGTACAATCCGGTGGAAAAAGAATATTTGGCTCTGATGTTTGCTATCCAGAAGATGCGGCACTATGTCACCGGCCAGACTATTCACATCATCTCCAAGATCAATCCTCTTCGGGTACTGATGAACAAGCCAAGTGTTCTTAACTCCCGACTCGCAACTTGGGCGATATTATTGATACCATATGACATGGTGTACGTCCCTCAGAAGTCCATCAAAGGCCAAGCATTGGCTGACTTCCTAGCTGCTCATCCGATCCCGGAGGTCTCCAAATTATACGAGGACATTCCCGACGAAGTTGCAGAATATAGTTCCGCAATGGAAAGTGACGCATGGCAACTGTTCTTCGACGGCGCCTCCAGGACTGGTCCCAAAGGAAACATGGTTTCAGGGGTAGGAATTGTCCTAGTTACTCCCGATAAACTCATTATCTATCGAGCATACTCTTTTAACGAGCCCTGTTCCAATAATGTGATAGAGTACAACGCTCTACTAATTGGGCTCCAAGTCGCTAAAGAGCTGGGGGTCGAATCTCTGGAAGCTTTTGGTGATTCTCTGCTTATCTTCAATCATGTCAGGGGAATATATGAAGTTCGGAATCCAGACCTCATCCCCTATCACCAAGCAACGGTCGAGATAGCCGTAACATTCAAGGGATTCTTCCTAGAGCATGTACCTCAATCTCAGAATCTGGAAGCCGATGCCCTAGCCAGTCTAGCTACAGATTTAGCTACTCCTATAAGAAGGCAGAATTCGGTAATCCTTCTTAACAGAGATCTATTTTGCGTAAAGAACAACGCTCACATCGAAAGCAGTTACGCTGTGAACACCGATCCTCCTATGAGAGATTGGAGAAGTCCCTTTATAGATTTTGTGGCATACGGAATCTTGCCGGAGGACCCTAAAGAAGCAGCATCCGTCAAAAGACGATAATTACGCTTCTACTTCGATGCATCTTCATAATGCCTATATCGCCGGACCTACTACGGACTGCTATTGAGATATCTCTCTAATGACGAAGCACAACAGATCGTCCACGAAGCTCACGACGGCATATACGGGGCGCATCAACCCGGTCCTAAGCTACAGGATCGTATCAGGAGAATGGGCTATTACTGGCCCACTATAATCGCAGACGCAATCAAGTATGCCAAACGATGCAAGGCCTGTCAGGTCCATGCAGACTTAATACACCAGCCGTCTGAACATCTGCATCCTACGGTTGTATCCTGGCCTTTCGAAGCATGGGGTATGGACATCATTGGTCCTATTCACCCATCTTCTTCCAGAGGTCACCAGTTCATACTGGCTATAACGGATTACTTCTCCAAATACGTAGAGGCGATCCCTCTCGCTGAGGTAAAAACATCCAATGTGATTAGCTTCATCAAGCATCATGTCATTTATCATTTTGGGATTCCCCGAAGGATAATACATGACAATGGACCTCAGTTCATCAGCCAAGCGTTTCATCAATTTTGCGATAAAAATCGGATACAAAATGTCGCCTCTACGGCGTATTATCCAGCTATTAATGGTCTGGCAAAAGCCTTCAACAAAACTATTATCAAGCTCTTGAAGAAGTTCGTCTCTTCAAACAAAAAGATTGGAACAAAAAGCTGGGAGAATGTCTCTGGACATACCGCACAACGGTCCGAGCACCGACAGGTTGTACCCCATTTTTACTAGTCTACGGGAGTGAAGCAGTTCTTCCCATCGAAATCCGAATCCTGTCACTCAGGATAGTAGTCGCCAATGAGTTAACTCGGGAAAAGAATGACCTTTTAAGGCTTCAAGAGCTAGAAGGATTAGACGACAAACGCCTTCAAGCTCAACAGAGCATCGCGTTCTATCAAGCGCGCATTTCTAGAGCTTTTAATCAAAAATAAAGGAAAGAGTGTTCAAAGTTGGTGAGCTAGTCTTAGTTGTAAGAAGGCCAATGATTCTCACTCACAGGAGCAAAGGCAAATTTTAGCCCAAATGGGAAGGCCCCTATGTGATCGAGACAACGTTCTCAAACGGCGCTTACAGGTTAACCCAGCCTAATGGAGACCTACTAATGGCTCCTATCAATGGCAAATTCCTGAAAAGGTACTATGCTTAACCTCCTCTGCTCAAGTGGAATAAGGCAAAAATCTCATTCTGACAAAACTACTTCCAAAACGAAACTAGTTGGGCTGTATTCTATCATGTCCATATGACCTCTGAATAGATACGCCCTACAAAAAAAAAGGGTTTACCGAGAGACTATCGTGTCCATCCTACCTCTGATATTACTCTCACCTAAACCCGTCATTTACATTCCGAAATGACGGGTCCACAAAGTCAGATGAAAAGCCTCTTTATTATTCCCCAAAAAAGAGCGGAAGTACATTAAAAAGCAAAAGCAAAAGTACATCATGAAGGAGGAGCGGTCAAATCACGAATCTGCTGTGCCAGTCTGGCCATCTTCGCATTCCTGGAATCCA
Organism: Iris macrosiphon; assembly: GCA_036927795.1. NCBI lineage: Eukaryota > Viridiplantae > Streptophyta > Magnoliopsida > Asparagales > Iridaceae > Iris > Iris macrosiphon. The sequence goes on from JAYESA010000016.1 coordinate 56,275,751, forward strand.
AGACATCAGCACGGGCCCGCTCCAGCCGTGCCTCGTCATTAATCAAGAGGGATAGCTCGACTATAGCTCGAAGGAAACCAGCGCGGGCAACATCCTTCCTCGCCAAGTTTTGCTTTGCTATGACCAGTCGGCCATTCGCCACATTGAGACCTTCTGACGACTGAGAAGCCTACTCCTTTGCCTGAGCAAGCTTCGTCTCTAGTCTAAGAACTCTCGCTGCATTCCCGTCATGCTCGGCCTGGCACTTCGTTTGAAGAGCAATAGCCTCCTCCAAGACGACTTTTTCTTCATCCATCTCCCGCTAATTTGTCCGGAGGATTTTATTCAGGTCTTCCATCATTTCAATAAGTTGCGCAGTCAAGGAGTCGTGTCTAGCCTGGGCCAGAGCTTTGATGTTGCCTTGGGATAGCTGCGAGTAATCTTTAACGGGTTGCTCCAAACTATTAACTACCTCCGCCAGGGCGTCAGCCAAACCAATATCGCCAAGGTCCCTGATCGCCTCTATCAAAAATCGAGAGGACTTCTTCAGACGCTCAAAATTCAGATTCTTCTCCAACAACATTGATATCAGCGTTATCAAAGTATTGTAGAAGATACCGGTATATTGCTCGGTCAGCGCAGCTAGGCCCGAATGCACGCTGGGAGTGACTGCAATATTGTCGAACCGCGCTCCAGAGGCGACCGCAATCGACGTAGCCACAGTACTCGTCTCGACAGGGGGTACGACAAAAGAGGAAGTGCCAACACCAGATGAAGTAACCAGCATACTCGAAGGAGGCATTGTCGCAACGACATGGTCGTCCTCTTGAGGTATCGAAACCTCGTCGGCAGGCGAGCCGGCACCTGAAGATGCTTCCTCTTCAAAATCAGGCACCTCCGTATGAACGCCAGGACCTGACACGGAGCCGAAGGGCACATATACATTGCCCTCCCCGAAGAGGTCGTCCCCTGAGAAGAAGACAAGAGGAAGTTAATGTCAAACATGATGTTAATTTTCCTAAAAGAAGAGGCACGAAAAGACGATAGTGATGCTAGACAAGCTGTCATACCTGGAGAATAGGGCCTGCTAACTGACACTGGCAAATACTCTTCCAGGTCTTCGTCGAGATCCACTTCAGGCTGATCAACTGGAATCTCGCTAGAAGTGCTGACGGGCACGGCAGGGCCCTCTTCCAATGCTGATACGGACAAAGGTATATGGAATCTTATAACCAGCCTCGAAGGCGACTTCGTTCTACTACCTGAAGCAGTAGCAGCGGTAGCAGCCTCCAGCTAAGATTCTCCGATGCCACCGGCCGAAACTGTAGAAGGTTCCTCTCTAAAAGGCGAGGAACCCCCAATCAAAGAATCATCCCCGACATAGGGAGAAGCAGGCTCCCTTCCAGGAGCCTCAATGCCAGGAATCTGGAAAGGACGAGCAACCATCCTCTTCGTCATCTTACGAGGGGAAGCCTCCTTCAGAGCGAAAACCCTTCATTTCCCGGAGACTACCAACGCCCCTGCAGGCAGAGGTATTTTACCCTTTGGTACCGATACGAGAGGCTCATCCGGAGTAGCGGACTCGTTACCCTCGTCAAAAGAAATCGAGGGGACATAGACCCTTCCACCAAGGTTGGAAGAGGGTACCCTAAATCTTCCACCCATATCAAAATCGCGATGGGAGGTGTTCGTTGCCACATAGAACTGGGCATACGAATGCAGGATGCGCAGCTCCGTGGAGGGTGTGACGAACGGCACAGTAAAAATTGCCCCGGTGCAGCCCATGATAAAATATCGCCATTCCCTCGCTCCATCGATGAGTCTACCTCTGGACCTGAAGCTGGTAACGGCATTGCCCACATACAACTGATCATACCCAAACTGCCTGGCAAATCGACTAGGCAAGTAGGGTTTGAAGAAGCAGTGATCTTCACTTCTGTATAGCAGGTGGGAAGGTCTAATGAAGACCAACCAATTGAAGGCTTCAGGAGAAAGAGTGGTCCTATCTCTACCTGAGTCCTCAAGCCTAATCCCCGATTGGTTACGATGAAAAGAGGGGACAGTGCAAAGGAGCTTCCAGCTGTGACCGCAGTGCAGCACCCGCCGACAGTCTAAAACTGTGAGAACATTCCAAGAGGATTTCTTGTAATTCAGCAAGAAACTCCCCCCCAAGCTACTGCCGGAACCAGGAGATATCACCCGGAGGTTATGGAGAATTAACCATTCCATCAAATACAGGTATGGTAATTCCACCCGAGGAAAGCTTTTACGCCGAGCTTCATTAGCGAGCAGCGCCTCAGTCATCGCCCTCAGGCCAGCTTATATGCGGCACACCATGGCAGGGAGCAAGCCCAGTCTCGCCCGAAACACCAGACGCACTGCAGGCCACAAGATATTGCGGTGAATACGATCCGCAGATGCGATGCCGGGTACCACTAGTCGGCACAGCCATATAGAGAGGAAGCCATCCAGTTGAGCTTCCTTGGATAGAGCCCTGCGGCAATGCCTCAGATAACTGTAGGCCTTAGTACCTGCAGGATATTTTCCTATCCCTTCGACGAGGATCTGATCCGGAGCCCGAGCATCCTCCAGGAGATCGTCGACTTCCTGAGCAATCAGCACGCTCAGAGGATTCACAGGCTCATACTTGACTTCCAAGACTTTCTCCGGCTGAGCAGCCCTAGCCCGGTAAAAAAAGAGGTAGGACATCCATTTACTGGTGTGAGCCAAATCCGAAGGCTCAGCATAGAAGGCGGTGCAAGCAAGGTAGTGGCACATCAGCTCCTGATACACTTCCACTACCCGAGGGTCTGAATCCCCCAACTCCCAGTTCGTGGGAACAAACTCTTCGTACGGAGTATCCCCCATCGGCAGTCTCGAGATCTCTGCCATCTCATGAAGGGCCAATCCCAACTCCCCCAGCAGAGTGGCAAAAGTCCCGGTGAGCAGAATGTATCGCTCCATCAGTGCCAAAAATAGGTTAGGGTTAGGAGGTAACCCAACGCTGGTGGCACTCACAGCTGCCAACAGACCGATGTTCTCCAACTCGATCCGAAAATGCTCCAGGGCCCAATCAACAAAGCGAGCCCATCGAAGATTTGTTGGGGTCATCCACCCATTGTATCGAGGATTCGCCTTGGGGTATACTCCTCCGTACCCCATGAAATCATTGCAGAAGGTCGACAATTGCACCGGCTGGAGCACCAAGTTGTCTTCACTCGGGACACTGCCTGGGTACAATCCCCTGAACAACATTACAGGACCGGAAGTGCGGCTGACAAATAGGCCAGATTCTTTCTGATAGAAGATCTTCCCCGGCCTACCGTAAAGATCGGGAGTCAGCGTCCACGGCATCTTCCTGGGATGTGTAGCATGGAAGAATGCCGAGATGCGATAATCTCTCGGCATCTTGGGCAGACTCAAGACCAACTTCCCTGCAGGGAAAACCCAGAGTTCTTTCTTTGGCTTCGTCTGGGACTGCTTATCAATCATGTCCCCGAAGAGAAAGGCCGGCTTTATATACTGGTCCCCGTCTACATATGTCAAAGGCTCTCCATTAATCATGTTCAACAGCGTTCGCTCGCCCTGAGCCGATATCAAGATTTCCCTTCCTTTGGGATATTGGGGTCCGGAGATAGGAAATACCACATGGGACAGATCCCCCAGATAGTTGGAATACAGCAGCCCGGCGGCAGAACCCATCACCTCGGCTAGCGGAGACTCGCCCAAGTTAACTGCAAGAGTGCAAGAAAAATACGTCAGTTTTATACTAGACGTTACAAATATCGCAGCACATGCCAAGAGGCAACGGTCTGAGCTCTACGCCAAGACTGTACAAACTAGATCGTTTACGCGGGAAGGGTCATCCAGAAGCGTAAAATTCAAGTCGTCAGTATACTGTCTATGCTTTACGCCAGACTACCAAGGTTCGAGCTATTATACCAGAATTTTCATCCACAAGCATAAAAGTTCAAAATTATACAGTATACACCAAGTTTTCGGCAGTCAAAGCTTTTTACGCTCAACTGCAAAAATCTGGAGTTTTTTTGCTGACACATTAGAAATGTAGGCGTAAAAGATAAAACGTCTCCGTGCATCATCTTCCTCAAAGAGGCTATCAGTATAGAAGATGACCTAGCGCGGTCACGTTCAACGTGTGCGAAGGATTTTACAGTCGTTCTCATTCGTCCCAAAAGCTCTACCTATCAGGCCGGGTGCACTGCTCATCGGCGGGATGATCAGCTCAGAATGGGGTTCGCCCTGTCCAACCGGAGGCACTCCTGCTTGGGAAGAAGAACGAGAAGAGGAATCAATCTTCTTTTCCTTAGAGAAGGAGGATTGCTTAGAGGCCATTCCTGGAAACTTTGAAGACTCAGAGAAGACTTAGAGAAGAGCTCGAACAGTCGGAGGCTTTCTTTCGCAGAAGACGGATGAAAATATTCGGTTATGATTGGGTCCTACGTCAGCCTATTATTCAGAGAAGGCGGACAGTCAGTGAATTCGAAAGTTTTTTCGCGCAAAGCAGGTCAGCAGTTCTTACGCTAAGGAGCTTTCTACGCTCGACAGCAATAGATCTATGGTTTCACGCTCGTAAGCTATAAGTCTATGGTTTTACGTCCGGATGCCTTTGTGCTTGGTAGCTTTTATGCTCGAGAGGCCACAATCCTACGACTTTATGCCAGCAGATAACAAATCGATGATCTCATGCTCGGTGGTGCTTAGTTTACGCTCAGAAGCAACAGATCCGCGACTCCACGCTCAAAAAAATTTTCTTTTCAGAAGCTCCAAATCTACAGTTCTACGCTAAGGAGCTTTCTACGCTCGACAGCTATGAATCTACGGCTTTATGTTCGACGGCTACAAGTCATATTTTACGCCCAGATACCTTTGTGCTCAGTAGCTTTTATGCTCGAGAGGCTACAAACCTACGACTTCACGCTCAGGAACGACAAGTCTATGATTTCACGCTCGATGGTATTTAGTTTATGCTCAGAAGCTCCAGACTAATGATTTCACGCTCCATGACTTCCCGCACATCTGAAGGATACGCCGGCCAGATCACGCGTACATCTGAACGGTCCTCAAAAGCGGTCAATTGCAAAGAGTTCACATAGAGGATACTCGTTCTTGACATCAAGATATCCCAAGTACCCGAAGCATACAGAGTTCAACATTGAAAAACTACTCTTCTTCATGGGTTAATTCGAAGTTCATCCAGACTACAGTCTGAATATTTCATCTATCAAGATGGTAACTCAGTTTGACAGCCATTTCTTGACCCTGTTCCAAGGGATTTTCGAGAAAACATTCTTGAAGATGATGTCTGAACAAAGGAATTATGTTCATCAGAAGCAGCAGTTCAGAATTCTACGCGGTTCCTCACTCCTATAACAGCAGGACGGTTCGAACACTCGAATACTAAAGCGGCTTTCTACGCATCTCTAGTTATGCATAAAAGACAGGACAGGACGTAGCACTCTTTTTAAACAGAGTCGGCGTAAAGAATCAGACGTGTCAAAGCTGCACACATTCAGACTTCACAGCAAAGTATGGCAAGATGATCATATGAAGAAGCAAGATAATTTTATTAAAAGATTAAAGTCATGATTACATATGAGGGAAATCCAATCTACAAGGGTTTTTCTTTATTTTCATGATTATATCTGAAGGAAACCCCGTCTACAAAGGGCTTCCTCATCATCGTTGAAAGATCGCACCGAGAAGCTGTTCTGACAGGTTCTCACATTGGTGAAGGTCTTCCTCTTCTTCCAAGAAGATGATCAGTGGCGGAAGGATACAAAAATGGGCATAGACCCATCCTCCAACAGAAGGAAAGCAGGGTAAATCTGCTGTCCTACAGACCATCGTCACACAAGCCAGGACAGAGCTAGTCTGTCTGACTCTCGTCACCGGAGGTAACGGAAAAAGGTGCCACTTGCAAGCAGCGTGGTAAAATACGATTCTTCGTCTCTCCCGAAGAACCACCATACAAAGTTGCTGATTATCCCGAACAAGGGAGGCTATGATATCCTTCCATGATCCTTCGTTGCAGATGAGACTTGCTCGAAGATGCCGCCTTTTTTGGCTCCTTACATGCTGGAAGAACATGGTCTTCTTCTTCCTCAGATCGACCCGACGGACTCCGGCGATCATCCTTGTGTAGCGAAAGGAATAAGGGAAGAACAGGTTAAACTCCTCGACCTTTTATAGGCGAGAGAGGTCACACCGGTCCCCAATAAATCTGCCATAAAGTCAGCATCGACCGTTTCAACGCTCCATTCAGAAATGTTTCGAGTTACGAGGAACGGTTTATGCTTCATTCAAAGCATTCCAAATTTCGAAGAAATTTGAAAGTTTTTAAGGGGGTCTTGTAGAAGCATGAAAAATACGCTGGATAGCTCTACGCAACATGGTGATGCAGGGCAGCGTAAGCAGGGGACCTCAAGGCCATCAAGAGTGCAACGAAGCTTTTCCGCTGAGCACGGCATAAAATATAATGAGACCATTCACGTAAATGCAGTATGTCCAGGCCGCTTCAGCGTAGACGGGGTGCTTCATCGCCTCCATGGCATAAAACTCATCCGCTTTCATAGCAGCGTTAAAGCGTACGAGGAACACTTCGTCTTCCCCGAAATGAACCTGTCAAGTCACGCAGTGAACCTGACATCTGACTCCTGACAAAAAGTGCTGCACGGCTACCCACACGATGGCTGGAAAGACGGCAGACCACTCGGGACGCGTCCCACAGTATGATGGCGGATCTCTGCATTTAATACAGAGGATTTGATTAAATATCACCGAACCATCGTTTATTGACATACCCTCAGCGGAGACTGCTTTTACGCATACAAGGGGATACGCTACCTTATTTTACACAGGAAAACGTGAACTATTTACGCTCTGCGGAAGACAAATAGACTGCCACGTCAAAAGCTGCTCTTCGTACAGGGCTCGAGGCACGTCTCTGCACCGAATGCTCAGAACGGTGGTAGTCCTTCGGAACACGCCTCGGCAATTAATGATGATGGCGGATCTCTGCATTTAATACGAGAGATTTGATTATATCTCCAAGAGCCGTGATTTTGGCTAAAGACGTCCACATCACCTCGGCTTCTACGCCCATTCAGCTTTTATGACTGCTCGGCCTCTACGACCACTCTGGCACGTTACGCAGCGACTTCTATGCCCATTCAGCTTCTATGCTCGTTAGGCTTCTATGCTCATTCGTCAGCTTCTATGCTCGTTCGTCTTCTATGCTCATTCGGCCTTCTGTGCTTATTCGGCTTTTATGCCATCAGGCTTCTACGCCAACTCGGCTTCTATGCCTACTTGGCTTCTGCGCCATGGTGACAGATATTGGCTTCTACGCCAACCTCTTCTACACGGGGGATACCTACCTACGTGGCTTCTACGTCGTGATCTTTGTAGCAATTTTACGCGTTTTGTCCCTTAGTTGGACCCGTGTCACACGCTCATTCAAAAGGTCATCTATATGCAGGCTTTGGTTATTTTAACCGTTGTGTAAAAGGGTGATGTACTTTCCACTACTCAGTTTCCACACCGATTGAGTGGTCACTGTCACCAAAACTCTATAAATAGAGACCTCTATCAACAGAGGAACAGGTCGAGACTTTAAAAATCAAACAAGGTCGGACCTCCAAAGGGATCGAACCACGGGTCAAAACATTAGAGATTGAGGAGAGATCGAAGAGTCTTTGAGAGAGAGAGAGAATCATCCAGAGCTCAGGAAAAGAGTAGCGATCGACGACATTGGCATCGTGCATCCATCCTCTTTTACCACCTACGAATCTGCTTTCCGTCTTCCACGGCACTTCTTCACCATCGTGTAGTCCAAGGGCTAAAGTGATCGACTGCAGATCAGACACCTATAGCAATCATCTACCCAGATTAAATAAATTGTACTCCTACATCCTCGTATAGGATCAAATTGTACAAGTTTGTTTGTAAACCAAAGAAAGCGGGTTTTCGTACAAACCTCGTATTATATACATTTTGTTCTTTCGTTTAATACCACAAACAACTATATACTTGTAGATATGTATATATATATATATCAAAACATACGTATTAACGTATATTATGCTACATATATATATGTATAAACATATACAAAATATATTTTACTAAATATATACTATACATATATATGTTTATATGTACCAAAATACGTTTTAAGCCCATACATATACTAATACTAATACACTAATGAATTTATACCAGTATACATTTTATAAAATATATACTATATGAAAATAAACTAATATACATACATATACATATGTATATATATGAATACATATATACTATTATGTACATACTAATACGTACATATATACACAACATAGGATCAATTTCTAAACCAAAAAAGGAGGAAAAGATGGAGAGGAAGGCTCACAGTGACGATGGTGGTGGTGATCGGGGTTGTGGTCGTCGCGGTTGAGGTGGGAGTAAACACGGAAAGCGGCGGTGTAACAAATGATGCCACGCCAGCGTTGGCCTTGCCATGGTGAGATCTGATATCTCGACGAGACGTGCTAGATCACGAAGAAGTCGTCCATTCGACGATCAAGAACCGGATGCGGAGCCAATCATCTTCGCCGGAGGATGACCCATGGGAAGAGGCGCTCGTCATCGGGGTTGGTGTCGATGGAGATGCAGACTGCTCAATGTTGTGCGGAGGAAATATTCAGGAGTCGCTGCTCGATTACTGGCCCGACCAAGCGGCTTCAAGTCCATCGTGAGCAACTCAACGCATGGTCGAAAATGCCACCCACGATTTCGACTGGGAGGTATGGTCTCGCAGCGTAGACATCTCGTTCATCAGAGTCGTCGACGCCAGTCGACTGACGGATAGTTGAGGGTTGCTCTGGAACTTGGTGGCGGCTCTAATGGTGGTGATAGCCCTGATGGTGGTGGTATTCTTGGCGAGGCCAGCTCGGGGTGGAGTCCGATGGAGATGGACTGCGGGCTCGTCGGTCGGCTCCGTCAGCAGGAGGAGGGAGCTCGGGGTTGCTGCTCGGGTCGGTTGTTCTGATGGTGCAGCGGTGGGTGGATTGGCTGAGGATCCTGGCCGGGTGCGGGGTCAGGGCCGGACTGGGTGGCCGGGGCTGGCCGAGCCGGGTGAACAGTGGGGGGAGTTGGTGTTGATATTCCCTCTTTTTTTCTAGATTTAAAAAGGAGGAGAAGAAGAAGAAGAAAAAAGAAGAAGAATAAGGGAAAAGGAAAATTAGAAAAACCTACGGTTGAGTGAGGAGCGAGGAGGGAGAAGAGAGAGAGGTGGGGGCTTCCCTATGTTTGGGGATTAGGTCATGGTTGGGAAGAGTGATTTGAGGAGACATTAAATAGGATATTGTGAGTGGAAATGAGTGGTGATGATGCACCCATTTTGAATGGGTGGTCAGGATTTGACATGGAGAATTACTCATACAAAAAGAGGGGTTGGTTGACTAGTCAATATGAGGGCTTCTCCATTGGTTTGAACCAATGGGGTGTTGACACCTAATGCAATATTTGCAAATGAGCCCCCTTAAATTTGGGTATTTGTACAGACACATGAAATAATGAAAAATTGGTGGGAGAATTGGTGTTTGGTATTTTGTAGGGTGATGGGAGGTGTTATGTGTTTTGTATGGGCTTAATTAATAGGGCACTTGGATTAAATTGGGTTAAAACAGAATTAGTCAAAATTGGTATCCCCAATTTAATTAGAAACAAATATGAGTGATGTTCTAAAATTAATTAGGAGTACATGGGGCCAAAATTATGTTGGGTCACAAATATAATTAGTGAAGAAGACTCAGAACAGAATATTATCCAAATTTGGGTTGCACGAAAAATGGATCAAGATTGCCTCCAATTTTGATTGGAACGCACAAGATACAAAGTCAGATTTTATTTAGAAATTAAATAAATGTCCGCGACGAATATTGTACGGCTAAAATGAAGCACAATAGAGCATAATTATGAGTTACAAAAAGGTCAGAATAGAAGGTGGGCTGGTGCTGCTGATATAGCCTCTGTTGCTGCTGGAAGTATGGATACTTGCCCGGTCCCGCACCACTGTTTGCTCCTCCTGAAGTGTCGCGTCCCCTCTTGGGCCTGAGGTCCAAGTCATCCTCAGCTATCTGGGCATCCATCAATATGCCCTCGAAGGTAGCAGTACGACGTCCCGACGTGCGAGACTTAATCTCCCTTGCCATCCCCGTTATGAACTTCCGGGCCCTGTCTCCTGGATCTCGAATCATCGAGGGCAGAAAATGGCTCAGGCGGCAAAACTCTGCGACATACCCATCAACGGATATGCTCCCTTGGACCAAGTCATAGAACTGACTCTCCAAGGCTGCCAGGGCAACATCAGGAAAGAACTTCTCCTTGAAGAGCTCCTTGATGGCCTCCCAAGTAAGTCCCCCAATAATAAGTCTCGGCTCAGTGCAAAACCACGTCATTGCGATGTCAAACATCTGGCTGCCATCGGCCTTGATCTGAAGAACCTCCGAAAGCTACACCAAGCGCAAGTTTCTCTCTATGTCCTCTAACCAATCGTCAACGTAGAGTATCCCCTCAGTACCTTTGAACTCCCGAGGCATCATCTTCTTGAAGTCCATAATAGTGCCCGTCCTCTGGTGGTGTTGGCCAGGATGCAGCTGCGCAACTCTCTCTACAGCCTGGAGAGCCACCTGATGAGCATTCTCCATGCTCTCCCTTATCATCTCGGTCTGTGCCTGGTGCGCCTCCGCCTGCACCCTCTGAGCCTTAGCCTGGACTCTCTGGGCCTCCGCTGACGTCCTCTGGGCATCAACCATGCCCAGGATCAGCACGAACATCTGTGCCCCATCAATGGACATACCTCCTGGAAACTGAGTCGGTGGTGGTGGAAGAGGCTCTGTCACAGCTGTGGGAACACTCTGAAAAGGTGGGGGAGGAGGACCCCCGAATAGTGCAGACACCTCCACATACACAGGAGATGTAGGAGGCACTACGAATGTCTGTCCAACAGGGCGATAGGTGGCAAACCTCTCTGAAGCTGCTGCTCTGAGTCTCAAGGACCTGGTCTTCGGCGGTATCCTGAAGATAAATAGAAAGAATCAATTAAGGTAATAGACACGATATCATCATGGAAGGAAAGTAAAAATTCTAAAGGAACTAATCATTAAGAGTAGCATTATAAGAATCAAAAATTTCCTAATTGTGATTGAGCATATCCTCTGCCTAAATCCTATTTCCTAAAACAGGCTCGTAGCAATACTCTAAGCGAGTACTACTACGATATCGCTCTAAATACGAATTTAGACCTGTATGGGCCACCAATAAAAATGTGTCACGACTCGCACCTGGAAATTGGGCATGAGCCATTGGTACGTCCAGCCAACGTCGCAGCATCGGCGGTAGAACGCTGTCTAGTTCTCAAACATAACTCATCCTGTCAAAGGTCTCGACTCCATAGGGAGGACAATGATAATACGTAAATCAACAGTTTATAATATACTCAATCACAAGGCTATTTGAAAGTAAATGGCACGATGAGAAATAAGGATAAAGAGTTCTGACATAAGTCATACACAAATATAAATACATCATAATTCTAGAGTCTAGATGTCCTCAAAAGTCACAATAATAATACAACCCAGATCTCAGTTCTAGAATAATAATACCTAAATAGGACAGTCTAAATGCCTGTGGGTAGAATCTCCTCTAAGATGGGTAACTCCTCTGGAATTTCTGGTAAGAAATCTCCCTCTGCTCCCGGGCCATAGTGGGTAGGACAGAAATCCTCCAAGTCCTCTGCAAATGTTATCCAGTCAGGATTAGAACGAAGCACAGACACTAAATAGCAGTTTCATTTTTGTTGACAAAACTATAAAACAGTGTAAGGAATACAAGATGGAAGAAATACTGGAAATATAGAATACTAGGGAATATAAAATAAGCAATAGAATATCTTGAAATGAGTAAAAATATAAGTAATGCTAGAATAAGTGAACTGGAATAAAGAAATAAATATCTGGCTATGTGTTTGAAATATCAGTTTATTATGTGATCGGCTTGGGACGAGATCGGGCTTGATATATATGATTGGCTATGATACATGTGATGTCAGGCTAACCATCTGGTTAGCTATGTTGCGAGCAATAGTCAGGATAATCATATATATCAGGCGATGAGGCATGTAAATGGTCAGGCTACACCCGACGTGATGTATGGGGTGAGCTACGATGCATGTAAGGTAGGGTATGATCACATAATCTGCTAATATTTTCCCATCCCCAGCTAGCACGATGGATTCCAATCATGACTCCTCATGACAGGTATCTAGGGTGCTAACCCGTGTACCTACAGCGTCAGAGTCAAGTATAGTATACAACTGAAATTATAGAATTAATCAACAAAAATAAAAACTGTCAGAGAATGTACTCGCCTGTGGTCCCGAGGAAGGTGAGAGGATCAATGTCCAAGGCGAGATCACAATAACCTAATTATGGAATATCAATGTCAAAATACCGAATTAAAGGGATAAACATGTTTAACTAATCAAATACGAGGCTTCTAGGTCATGTCTAAGTCCATACTAGGTTAACTAGGACCATACTAGGTCTAAACCTAGTTACTCTAGGCTTTTATGTTAATACTAAACAACATTTACATACTAGGCATTTAGTATAAATATAACTCCTATATAGTTTCTAAGGTATTACTTAAACTATTTAACTCTTACTTAACTAGCACTCAAAATCCAATCCTTAACACATAAACACTAAGTATTAACTAGGATACCAAGTACTTTATGTGATACATTAGAGTATCATACAAAGAGTGATATCCAAGCGTATTACTTGCTATGTTGCACATTGGAACCCATTCCCTTAACCATTCCACACCTAGGATAACTACAAGGCTGCTACTAGTATCTCAGTTGCCCACTGAGACTGACTACTCAGTAAAAATAGTAATAAAAACACCATTTCACTTAACCCACTGATACAAGCATAGCCTAATCCCTCAACTGCTCATTGATACCCAGTATCAAACCCACAGCTAGAGTGTACTCAATTCCCATCTTTCCCTAACACAGGCACTCACAGGTTATGCTATGACAGGTATATGACTAAAGGCAGGATCAACAGGTAGGTTCCCTCCACCTACTGCTACTACAAAAGATCTTACTGGAATGACACTAATACATACAGTATAGCCAAACTCTGAGACAAGGATATGGCTACACAGGCACACACAGGTTATGCTGAAGTCCCTGAACTAGAATAGGGCAGCAACATATAGACTTTAGGAAGCAACAACAGGAAGAATCCTCAACAACATTGATTTCCAGCTTAGCCACAGTTTGCAGGAAAACCAACTGAGAAAAATACCCAAGGCAGCAACATCCACCATCAATATTAAAATTTTCCAGGATACTCACAATATCAGATGCTACTACTCATCTCCCCCAAAACATACTGACACAGTTACATATTACTGAGATACAAAACTTCACAATAACCTTACTGTCACTAAGTATCAGAAAACCTGATACTAAAATCTGAACTGTGTGTTCAGACCATACCCTAGTCTATCAACTCCTTACTACTATAAGAGAAAAATACTCCAACACATAATACTTAGACCTGTGCACACACATACCCCTTCAATACAATTCTTCCTCATGATAACCATAAAATCCCTGCTACCTATGCTATAACCTACCTGTCACACACTTAAGATCACACCCACACACATGTTTGTATAATTAATACAAACTCTTATACAATTACACACTTATATAAGGAATACCTGATATTACATGCGCTCGATCCAAGCCATCATAAGCCTCTCAAGACCACAAATGTACATCACATTGACCCCCAACCCGTTACTGACCTGTCCCCCAATTGCTGGTATACTGACACCCCTTCCTCTAATACCAATATGTCTCAAAACTACACACACGCATGTGTGCAGACCCCAGCACTGATACACTACTAAATTCTGATACACAATTACCTTACTGAATACTGAGATACTAACACACTCATATCTACCTAACTCAGGAATTAATTTCACACATGCCTCTGCTGGAACACACATAACTTCCTACACTATCACCTGTTGCTGAGACATAGTTCATTGAGATACTCAAACCCGGACACTCTCACTGAGAATGTATCAGTCACCAACCACAACCCTAACTGCTGTACACCCACAGCTCACACAAACTAAAACACACAGTTACCTTAAAATCCCGACTGTATAGTGAATTCCACCAATACTTTCATACACAGCAGCACAAAACTGTAGGTATACAACTACACACACACGTATGTGTATGTATACAAATCAGGGTTCCTAAGAACTAGGTAAAAATTAGGTATTCCCTCACCGGGAGCACTTTACCAAACACATGATGTGCAAAAACGGGTTTCACATCAAGAACTCCTGAATACCCAAACCTAAACCCTAAATCAAGATCAATACTATAGGTAGGAGATGTAATCATGTAGGAATGCACATTCCCATAACTAGGGTTCACGAAATTTGGGGGAAAACCAACGTTGGAACACCTAAACCCTAGAATCACCTAGGTCTTCATGGAAAACCCATAGAACCAAATATAAAACAAAGGGTGGGCTCCTAATGGCCAAACAACAATGAAAAAATAGAATTAAATGGGGTTAAATTCGGATTCTTACCTATTGGGAGATGGTTTCCCAATGTAGGTCCTCTTTCATCAAGTCTTCTTGGTCCAAGATTCTAGATTTCTCTTGATGGAGGAGGAAATGAGTTTCTAGGGTTTATAATTTCTAAATTTTTTGGGGAAGGAAGGGTTTTCAAAGTGGATGCTAGATTTAGGGCTTTCTTAATGAATAAAGAAGCTTGAGGGAGGCTTTCCCTCATTATATAGGACTAGGGTTAGGGTTCCTAATGCAAAATGGTTTAATTAACCCTTCATGATTAGTCATGAAGAACTTAAATTAATTAGGGTTTAGTCATTCACCTAGGGTTTCACTAAAAACTAAAATACCAATTAGGGTTTAGTCACAAGGGTTAAACCTAATGGACTTTTAGGTTAAGCCCATAAACTATGCATGAAGGAACACCCTACAAATTATTTAATATACTTATCATACATATTTATTTATACAATTAATTAAATAGGGAAATTACAATAATGCCCTAATCTAGAAATATGGTAGTGACAGGGTTAGGGTTAGGTGTTAAAGATTTAATATATATAGAGAGAGAGGAAGAGAGCGGGGGGCTTTGTTCCGCGGGGTGAGGGGACGCTGAAGCTGCTGTTGAGTCTTTTACGCGGGTACGGGTAGGGGTTAAGACGGGTAGGGAAATAACGGGTTAGGGTTTGGGCTTAGATCTATTTTATAGTTCTTTTTCTGGTTGTGTGGACCGTAGTACTTGCCTACTGGGTTTGGGCTTAGATATTACCGTAGTGCGAGCTAGATACTACGGTCCACACAATATATCATGCCCTAGTCCCAAAATACGTAGGACTAGGACACGTAAGCATGCCAGCCGCATTTATATGGCAACTTTAATATATGAAAACCATACACATGCGTACGCTGTATAATGAATAATAATTCACAAGTGGTAAAACTATCACAAGTCACAATTTACAAGTGGTAAAACTATCACAAGTCATAGTGGTAAAACTATCACATACACATGCATACGCTGTAGGGTTATTTCCCTAACCGCAGAGGTTTAGTTGTACTTGCCTACTGGGTTTCCAATGTTAATTAAGCATTTTCACCTTTGATAACTTAGGTAGTTAAGCTAGTATTTGAGATAGAGCGATAGGATTGAAGGGGATCTAGCAATCTACCTATCCCTTTTGTCCAGTCCTTTAGCCATCTATAATTTAAGGGGATAGTAAAATTAAGGTTTGATACTAAAAGTCATAAGGCAACTAGAGATTCAACCACTATGGCCTGCCACGTAAAGTTCTATTTTCTTGAGTTAAAATTCTATTCACATATCCTTTGTGCTTTACCCCTAATTCATCCTAAACATTTTATAAAACTTCAAGATTTTATTAGAATTCAAACATCCTATTGGTTCACCAAGAGTTTCTCCAATCATAGTCTAGACTCAACCTCATAATATATTCCCTCGTTCTATTTACCAATATTAATTCTCATAAAAGAAATTTCCCTTTTTTCTCTTCTTTAACGTATAAATAATCTTCTTCTCATAATTTCTCCTTGAGATAAATAAACGAAAGCATTGTGAAGTTTAAGGACGACAATCAATTATAAGAGGAGTTTTAATATTTCTTATGCATTGAGATCTTATTCAACATTAATCCTAACTTACAGGCTCGTTCGGTAAAGTAACGTAACTGAAACGATATGCTCTGACCTGCATGAGCCACCGCTAAAACCATGTCACACCCTAGTCCCAAAATATGATGAACCAGGCACGTGGTAATGGCCAACTGGTATGACTCCATTGAGTTTTCTAATTTAATGGACCCAACAAAGTATACTTATGCTATCCATGGTCAAGTGATCAAGCTAAATATCTATATCTATCAACTAATTATATCTCAATCCATAAGACAAGAATAAAAGAAAGGTAAATATGACTGCTAGTATGCAGCCTAATAATCATACTTTCTGAATGGACTCTGTAAACCCCCTCGATTAATTCTATAGATAGTCATGTATGGATTGGGAAAATTTTGGATTCGCAGCAGATGTTGAGGTTTAGAATAGAGTTGCTTTTGTCTGTTATTTTATTAATTAAACCCTTGGCACGCCCTACCATTGCTTAATTATTCGAAGCCCAATATCAGCCCATAAATTCTATCGGACTATTGTACTTCTGACTTGACTCGCCAATTTAGGCACTGGACTTTTCCGTCACACAAAAATCAAATCCGTTGTGCATTAAATTAATCGCATAATTTCCCGAATCCTAAATCCATATTTAATTCTGTGTCGGACACCTGTGTCATTACAATCAATTTTGAGATACCAACTTAACCCGTTGAGCCGGACCAACTAAAGGGTCCAAGACTGACTCCAAGCCCCCACTATTTTTGACCTTTGCGTCATTTCCAAATTTTGACCCCAAGTGCCCCCATTTAATTTAAAAGTGCAGGACACTTTAATTCTATTTAAATCAGGGATACCAATTTTGTCTAATCCTATTTTAATCTTCAATTAATCCCAAATGCCTATTTAATTAAACCCATGCCAAACACACAACTCTCCTCCACCATACAAATAACCAAACACCATTTTCCCCTTAATTTTTGCATTATTTCATGTGTTCGTATAATTACCCAAATTTAAGGGACTTAGTTGCAATTTATTGATTTAGGTGTCCTCACCTCATTGGCCAAGGCCAAATGGAGAGGTTACCATCATTGACCGTAGTCAACACTCTCCCCCTTCCTTTGCATGAAGAAACCGAAGCCTTCATATTAAATCCTAGCCCTCCATTTGAATTAGAGCATCCCCACCACACACTCACATCACCAGCCCCTATAAAGTGTTTCTTCCTATACTCTTTCCCAAGCAGGCCCTAATCCCAACACCTAGGGAAAACCCCTATCCTCTCTCTCTCCTCCTCCATATTTAATCATTCCTTATTTCTTCTTCCTCCTTTCTTCTTCTCCTTCCTTTCTTCTTCCTGAACAGCCCACTCCAGCCGACTGATCCAGTCTGGCCGACTGTCCCCGTTCTGGTCTACTGCTGACACCTCGCATCCCGACTTCGGCCAATGCAGCGCCCTACCTTACTCTGGCCTGTGCAGCCCATAGAGTCGTCTAGTGGCTGATCCCTCCGGCCAGTGCAGCGACTGACCCGTATCCAGTTCGAGCCTCCCCCGCGGCGGCTTTGGCCTACTACACCCCTCCAGTCCAGTTTCAAACATCCCCCATCCGACCTCTCGTCCACCCGAGATCTCCCCCATCAGTCCGGCTTTACACTACCTCCCTCTCCAGCCTCTCCTCCACCACGAACTATAACCACCACCACCACAAGCTTTCACCAACACCACATCCTCCACTCTTCTTCTCTGACGAGTTTTCGGTCATCATCCCCCCACACCACCTCACTCCGACCAGCGACCCACCTCGCCGTCGAGGTATAACTCTCCCCTCACATTGTCTTTTAGTTATATATTGTTTATAGTTAAGTTATGTTTAGTTTTTTTTATATGTGTTTTAGTTAGGGTTTTGGCATAAAATGTATTTGAGGATTAGGGTTCTGGATATTTATAGTTGTATGCATTAGTTAGGGCTTATGAGCATGTGTTGATGATATATACTTGTGTGTTTTTAGTTTGGAAGAGAAGAATTACATATACTGCATATATAGGAATGTTAGCATGGGTTGTGGTTGATTTCACCATTAAGGAATGATGTTAGATCGTGTGTGTATACACAAGAAGATAGAGAACAGTATTAATAGGAGTGTGTATATTATATTATGGTCGGAATGGTATAATTTTTTGATCCAATGAACAATGGATGTTATGTAGAGGAAACTTGTCCATGTAGTATGTAGTGTAAAATGCTCAAGTTAAATATATAATTAGTGAGGATAGTAGGTGAATATTTGATTGAGGACTAGTGTGTAGGGTAAAACCCATGATCGGTAATTTAGAGACTAGAAATTTAAGGTGTTTAATTTAGAACAGTGTTATGTGTTTGGTAACAACAATATTAAATGAAGGAATTATAATCATTAACTGTGTTTTGAGGATGGTTTGATGATGTTGTACTGATGACTAGATGATTTGACGTATCGTACCGATAGTCAACTGTGGTCAACCCCCTAGTGTCTTGTCCCTGTGAGTCATAGCTGAGACTGAGTTTAGGTGTAGATGTGTGTCGCATCCCTGTTTGACGTGGAATAGATTAGTGATTTTGGTTTGTATCTTATATCTAGGTACTGCGGGACTTGAGGGCTTAGACGTGGTACTGGGACCCCGTCATCAGCAGCCGTACGCAGCCAAGTGTACCTTGCCACCCTATATTTTAGATTACAGATATTTGTTGTTCTTTATGTACATTGTGCACATATTTATGTTGACGTTCGATACTTTACGTCCGGATCACAGACGTTCGTCGTAACGTCTTAGAATGATTGTTGGATGTTTCGGAGCATCTCGATATACGTACCTGAGTATATCGACACCCCAGGACAAACTTATACACTGTAATTATGCCAAATTCCTGCATCCTGATACTGACATCATAACCAGAGACTGGGACGACCTTAGGGTCGCGTCTGTTGAGTTATTTCTGTGTGTCGAGACTGTTAGATAGAGGTTCAGGTTCAGCGTACCATCGTTGACCGCTTGGGAAGGGGAAGACAGTTACTAGACGTTTGGGCTCCTCTGCACGCGCTTATATATGTATATGTAGTGTTCTTGTATTCTAGAGTAGTGTATCACCCGTGCGACTCTGTGCTCGGAGCTACGGTACGCCCCGTATGTCTCTGTGTTCGGAGCAATGGTTTTATTTTAGATAGCCCACACGTCGAACATTATCTTCAAACTGTGTCACACTTGTTTGGTTATGATAGAGTACCCTGTTGCTGTACTTGTACTTTTTGTTTATTTGGCATGCTGTATTTTTGTAACTTGTTACGTCCCTCTGAGGACCTGGTTCCCTTCGAGGTTTAGGCGACGAGGATTACCCGGAGGAGTACAGTCCGGGCATGTATCCAGCAGCTGTACTCACTGCCAAGGACAAGGTCATATGTGAGGACTTCGCCTGATCGCCGATAGTGACTCTTTCCTTGGGACTTTATCATTACCTATTTACCTGATGCCGTTACAAGTTATCTTATTGCTTACTTTCATTCCCGTATGACTACTCTAGTATTTGTACTTGATATTTATCTTTGACATTTCCTTTCTGTAAATTAGTTGTTGTGTTTACCTCTGTTGTGCTCTTATATTTGTTGCCTGTGGATGAGATTTAGATTGACTATTTATGTGTTATGTGATGGGTTATTCATTGTACTTTACAGCTTACGTTTATTCCAACAGGCCCATTAGATTGGCATGCCCGCCGAAGTGCGCTGCTGGCTATTGCCACATGACTCAATTCCTTATCCATGGAACCGGGACGTGATAAGGTTTTTGTGGTGGCCCATGCACGTCTGATTTAAATCGTCTTGGTCACCTAACTGTGCCAAACGAGCTTGCAAATTAGGAATAGATATTAGGAATCTCATCTACAAAGTTTGAAACCTTCATATGACACCTCTATCTCGATATCTTTTACCAAATTATATCTTGTTTATTTCTCTCAACGCTGATCGCAGTCATGACTTCCTTTCAGAGTTATGAATCTCCGTAGTGGACGCGTCACGCAGCCGGGCAATGTTTCCCGTGACGCAGGATCATCCGGGGAACCGGAACTGGAGCAGGTCCTTCTGCTGACTCCAGCTCCGATGGGGCAGTCATCAGGACAGCCTGAGGTGCCGTCAGATGGGCATCAGACTTCGCATCAGGCAGGACCTGAGGATCAGAGGGTTCCGAGTCAGGAGGAGCAACAACTACCACCACCTCCACCTTTCCCACCCCAGATGCCCTATATGCCATTCTTCGCAGGGCAACCGATGGATGGGACACAAATATTCCAGATGATGTATACGATGATGCAGGCCGAGCAGCAGGTCCAGCAGTAGGCTCAGCATCAGGCCCAGCAGCGCCAGGTTGAGACCCTGAGAGAGAGTATCGTGACGGCCTTGGGGCAGGCGTCACCACCAGCACACCAGTCGATGCGGGGGTCTATCATAGACTTCTGTCGTTTGATGCCGTAACCTTTTGCTGGCACAAAGGAGCCGACAGAAGTCCATGCTTGGCTCACCAGCATTCAACACCTGCTGGAGGCTACCGACCTCCCCCGACACCGATGGATAACGGCCGTCAGGATGCAGCTCACTGGCAACGCGCATCACTGGTGGCTTTCCGAGGAGCAGCATTTAGGACTAGATCGTGCCACATGGGAAGAGTTCTCTAGACTCTTCCAGGAGATGTACATACCATCCCCTGCCCGAGCAGAGCTTCGGGATAGATTTCAGAACCTCAGGAACGGGAGTATGACTGTAGAGGAATACAATGCTGACTTCCTCTGCCTGAGCAGGTTTTTACTGTACCTGATTCCTACTGAGGAGGCGAAGGCCGAGAAGTTCTATGAAGGCCTGCGTTTCGAGACCCAGAGATTTATCGGGTCCATAGCCCCCACCTCTTACTCCGAGGTACTACTAGCAGCACGATGCCAGGACCGTATCAACAAGATGGAGGCTAGCCTGAAGCGCTCTGGTGCTTCGACATCTGTAGTTCGTTCCCCATAGGGAAGACCGGTGAAGCGTCCTCTATTACAGCAGCAGCAGTAGAGAGTAGCACCCCTCTAAGGAGTAGTGGTTCCCATATGCCATTTCTGCGGCAAGAGGGGACATTTGTTGAGGGACTGTCGACGGAGACTGGGCGTATGTTTGAGATGTGGGTCGGACCAGCATGCAGTCCGAGATTGCCTAGACCAGAGGGCTCCAATATAGATGGTTCATCGGCCAGCCTTGCCAGCACCGAGGTCTTATCAGCAGCCTCCTGGACCGAGGCCGCCTTACGCAGGAGCAAGAGCACAGTGACCCCCAGCACCAGTGGGAAATCAGAGGAGGCCACCCTTGGCCCCATAGGCAGATCACTTCCATCAGGCTCGACATCAGGCGAGGGCACCAGCACCGAGACATGGTCAGGCCTATGCGATGACTATAGAGGATGCAGAGACAGCCGAAGAAGTAATCGCAGGTACTATCTTAGTAGCTTCATTACCAGCTTTAGTCCTATTTGATTCTGGTGCTACACACACTTTAATAGCTGCTAGTTTCGTGGCTACACATAGAGTAGCCACCGCACCCCTTCCAAAGATCGAGAGGATTCTTATGGGAGGTGGATTAGTACCTGTTAACGATACTTGTAGATCATGTTCAGTAGTTGTCTGCGGGCGAGAGATGCGTGCTCGATTTCTGGTCTTCTCGATGCCGGACTATGACATTGTCCTAGGCATGCATTGGTTGATCCAATACCACAAAACGCTAGATTGCCATCGTGGTTGTGTCATCTTTAGACCCCCAGATCACCCAGAGTTTGAGTTTCTTCGGGGAACCCGAGAGCATGGTGTCCAACCTACCCTAGCGACACATATTGCAGAAGGAGAACCGATGTACCCTCACTATATAGCAGAGTTTGAGGATGTGTTCCCAGAGGATCTCCCAGGACTGCCACCTGACAGAGAGATTGAGTTCATTATAGAGTTGACTCCAGGAGCCGAGCCAGTTATATCCCCCATTTATAAACTAGCACCGAAGGAGTTGGTTGAGCTAAAAGTCCAAGTCGGTGATCTTTTAGATAAGGGTTTCATATGGGCTAGTGTATCTCCATGGGGAGCACTCATTCTATTTGTACCAAAGACGGACGGGACGGTACGCTTGTGTATCGATTACAGGGCGCTAAATGCTGTAACGATAAAGAACAAGTATCCACTATCGTGCATCGATAATTTGTTTGATCAGTTTAGTGGTGCATGTGTATTCTCAAAGATCGATCTCAGATCCGATTATCATCAGATCAAGGTACGGAGAGAGGACATCCAGAAGACGGCCTTTCGGACGAAGTATGGCCACAATGAGTTTTTAGTCATACTGTTTGGTTTAACCAACGTGCCAGCAGTATTTATGTGTTTGATGAATAATATCTTCTACCAATACTTAGATAAGTTTGTGGTGGTATTTATCGACATCTTGGTATATTCTAAGAGCCAGGAGGAGCATGAAAGGTATCTCAGGATCGTGTTGGAGATGCTGAGACATGAGAGGCTGTATGCCAAGCTCAGCAAATGTGGGTTTTACCTAGATAGAGTACCATTTCTGGGGCACATAATCATCGGAGGTGGACAATCAGTTGACCCGGAGAAGATAGCTGCAGTTGAGACATGGCCTACCCCTACATCAGTTACAGAGGTTAGGAGTTTTCTCAGACTTGCCGGATATTATCGGAGGTTCGTGGAAAACTTCTCTATGATAGCTGCTCCTATGACGTGAATGACGCGTAAGGGCGAGGAGTTTATCTGGACCGACGAGTGTTTGGCGGCTTTCGACGAGCTGAAGAAGCGTCTGACATCAGCACCGATTTTGACACTACCTTCAGGATCAGAAGAATTTATAGTATACAGTGATGCGTCTGGGAGCGGATTAGGATGTGTACTGATGCAACACGGCAAGGTGATAGCCTACGCATCGAGACAGTTGAGAGTTCATGAAAAGAACTACCCGACGCACAATTTGGAGCTAGCTGTAGTGATATTTGCACTAAAGCTATGGAGACATTACCTTTATGGTGAGCGTGTTGAGATTTACACAGATCATAAAAGTCTGATGTATGTTTACACGTAGAAGGAGCTCAATATGAGGCAGAGGCACTGGCTAGAGTTGATGACAGATTATGACATTGTGTTGCAGTACCACCCTGGCAAGGCGAATGTAGTAGCAGATGCCTTAAGCAGGAAGCCTAAGGCATACTTTTTGATGACTCAGCAATAATTGCTAGAGGATCTCCAGAAACTTGGGATAGAGATTGTATTGCCAGGCATGGATGGACAGATGGCGAGTCTCGAGGTTCAGTCTACTCTGATTGAGAGGATCAGGGCAGCCCTGCCTATAGATACGAGATTTTGACATCTATGAGAGAGGACGGAGGCCGGTATGCAGACGGGACTTAGGATTCATGAAGACGGATCGTTGAGGTATGGAGATCGCCTATATGTTCCGAGTGGCAAGATATGCCAAGAGTTGATGACCGAGGCATATAGCTCGATTTATTCCATTTATCCCGGGGATACGAAGATGTACCGAGACTTGAGGCAGCATTTCTGGTGGCATGGGATGAAGAGAGAGATTGCAAGATTTGTGGCAAAATATTTAGTTTGTCAGGAAGTCAAGGCTGAACATCAGAGGAATACAGAATTATTGCGGCCGCTTCCCATTCCTGAGTGGAAGTGGGAACATATTACCATGCACTTCGTCACAGGATTCTCGTGGAGCCCTAGAGGGAAGAATGCAGTTTGGGTTGTCGTGGACAGACTTACCATGTCTACACATTTTTTGTCCTTCAGAGTTGGGCAGTCCACGGAGATATTAGCTGACATGTATATGAGACAGATAGTACGATTACATGCAGTGCCTGTCAACATCGTATCGGATCGTGATTTCAGATTCACGTCGCATTTTTGGCGGAGTATGCTGTAGAGCCTAGGAACTCGTCTCAAGTTCAGGATGGCATATCATCCACAGACTGATGGCCAGTCAGAACACACGATACAGATATTAGAGGATATGTTGAGACAGTGCATGATTGATTTTGGAGGATCTTGGGAGGTCCACCTACACTTGGTAGAATTCTTCTACAATAACAGCTACCAGGCTAGCATACAGATGGCACCTTATGAGGCACTGTACGACAGGAAATGTAGGTCGCCAGTTTATTGGAGTGACGTAGGAGAGCGTCAGATACTTGGTCTAGAGTTGGTGACACAGACAGTAGAGAAGGTCAAGCAGATTCAGAGCTACGTGCGTGCAGCACAAGACAGATAAAAACATTGGGCAGATGCGCACCGCAGACTATTAGACTTCAAGGAGGGTGACCTTATATTTTTGAGGATATTGCCTACTCGGGGTACCATCAAATTCGGAGGCAGAGGCAAGCTAAGTCTGAGGTACATCGGGCCTTTTGACATCTTGGAACGAGTTGGCGAAGTGGCTTACCGTCTTGTATTGCCTCTATCATTAGAAGGAGTGCATTACGTATTTCACGTATCATAGCTGAGGAGATATATGGCAGACCCTAGCCACGTGCTTGATCATTCGAAGATTACAGTCGGGCCCAGTCTATCTTACATAGAGCAGCCAGTTGAGATCCTCGATCGCAGGGAGACAACTTTGAGAGGGCAGACGATTCGACTGGTCAGAGTTGCATGGAAGCATGGTTCGCCAGGCAAGTCTACCTGGGAGCGCGAGGATTCCATTCGACAGCGGTTCCAATATTTATTTGAGGAGCAAGGTACGAATTTACGTACGGCATTTGATTACTAGTTGTTTTTAAATTCTCTTAGCTGTTATCGTGCTTTACTTTTAATTTCGGGGACAAAATTTTTCTAAGTTGGGAAGAATGTAAACCCCCTCGATTAATTCTATAGATAGTTAGGTATGGATTGGGAAAATTTTGGATTAGCAACAAATGTTGAGGTTTAGAGTATAGTTGCTTTTGTCTGTTATTTTATTAATTAAACCCTTGGCGCGCCCTACCATTGCTTAATTATTCGGAGCCCAATATCAGTCTATAAATTCTATCGGACTATTGTACTTCTGACTTGACTCGCCAATTTAGGCACTGGACTTTTCCATCACCCAAAAATCAAATTCGTTGTGCATTAAATTAATCGCATAATTTCCTGAATCCTAAATCCCATATTTAATTCCGTGTTGGACACCTGTGTCGTTACCCTCAATTTTAAGATACCAACTTGACCCGTTAAGCCAGACCAACTAAAGGGTCCAAGACTGACTCCAAGTCCCCATAATTTTTGACCTTGCGTTATTTCCAAATTTTGACCCCAAGTGCCCCCATTGAATTTAAAAACGCGAGACACTTTAATTCTATTTAAATCGAGGATACCAATTTTTTCTAATCCTATTTTAATCCCCAATTAATCCCAAATGCCCATTTAATTAAACCCTTGCCAAACACACAACTCTCCCTCACCATGCAAATCACCAAACATTATTTTTCCTATAA
Source organism: Iris macrosiphon (assembly GCA_036927795.1). NCBI lineage: Eukaryota > Viridiplantae > Streptophyta > Magnoliopsida > Asparagales > Iridaceae > Iris > Iris macrosiphon. Next base: position 56,301,575 of record JAYESA010000016.1, read on the forward strand.
TTTTTGTATTATTTCATGTGTTCGTATAATTAACCGAATTTAAGGGACTTAGTTGCAATTTATTGATTTAGGTGTCCTCACCTCATTGGCCAAGGCCAAATGGAGAGGTTACCATCATTGACCATAGTCAACACTCTCCCCCTTCCTTTGCATGAAGAAACCCAAGCCTTCATGTTAAATCCTAGCCCTCCATTTGAATTGGAGCATCCCCACCACACACTCACATCACCAACCCCAATAAAGTGTCTCTTCCTACACTCTTTCCCAAGCTGGCCCTAATCCCAATACCTAGGGAAAACCCCTCTCCTCTCTCTCTCCTCCTCCATATTTAATCATTCCCTATTTCTTCTTCTTCTTCTTCCTTTCTTCTTCTTCTTTCTTTCTTCTTCCTGAACTGCCCACTCCGGCCGACTAATCCAGTCCGACCGACTGTCCCCGCTCTGGTCTACTGTTGACACCCCGTACCCCGACTCCGGCCAGTGCAGCGCCTCACCTCACTCTGGCCTGTGCAGCCCGGGAAGTCGTCTAACGGCTGATCCCTCCGGCCAGTGCAGCGACTGACCCGTATCCAGTTCGAGCCTTCCCCGCGGCGGCTCCGGCCAGCTACACCCCTCCAGTCCGATTTCAGACATCCCCCATCCGACCTCTCGTCCACCCGAGATCTCCACCATCAGTCCGGCTTCACACCACCTCCCTATCCAGCCTCTCCTCCACCACGAACTATAACCACCACCACCACAAGCTTTCACCACCACTACTTCCTCCACTATTCTAATCCGACGAGTTTCCGGTCATCATCCCCCCGCACCACCTCACTCCGGCCAGCAACCTACCTCATCGTCGAGGTATAACTCTCCCCTCACCTTGTCTTTTAGTTATATATTGTTTATAATTAAGTTATGTTTAGGTTTTTTTTATATGTGGTTTAGTTAGGGTTTTGGCATAAAATATATTTTAGGATTTGGGTTCTGGATATTTATGGTTGTGTGCATTAGTTAGGGCTTATGAGCATGGGTTTATGATATATACTTGTGTGTTTTTAGTTAGGAAGAGAAGCATTACATATACAACATATATAGGAATGTTAGCATGAGTTGTGGTTGATTTCACAATTAAGGAATGATGTTAGATCGTGTGTGTATACACAAGAAGATAGAGAACAATATTAACAGGAGTGTATATATTATATGGTGGTCAGAATGGTATGATTTTGTGATCCAATGAACAATGGATGTTAAGTAGAGAAAACTTGTCCATGTAGTATGTAGTGTAAAATGTTCAAGTTAAATATATAATTAGTAATGATAGTAGGTGAATGTTTTATTGAGGACTAGTGTGTAGGGTAAAACCCATTATCGATAATTTAGAGACTGGAAATTTAAGTTATTTAATTTAGAGAAATGCTATGTGTTTGGTAACAACGATATCAAAAGAAGGAATTATAATCGTTAACTGTATTTTGAGGATGGTTTGATGATGTGGTACTGATGACTAGATGATTTGACGTATCGTACCGATAGTCAACTGTGGTCAACCCCCCTAGTGCCTTGTCCCTGTGAGTCGTAGCTGAGACTGAGTTTAGGTGTAGATGTGTGTCGCATCCCTGTTTGACATGGAATAGATTATTGATTTTGGTTTGTATCTCATCTTTAGGTACTGCTGGACCTGAGGGCTTGGACGTGGTACTCGGACCCAGTCATCAGCAGCCGCACGCAAGCAAGTATACCTTGCCACCCTGTATTTCAGATTACAGATATTTGTTATTCTTTATGCATATTTTGCACGTACTTATGTTGACATTCGATACTTCACATCCGGATCACAACCGGGTGCAGACGTTCGTCGTAACGTCTTAGAATGGTTGTTGGATGTTTCGTAGAATCTCGATATACGTACCTGAGTATATCGATACCCTAGGACACACTCATACACTGTGATTGTGCCAGATTCCTGTATCCTGATACTGACATCATGACCAGAGACTAGAACGTCCTTAGGGTCGCGTCTGTTGAGTTATTTCTGTGTGTCGAGACTGTTAGATAGAGGTTCAGGTTCAGCGCACCATCATTGACCGCTTGTGAAGGGGAAGACAGTTACTAGATGTTTGGGCTCCTCTGCACGCGCTTATATATGTATATATAGTGTTCCTATATTCTAGAGTAGTATATCACCCGTGCGACTCTGTGCTCGGAGCTATGGTACGCCTCGTGTGTCTCTGTGTTTGGAGCTACAGTTTTATTTTTGATACCCACGCGTTGAACATTGTCTTCAAACTGTGTCACACTTGTTTGGTTATAATAGAGTACCCTGTTACTGCGCTTGTACTTTCTGTTTACTTGGCATACAGTATTTTTATACCTTGTTACGTCCCTCTGAGGACCTGGTTCCCTTCCATGTTTAGGCGACGAGGATTACCTGGAGGAGTACGGTCTGGGCACGTATCCAGCAGCTATACTCACTGTCGAGGACGAGGTCATCCTTGAGGACTTCGCCTGATCGCTTGTAGTGACTCTTTCCTTGGGACGGTATCATTACCTAGTTACCTGATGCCGTTCCAAGTTATCTTATTGCTTACTTTTATTCCAGTATTTTGTACTAGCGGGTTTGCTCCCGTATGACTACTCTAGTATTTGTACTTGATATTTATCTTGGACATTTCCTTTCTGCACATTGGTTGTTGTGTTTACCACTATTGTACTCTTATACTTGTTGCCTATGGATGAGATTTAGATTGACTATTTATGTGTTATGTGATGGGTTATTCATTGTACTTTACAGCTTAGGTGTACTCCGACGGGCCCATTAGATTGGGATACCCGCCGAAGTGCGCTGCTAGCCATTGTCACGTGACTCGGTTCCTTATCCATGGAACCGGGGCGTGACAGACTCAAAGTAAATAACATGAGTCTACAAAAACTAAGCAAATGCAAATAACAGGATGAAGCATATTCATATACACGGAAGGATAATACTGTAAGGAAATGAGCACTCATCAACCATCCAACAAAAGATCTCTGTGTCGAACTCAGTTAACCTGGCAGAAAATTAGGTCCTCATTGGGACGTAACAAGATACAAATGGTACATGCCAAAAGTAATATTGTGCAATAAATAGGGTAACCTAACAATCTATGCGAATGCAAGTTGAGGACAACCTTGGTACGTATGGGTGGGCGTAAGCATAGCTAACTGCCAAAACGTCTCGTCGAATGCGGCTTTTGCTAAATAAACACCAACGCTCCAAAAAATGCTGGTTGTTTATATATATATATATATATATATATATATATATATATATATAAACAAGTCTAACTCCTCGTCAGAAGTGGCATATGATAAATGAGTCATTAGTTTCCATAGATCCCTTACCCGAACCAATGTGTGTATCCCATAATTAAACTAATATTATTAAGACTATGCACTATACAGTCATGCACGTCGTATGCACCGATAGCCAGTCGAGTATGCCAACTTGCATCATGAATAATATATGGTGCCATGGAAAGTACGTGTTAAGGTCTTAGAAGATATTAGAATACCTCCACCATATTGGGTAAGTCACTAATACCTCGGTTAATGCATTAAACTTCTCATCGATGCATTCATTGACTACACCCGAGTCATACTCAGACGCACACAACTATAACATAATTTATTCAAAGCAGAATCATATAATAATAATAACTAAAATTAGATAGTACAACAAAGTGGCAAGGTATCTTGCCTGAATCTTCAAGATGTAAATACAAAGAACCTGCTCAAGAATCCACGTTCGTGCGATCCCAAGATCCTAAATATATAATACTATTAAATTATTCTCTGTGTTAAGTAAACCAAACATGTACACAAGTATAACTAACGCAATGTCATAGCTAGGGTTCATGAGTTTCTAAGTTGCTTTCCAACCCATAGGTACCAAGTAATCTCAAACTATGGTTCTTGTACATAAGTATGTTGCTCACAATGGTATTTGTCAAGAGTCAAGGTTAGATCAACTAATCTAGAGTTTGTTTAGACTACGATATCATGAGTTACGTAATTATTTAACCATAAGTCAAGTTTAAGGTTATTAATATCACATACTCTAATCCTCAACACATTTCTTTATATAACCTCATACAAAACTATATGTGCTATAAGACTCAAGCTAAACTAAATCTGAATTTTGGGAACATATGTGGTATATACTTTATTTCACCATTCCATTTGTCACATAATATGTGTGCTACACACAACTACAAGTAATTACTAGCATAAATATTTAATCTCTAACATAGTTTTTTATAAACAATAAACTAGCTAACACAACCAAGACAAGGTGCACTACTATTTGTACAACATTTAAACAAGGTTCTAACCTATATAACCATGCATATAATACTCTAACTACATCATATATATTCTGAAATTTTAATTAAATTGAAGTTAATATGGAGTTAAACAAGTTTTGTATGGGTTTACATAGGTTAATACTAGTGATGAATAATTATGCACTCAAAGTTTCATATTAGCTAGCATAAGGAAAATAAAGAAGTTCATGTGATTTGTGACAAAAAATGTATAGAAGTAGGTATAGAACCTAAAGGAATAATTTTAACATGAAGAGAAGGTTAAGTAGGAGAAGTTTGAGCACTTACGCAGTGAAATAGAGGAGAAAATTGTTGTGTGCACAACTTGTACCAAATCTGTCAAGATTTGGACTATCCTTGTTACAACTGCTGTTTTGACTCCTCCAAGTGATTCTAACTGTTGTGGTGCCTAAGGAAGGTAGGGAGGTGGTAGAGAATAAAGATAGAGGATCATTGTGGAGTTTTTGGGACTGCAATTGGTTGTAACAAAGTGATGAAGAGGGTATAGCCTGGCGGATTTTAGCAGGGTATTGTCTAGTTGTGGGGTTGAATGGAGGGAGTTGTCGAAGGTTTTAGTGCAGAGTTGTAAAGGAAAAAGGTGGAGAAGTGGGAGAGAAAGAATTTAAAGTTGTTGTGGAGGTGGTTCCATGGCTGTGTTGGAGGTGTTGTAGCCAGAAATAAGGTATTGCTGAATTTGGATTCAACCTGGATATTTCTGGTCGAGGGACTATTTTAAGGGAGTTGTGGACCTTGTTTGAGGTGGAGTTGTAAAGAAGAAAGGTGAAGTAGATGAAGTGAGGAGAGTTTTGGAGTGAGGGAAAATAATATGGGAGGGCTTATGTCCGGCCAAGTGTAGGGGGAGGTGAAGGGTGTAATGGGGGAGTTAATGTGAGGGAGGTTTTATAAGTTATGGAAGGGGAATAGATAGTGAATTTGGGGTGTTATGTAAGGAGGAATATGTAGGTTTTCTGGCTGCTCAATAAAGGTATGTTCATACTTGGGTTCAATCCATTAGTGTTGAATGTAGTTGGGTGATATGTTGGGTCCACCCAAGTGAAGGGATGGTTAAACTTTAATTAAAAAAAGTTTAAATGTGAGTGTTTGAGGGAAAAACTTGATGTTTGAATTTTGTGTAGAGTAAATCAAATAATGTTTGATGTTTAACCAGTATTATGTAGGGGTGTGTGGGGATTTTGGTTGGGTGTTTGGACTAGATTTGGACTAGGTTAAGTCGGTTGCTCAATAGGACTAAATTTTTTGTCACTGTGATTGTCAACGAGTTGAATTTATGTAGAAGTCCATTTGGGTGTGGCACAAATATCATGGATGTTGTAGGCTTAGAGTAGTTCATGGTCATATAATTGGTTACAAGGAATGGGTCAAAGTTGTGTCTCCAATTTCGATTGGAATGGACATAGGTGCAAGGCTTAGATTTGGATTAGATATAGGGTGACATGTTGTGCGATTAAAATAGAAACCAAAAGTGTATATTCGTGAGTGACATAAGGGTCAGGATTGAAAATGGGTTGTCTATGTCAAGGGTGTAAAATATTTTGGAAGACAAAGTCTAGTATAGTGTTTCAAATATCGAATACAAATCAACCCTAATCTCTCACTAAGCTAAATATACTTAAAATTGGGTGAGGGGGTTTACACATGCGCATTGCTTGCCCAAACGAATGAAAAGGTGGTAAAAGTGAAGCTTTCATCATCTGATTTACTCAAAGTGATTAGTCACAAGCGTAAGACGAGAGAGAGGCAATCCTCACACTTGATATATCCTCCCATAGACAAACTTGTGCCAACATCATAATCAACTATTGTAGCTCTAAAGTACCATTTTCTGCAGTCGGACAGTCGATGTTCCAAATGCTATAATCTACAATGCCAACTCGACAATATCCCGGATACCTCTACATAATGAGGAAGAACTGCCCGTCGCCTCATGTTACTCTACATGGAGGTCCTCTCTCATGAAAAAGACATCGAAGAAAAGCTCACCTATCCTAAGGGTGTCGATCAGCACACCACGGAACCATCCAAGGGGTAGCAAACAAGTACCTACCCAAGGGACGTTCCAAGGCATGCACTCAAGAACAAGGGCTGGGGGTAGCCATACATCCCCAAATAAAGTTTCAACCAAAGCTGGGGGTAGCAGTCCACCGGTGTTCCAAAATAATCTATCCTTTCAAGAGGACAATGAGTCTTCCCGAATGAAGCTTCAACTAGAGATAGGGGTAGCAGTCACTCCAACAATGAAAGTGCTACCACACTACCCACTGTCACTACCGCATTTTCAGAGCCGGGTATTTTTTATTATTTTAATTTGGGTTAATTGCGTATTATTTATATTTAATTGTATTTATATTTAATTAGTGATTGTATTATTTTTTATTAATTGTTTTAGGGCTTTGGCTAGCTTGGACCCATGTCAGACCCTTGTGGATCCATGTCAGACCCAACCCACACCCTTGTGAGACTTATTTTTGGTTTAGAATATTCATTATATTTTTAGTGGGTTAGTTGGAGAGATTTGGAGTTAGTTTGAGTGCTTTTGGAACCCGAAACCCAAACCCAAGTGAGTGGAGGGCATTTTGGTCTTTTGGACATTGTAAACCAATTTCTTGTGTGAGACCCGACCCCTCTCCCCATTTCCAGCGTGCACACAACAACCGCACTCTTCTTCTTCACTACTTCTTCTTCTTCTTCTTCTTCTTCTTCTCCACTACTTCTTTCTTTTTCCTTTCTACTTTCTACTTCAAGTAAGCACCCTATTTCTCTTCTATTCTCTATGGTTGTGAACCCTAACCCTACATTCTTCCCTAATCTAGGTGGGTAGAGCTTAGATTTGGTATTGGAGCTTGGATTGGAAGCTTGGAAGCTTGGTTTGGTGGATTTGGAGCTTTTTGAAGACTTTGGCTTGGGATTCCAACTCCCAAGAGGTAAATCCTAATTTTTCCTCTTGTAATTACTCTTATATAGTGTAATTAATAGTTTAGAACCTTTCTAGACCTTAGGACTACCCGTGGGAGAAAGTTGGAACTAGTTTGGTTGAGTTTGGAGACTTGAACACTAGGTTTTGTGTCAATTTCGGGTAGAATCCGAATTTGGCCCAATTTTGGGTGAAGCCCTAGGTTAGATAGACCTAGGTAGACGTTTTCGGGTGTCTTGAGGGTGAGTGTGTATCTCCGTTCGGACACTTGAAGTCGTGTCGCGGAGAAACGGGCGTTTCGGGCATTTTCTGGGTTTTCGTCGTCGTCGGTTCTATGTGCTTGCGCATTTTTGCCATGGACCTAGAATCGACACGTTAGCATTTTTTCTAGGATCTAGACATCGTTTTGAACCTGTGGGTAAATTTTGGGCCAATTCTGAGTTGGTTTTGTGTGCGTTTCAAGAGGTTTTTCGAACCGCACACCGCGTGTTCGTCGAAATGACCGAACGGCCATTTTGACTTGGTTTCTTAGTTTAAGCTTATGCGCGTGTTGGTTTAGCTTTGGGGAGTGTGTGCTAGAATTCTCGGGTTATATTTTATATATTTATAGGTTTTAGTGTGCGTAGGGGTCGTTGGGCGCGCGTTGTTGGGCGTTGTGTGCGTTGTTGTGTGTTGTGTTTTGTATATAGATATATATGTGTCTATATATATATATATATATATATATATATATATATATATATGTGTCTCTATATATATATATTTATAGATATGTGTTGTATGTATACATATTTGTGTGTGTATGTACCTATATGTGCTTCTGTATGTATATATCTAGGTGAGTGTGTGTATATATATATATATAGAGTTGTGTGTATATATATATGTATGTTGTTATATATATATAGATATATGTATGTGTTTGTATATGTGTGTGTGTATTTATATACATAATTATGTGTGTGTTAGTAGATATGTTAGTGTGTATGTATATAAATATGGATTGTGTGTGTTTATGTATTTATTGATATGTGTTTGTATATTTATAAGTGTGTGTGTGCTTGTGTGCTTGTGTGAGTATGTGTTAGTAAGTGTTTATGTGAGTGTGTTAGTGAGTGTTTGTGTGAGTGTGTGTTGGTGTTAGTGTATGTGTAGGTGAGTGTGTGTGTGAGAGTGAGTGTGTGAGGGTGTATGAGAGTGAGTGTGTGTGAGTGAGTGTATATATATATATATGTTTGAGTGTGTGAGTGTGTATATTTATATATATATTAGTGTGTGTATATATATATATAGATATGTGTGTATATATATATATATAGGTATGTGTTTATATATGTATTAGTGTGTGTGTGCTTGTGTGTTTATATGTTAATATGTGTGTAGATATATATGTTAGTGTGTGTGTGTGGTGGTGTGCTTATGTCTAGTCGCTGCCACGGTGTTGCGGCTGCTGCTGCCTGCTGTTTTGCTATTGCGCTCGAGCGAACTGCTACCGCGGCGCTGCGGCTGTTGCTGCCTGCTGTTTTACTGTTTTGGTCGAGCGAACTGCTGTCGCGGCGCTGCGGCTGTCTACTATTCTGCTGCTGCGCTCGAACAACTGCCACCACGGCGCTGCCGCGGTGCTGCCGCGGCGCTGCGGCTGCTGCTGCCTGCTGTTCTGCTGCTGTGCTCGAAGCAGTTCGCTCGAGTGCAACAGCAGCAGCAGCCTCTAGCAGCGTTTGCACGCTGCGTGGCGAGGCTCTGGCGTAGCAAAGCGAGAGGGAGAGAGGTATGTGTATATATATTTATCTAAATAGATACATAGATACTAGATAGTTAGATAGATAGTTAGATAGATAGTAGATAGTAGATAGTTAGATAGATAAATAGTTAGATAGATAGTTTGATAGATAGATACTAGATAGTTAGATGGATACATAGATAGATATTAGATAGATAGATAGATAGATAGATAGATAGATAGATAGATAGGTAATTGGATATCTATATCTATATCTATAGATATATATACATATAGCTAGCTAGATGCATATATATATAGCTATATATGTATATATGTAGGTATATGGGTATATATATATATGTGTGTATGTGTGATGTATATATGTAGATACATAGGTATATGCATATATGTATTAGATATATATTTTCTATCCTAGATTAGTAACTAGGTATATATATATACCCATAGATAGCTAACTAGAAGGGTAATTAGAGGGGTAGTAGGGTTAAGTTTAGAGATGTATCTCAATACCTTGAGATATCCAAGGTATTGAGTTTCGAGCGGGGTTTTTGAGCAATTGCCTAGGTTTGAGTTTAGAGATAGGTTTTTATGTATATGTGTATATATTTACGCGTGCTAGCATAGGTTTTAGCAGGTTTAGACGGGGCATATAGCGTAGGGTGAGGTATCGGATACCGAGGGTATCCCGGTATCTAAAGGAGGCGAGTTTGAGGGTTTATTAGCCTAATGACCTAGTTTTGGCCTAGAATTTCAGGGGCACCCTAGTTTGACCTAGAGTTGACCGTGGTTGACCGCCAAAGTCAACTTTTGACCTAGATTTGACCCAGAGTTGACTTTTTGGACCCAGAGTTGACTTTTTGACCCAGATTTCATCGGTTTGACCCGTTTGACCTAGAACGACCCTAGAAGACTATTTTTAGTTATTTTATATTTGTTTAACTTTTTAAAAACCTATTTAACCTTATTTTTCGCAATAGGTCCTTGTGACACTAGTTCGGATTGCCACTTGCTTGGGACGTCAAGCGAGTACATTCTCTGATAGCTTTCATTATCTGATGATTATTATGATTCAGCTTCTAGTATAGTATCATCTAATTATTCTGGCATAACACGGGACATGGACTGGTATTTCTGGATTCATTTACTTGCGACACGTACATTTCATGTTTCTGGCCTCTATTCTGGAATCACTACTAGCATCACCTACAGGCATCACTACAGGCATCACTCATATTTCAGGCTGGACTCATACTTGATTTACGTGTCAGGTCTTGGATTCACTTGTATTAGTCGGGGCGGGGAAATACTCGAGTCGACATATAAATATTCCCATCTGGAATCATCAGGAATCACTCCCTCTGGTCTAATCTGGAATGATAGCAGCTGCGCACCCAGTGCGCGGTGAGCCGTACTTATCCCTAGCTGTTTATATATCGAAACAAGTATTTCAAAGACACCGAGTTCATTCTTTATAGTATGGACTCTCTTGCATTTCTTGTTGGTCTCACTTACATGTTTCTGGACTTGACTTACTACATGTATTTCATGCTGGACTCACTACACGTTCATGTGCAAGGACTTGATCTTAGCTTAGATTTCTTATATCTTACAGTTATTACTATCTTACTTCTGATATTCATGCATCTTTACTTTATGCACCAGAGATATGTATATTTTCTTGTTCCATACTTTATTTCCTTTACTTTGCTACTTGCTATAACTGTTTTATAGTTTTTATCATTTAACTGGAACTACTGTTAGAGCTGTATTTGCTCCAGTCCTGACTGGATATATTTTTTCCAGAGTATCCGGAGGAGTGGTGTCCAACGTTTTATGGACTTGAGACTGTCGATGGTGCAGACAGGGACCCTCTAGTTTAGGAGTGATTTTCGGGTTGGTAGCCGGGATCAATAGGACTTTGTTATTGATTTTATTAGCTTTAGTACCGAATTTGTCTTCGGTTTTGGATTGAGACCTTGTATTATATTTGATTTTAGATGATGTATTATTATTATTGATGTTATGGTTGTTGTAGTAGTTGTTGTTGGTTAGACTTTATAGTTGTTAGATTTCTTTGTTATCTTATCGTGCTTAGACTCGTGATTGAATACATTATGATTATCATTATGATATTGTTCTCCGTTTGGAGTTGAGATCTTGACAGATTTATATATTGATTGCGTGAGATGGTTATCTAGATTGTTGACCGAGACAGCGTTCTATCGCCGATACTGTGGCGTAGGCTGGACGTACCCACGACTCATGCCCAATTTTTCGGGTGCGGGTCGTGACACCCACTCTCTCCGAAGACAATAAGACTCAAACATCTAAGCCAGAAAATGAGGTATCCACCTTCCTGTCTATCTCTTCTCCAAGATGCCAGCCTATATGGAAGGAGCGGATCCAAAAGTAGGGCCTAGTAACCAATAATGCCTTGTGATACTCGCAGCTGAAGGACCGTAAAAGGGGGGTGAATAGAGTGCAGCAGAATAATCTATCCAATTAAAAATTAAGTGTAGTGAAAGAAGCTAACAGTGTATAAGAAGACAGTAATATGATTTAGTAATAGAAGAGAGCAAACACAAATACCGTGATGTATGCTGGTTTTCCTCTGAGAGTAGTAGTCCAGTCCCGATAACTCTTGCTCGGAGTTGTATCTACTATAATAACCAATAGTGAATCACAGGCTTTGTTTGAAGGCTTGCTACTTCTTTAAAAGCACGAGTTTTGATCCAAAAGCTCGCAACTTCACACACATATGCTTGATATGTAGAGCAAGCAAAGTTCAAACAGAAGAGGGGTTTGATGAACCAAGCTATTACAACTCTGACATACTTCTAATCGAGATCACACTTGGCACTAGAAGGCTGGGAGTTGATCTTGGAGATATAAAAGTTTAGGGTCTGAGAGTTAACTCACTATAGGATAGAAAGAATGAGAATGGTTGAGTGAGTAGGAGAGTAAAAAATTTAAGGCTATTTATAGGGTATTAGCAAACCGAATTCGGCCAGAGTTCGGTTTAGGTATTTTGAATTTTTGAATGTTGGAACCAGAAAATCAAGGATTAACAGTTAGCCATATTCTGTATTTAAGGCAGATCGAGTTTGGTCCGAGTTTGTCAAAGGTTCGGACCGAGTTTGTTTGGTCTATTTCAGAATTGTCTTAGCTTTGATTCAGGTTAGTTTTGGTCTGATTTTGTGTTTGTACATAAGTCCTAGACTCAATAAATATTAAATGACTTTACTGAAAACCAAGAGCACCTGGTGACGCCAATCTTCTGAATTATTTGCTGACTTGAACGCCTTTTCCCTTGACGGTCTTTTCTTTTTTCTTTGACGGCAGATGTCCAGCGAAACCTCCAGGTACGAGGCTCCGGATAAGTTGTAGGCGGTTCCTAGATATCTTTTAGTATAACGCCTTCTTTCGCTCATCAGCATTTCTTCATAGCATATGTCCATGCTTATCTTGCTTATTGCTTTCTACAGATGCGTGTTAGACGAACAAAGTAATATACAAAAACTAATATTAAAACATTAATGCATATATGGACAATACTGAGTTTAAATCGAAGATACTATAGTGATTGATCGATTATCATAATGCTAAACTTAATCGATTAGCCATATTCAAAAACTCAACTTAAATATTGGGCCAACAAATGCTATAATGTAGGCTCTGAGAAGTTAAATCCAGACTCTGACTTGCACAGTGCCGGAGCACTAAGAAAATATCGTCCCAATACAGCTGCAAGCTCTGGGATAAATGAACCCAGATCACAGAACCAACAACGAATCTCGCATGCCTGATCCGACTCCTCAAGTTGCAAGCAACCATACCGCACATCGATCCTCGATCGTTCTTCTAACAGATAAAATCTAGGAGACTCTTAGGGACTTGTGTGCCCACGTTGATGCTCACGGTAATCAAGTTAGGCTCTAGAAGCATGGCTTTCGATAACCCTATCCTCCAAAGTGGGATAATTTGGTATACCCTTCCAAGTATAAGCCATTGTCTTTGGCTTCATTCAATGAAAAGATATCACCCCGTCAGTACATGAGATACTTCTAGTCTATAGAAGGCTATTTACCTAAGGATGGCGCTTTACTCACCAATTTGTTCATTGGGGCTCTCTATCTGGCGTCGCCTTTGAGTGGTTTTTTTAGCCTCCCAAATAAATATATTTCCTCTTTCAAGGACATTAAGTCCCTCTTCCTCGCCCAATTCTACGTAGGAGGAATGGATATGACTATGTCCTCCCTAATGGACATTACCCAAGGGGACATAAAACTTGCACGATATTATATCGAGCATTTTCGACAGGCTACGTTGAAAATACCTCATGGTATTCTTGAATCTACGTTGATGGACACATGCCAAAAGAATCTTCTACCAGCAATAAGTCTAGACGGCATCTGGCTCATTCAGTGACTGGACAATATTTATCATAATTGTTGCGGCTGCAGAAAAGAGCGGGAAATATGCCCGCTTATTGGTATTATAAACTCGTAGTATTGAAGATAAGGGGAAGCATCCTTTCAACGCTAATAACAGTCGTGATGGTAAAGAAAAGCAAGTCCTGACCGTTAATTTGTCCAAAAGTATGACTTCACCTGTTACTAAGCCGACAAAACCACCAAGAATACATGAGACTTATTCCTTTAATGACGATGATGTCATATAACTCTTCGAAGTATTGATTGAAGGTAACAAACTCAAGCTACCCGATATCAGACGTCCCTACAAAGCAAGCAAGGTAAAAAACCTTAAATATTGCCACTACCATCGATATGTCCATCACGCTACGAGGGACTCTTACATATTAAAAAGGCACATACAACAACTGATTGAATCCAAAGCCCTATTTTTGGACTATGAAGACAAGACAGTCACTACAAACCTGGTATCTCTCCATTTTGGCACTTTCTCGATAACTGAAGCCCAAGGCGATGTACCCTATTTCCTCAATAAGGGTATATCTTTACATTAAAGGTATTACTTCTATCCCTAGCAGAGGGACATGAGAGAACAATGTCTATAGTTAGCATCCTCCCCAACAATTTTTCTTTATATCCTGTCTGTATCATACGTACAAATATGTTATTCATACTCGGGAGTCCCGAGTATGCAATTGGTAACAAATCCACAAATTTTATTTTGAAGGCAAATAGTTCATGTCCATATTACCTCTGAACCATGCTCCCAATATTATCAATAAGGTTTACGATGTCCATATTACCTTTGAGTAAACTTTACCTTGAGATTATGGTTTAAAACTATCCTCTCCCTAATAAGGTTTACTATGTCCATATGACCTATGAGTGAACTTTACCATGGAACTATGAGTTCACATCCATTTTATATCTGAACTATATTCCTAAACATTATCTATGAGGTTTGCCATGTCCATATTACCTCTGAGCAAAGCCCCCTTTATGTGGTTATCAACCGTCACATCCAAAACACCTTTGATATTGGTTGCCACTTAAACCAATCATTTGTACTTCACAACAAGTATGCCAGTGATGATAAATTTCCAAAACCTATCACGTCTATATTACCTCTAATAGAGTTTAGTCTTAAACTTATTATTCGCACTCAAGTGCGCCACGAATAATAGGTCCACTTTTATATCCTCAATGTTGTACTACACCCACATTACCTCGAGTACAATATCCGAGATTCACAATTGCGAAGAAAAAGTTTCTATTTCTTGGGCATAAAGAAAAAAGGAAAAATAAAGACTACATAAAAGGAGCATAGCAAAGCCATAGTCAATACAAAATAAGAGAACTATGACTACTAAGGGTCTTCGATATTAGTGCATAGTTCGGTAATTCGACACCTTAGGGAATCCACTTTGAGTCGACTACAATCCATGGCCCAACGTTCAACTTCCTGATGAAGCACGACCTTATCCTGAAAAATAGCCACCCTCTCGTGCTCGGCTTCCTAATTTGCCAGTTAAGACTTTAAATGCACAATATATCGGGCATTGTCTTCAGCCTGATCGATAAGGGTGGATTCCTCCTCCGTCGTGCGATGGGTGTTAGATTCATGCCTTGCCTCCTCTGCTCGAAGTTGTCCTTTTTGCACTCGTACATCTGCTAGACACTTAGCCAGTGTTTCTAGGGTAAGCATATGACTCCTAGGCCGCACAAACTCGAGCGCTTTCGCACTGGCATCTATCGACTCATTGTCAAGGATCTTCCTGCGGAGAGGGTAAGTAGACATGTCCCCAGCAAGGACGACAATCAAATTATTCTTCTCTTCAGCAAATAGAGCCGCAAGACCTGTATTGCCAAACAAATTCAACTTAGCAAGATGGGTTTCATGCTCTTCTACCTGCGCTTCTAGTATGCCTGCCTTAGCGTCATACCTAGGGTAAGATCGTATCAATTTCACCAGAGACAACACCGAAGCTTTGGCATGGGTAAATGGCCGGTCCCTCTCTAAGACACCATACATCCCCCACCTCAGAATGGGAAGAAAGACACCACATAAAGGAAGACATAGTCATTCACGTCAGCCAAAGAAAAAGGGGTCATAGGAGGCAGAGCTGATGAGGTCCCTACCGACGACGGGATAGCTGTCATAACAAAGACAAAATTAACAATTAAAAATGTTCACACAACAAAAAAAGGGAATACTCGCTTTCCTGCTTACTTGAGGAGGCCAAAATTTACCTGGCTGCCCCTGTCGGCCCAGTAACCACCTCAAAAGATTGTACGGCCGCCATCTCTGCAACCTCTACTCGGTTTAGCCCACGGTCGGGCTCTCCTTCAATCTGAGCTTCTACCTGCTCGTCCGTCTCTGGCAACATCTTTGTTTTCGAAGCAGGACCTCCTTTTATAGATGTTGAAGGGATGGCATCCCTTCAGTATTGACCTCCAGAAAAGTGGTCCTCGGGGTAGGCCCGCCCGTAGCTAGGATCCCCTTTTCTCCAAGTTTCGATGCCTCCCCAACAAGCTCCAGGCCCGGACCTTGAGAAGGAACGAGAGACTCCCCTTCCACCACGACATCACCTCCCTCTCTACCAGATGGTTTTACTCAGGAAGTGCCTAGAGAGGCTATCATAATTTGAGCCGCCCTCCCAAGAAGGGTGGAAAAATGATGCAAAAATGGGTCACCTGTAGAATGAACCATATGAGACATACCCAAAGCATCAGTTCACGCTGGGTGTTTTGCTCCAGCATCATAGCCGGCCATTGTGTAAGAAAAATCATTACCCTTCAAGTTAAGTGGGGGGTTACTATCGGACAAAATATCCTCAACCGAGGGGTTGTCCCAATAACTGATATCCCCAATCAAAGACACATCAGGAATGGATTACTGAAGGGTAGGGTCCCTGAAAATAAATTCCACGGGCAAAGGAGAAGGGGCTGTGACTTCCACCACTTTTACCAAAGAAGAGGGAATCTGAGCCAGTATTGGATCAGCATGCATGACCGTTGTATCAACTCACGCTATGACCTCTGCCTGATCAAGCAAAGAAGAAGAAGCCCGACCTGATTTTGCAGCAACGAGCTGACCCCCGATATCCAATCTCTACAAAAGAAAGAAAGAAAAAGAGTCGATCACATAAACTGACATAAAAGAAAAAAGGCAAAAATATATGATACAACACTAATACAAAAGGCTGTCCCCCAGCCTCTTAACGAAGCCGAGGAGTAGGTTGTGTTATCTCCGCCACCTTGGAAATATTTGCCTTCTTCAATCGCTTCGAGGACGAAGACCCTGCCGAAGTTAAAGATTGTGAAATAATTGTCGGCTCCATTGGCTGACTTCAGCTCTGGGTTCTGACCTTGTGTTCTCTAGAATGGTAGAAACAGGTCCAAATGGTGACAGCTCGCAAAACTTCCAACTTGGTTCCGTCAATGAAGCTCCGATGCCGATCCTTGCCCGGGGCAAAATTGTTTGTAGAACAATAGAACTTCATAGCCGCATACAGCAAATAAGACTTGGGCTGCTGCAAGGTACAATAAAACCCGCCCTAGTGCAGCCACTATTATGATACATTTAGGCCCGGTCCCCATCAAGTAAGCTCCCTAATATCCTAAGCTTGAGCTTTGGGTCCCCAGCTGGAGAAGCATGAAAAATATGCTGGATAGCTATACGCAGCATGTTGATGCAGGGCAGCGTAAACAGAGGACCTAAGAGCCATCAAACGTGCAACAGAGCTTTTCTGCTGAGCACATCATAAAGTATAAAGCTCAAGGACCACCCGCGTAATACAGTATGTTCAGGCTGCTTCAGCATAAAAAGGGTACTATATTGCCTTTATGGCGTAAAACTCATCCGCTTTCAATACAGCATTGAAGTGTACGAGGAACGCTTCATATTTTTCAAAATGAACCTGTCAGATCATGCAATGAACCTGACGTCTGGACTCCTAACAAAAAGTACTACACGACTACCCAGACGATGGCTATAATGATGGCGCGGTACTGCAACCCAGGCTGTCATTTACTGCCATTTCCTTGGCATAAACATCTTTTACGCATACAAAGGAATACGCTGCCTAGTTTTACACAGGCAGACGTGAGCTGTTTACGCTCCTCAGAAGACAAACAGCCTGCCACATCAAAAGCTGCTCTTCGTACAGGGCTCGAGGCACGTCTCTGCATTTAATGCGCAGATTGATGACAGAACTCGAGGCACGTCTCTGCATTTAAATGCGCAGAAAGGGTGGCAGACCTTCAAAATACGCATCTGTATTTAATGTGCAGGATAATGGCGGATCTCTGCATTTAATGCAGGAGATTTGACTAAATGTCACCGAACCGTCGTTTAACGACATTCCTTTTGCATAAACTGCTTTTACGCATACAAGGGGATACGCTGCCCAGTTTTACACAGGCAGACGTGAGCTTCTTACGCTCCGCAGAAGGCAAACAGAATGCCACGTCAGCAGTTACTCTTCTTACAGGATTCGAGGCACGTATCTGCAGAATGTTGGCAAATCTTCAAGACACGCCTCTGCATTTAATGCGCAGGATGGGGGCAGATCTTTACATTTAATGCAAGAGATTTGATAATATCTCCAAAAACTATAATTCCAGCTAAAATCTCCACATCATCTCGGCTTCTACGCCCACTCAGCCTCTACGCCCACTCGACTTTTACGCCTACTCGGCTTCTACGCCTACTTGGCTTCTACGCCATGGTGACAGTTAATGGCTTCTATGCCAACCTCTTCTATACAAAGGATAACTACCTACGTGGCTTCTACGCCATGATCTTCGCAGCAGTTATACGCGTTGTCCCTTAGTTGGACACGCGTCACACGCTCATTCAAAAGGTTATCTATACGCAGGCAATGGTTATTGTAACCATCGTGTAAAAGGGTATTGTACTTTCCACTACTCGGTTTCTACACCGACTGAGTGGTCACTGTCACTAAAACTCTATAAATAGAGACCTCTATCAACAGAGGTCCAAGGTCAAAAATTGGTCAAGAAATCCAGTATCAGATCCAAGGTCGAGAAACGGAAGATTGAAACGTCAAGATTTGGTCACAGATTTCGAGAGAGAAGAATCCAGAGCTCAGGCAAAGAGTAGTGATGGACGACTTTGGCATCAAGCATCCACTCTTTTTAGCAACCTTCGAAGCTGTTTTCTGTCTTCTACGACACTTCTTCATCATCGTGTGGTCCAAGGGACAAAATGATCGACTGCAGATCAGACTCCTGTAGCAATATTTATCCAGATTAAAAAATTATACTCGATATCCTCGTATAGGATTAATTGTACTGCTTGTTTGTAAACATAAAGAGTAGGTTTTTGTATAAAGCCTCGTTTCCATATCTTTCGTTTATTTTATCAGACAACAAGATGGCGACTCTGCTGGGGACATCTTTCTCTTCTGACGAGGAAGCAATTGCTCAACACGATGCGGTAACCGTGGGATCCGTGAAGAAGATACTGGTCGTCCAATTCGACCAGTCTGCCTACGAAGACATGCTTCGAACAGGGGGTAGCTCTCACTCTCTCTCTGTCCAAGACAACAGGAAGCTGCGTAAGGTCTGGATGCCCAAGACATCCTCTACCATTCCTGTCGACTCTCCGATCTCTTCGATTTCTCCTACCAACGAGGTTGTAGCATTGCTCCCTCCGCCCCTGGCACATAAAATTCAGTCGCCTGTCTTTGACAGGGCAGACAAAACTTCTGGCAATGCCTCAGCACTAATCCAGAAGTATACTCCGTGCTCTGCGCATAAAATTCTGTCTCCCGTCCCTGGCAGAACAAACGAAACTTCGGACAATGCCTCAACGCTAGTCCAAAAGCCTACGCCGCGCTCTGCGCGTAGAAACCAGTCTCCCGTCCCTGGCGGAACAGACAAAATTTTTGACAATGCCTTAGAGCAAAATCAGAAGTTCCAAACGCGCTCCGCACGTAAAAATGCATCTGCCTTCCGCAAAAAAGCAAATGATCCCTGTAATCTACGCAAGGGAAAGCAAGCGGCGGACTACTCAAATTCTTGACCTTTACGCCAGCAAGGGAACAATTTGCCCGCCCTCTGGATTATGCGAGAGGCTGACGGGCGACTGAGGACATCCTCAGCTATACGCCAACCAGAGCAGAGATCCAAATTACGCCAGGAGAAGCCCCTCAGCGTAAAGAAGGCTCAATTTGCGGAAAGACACCCTCCTTGGGGATTATCCGCTACCCAGATGGCCAACCTGTTTTATATAGGTGGCACAAGGAAAACTATGGTTCCCAACATCCGTATGCCCACTGATGTAAACAGAAGGAACAAGCCATCTTCTTCTTCTGTAAATCCTCCTGACCTGCGTGGGTACCTGGTCCAGGAACATAAGGATAGGAGATCTTCCAGCATGTTTATTACGCCTCCTAACGAGCACTATTATAATAGTCATAGGATTGTAATTAATTGTTGTTGTTCTGAAGCAAAACGATCAATTTTCGACCGGTTGAGCTACCCTCCATCTTTTCAGGAAGAAGAGCCCCCACATGCATCGGTGAACATGGCTTCACATATACCTAGAGGAAGACCAAGCTGAAGACGTCATCCCTCTAGAGCTCCGAGACGAAGGAGATTCAACATGCTCCTTAGGAACACCGAAGCTGGGGTGTTCCGAAACACTCATTCGAGGTCATGACAACCGGCTTCGTACTCTTCTGATTCCGATGCTGGGGGTCGCCAGTCTCCTGAATCAGACGCCGAAAGTATAGAGTCAACTTCTACAGAGACCTATACTAATCTTTCAATGACACCCCGGGAGATGGGAGTTTATGCCATTGGAGATGAACGCAAGGAAGCTTCCCCGTCCGGGAGCGCTGAGCAATGCATCACTATACTGGAGACGTCTCTGAAAGAGATGCAATCCATGATGGAGAACATGAACCAGAAGATGCTAACTCAACACACAGCTGCCATGGCTCAAGCATCGGTCCCTCCAACTCAGATACGTGTGGGGGTGGACTTACCACCATCCAACGCGATCCAAGAGCCTGCTCTAGATCAAGAGTCAGCAGTTCCTCGACTTCCTCACTCGGAGAATGTATTACCTCTCGTTGGAGTCGTAATACAACTGATTCCTCATCACTCCGTGGTCCCGCTACCGGCTGAAGATCCGATGCAGGCAGTACGGGAGTTGAAAGCCCAATTTGATGCCCTGAAGCACAAAGATCAGCTCAAGAAATTAGGAATCAACCAACCTTACCCAGCTATCTGGGAAGAGGTCCCTTTCCCTCCTAGATACAAACCACAGACTATGGCTTTGTTCGAGGGAAAAATATCACCGAGTCAGTACATGAACTACTTCAGTATGATGACGGTGTTACTACAGGGGGATGACGCCCTCCTCACTCGGTTGTTCAAGGGCTGTCTATTGGGAGTGGCTTACCAGTGGTACCGCAGCCTGGCGGACAACTGTATTACTTCCTTCGACGACTTCAAAGCCTTATTCTTCGCAAGATTCTACGAAGGAGGGATGGACATGTCGATGTCCTCTCTCATCGAACTAAAGCAGAGGGAAAAAGAGGACGTTCGTACCTTCATAACGTTTTTATCAAGCCACTTTGCAAATGCCTCCCGGAGTTCCAGACTCCGCATTGGTGGACATTTACAGGAAGAACCTTCTTCCCATGATCTCGGTGTTCATAGGACAATATCAGTTCCATGATTGGCCCTCATTCATCATCTCAGCGGTAGCCGCCGAGGACAATAGTCGGAAGGCGCTTAACAATGGCATCATGGTCTCTGCCTCCGACAGAGGCAAGAGGGCATCCACCAACAATGACCATCCTCGCAGTTCCAAAAAAAAAGAAGCTTTGACGATCAATATGTCCAGACAAAAGACTGCGGCAACTACGCAGATGAAACCTGGGACTTCCAGGCCCATTGAAGTGTACTCTTTCGACGACGACGATATTCCGAGCATATTCGAGTGTCTCGTCAAAAGCGGCAATATTACCCTTCCTAAGGAGAAGCGGCCCAATAAAGTCGGCAGTACTAATAACCCCAAGTATTGCATCTTTCGTAGGTACATACACTACCCCACAAAGGCGTGTTATGTACTAAAGAGGAAGATCCAGGAGCTGATCGATGCTAAGGCCATCACTCTGCGCAACAGCGATAAGATGGTCACAGCCCACATGATCTCTCTACAATTTGGCAATCTGCCTCCCCAAGAAATCTCGGATGGTGTTACACCTATTTCCCGAACGTCGATGAACATCGTTAATCTCCCTCTAGCTAGAGGTCAAAATTGTGACCTGGTACCCCTAACTACCCAGCGAGGCAAGATTATTTGGGTTCATCTAGATTTGGTGCCCGGGATCGAGAAAGAGTCTCAAGCTGCTAAGGCTAAGTCTAAAAAGAACTCGAAGCGCAAACCATGTCACATGATTACGGTACACTCGGCATCAGAAGATGAGGTCTTAGCTACTGGAACCCGTTCAGGGAAAGCTTACCTCCAGGACTATGGAGCCAGCTAGGAAGATGCATCGGCAGATGCTTCGGCTGCCAAGCCTTCAGAACCGGAATCCGCCGTACCAGAGGCCGGTCCTTCGAGACCAACTTCGGCGGACAGAGGGAAGCAAAAAAAAGTGTGTTTCGATAAACCTGTGAAAAACATTTGAAACAAAGGTTTAGAGAAGCCATATAACTTCGACATCCTGGCCCAATTGGCGAATACACTAGCCAGATTGTCCATCTTTGAACTACTCAGGCTCTCTTAAGACACTCGTCAAGCCCTGAGTGAAGCATTAATGCAGGCAGATGCATACTTGACCCAGCTCAAGTCTCCTGACAAAGAACCAGTGGCATGCCCTCAATGCCACAGTATGATGGAGGTGGTCCCGAATATTACTTTAACTTAAGATGACATATTGTTAAAACATAACAGGCATGACAGACCCCTCTATTTCACCGGGTACATCGGTTCCATGGAGGTCGACCAGATTTACATAGATCCGGGATCATCAATCAGCATCATTCCTCATAGTCTGCTTAGACCTTTGAGGATTCCTACCAGCGAATTGGCTTACACCACAACTACAATCGTGGGTTTCAACGTAAGAAAAAGTAAGCCGTTAGGGAAAATTTGCCTGAGGATCCAGATTGGCAACCTCAGATCGGTGGCTACATGTTATGTCATTGATTCAGAGGTGTCCTACAATATTCTACTGGGCAGACCTTGGATCCACGACCACAATATCGTTCCTTCGACTCTACATCAATGCTTTAAATATGTAGATGCCCAAGGAACAGTACAAACAGAGTTTGCTGACCTGAACCCGTTCAAAGGAGTAGAATCCTACTACTCTGATGCCATGTTGTACTCTCAAGACTACACGGAAGAGGTGTTAGCCGAAGCAGAGAAGGAATCCCACCGGGAGCCAGAAGGACCCTCTGCCAAGCAACCTCTGTCAATCAAGGTGAAAGGACGGACTACTCGTCCAAAAGCCATAGAGCCTATGGCTATCCACCTGAACAAAACCAGGTCAAGAAAAGGGAGTGATCCTCTAGTGATCACTTTGAACCAGAAACCTTCACCCTTGGTCATCAACCTTCGGCGCAACAGGCAGCCGATTGATGTAAATGAAACCGGGAACGAAGTTTCAGATGATAATAAAGAGCCCCTTTTCGTGTATATTGACACTCAAATTCTGAATCAAGAATCCTTTCCCCATGATGATATAGAACCTATAGCACAAAAATTCTTAGGAGCTATAGATTCCTATCATCCGTATATGTGGGAAGTAGCATCATCATCCAATGTCACCACGATATATGGACCACAGAAGGATTATATCTTCATTGTCCCGCCTACTTGAAGCAGTCAGCGTTCAATAGTCTTCGGCCGCATGCGCAATGGACCGACTGCACAAGAAGATTCTCCCGACGATGACGTTGGTAAAATGCAGGTTCACAGATACAGCCCGTAAGCTCTGAAGATCATGCAGAGTATGGGTTATGACTTGAAGCTGAAACCAGGTCTCAACTACGGGAAAGGCAGACGAATGCCACTGCGTGGAGATCCCTACTACCAACGAACCAGTTTCGGGTTAGGGTATACCACCTTCCTTGCAGTTCCTGAGTCGAACGAGGATATCTTTTCCTCTTCTCAAAACGGCTCAGCGCCCTCCGACTCATCTCATGCTCTCGAACAAACATTGTCAGTGAATATGGTAGTGACGAATTCCTTCGAAGCAGACGAACAAGAATCTGAACTGTTTGAGAATGACGCTTGGGCTCAGCAAATGGATACACAATAGGAGTTTCGCTTGGAGCAGAGAGAACCTCCTACTGAAGATAAAGTTATCCAGATTGATGTTGGGGATGAACTTTTGCCAAAGTCGATATTTATCAGTAACAATCTTTCTGAAGCAGAAAGGAAAAAAGTTATCCAGCTGATAAAAGAATATATCGACATCTTTGCGTAGAATTATGAAGACATGACAAGCCTTGATCCAAAGGTGGCTACTCATAAGCTCAATATATTACCCGATTCGAAGCCTGTGAAGCAGCACCAACGTCGGTTCCGCCCGGATATGATGGATGCCATTAAAACTGAAATCAAGAAGTTGATAGCCTGCGGTTTTATCCGGGAAGAACAATGTCCCGGTCATGAAGAAAAATGGGAAAGTAAGTGTCTGCATCGATTATCGAGATCTAAATGCAGCCTGCCCCAAGGATGAGTTTTCTCTTCCCATCACAGACGTCATGATTGACAATACATGCAGTTTTAAACGTATGTCTTTCATGGATGGATTTTCAGGATACAACCAAATCAAGATGCATCATGAGGACGAGAAACATACTGCCTTCCGGATACCATTGGGGGTATATTGCTATACAGTCATGCCCTTCGGATTGAAGAATGTCGGGGCCACGTACCAACGGGCTATCAGTAACATATTCCATGAGCATTTATGCAAAATAGTGGAGTATTACATGGACGATGTAGCTGTCAAAAGCTGCCTCAAGGATAATCACATCCAAGACCTGAAGACAGTATTTGAATTGATGCGCCAACATCAACTCAAAATGAATCCTACAAAGTCCTTTTAGGGGGCATCTAGTGGCAAATTTTTGGGATTTGTCATTACCGCCAAAGGCATTCAAGTGGACCCTGATAAAGTCAAGGCCATCTTAGAAATGCGACTGCCCCATAATCTGAGAGAACTCAGGGGATTTCAAGGTCGTCTGGCTTATATCCGGAGATTCATATCCAACCTCTCTGGGAGATGTCAGCCCTTTTCTCGTCTCATGAAGAAAGGTGTATCCTTCGTATGGGACGAAGCCTGTCAGCAAGTGTTCGAAGATATTAAATGCTACCTCACTAGTCCGCCAGTTATGGTGCCTCCAGTCATAGGAAGACCATTCGTGCTTTATGTTCGAGCGATGGATCATTCTCTGGGAGCTCTTCTCGCACAAAAGAATAATATGGGCCATGAACAGGCTATCTACTACCTTAGCAGGATGATGGTCGGAGCCGAACATCGGTACAACCTAGTGGAGAAAGAATGCTTGGCTTTGATGTTCGCTATCCGAAAAAAGTGGCACTATGTCATAGGCCAAACCATTCACATCATCTACAGTTTTAATCATTTTCGGGTACTAATGAACAAGCCAAGTTTTCTTAATTCCCGACTCGCGACTTGGGCGATGTTATTAACACCGTATGACATGGTGTACGTCCCTCAGAAGTCCGTCAAAGGCCAAGCGTTGGCTAACTTTCTAGCTGCTCATCCAATCCCGGAGGCCTCCAAACTGAACGAGGACATTTTCGACGAAGTTGCAGAATGTAATTCCGCGATGGAAAGTGATGCATGGCAACTGTTCTTCGATGGTGCCTCCAGGATTGGTCCCAGGGGAAACGTAGTTTCGGGAGTAGGAATTGTCCTGGTTACTCCTAATAAGCTCATCATCTACCGAGCATATTCGCTTAGCGAGCCCTGTTCTAACAATATGGCAGAGTATAACGCTCTACTAATCGGGCTCCAAGTCGCTAAAGATTTGGGCGTCGAATCTATGGAAGCTTTCGGTGATTCTCTGCTGATCGTCAATCAAGTCAGAGGAATATATGAAGTCTGGAATCCAGACCTTATCCCCTATCACCGAGCAACGGTCGAGATAGCCATAAAATTCAAAGGTTTCTTCCTAGAGCATGTACCTCAATCTCAAAATCTGGAAGTTGATGCCCTAGCCAGTCTAGCTGCAGATTTAGCTACCCCTATCAGAAGGCAGAATTCGGTGCTCCTTCTTAGCAGAGATTTATTCTGTATAAAAAACAACTTTCACATAGAACGCAGCTACGCTGTGAACACAGATCCTCCCAGGAGAGACTGGAGAAGTCCCTTTATAGATTTCGTAGCATACGTAATCTTGCCAGAAGACCCTAAAGAAGCAGTATCCGTCAAAAGACGATCATTGCGCTTCTATTTCGACGCATCTTCACAATGTCTATATCGCCGATCTTATGACGGGCAATTATTACGATGTCTCTCTGGTGATAAAGCACATCAGATTATCCATGAAGCTCACGACGGTGTATGTGGAGCAATTCAACCCGGTCCTAAGATACAGGATAACATCAGGAGAATAGGCTATTACTAGCCTACTATGATTACAGATGCAATAAAGTACGCAAGACAGTGCAGAGCCTGTCAGGTCCATGCAGACTTTATCCATCAACCTCCTGAATATCTACATCCTACGGTTGCGTCCTGGCCTTTCGAACCATGGGGTATGGATATTATTGGTCCTATTCACCCGTCTTCATCCAGAGGTCACCGGTTTATACTGGTGTAGAAGCATAAAAAATACGCTGGATGGCTATACGCAGCATATTGATACAGAGCAGCGTAAACAGAGGCCTTCAGAGCCATCAAGCGTGCAACAGAGCTTTCTCCGCCAAACACAGCATGAAATATAAGCTCAACGTAAGGCAGTACGTCCAAACCGCTTCAGCATAAACAGGGTGCTTCATCGACTCCTGGGCGTAAAACCCATCCTCTTGCAACACAGCATTGAAGTGTACGAGAGATGCTTCGTATCTCAGAAGTGAACCTGTCAGATCCTGCAATGAACCTGACGTCTGGACTTTTGACAAAGGGATACTACTCGACTACCCAGGGATACTGCTCGACTACCCAGACGACGGCTATAATGATGGCACGGCACTGCGATCCAGGCTGTCATTTACTGCCATCTCCTTTGCGTAAACTGCTTTTACCTGCACGAAAGGATACGCTGTCTTGTTTTACACAGGCAGACATGAGCTGTTTATGCTCTGCAGTAGACAAACTGCCTGCCACATCAAAAGCTGCATTTTGTATGGGGCTCGAGGCACGTCTCTACGTCTAATGCACAGAGCGATGACAGTTGCTCGAGGCACGTCTCTACGTCCAATGCACAGAGCGGTAACAATTTCTCAAGGCACGTCTCTGCGACTGATGCGCAGAAGGGCTGTAGACCTTCAAAAACATGCCTCCGTATTTAATGCACAGGATGGTGGCAAATCTCAGCATTTAAAGCCAGAGATTTGATTATATCTTCAAAAGCCATAATTTCGGCTAAGACGTCCACATCCGCACTCTGGCACGGTACGCAGCGGCTTCTACGCTCATTCATCTCCGGTGCTCACTCGGCTTCTGCGCCCACTCGGCCTCTATAACCACTCGACTTCTACGCCCACTCGGCCTCTATGACCACTCGGCTTCTATGCCCACTCGGCCTCTATGACCACTCGGCTTCTATGCCTACTTGTCTTCTACGCCTTGGTGACAGACATTGGCTTCTACGCCCACCTCTTCTACACGAGGGATACCTACCTACGTGGCTTCTACGCCGTGATATTCGTAGCGATTATACGCATTTTGTCCCTTAGTTGGACCCGCGTCACACGCTCATTCAAAGGATCATCTATACGCAAGCATTGGTTATTTTAACCGTTGTATAAAAGGGTGCTGTACTTTCCACTCCTCGGTTTCTACACCGAAAGAGTGGTTATTGTCTCTAAAACTCTATAAATAGAGACCTCTATCAATGAGGAACAAGGTCAGAAAATTGGTCAAGAAAACCAATAACAGATCTACGTTCGACAAATTGGGAGGTCAAAAAGTTGGTCGAGAAAACCAATATCAGATCAAAGGTCGAACTTCCAAGAAAGATCGAACCAGAGGTCAAGAGAGAGAGAGAGAGAGAGAGAGAAAGAGAGAGAGAATATGGAGCTCAGGCAAAGAGTAAGGATCGACAACTTTTGCATCGTATATACACCCTCTTTTGCAACCTTCGAAGCTGCTTCCTGTCTTCTACGGCACTTCTTCATCATCGTGTAGTCCAAGGGCTAAAGTGATCGACTGCAGATCAGACACCTATAGCAATATTTACCCAGATTAAATAAATTGTACTCCCACATCTTCGTATAAGATCAAATTGTACAAGTTTGTTTGTAAACCAAAGAAGGCGGGTTTCGTGTAAACCCCATCTTGAATACATTTTTATTCTTTCATTTTCCACCACAAACAAGATGGCGACTCTGCTGGGAATATCTTTCTCTTCTGATGAGGAAGCGATTGCTCAACATGATGCGGTATCTGTAGGAACCGTGAAGAAGACACTGGTCGTCCAATTCGACCAGTCTGCCTATGAAGATATGCTTCGAACCGGGGGTAGCTCTCACCCTCTCTCCGTCCAAGACAACAGGAAGCTGCGCAAGGTCTGGATGCCCAAGACATCCTCTACCATTCCTGTGGACTCTCCGACCTCTCCTATCTCTCCGACCAATGAGGTTGTAGCATTGCTCCCTCCATGCCCTACACGTATAATTTAGTCTCCCGCTACGTGTGGTACAGACGAAACTTCGGGCAAAGCCTCAGCGCTAACCCAGAAGTATCCACTACGCTCTACGCGTAGAAACCAGTCTCCCGCTACGCGCGGTACAGACCAAACTTTGGGCAAAGCCTCAGCGCTAACCCAAAAGTATCCACTGTGCTCTACGCATATAAACCAGTCTCCCGCTATGTGCGGTACATACAAAACATCTGATGACGCCTCAGCGCCAAATTGGAAGTACAAATCATGCTCCGTGCGCAAGACAACATCTGACCTCTACGGGGAACCAGATGAGCGCTGTGATCTCCGCGAGGGGAAGAAAGCGACAGAGTACTCAACTTCTCGGCCTTTATGCCAGCGAGGGAGCAATCTTCCTACTCTCCGGATTACGCAGGAAGCCGATGGCCCATTGAGGACCTCTTCAGCTTTACGCCGGTCTGAGCAGATCTCCAAATTACGCTAGGCGAAGTCCCACGGCATAAAGCAAGCTCAGATTGCGAAAAGACACCCTCCCCGTAGATTATCCGCCACCCAGATGGCCAACCTGTTGTACACAGGTGGCACAGGGAAAACCATGGTGCCCAGTCTCCGTATGCCCACTGGTGGGAACAGAAGGAACAAGCCGTCGTCTTCTTCTTCTACTCCTCCTGACTTGCGCAAATATCTAATCCAGAAGCGTAAGGAAAGGGGACCTTCCAACATGTCTATTATGCCCCCTGGCGAGCAATGTTGTAATAGTCATAAGATTGTGATTGACTCTGCTGTTCTAAAGCAAAGTGGTCGGTTTTTGACCGGTTGAGCTACTCTCTGTCTTTCCAGGAAGAAGAGCCCGCGCATGCATCTGTGAACATGGCTTCGCATATACCTGGAGGAAGCTCAGGCTCAAGACGTCCGTCCTCTAGAACTCTGAGCCGAAGGAGATCCAACATGCTCCTCAGAGACACTGAAGATGGGGTATTCCAGAACACTCGTTCAAGGTCACAACAACTGACTTCGTACTCCTCTGATTCCGATGCTGGGGGTCGCCATTCTCCCGAATCAAATACTAAGAGTATAGATTCGACTTCTGTAACAACCTATACGCATCCTTCGACGATGCCTAGGAAAATGGGAGTTTATGCCGTTGAAGATGAACGCGAGGAAGCTTCGCCGTCAGGAAACGCGGAACAACGCATCACTATACTGGAGACATCTCTGAAACAAATGCAATCCATAATGGAGAACATACACCAGATGATGCTAACTCAGCGCGCAACTACCATAGCTCAAGCATCGGTCCCCCCAACTCAGATACGTGTGGGGGTGGACTTACCACCATCCAACCCGAGCCAAGAGCCTACTCTAGATCAAGAGTCAGCAGTTCCTCCGCTTCCTCACTCAGAGAATGCATTACCTCCCGTTGGAGTTACGATACAACCAACTCCGCACTACACCGTAGTCCCCCTTTCGACTGAAAATTTGATACAGGCATTACGGGAGTTGAAAGCCCAGTTTGACGCCTTGAAGCACAAAGATCAGCTCAAGAAACTTGGAACAACCAGCCTTACCCAGCGATCTGGGAAGAGGTCCCTTTCCCTCCGAGGTACAAACCTCAGACTATGGCTCTGTTCGAGGGAAAAACATCACCAAGTCAGTACATAAACTATTTTAGTATGATAATGGTGTTGCTAAAAGGGAACGACGCCCTCCTCACTCTGGTGTTCAAAGGCTGCCTCTCAGGAGTAGCCTATCAGTGGTACCGTAGCTTGGCAGACAACTGCATTACTTCCTTCGAGGACTTCAAAGCTTTATTCTTCACGCGATTCTACGAGGGAGGAATGGACATGTCTATTTCCTCTCTCATCGAAGTCCAGCAGAGGGAAAAGGAAAACATTCGTACCTTCATCGAACATTTTTGTCAGGCCACCTTACAGATGCCTCCAGGAGTTCCAGACTCTGCGTTAGTAGACATTTACAGGAAGAACCTCCTTTCCGTAGTCTCAGTGTTTACAGGACCATATCAGTTCCATGATTGGCCCTCGTTCATCATCTCGGCAGTAGCCGCCAAAGACAACAGTCGCAAGGCGCGCGACAATGGCATCATGATCTCCGCCTCTGACAGAGGCAAAAGGTCATCTCCCAGCAGCGACCATCCTCGCAGCTCCAAGGGAAAAGAAGCTCGGGTGATCAATACGGCCAGACAAAAGACCGCGACAACCGCACAAGCGAGACCCGGGACCTCCAGGCCCGTCGAAGTCTACTATTTCGACGATGATGATATCCCAAGTATATTCGAGTATCTCGTCAAAAGTGGCAAGATCACCCTTCCGGTGCTAAGACGGCCCCAATAAGTCGGCAGTACTAACGACCCCAAATACTGCATCTTCCACAGATACGTGCACCACCCAACAAAGGCGTGTTATATACTGAAAAGGAAGATCCAGGGGTTAATCGATGCTAAAGCCATCACTCTGCACAACACCGAGAAGACGGTCACGGCCAACATGATCTCTCTGCGGTTTAGCAACCTGCCTTCCTAAGAAGTCTCGAACGGTGTCACACCCATTTCCCGGACCACGATGAACATCGTCAATCTCCCTCCGGCTATGGGTTAAAATCATGACCTGGTACCCCAAACCACCAGGCAGGGCGAGATTATGTGGGTTCATCCGGATTTGGTGTCAGAGCTCGAGGAGGAGACTAAAGCTACTAAGGCTACGTCTAGAAAGAGCTCCAAATACAAACCATACCATATGGTCGCAACTTCTTTGCCATCAGACAAAGACAAGGTATTTGTTGCAACCCGTTCAGGGAAAGCCTACCTCAACGACTACGGAGCAAGTCAAGAAGATGCACCGGCGGACGCTTCAGTTGCCAAACCTTCAGGACCAGACCCCATCGTACCATATACCGGTCCTTCAAAACCAACTCCGGCGGACAAGGGTAAGCAAAGAGAAGTGCGCTTTGATAAACCTGTGAAAAATATTCCAAACAAAGGTTTAGAGAAGCCATACAACTTTGACATACTGGCCCAACTGGCTAATACAACAGCCAGGCTGTCCATCTTCGAGCTACTCAGGCTCTCCCAAGATAATCGTCTAGCCCTGAGTGAAGCACTGATGCAGGCGGAGGCATGCTTGACCCAGCTCAAGTCCCCCGACGAAGAAACGGTGGCATGTCCTCAATGCCACAGTGTAATAGAAGTGGTCCCAAATATCACTTTCACTCAAGACGACATGTTGTTAAAACATAACAGGCATGACAGGCCCCTCTATTACACCGGGTACATCGATTCCATGGAGGTCGATCGGATTCACATAGATCTGGGATCGTCGATCAGTATCATCCCTCACAGACTGCTCAGACCGCTGAGGATTCCTACCTATGAATTGGCTTACACCTCCACTACAATCATGGATTTTAACGTCGGAAGAAGTAAGCCATTGGGGAAAATTCGTCTGAGGATCCAGATTGGCAACCTCAGATCGGTGGCCACATATTACGTCATCGATTCAGAGGTGTCCTACAATATTTTGCTGGGAAGACCGTGTATCCACGACCACAACATCGTTCATTCAACTCTACATTAATGCCTCAAATATGTAGACCCCCAAGGAACAGTACAAACGGAGGTTGCTGACCTAAACCCGTTTAAAGGAGTAGAATCCTACTATTCCGATGCCGTATTGTACTCTCAAGACCACACGGAAGAAGGGTCTGGTGAGGCAGAGAAGGAATCCTACCGGGAGCCAGAAGAACCCTCTGTCGCACTACCGCTGTCAATCAGGGTGAAAGAAAGAACCACTCGTCCAAAAGCCATGGAGCCTATGGCTATTCACCTGAACAAGACCAAGTCAGGAAAAGGGAGTGATCCTCTAGTGATCACTTTGAACCAGAAGCCTCTACCCTTGGTCATCAACCTTCGGTGCGACAGGCAGCCGACCGATGTAAATGCAACCAAGAATGGAGTTCCAGATGATAATAAACATCCTCTTTTCTAATATATTGACACTCAAATTCCAAATCAGGAATCCACTCCCCGTGACGAGGTAGAACCCATAGCACAAAAATTCTTGGAAGTTATGAACTCCTATCGTCCGTATGTCTGGGAAGTAGCGTCATCATCCAACGTCGTCACGACGTATGGACCACATGAGGATTCTATCTTCATTGTCCCGCCTACCTGCAGTAGCCAGCGTTCAATAGTCTTCGGCCGCATGCGCAATCAACCGGCTATCCAGGAAGATCCTTTCAATGACGATGCTGGAAAAATGCAAGTTCACCGATACAGCCCGCGAGCGTTGAGGATCATGCAAAACATGGGCTACGACTTGGAGCGAAAGCCAGGCCTCAACTACGGAAGAGGCAGACGAACGCCGCTGTGCAGCGACCCCCGCTATCAGCAAACTCATTTCGGGTTAGGGTATGCCACCTCCCTTACGACTTCTAAGTCAGACGAGGATATCTTCTCCTCTTCCCAGAATGGCTCGTCGCCCTCTGACTCACCTGATGCTCTCGAACAAACACAATCAGTGAATATGGTAGTGGCAGATGTTTGTGGTATTAAAGGAAAGAATGAAAGTGTATTTCAATGACAGGGTTTATACGAGACTCGTGCCCTTTGGTTTACAAACAAACTTGTATAATTCGATCCTATACGAGGATGCGGGAGTATAATTTATTTAATCTGGGTATAAATTGCTATAGGTGTGTGATCTGCAGTCGATTACTTCAGCCCTTGGACTACACGATGTTGAAGAAGTGCCGTGGAAGACGGGTAGCGGCTTCGAAGGCTGCGAAGGAGGGTGGATGCACGGTGCCAGAGCCGTTGACCCCTACTCTTTGCCTGAGCTCCGGACTCTTCTCTCCTTCTCCTTCTCTCTCTCTCTCTCTTTTCTACCAATTCTTCGACCTGGTTCGATCTTCCAAATTGTCGACCTTGTTCCCCATTGATAGGGGTCTCTATTTATAGAGTTTTGGTGACAGTGACCACTCCGTCGGTGTAACAACCGAGGAGTGGACAGTACAGCACCCTTTTACACAACGGTTAAAATAACCAATGCCTGCACATAAATGACCTTTTGAGGGAGCATGTGATACGTGTCCAACTAAGGGGACAAAATGCGTATATCTGCTGCGAAGATCACGGCGTAGAAGCCACGTAGGTAGGTATCCCTTGTGTAGAAGAGGTTGGCGTAGAAGCCAAATGACTGTCACCCCTGGCGTAGAAGCCAAAATAGGCATAGAAGCCGAACAGGCGTAGAAGCCGAATGGGCAAAGAAGCCAAACAGGCATAGAAGCCGAACAGGCATAGAAGCCGAATGGTCGTAGAGACTGAGTGGGCCTTTGAATCCGAATGAGCACAGATCCTGGATGGGCGTAGAAGCCGCTGTGTACCGTGCCAGAGTGTTGATATGGACGTCTTCGCCGGAATTACAGCTTTCGAAGGTGTAATCAAATCTCTTACAGAGATTTGCCACCATCCTGTGCATTAAATACGGAGACGTGTATTGAAGGTCTACAGCCCTTCTGTGCATCCGTCGCAGAGACGTGTCTTGAGAGAAACTGTCACCGCTCTGTGCAATTTGACGTAGAGACGTGCCTCGGGCTCTGTACGAAGTGTAGCTTTTGACGTGGCAGGCGGTTTGTCTACTGCGGAGCGTAAAACAGCTCATGTTTGCCTGTGTAAAATAAGGCGGCGTATTCTCTAGTATGCGAAAGAGCGGTTTACGCTAGGGGGACTTTGGTAACCGACGGTTTGGTGATATTTTAACCAAATCCTCTGCATTAAATGCCGAGATCCGCCATCATACTGTGGACGCGTCCCGAGGGGTCTGCCATCGTTTCCAGCCGTCGTCTGGGTAGCCATGCAGCACTTTTTGTTAGGAGTCAGAGGCCAGGTTCACTGTGTGACTTGACAGGTTCATTTTGGGGAAAACGAAGCGTTCCTTATACGCATTAACGCTGCTTTGAGAGCGGCTGAGTTTTATGCCATGGAGGCGATGAAGAACTCTGTCTTACGCTGGAGCGGCCTGGACGTACTGCACTTACGCGAATGGTCCTTTAAGCTTACACTTCATGCTGTATTTTAGCAGAAAAAGCTCTGTTGCATGCTTGATGGCTCTGAAGGCATCTGTTTACGCTGCTCTGCATCAAGAGGCTGCGTAGATCCTCCAAGCATATTTTTCATGCTTCTACAAGACCCCCTTCAAAGCTTTTAAATTCCTCAGAATTTGAAATGCTTCGAATGAAGCATGAACGGCCCCTCGTAACTCGAAACGTTTCTGAATGGAGCATTAAAACAGTCGATGCGGACTTTATGGCGGATTTATTGGGGACCGCTGTGATATCTTTTGCCTATAAAAAGGCTGGGGGGGTGAACCTGTTCTCACCACATTCCCATCACCATGCAGAGATGATCGTCGGAGTTCGTCGGGTCGACTTGAGGAAGAAGGAGATCATGTTCTTCCAGTATGTAGGGAGCCAAAAAAGACGGCGTCTTCGAGAAAATGTCCACTGCAACGATGGATCATGGAAGGATATCTTAGCCTCCCTTGCTCGGGATAATCAGCAACTTTGTTTGGTGGTTCTTTCGGGAGAGACGAAGAATCATATTTCACCATACGGCTGGCAAGCTGCATATTTTCTCCTGAGATCCCCGCGGACGAGATTGGACAAACCGTAATCTATCGTCCTCGATCGAGTTGGGTTAAAGAAATCTCAACTGGATCGGCCATGGCGAATGGAGGATCTTCTTGTTCATGACTGTGGTAGTCGATGAACTATCTTCGAAGAAGAGGAAGATCTCCACCCACGTGAGAACCTGTCAGAACAACTTCTGGGCGATCTTCATATGACTATAGGGGACTCCTTTGTCGGCGGAGCTTCCCTTATATGTAATTATGAAAATAAAAAGGAAACCCTTGTAGATTGGATTTTCCTCATATGTAATCATAACTTTGATCTTTTAATAAAATTGTCTTGCTTCTTCATATGATCATCTTGCCATATGTTGCTGTGAAGTCTGAATATGTGTAGCTTCAACACGTCTGAATCTTTACGCCGACTCTGTAGAAAGAGTGCTAGGTCCTGTCCTTTACGCATAGCGAAGAGTCCATAGAACACTGTAGAGCATTTTGAACATTTAGAACTGTCATGTTGCTGAGGAACCGCGTAGAGCTCTGAACTTCTGATAAACAGAATTTTTGTTCAGACTTCGTCTTCAAGAATGACTTCCCGAAAAATCCCTTGGAACGGGGTCGAGAAATGGCTGTCTAACTGAGTTGCCATCTTTTGATAGTCGAGATATTCAGACTGGAGTCTGGATGAACCTCCAATTTTGGACCCGAGGAGAGTAATTTCTTAATGTTTGAACTCTGTATGCTTCGGGTACTTGGGATGCTTTGGGTCAAGAACGAGTATCTTCTGTGTGAACTCTTTGTAATTGACCGCTTTGGGGACTGTTTCAAATATACGGAAAGTCGTGGAGCGCAAAATCATCAGTCTGTAACCTCTGGGCGTAAAATACCATCGAGCGCGGAATCGTAGACTTGTGGTTCCTGAGTGTGAAGTCGTAGGTTTGTTGCCTCTCGAGCATAAAAGCTACAGAGCACAAAGGCATCCGGGCATAAAATCATCGACTTATAGCTGTCGAACGTAAAGTTGTAGATTCATAGCCATCGAGCGTAGAAAGCTCCTTTAGCATAGGACTGGAGATCTGTAGCTAGTGAGCGTAGAACACCATCGAGCGTGAAATCGTAGACTTGTGGTTTCTGAGCATGAAGTCGTAGATTTGTTGCCTCTCGAGCATAAAAGCTACCGAGCACAAAGGCATCCGTGCATAAAATCATAGACTTATAGCTGTCGAACGTAAAGCTGTAGATTCGTAGCCGTCGAGCGTAGAAAGCTTCTTTAGCGTAGAACTGTTTGATTTGTAGCTCCTGAAAAGAAAGTTTCTTTGAGCGTGAAGTTTGCGGATCTGTTGCCTCTGAGCGTAAACTGAGCGCCACCGAGCGTGAGATCGACGATTTGTTATCTGCTGAGCGTAAAGTCGTAGGTTTGTGGCCTTTCGAGCATAAAAGCTACCGAGCACAAAGGCATCCGGGCGTAAAACCATAGACTTGTAGCTTGCGAGCGTAAAAAACTATAGATCCATTGTTGTCGAGCATAGAAAGCTCTTTTAGCGTAGAACCCGCTGAACCGTTTTGTACGAAAAACCTTTCGAATT
This sequence comes from Iris macrosiphon, assembly GCA_036927795.1. Classification (NCBI taxonomy): domain Eukaryota; kingdom Viridiplantae; phylum Streptophyta; class Magnoliopsida; order Asparagales; family Iridaceae; genus Iris; species Iris macrosiphon. The sequence goes on from JAYESA010000016.1 coordinate 56,338,112, forward strand.
TGCTGACTGTCCGTCTTCCAAGGGTAGTGGGCTGACGTAGCATCCAATCATAACCAATCTGTGAGATTTGGTTAGGGTCTCGAGGAGTTCGTCCGAGGATTCGAGGAGTCGACTCGGACTATATGTACCCCAAATTTTTTTGAGAGAGAAACTTTTTATCTGTCTTCTACGAAAGAGAGATTTTGACTGTTCGAGTTTTTCTTCGTTCCTTCTCCGAGCACTTCGAGTATTTCAGAAATGGCGCCGAAATAAACCCCCTCCGCTAAGGGAAAGAGCATAGGTTCTTCCTCTCATTCTTCTGCCCCAGCGAGGGAGTCTCTGGTCGGGCAAGGCGAGCTTCCCTCCGAGCGAAGTATCCCGCCGACGAGTAGTGCACCCGGCCTTAGAGGTAGAGCCTTTGGGGTGGCAAAAAATGACGAAAAATCCTTCGCACACGTTGAACGTGACCGCGCTAGGTCATCTTCTGTGCTGATAGCCTCTTTGGAGGAAGATGATGCACGGAGGCATTTTCATCTTTTACGCCCATATTTCTAATGTGCCAGCGTAAAGACTCCATATTTTCGTAGCCCTGAGCGTAAAAGCTCTGGCTACCGAAAGTAGGCGTATATCGTAAAATTTGAGTTTTACGCTTGTGGAGGGGACTTCCGGCGTAAAATAACCAAATGGTTATGATCCTGCGTAGAGCACAGATTGTCGTTTTCTTGGTCTGTACATTTGTGCAAGATTTGTAATGACATATTTCCCTTGCACTTTTGCAGTTGATCTGGGCGAGTCTCCACTAGCCGAGGTGATGGGCTCCACTGCTGGGATGCTGCACTTGAACTACCTGGAGGATCTGTCCCACATGGCATTTTCCATCTCCGGACACCAGTATCCTGAGGGAAGGGGGTTTCTGATATCGGTTCAGGGCGAGCGGACGCTGCTGAGCATGATTAATGGCGAGCCCCTGACCTACGTAGACGGGGAGCAGTAAATAAAGCCGGCTTTCCTCTTTGGGGACATGATTGATAAACAGTCCTAGACGAGGCCCAAGAGGGAGCCCTGGATTTTCTCTGCCGGGAATTTGGTTTTGTATTTGCCAACAATACCGAGGGATTATCCTATCTCGGCCTTCTTCCATGCGACGTATCCCAGGAAGATATCGTGGATGCTGACTCATGATCTTCACGGTAAGCCGGGGAAGATCTTTCATCTCAAAGGAGCTGACCGGGGTTCGTTTGTCAGTCGCCCTTCCAGCTTTGTGACGTTGTTCCGGGGACTGTGCCTGGGTAGTGTCCCGAGAGAAGACAGCTCGGTGATCCAGCCGGTCCAATTGCCGACCTTCTACAACGACTTCATGGGACAAGGCGGGGTATATCCCAAGAAGAATCCTCGATGTAATGGGTGGATCGCCGCAACAAACTTTCGATGGATATGCCTAGTGGGCTGGGCCTTGAAGCACTTCCGGAGAGAGCTGGAGGTCATTGGGCTATATGCCGTTGTGAGTGCGACGAGCGTCGGGTTGCCTCCGAACCCTAACTTGTTCCTGGCGCTGATGGAGCGGTAAATTCCGCTCACTGGGGCCTTTGCCACTCTACTGGGGGAGTTGGGATTGGCGCTCCATGAGATGGCAGTTGTCTCGAGACTGCCGATGGGGGATACTCTCTATGAAGAGTATATTCCCACTAATCGGGAGTTGGGGGATTTGGACCCTCGGGTGGCGGAAGTATATCAGGAGCTGATGTGTCAATACTTCGTGTGCACCGCTTTTTATAACGAGCCTTCTGATTTGGCGCATACCACCAAGTGGATGTCCTACCTCTTCTTTCACCGAGCTAGGGCTGCCAAGTCAGAGAAATCCTCGGGGGGCAAAAATGAGCCCGTGAATTATTTGGGCGTGCTTAGCGCCCAGGTCGTCGAGGGTCTTATGGAGGAGGCTGCAGCTCCGGATCAGATTCTCTTCGAGGGGGTAGGAAAGTACCCCAAAGGCACTAAGGCCTGTAGTTACTTGAGATGCTGTCACCGGCCTCTGTCTAAAGAAGCCCAGTTGGCTGGTTTCCTCTCCATATGGCTGCGTCGAGTAGTAGTGCCTGGCATAGCGTCTGCGGACCGTATTCACCAGAACATCCTGTGGCCGGCAGTGCGCCTGGTGTTTGGGACAAGACTGGGCTTGCTTCCCGCCATGGTGTGCCGTATACAGGCTGGCTTGAGAGCCATAACCGATGGGTTGCTCGTTAACGAAGCTCGGCGTGAGAGTTTTCCCAGGGTGGAGTTACCATACCTATACTTGATGGGATGGTTAATTCTCCATAATCCCCGGGTGATGTCTTCTGGCTCCGGTAGCAGCTCGGGGGGTATATTCTTGCTGAATTACAAGGATTCCTCCTGGAATGTGAATACAGTCTTAGACTGTCGGTTGGTGTTGAAACTCAGCCACGGCGGGAAGATCCTCTGCATTGTCCCCTCCGTTTATCACAATCAATCAGGGGTGCGGCTTGAGGATTCAGGTGGAGAGAAGGCCGACCTTTCCCCGGAAGCTTTTAAATGGTTGGTCTGTATTAGACCCTCTCATCTGTTGTATAGGAGCAAAAACTATTGTTTCTTCGAGCCCTACTTGCCTAGTCGGTTTGCCTGGCAGTTTGGGTACGATCAGTTGCACGTAATAGCCCATTCTCCTGATGCGATCCTGTAGCTTAGGACCGGGTTGATGCTCTCCGCACACGCCATCGTGAGCTTCACGAATAATCTGCTGTGCTTCGTCGTTAGAGAGGCATCTCAATAGTAATCCATCGTAGGTCCGGCGATATAGGCTTTGTGAAGATGCATCGAAGTAGAAGCGTAGTGATTGTCGCTTGACGGATACTGCTTCTTTGGGGTCCTCCGGCAAGATTCCGTATGCCACGAAATCTATGAAGGGACTTGTCCAATCTCTCATAGGAGGATCGGTGTTGACAGCGTAGCTGCGTTCTATGTGACAGCTGTTCTTCACATAGAATAAGTCTCTGTTAAGAAGGATTATCGAATCCTGCCTTCTTACGGGAGTAGCTAAATCTGTCGCTAGACTGGCCAGGGCATCATCTTCCAGATTCTGAGATCGAGGTACATGCTCTAGGAAGAACTCCTTGAATGTCATGGCTATCTCGACCGTCGCTTGGTGATAGGGGATGAGGTCTGGATTCCGGACTTCATATATTCCCCTGACTTGATTGACGATAAGCAGAGAATCACCGGAAGCTTCCAGGGACTTTACCCCCAGCTCTTTGGCAATTTGGAGCCCTATTAGTAGAGCATTGTACTCTGCCATATTGTTGGAGCAGGGCTCGCTAAGAGAAAATGCTCGGTAGATGACGAACTGATCAGGGGCGACCAGGACGACTCCCACTCCCGAAATGATGTTTCCCTTAGGACCGGTTCTGGAGCCGCCGTCGAAGAATAGTTGCCATGCGTCACCTTTTATTGCGGAATTACATTCTGCAACTTCGTCGGGAATGTCTTCGTATAATTTGGAGGCCTCCGGGATCGGGTGAGCAGCTAGGAAGTCGGCCAGCGCTTGGCCTTTGATGGACTTCTACGGTACGTATACCATGTCATATGGTGTTAACAGCATCACCCAAGTTGCGAGTCGGGAATTAAGAACGTTCGGCTTGCTCATCAGTACTCGAAGAGGGTTAATCCTGGAGATGATGTGGATAGTCTGGCCGGTGACGTAGTGCCGCGTCTTTTGGATAGCGAAAATTAGAGCCAAGCATTCTTTCTCCACTGGGTTGTACCGGTGTTCGGCTCCGACCATTATCCTGCTGAGGTAGTAGATAGCCTGTTCATGCCCTACATCGTTCTTCTATGCGAGAAGAGCTCCTAGCGAATGATCTATTGCTCGGACGTACAACAAGAACGGTTTTCCCATAATAGGAGGCACCAGAACTGGTGGATTGGTGAGGTAGCGCTTGATATCTCCGAACGCTTGCTGGCAGGTTTCGTCCTATACGAAGGATACACCTTTCTTCATGAGATGAGAGAAGGGCTGACATATCCCCGAGAGGTTGGATATGAATCACCGGATGTAAGCCAGACGTTCTTGAAATCCCCTGAGTTCCCTCAGATTATGGGGCGGTCGCATTTCCATGATTGAGTGGACTTTATCAAGGTCCACTTCGATGTCTTTGGCGGTAATGACAAATCCCAGGAATTTGCCACTAGATACACCCAGAAAGGACTTCGTAGGGTTCATCTTGAGTTGATGTTGGCGCATTAACTCGAATACCGTCCTCAGGTCTTGAATGTGATCACCTTTGAGGCGGCTCTTGACGGCTATGTCGTCCACGTAACATTCCACTATTTTGCGTAAATGCTCGTGGAATATGTTACTCATAGCTCGTTGGTATGTAGCCCGTGTGTTCTTCAATTCGAAGGGCATGACCGTGTAGCAATATACTCCCAATGGTGTCCTGAAGGTGGTGTGCTTCTCGTCTTCAGGATGCATCTTGATCTGATTGTACCCTGAGAACCCGTCCATGAAAGACATGCGTTCAAAGCCGCAGGTGTTGTCGATCATGATGTCCGTGATGGGAAGAGGGAATTTATCCTTAGGGCAGGCCGCATTCAGATCTCGGTAATTGATGCAGATACATACCTTTCCATTTTTCTTCATGACTGGGACAACATTGGCGACCCAGTCGGGATGTTGTTCTTCCCGGATGAAACTGCAGGCTATCAACTTCTTGACTTCAGCTTCGATGGCGTCCATCATATCTGGGCGGAATCGGCGTTAGTGCTGCTTTACTGGCTTCGAATCGGTCAATATATTGAGCTTGTGAGTAGCTACTTTCGAGTCCAGGCCTGGCATGTCCTCATAATTCCATGCAAAGACGTCGATGTATTCCTTTATCAGCTGTATAACTTCTTCCCTTTCAGCTGGGGGAAGGTTGTTACTGATAAATGTTGGCTTCGGCGAAAGTTTACCCCCAACATCGATCTGGATAACTTCGTCTTTGGTGGGAGGTTCTCTTTGCTCGAAGCAGAATTCCCACTGTGTATCCATTTGCTGAGCCCAAGAGTCATTCTCAAACGGCTCCGAATCTTGCTCATCTGCTCCTGAGGGATCTGTTACCACCATATTTACTGATAGTGTTTGTTCGAGAGCATCAGGTGAGTCGGGGGGCGACGAGCCATTCTGGGAGGAAGAGATGTCCTCATCTGACTTAGAAGTCGCAAGGGCGGTGGCATATCCTAATCCGAAATGGGTCTGTTGATAGCGGTTGTTGCCGCGCGGTGGCGTTCGTCTGCCTCTTCCGTAGTTGAGGCCTGGCTTCCGCTTTAAGTCATAGCCCATGTTTTGCATGATCTTCAGCGCTTGAGGGCTGTATCAGTGAACCTGCATTCTCCCAGTATCATTGTCGAAAGGATCTTCCTGGGCAGTCGGTTGATTGCGCACGCGGCCGAAGACTATCGAACGCTGGCTGCTGCAGGTAGGTGGGACAATGAAGATAGAATCCTCGTGTGGCCCATATGTCGCGACGATATTGGACGATGACGCCACTTCCCAGACATACGGACGGTAGGAGTGAGTTTATAGCTTTCAAGAATTTTCGTCCTGTTGGTTCTACTTTGTCATGGGGAGTAGATTCCTGTTTCAGAATTTGAGCACCGATGTACCGGAAAAGAACATCTGGAACCCCGTTCCTGGTTGCGCTCACATCAGTCGGCTGCCTGTTGTGCCGAAGGTTGATGGCCAAGGGTGGAGGCTTCCGGTTCAAAGTGATCACCAGAGGATCACTCCCTTTTCCTGACTTGGTCTTGTTAAGGTGAATAGCCATAGGCTCTATGTTTCTTGGACGACTGGTTCGTCCTTTCACTTTGATCGACAGCGGCAGTGTGGTAGAGGGCTCTTCTGGCTCTTGCACGAGTGGTCCGTCTTTGGCCTCGCCTGGCGCTTCTTCCGTGTGGTCTTGGGAGTACAACACGGCATCGGAATAGTAGGATTCTATTCCTTTAAATGGGTTTAGGTCAGCCACCTCCGTTTGTACGGTTCCTTATGCGTCTACATATTTAAGGCATTGATGTAGGGTTGAAGGAACGATGTTGTGATCGTGGATCCACGGTCTTCCCAGCAAAATGTTATAGGACACCTCTGAATCGATGACGTAACATGTGGCCACCGATCTAAGGTTGCCGATCTGGATTCTCAAGTGTATCTTCCCCAAGGGCTTACTTCTTCCAGCGTTGAAACCCACGATTATAGTGGTAGTGTAAGCCAGTTCGCTGGTAGGAATTCTTAGCGGCCTGAGCAGACTGTGAAGGATGATGCTGATCGACGACCTCGGATCTATGTGAATCCGGTCGACCTCCATGGAACAGAGTGAGCATATTGATGCAGAGCAGCGTAAACAGATGCCTTCAGAGCCATCAAGCGTGCAACAGAGCTTTCTCCGCCAAACACAGCATGAAATATAAGCTCAACGTAAGACAGTACGTCCAAACCGCTTCAGCGTAAACAGGGTGCTTCATCGACTCCTGGGCGTAAAACCCATCCTCTTGCAATGCAACATTGAAGTGTACGAGAGATGCTTCGTATTCTCCGAAGTGAACCTGTCAGATCCTGCAATGAACCTAACATCTAGACTTCTGACAAAGGGATACTGCTCGACTACCGAAGGATACTACTCGACTACCCAGACGACGGCTATAATGATGGCACGGTACTGCGACCCAGGCTGTCATTTACCGCCATCTCCTTTGCGTAAACTGCTTTTACATGCACGAAGGGATACGCTTACTTATTTTACACAGGCAGACATGAGCTGTTTACGCTCTGCAGTAGACAAACCGCCTGCCACATCAAAAGCTGCACTTCGTACGGGGCTCGAGGCACGTCTCTACGTCTAATACACAGAGCGATGACAGTTGCTCGAGGCACGTCTCTACGTCCAATGCACAGAGCGATGACAGTTTTTCAAGGCAAGTCTCTGCGACTGATACGCAGAAGGGCTACAGACCTTCAAAAACATGCCTCTGTATTTAATGCACAGGATGGTGGCAAATCTCGGCATTTAATGCAAGAGATTTGATTATATCTTCAAAAGCCGTAATTCCGGCTAAGACGTCCACATCCGCACTCTGGCACGGTACGCAGCGGCTTCTACGCCCATTCAGCTCCGGTGCTCACTCCGCTTCTACGCCCACTCAGCCACTATGACCACTCGGCTTCTATGCCCACTGGGCCTCTATGACCACTCGGCTTCTATGCCCACTCGGCCTCTATGTCCACTCGGCTTCTACGCCCACTCAGCCTCTATGACCACTCGGCTTCTACGCCTATTTCGGCTTCTATACCTACTTGGCTTCTACGCCATGGTGACAGACATTGGCTTCTACGCCCACCTTTTTTACACGAGGGATACCTACCTACGTGGCTTCTACGCCATGATCTTCGTAGCGTTTATACGCGTTTTGTCCCTTAGTTGGACCCGCGTCACACGCTCATTGAAAGGATCATCTATACGCAGGCATTGGTTATTTTAACCGTTGTATAAAAGGGTGCTGTACTTTCCACTCCTCTGTTTCTACACCGACGGAGTGGTCACTGTCACTAAAACTCTATAAATAGAGACCTCTATCAATGATGAACAAGGTCAGAAAATTGGTCAAGAAAACCAATATCAGATCCACGGTCGACAAATTGGGAGGTCGAAAAGTTGGTCAAGAAAACCAATATCAGATCCAAGGTCGAACTTCCAAGAAAGATCGAACCAGAGGTCAAGAGAGAGAGAGAGAGAGAGAGAGAGAATCCGAAGCTCGGGCAAAGAGTAGGGATCAACGACTTTGGCATCGTATATCCACCCTCTTTTGTAACCTTTGAAGCTGCTTCCTGTCTTCTACGACACTTCTTCATCATCATGTGGTCCAAGGGCTAAAGTGATCGACTGCAGATCAGACACCTATAGCAATATTTACCCTGATTAAATAAATTGTACTCCCACATCCTCTTATAGGATCAAATTGTACAAGTTTGTTTGTAAACCAAAGAAGGCGGGTTTCGTATAAACCCCATCTTGAATATATTTTCATTCTTTCATTTTCTACCACAAACAACTGGCCATCACGGATTATTTCTCCAAATGGGCAGAGGCGATCCCTCTTGCTGAGGTGAAGGCATCTAATGTGATCAGCTTCATCAAGCATCACGTCATTTATCGCTTCGGGATAACCCGGAGGATAATTCATGACAATGGGCCTCAATTCATCAGCCAAGCATTTCATCGATTTGGCGATAAAAATCGGATACAAAATGTGGCCCCTACGTCATATAATCCAGCTGCTAATGTTTGGTGGAAGCTTTCAACAAAACCATTATCAAGCTCTTGAAAAAGTTTATCTCTTCGAACAAGAGGGATTGGAATGAGAAGCTGGGAGAATGTCTCTGGGCATATCGCACAACGGTACGAGCACCGACAGGTTGTACCCCATTCTCATTAGTTTACGGGAGCGAAGCAGTTCTCCCCATCGAGATCCAAATTCTGTCACCCAGGATAGCCGTGGCTAATGAGTTGACTCAAGAAAATAATGACCTTTTAAGGTTTCAAGAGCTAGAAGGATTAGACGAGAAACGTCTCAAAGCTCAACAGTGCATCGCGTTCTACCAAGCACGGATTTCCAGAGCTTTTAATCAAAAAGTAAAGGAAAGAGTGTTCAAAGTCGGCGAGCTAGTTTTAGCCGTAAGAAGGCCGATGATTCTTACTCACAGGAGTAAGGGAAAATTTCCAGCCCAAATGGGAAGGCCCTTATGTGATAGAGACGACGTTCTCAAACGGCGCTTACAGGTTAGCCAAGCCTAATGGAGACCTGTTAATGGCTCCTATCAATGGCAAATTCCTGAAAAGATACTATGCTTAACCTTTTTTGCTCAAATGGAGTATGGTGAAGACCCTATTCTGACAAAACTACTTCCAAAACAAAACTAGTTGGATCGTATTCTATCATGTTTATATTACCTCTGAATAGATATGTTTAACTAATTTAGAATTTTAAGACCTATCACGTCCATACTACCTCTGATATTATTTTGTGTACAAATTTTAGCTAAAAGCATATTCTATCATGTCCACATAACCTCTGAATAGATATATCCTGCTAAAACTTACCGAGAGTATATCACGTCCATATTACCTCTGATATCACTTTTACCCAAACCTGTCATTTATATTCCAAAATGATGGGTCCATAAAGTTAGATAAGAGTCTCTTTATTTTTTCCAAAAAGAGCAAAAGTACATTAAAAAGCAAAAGTAGTACATCATTTGGGGGGAGCGGTTAGATCGCGAATCTGCTGCACCAGAGCAACCATTCTCTCATCCCGGGAGTTCAAGACGTCAGCGCGAGCCCGTTCCAACATTATCGCATTGTTGTCCAAAGCAGCTAGCTCAGACCGAGCCAGCACAAAACCAGAGTGGAAAGCACCCACACGCATCAGATTCTGCTGAACAGTCACCCGTCGCTCCTTCAGCACATCTCGGGCCGCCAACAAAGAGAGAGCCTTCGCCTCTACTCGAACGAGCTCATCCTTCAATATGCGGGCCTTCGCTGCCACTTCCTCATATTCGGCTTCGTACCGGGTCAACTCGGGGATGACATACTCCAATTGGACACGCTCACGATCCATCTCCTGCTGCTGAGCCTTGATAGACTTATTCAGAGACTCCATCTGTTCAACAAGCTGCGCAGTCATGGAGTCATACCTAGCTTGAACGAGACCCTCAATGTTGTCTCGAGCTAGCTGCAAGTATTCGTTAATGGGTTGCTCCAAACCATTAACTATCTTCTCCAGCGTGTCAGCTACCCCAGTGTCGTTGAATTCTCGGATCGGCACTATCGCGGACCGGGATGACCTCCTCAGCGACGCAAAGCTCAAATTCTTCCCCAATACCATTGATATTAACATTTTTAAGGTGGTGTAGAAGATACTAGTGTACTGCTCGGTCAACGCAGCTAGATCCGAATGGACGCTGGGAGTGGCCGCGATATTGGCGAATCCCCCTCCAGGAACAATCGCAGACGATGTTGCCACGGCCGTCGCCTCAACAGGTGGTGCGATAAAAGAAGAAGCACCAACACCGGACGAAGTGACCGGCGTACTCAAAGGAAGCATTATCACAATGACAGGCTCGTCCTCCTCTTGAGATATCGGAATCTCTTCGACAGGCGAGCTGGCACCCGAAGATGTTTCCTCTTCAAAATCAGGCACCTCCGTGTCGCCGCCAGGACCTGACACAGAGCCAAAGGGCGCATCTACACTGCCCTCCCCGAAGATGTCTTCCTCTGAAAAGAAGACAAAAGGAAGTTAATATCAACATAATGTTAATTTTTCTAAAGAAGAGGCATAAAAGATGACATTTACCCATGGCCAATGGTGTATATGGTGCGTCCGCGGCCAGTACAGCTAAATCATTTCTTAGTGATGCTATACAAGCTGTCATACCTGGAGAAAGGGGTGTGCTAACAGACATCGGCAGGTACTCTTCCGAATCTTCGCCGAGATCAACTCGAGGTTCACCAGGTACAATCTTGCTGGGTGCACCTACAGACACGGTAGGGGTCTCTCCCGATGTTTATCCTGATAAAGATATCCTCATTCGGCTCGGCCCCGAAGGCGATCTCGTTCCACTACCTGAAGCGGTAGTAGCGACAGCAGCCTCCAACAGGAATTCTACGGCACCACCAGCCGAAACATTAGAGGATCCCTCTCTAAAAGGCGAGGAACCTCCAATCAAAGAATCATCCCCAACATGGGAAGATGCAGGCTCACTTCTAGGAGCCTCAATACCAGGAATCCGGAGAGGACGAGTAACCGTCTTCTTCTTCCTCTTGCGAGGGGAAGTCTCCTTCGGAGCAGGAGCCCTTCGCTTCCCAGAGATTACCAAAGCCCCTGTAGGCAGAGGTACTTCACCCCTCGGTACCGCCACCAGAGGCTCATCTGGATTGACAGACTCCTCACCCTCGTCAGAAGAAACCGAAGGAACTTCGACTCTTCCCCTAGGCTTGGAAGAGGGCATCCTAAAACTTCCATGTATATCAAAATCGCGATGGAAGGTGTTGGTTGCCACGTAGAACTGGGCATACGAATGGAGAATGCGTAGCTCCGTGGAGAGTAAAATGACGGGCACGGTAAAAGTTGCCTCAGTGCAACCCATGATGAAATATCGCCATCCTATGCCTCCATCAATGAGTCCACCCCTGGACCTGAAGCTTGTGACGGCATTGCCCACATGCAACTGGTCGTACCCGAATTGCCTGGCAAACCGACTAGGCAAGTTGGGCTCGAAGAAGCAATGGTCTTCACTTCTGTACAGTGGATGGGAAGGTCTAATACAGACCAACAAAATAAAATCCTCAGAAGAAAGAACGGTCTTTCGGTCGCCTACGTCCTGAAGTCTGATCCCCTGTTGATTGAGATATACAGGGGGAACAGTGCATAAGAGCTTCCAGCTGTGATCGAAATTTAGCACCCGCCGACAGTCTATAACTGTGGTCACATTCCAGGAGGAATTCTTGTAGTTCAACAAGAAACTAGCCCCCGAACTACTGCCAGAGCCGGGAGACATAACCCTGGGGTTATGAAGAATTAACCATCCCATCAAATACAAGTATAGTAATTCTACCCTGGGAAAGCTATCACGTCGAGTTTCATCGGCGAGTAGCCCATCAGTCATGGCCCTCAGGACAGCTTGTATGCGACACACCATGGCAGGGAACAAGCCAAGTCCTGCCCCGAACACCAGATGCACTGCAGACTATAGCGTATTGCGGTGAATGCGATCCGCAGATGTGATGTCGGGTACCACCAGTCGGCACAGCCATATGGAGAGGAAGCCAGCCAGTTGAGCTTCCCTGGACAGAGGCCTGCGGTAATGCCTCAAATAACTATAAGCCTTAGTGCCTGCAGGATATTTCCCTATCCCTTCGTCGAGGATCCAGTCCGGAACCCCAGCGTCTTCCATGAGATCATCGACTACCTGAGCATTAAGCACGCTCAGAAAATTCAGAGACTGATCTTTGCCTTCCAAGACCTTCTCTGGCTTAACAGTCCTGGACCGGTGAAAGAAGAGGTAGGACGTCCATTTATTGGTATGAGCCAAGTCTGAGGGCTCACCATAAAAAGCGATGCAAGCGAGGTAGTGGCACATCAACTCCTGGTACACTTCCTCTACCCGTGGGTCTGAATCTCCCAGCTCCCGGTTCGTGGGAACATACTCTTCATATGGAGTATCCCCGATCGGCAGTCTCGAGATCTCTGCCATCTCGTGAAGGTCCCGGTGAGCGAGATATATCGCTCCATCAGTGCCAGAAATAGGTTGGGGTTGAGAGGTAACCCAACACTGGTGGCACTCACAGCTATATACAGACCAATGCCCTCCAGCTCGGTCTGAAAATGCTTCAGGTCCTATTCAGCTAAGCGAGCCCATCGAAGATTTGTAGGGGTGATCCACCCACTTGTTCGAGGGTTTACTTTAGGGTATACTCCCCCGTGCCCCATGAAATTATTGCAGAAAGTCAGTAATTGGACCGGCTGGATCACTAAACTGTCTTCACTCGGGACACTGTCCAGGTACAGTCCCTTGAACGTCGTCACAGAGTCGGAAGGGCGGCTGACAAACGACCCCTGGTCAGCTCCTTTCAGATGAAATATATTCCCCGGCCTGCCATGAAGATCAGGAGTCAGCGTCCACGACATCCTCTTGGGATGTGTAGCATGGAAGAATACAGAGATGAGATAGTCTCTCAGCATCTTGGGCAGATACAAAACCAAGCTCCCAGCAGGGAAATCCCAGAGCTCTTTCTTGGGCTTCGTCTGGATCTGCTTGTCAATCATGTCCCCAAAGAGGAATGCTGGCTTTATATATTGGTCCCCGTCTATGTACGTTAGGGGCTCTCCGTTGATCATGTTCAGCAGCGTCCGCTTTCCTTGAGCCGATATCAAAATTTCCCTTCCTTCGAGATACTGGGGTCCAGAGATGGGAAATGTCACATGGGACAAATCTCCAGGTAGTTGGAGTGCAACATCCTGGCAGCGGAACCCATCACCTCAGCCAATGGAGACGTGTGCAAGTTAACTGCAAAATGCAAGAAAGATAAGTCAGTTTCTATAATCTTGCAGCATATGCAAAAAATTGACAGTTTGTGTTTTACGCCAGACTGCCAAAATTTGAGTTATTACGCCAGAATTTCCATCCCTGGTAACACTCAAATTATATAGTATACGCCAACTTTCGACAGTCAAAGCTTTTACGCCAGACTGCGAAAATATGGAGTTTTTGCGCTGACACATTAGAAATGTGGGCGTAAAAGATAAAACATCTCTGTGCATCATCTTCCTCAAAGAGGCTATCAGCACAGAAGACGACCTAGCGCGTTCACATACAACGTGTGCAAAGGATTTTCAGTCGTTCTTTCTCGTCCCAAAAGCTCTACCTTTAAGGTCGGGTGCACTGCTCGTCGGTTGGACACTTCGCTCAGAATGAAGCTTGCCTTACCCGGCCGAAGACGCTCTCGCTTGAGCAGAAGAGCGAGAAGAAGAATCAACCTTCTTTCCCTTAGAGGAGGAGAGTTGTTTTGAGGCCATTACTGAAAACTTTGAAGACTCGGAGAAGAAACGAAGAAGAACTCGAACAGTCGAAGGCTTTCTTTCGCAGAAGACGGATAAAAAGTTTTTCTCTCAGAAACTTGGGGTATATATAGAGTTCGGATGGACTCCTCGAATCTTGAACCAAATCTCATAATTAATATTCGGTTATGATTGGGTACTACGTCAGCCTATTACTCAAAGAAGGCGGACAATCAGCGAATTCGAAAAGTTTTCTTGCGAAGCAGACTCGTGGTTTTTACGCTAAGGAGCTTTCTACGCTCAACAGCTATAGATCTATGGTTTTACGCTCATAGGCTACAAGTCTATAGTTTTATGCCCGGATGCTTTTATGCTCGGTAGCTTTTACGCTCGAAAGGCTACAAACCTACGACTTCACGCTCAGCAGCTACAAATCTATGATCTCACGCTCGGTGGCTTTTATGCTCAGAGGCAACAGATCCATAACTTCATGCTCGAAAGATTTCCTTTTCAAAGGATACAAATCTAAAGTTCTACGCCCGGATGCTCTCATACTCAGCAGCTTTTACGCTCGAGAGGCTACAAACTTATGATTCTATGCTATGACTTTACGCACATCTGAAAGATACGCAGGCCAGAGTACGCGTACATCTGAACAATTCTCAAAGCGGTCAATTACAAGAGTTCACATAGAAGATACTCCTTGTTGACCTCAAAATATCCCAAGTACCAAAAGCATACAGAGTTCAACATTAAAAATTACTCTTCTTCAAGGTTCGATTTAAAGTTCATCCAGAATCCAGTCTGAATATTTTGTCTACAGTTTAAGATGGCGACTCAATTTTTGACAGCCATCTCTCCCCCTGTTCCAAGGGATTTTCGAGAAATCATTCTTGAAGATGATGGTCTGAACAAAAATTCTGTTTATCAGAAGTGACAGTTCAGAATTCTACGCGGTTTCTCATTCCTAACAGCAGGACCGTTCGAATACTCGACTGCTAAGCGGCTTTCTTTGTATCCTTAAGTTATGCGTAAAAGACATGACAGAACCGAGCACTCTTTCTAACAGAGTCGGCGTAAAATTACCAGACGTGTCGAAGCTACACATATTCAGACTTCACAGCAAAAATATATGGCAAGATGATCATATGCACAGAAGAAGACAATTTTATTAAAACATGATTACATATGAGGGAAATCCAGTCTACAAGGGTTTTTCTTTATTTTCATGATTACATATGAGGGAAATCCTATCTACAAAGGACTTCCTTATCGTCGTATGAAGATCTCGCCCAGAATCTGTTCAGCCAGGTTCTCGCATGGGCGGAATTCTTTATCCATCTTCTCTAGCAGTCAGTCGGTTCCCGTAAACTGACTGACATGAAATGATCAACGGCGGGAGGATACAAAATGGGCCTAGACCCATCCTCCAATACAGGAAAGCAGGGTCAATCTACTTTCCTGTGTCCAGCGCCGTGACAGATTGAGTTGAGATATTTCACCCAACTCAATCTCGGACCAGCTAGTTTGTCTGCTCTCGTCCGCAAATATCAGGAGAAGATACAGCTTGTAAGCTGTGTGGTCAAATACGACCCTTCCTTTCTCCGGAAGAACCGCCATACAAAGTTATTGATTATCCCGAGCAGAGGAGGCTATGATATCCTTCCATGATCCATCGTTGCAGAGGACATTTGCTCGAAGATGTCGTCTTTTTCGGCTCCTTACATGCTGGAAGAACATGGTCTCCATCTTCCTCAAGTCGACCCGACGAACTCCGGCCATCATCTCTGTGTGGTGAAGGAAATATTGAAAGAACAGGTTAACTCCTCAGCCTTTTTATAGGCAAAAGAGATCACACCGATCCCCAATAACTCCGCCATAAAGTCAGCCTTGAAAGAAATTGTCAGACTTGACCGTTTCAGGCTCCATTCAGAGCGTTTCAAATTACGAGAAACGTTTCATGCTTCATTCAAAGCATTTCAAATTATGAGGAATTTAAAAGCTTTGAAGAGGGTCTTGTAGAAGCATAAAAAATATGCTGGATAGCTATACGCAGCATGTTGATGCAGGGCAGCGTAAACAGAGGACCTCAGAGCCATCAAACGTGCAACAGAGCTTTTCCGCTGAGCACAGCGTAAAGTATAAAGCTCAAGGACCACCCGCGTAATGTAGTATGTCCAGGCTGCTCCAGCATAAAAAGGGTGCTACATCGCCTTTATGGCGTAAAACTCATCCGCTTTCAATACAGCATTGAAGTGTACGGGGAACGCTTCGTATTCTTCGAAATAAACCTGTCAGATCATGCAATAAACCTGAAGTCTGGACTCCTAACAAAGAGTACTGCACGACTACCCAGACGATGGCTATAATGTTGGCGCGGCACTGCAACCTAGGCTGTCATTTACTGCCATTTCCTTGGCGTAAACCTCTTTTACGCATACAAAGGAATATGCTGCTTAGTTTTACACAGGCAGACGTGAGCTGTTTACGCTCCTCAGAAGACAAACAGCCTGCCACATCAAAAGCTGCTCTTCGTACAGGGCTCGAGGCACGTTATTTCATTTAATACGCAGAGTAATGACAGAACTCGAGACACGTCTCTGCATTTAAATGTGCAGAAAGGGTGACAGACCTTTAAAACACGCCTCTGTATTTAATGCGCAGGATAATGGCGGATCTCTGCGTTTAATGCAGGAGATTTTATTAAATGTCACCGAACCGTCGTTTAGCGACATCCCCTTTGCGTAAACTGCTTTTACGCATACAAGGGGATACGTTGCCCAGTTTTACACAGGCGGACGTGAGCTTCTTACGCTCCGCAGAAGACAAACAGACTGCCACGTCAGCAGTTACTCTTTGTACATGATTTGAGGGGCGTATCTGCAGAATGATGGCAAATCTTCAAGACACGCCTCTACATTTAATGCGCAGGATGGGGGCAGATCTCTGCATTTAATGCAAGAGATTTGGTTATATCTCCAAAAGCTGTAATTCCGGCTAAAATGTCCACATCATCTCGGCTTCTATGCCCAATCGGCTTCTACGCCCACTAGGCTTTTACTCTTACTCGGCTTCTATGTCTACTTGGCTTCTACGCCATGGTGACAGTTATTGGCTTCTATGCCAACCTCTTCTACACAAAGGATAACTACCAACGTGGCTTCTACGCCGTGATCTTGACTGCAATTATACGCGTTGTCCCTTAGTTGGACACGCGTCACATGCTCATTCAAAATGTCATCTATACGCGGGCAATGGTTATTGTAACCATCGTGTAAAAGGGTGTTGTACTTTCCACTACTCGGTTTCGACACCGACTAAGTGGTCACTGTCACTAAAACTCTATAAATAGAGACCTCTATCAACAGAGGTCCAAGGTCAGAAATTGGTCAAGAAATCCAGTATCAGATCCAAGGTCGAGAAACAAAAGATTGAAAGGTCGAGATTTGGTCACAGATTTCGAGAGAGAAGAATTCAGAGCTCAAGCAAAGAGTAGTGATCGACTACTTTGGCATCGAGCATCCATTCTCTTTAGCAACCTTCGAAGCTGCTTTCTGTCTTCTATGGCACTACTTCATCATCGTGTGATCCAAGGGACAAAGTGATCGACTGCAGATCAGACTCCTATAGCAATATTTATCCAGATTAAAAAATTGTACTCGACATCCTCGTATAGGATTAATTGTACTGCTTGTTTGTAAACATAAAGAGCAGGTTTTCGTCTATAGCCTCATTTTTATATCTTTTGTTTATTTTATCAGACAACACCAGCAATAGCTGATTATAGCCGAACTAACGAGCAAAGTGGCCTGGGAGATACAGCTCCAAGTAGACCTTATACCGATTTTGATACACCAGGTGAGAAGGCCGAATTGACAACAGCCAAAAAATGCCTTACCTTGGCAAACCAGAAGACACGGTGCCAATATCCTCAAGATCTTCACCCTTCGCAAAACCCGCATACCGAGGAGGCACTACAAAGAAGTTGAAACCATCCATAATGCTTAGTGCCTTCTAACAAGCAGGTATACACGAATGTACCCACTCTATTCTGCGGTAACGTCAGAGAAAGGCGTCCCCTTCCTTGATATCCTTTTGCATAACAGGATGTATTATGGCAGGATGGTATAGAATCAACCAACCCATTAGATAGTAATAGGGGAGATCTACTAGGGGGAAGTCTTCTTTGTTCCCCTTCTCCAGTGTCAACTTTTCTACAAACTCTCATAGCCCGTGATGAATATTATAATCCATTGCCGGGAGGATATAAAGTCGTTGGCCAAAAGTGAAATTTATAGTAGAAAGAAGAAGGTTCCTACTAACTCGTTCCAAATAGCCCGAACTACCAGAAACTATACGCAGCCATATCATTTGATAACCTGCAAGCGCTATTTTTGAAGACAGTTCAAATAGGTTATGGCAAAAAAAGTGAAGGTCTCATAACTCGGCTTGTCGCCACCATCTAAGAGTGTAATCCTCATATGGATCAGTGTCCCACGGAAACCTAAAGACCTCGTGCATCTCGTGAAGGGCCAGGCCCATTTCTCCTCCAGGGTTAAAGAATGTTCCCGAATGACAATTATATATTTCTATCAAAGCAAAGAACATATAGCGATTCACCCCCACTCCGTAATGTGTGACCCTCATGGCATAATACAGACCAATGTTCTTTAGGTCTACCTCATAGTTTGTGAGAATCCATAAGATCAGGTCTATCAACACTTGGTCAATGTGAGTCTAGCTGGTCCCTAAAATATAACCTGGCGGGTAGGAAAAATTAAGTTCCAAAAGTCGCTTTGTAAAAGTTGAAGCTCATAAACCGGAAGCTCTGGGGCCAATTCACTGTCCAAGCTGCCAGGACATAACACCCCTAAGGAATAGAAAGTCTCGTCCCTTGCAAATTTGAAAGTATCCCTTTGAGATGTACACGTCAAGAGCTTGAAATATCCATATAATTTCTGCCCTCGGTAGGAGTAACCTACCAGTCCATGACTCTTTTATTGGAGAGGCATGTAAAAGTCGATAGTGGAAGCTGACGATCAATCTTGGCGATGTGCATCTTCACATCATTATCCTCGAAGTACCACTCCTCTTTGAATTTTAGCTGGGCATCTTCGCGGGCGACCAGGCCTTCACCAAACATAAATTAAGGTTTCAGAAAGAATTCTTTAGAACTGGCAGCCACAGGAATCTCTCTTGGATCATCGGGCACTGAAAAAAAGGAATAACCTTGCTCAACAATGAGGTTCATCCTTTCTAGAGGCTAGCCCGCCGAAATAAAAGCCTTGGCCGGGTTAACCACTTCCTTGACAAAGTTGAGGCCTAGCATACTCTCGGCTCATCCAAAGAGGATCTCGTCCAATGAAGGCACGACCATTAAAACTGTATGAGCAAACCAAACAAGATGTCAGAATCTAGACGGACAAATTAAATATGCACGCATCAAGAAGAAATGTACGCATCTGTTGTTACTCAGCGCATCGTGCACAAAGCACCAGCACATTATCCCTTCGTGCGACACATAGGAACAAAGCTGATCGCTCCCATAAAATACAAGGAAGAGATACACGTGGTATTTTGACAAATGCTTCACGACAGGCATCCCAAGATAGCTATGTCCAAGCATGAAAGATAGGTGAGCTGTTGGCGCATCTACACGAGAAAGCCAAAAGACCAAGTCCATGCACCTTAGCAGTTATGACTCCGTGCATACTTCTGATAGGGTGGGACCCATCCATGCACCAGACCCTAAAAGGGAAAAGAAAAGGAAATAAGAGAAGTTCAAATCGAAGGAAAAAGCATGAAAGATCTCAACAAGATATCTTGCCTGATATTACCTTTGACAACTGTGTGCCGACTCCTCGACGATCAATTTGGCTGCAGCCTCTCTTACCTCTACCTTTCCTTTTCCTTTCCACTTTCCTTTAGGAGACATGACGGTGGGAGGAGGTTGATAAGAGAATAAGTCGAGGAGAGAAAGAGAAAGGGGCACAGCAGCAGGAAGACTCTTTTTTTTCCTATTTACCCATATATATTAGGATGAACTGGCGGTGTACAAAATAGGCGGCTGACACTTTGGTTCTCGTGGTTCAGAAGATGGCGCCTCGATAGAGGAGATTCCCCCAAAGATGAAGCATTACCGTTGTATTGACAAACTGTCAAACTAGGCAGACCTATACGCCAAGAAGTTAGTTGCACCTAGCTAAATGTCTTCCCCATGCGCCCAGAGGTCCTATGTGCCTAGGGGAAACATACTCCACAATTATGCTAAAAATAAGGAGGTTTCACATGTGTGCCAAAGAAATTCATGCATCTCTCCTCCATGCTTCTATTCAAAGTATTCTTAACTTCTAAACTTATAAAGTTTTAGTTCGGAAAGTTTGAAGGGGGTCTTTTTGAAGCATGGAAAATCAATACCGTATGCCTTAGTGATTCAGTCTCATCTGCCTCAGTAATCTAGGCTAATGCGTCTCAGTGCTCCCACCCTATAAACCATTAGTCGAAGAGGTATCCCATGTGCCTGCAGTGCCATGCGCCACAATGCATTTTGGTGTCTCATGTTCTCGCAGTTTCATACGCCACTACGCATCTTTGTATCTCATGTGCCCGTAGTTTCATGCGCCACTATGCATCTTCGAGTTCCCACATGCCCGCAGTGCCATGTACCACTACTCCCTTAGTGTTCTTCATGCGCCAAGTAGCGGTCCTAAGGTGCCATCACAACTATCATAATTAGGGCATGACACGTGTCATGAGCATTATTGGCATCAGTAACTCCAGATCTTGACTTGCCACATGACAGCCTTAATGCAGCATAAGCCTGATGTGCCTTGCATCACCGTGAAATCCTCGTAAATGTGCCTGCATGCATGCCTTCTCAAGGCTACAAATAGTGGGCGTATCCTTTTTGCAAAAAAAATGATAAGAGGCAGCTGCATCTACGCATAAAGGAGAAAAAATGCCACCACCGTAGGAAGAAGAAGAAGGAGCACCGAATCCTCGTCAACCCCCTTTGTCCCGGATCATGAACGGAGTAAAGGATCCCCTGCAGTGCTTAATTTTCACCATCACACTTGCCCAGATTTTTTTTTATTATACTTAGATCCTCTTGTATTGGGATTCTCTTGTACTATTTATCAAATCATAATAAATAAAAACTTTACACCTTTCATCCAAAACCCTTATTTTTGTGATGTCGACACTTGTGACGGACCTTATACTAGCCCCGGACTTTAGTGGCTATCAGTTTGGAATCTCCATAGGCCTCTAGGTAATCAATATCCAATTGTTTAGCCAGCTGGAGTCCGACAATGAGGGTATTGTATTCTGCCACATTGTTAAAAAATGGCTCTGTAAGTGAATAAACATGATTTATGACCAGGTCATCGGAAGAAATCAATACTACCCCCACTCTGGCGATATTATTGCCTTTGGACCCTATTCTTGAAGTACTGTCGAAGAATATTCGCTATACGGATTTTCTTGTCACCTTGTTAGATTTTAACACTTTGTCTGGAATCTTGTCATAAAGCTTTGAGGTTTCTAGCACCGGATGAGCTGCCAGGAAGTTAGCCAATGCTTTTCCCTTGACCTCCTTCTATGGGATAAATACCATGTCGTAAGGTGATAGTAGAATTACCCATGTTGCTAAAAGAGACTTAAGTACCCCATGCATAGTCATGAGGACTCTGAGGTGGTTGACTCATGAAATCACATGGATTGTTTGCCCGGTTAAATAATGATGGGTCTTTTGAACCGTGAAGAGCAAGGCGAGGCACTCATTCTCGACAGGGTTGTATCAATGTTCCATGTCGATCTTGGATTGTCTAATATGTGCAGATATAGACCTACACCATATTCTAAAGAATACATGACATTCCAATGTGCAACTGTAGAGTAATTCAAAAATAACCCTTTATTGAGAAAATACGGTATCTTATATGGTGGAATTATACCATCGTATGGTGGTACATCAACGGAATCCACAACGTACACTTCTAGCTTATCTCCTTCAGTGCCCATTACTAATGCTGACGGTGCTAGAATCTTCCTACGGAGTCTGACTACTACAGATTTTGGGTCTTTATTGTTGGAGGATCTTTGTTTAACAGATGTCCTTGCCTCCAGAGCTTGACTTCCAAAGGCTCAGGATCCTTTCCATGAAGCTTGACCACAAGAGAAGTAGACATGTGGGTGGGACATCCTTTGAGATTGACTCTTCAAGGTTCGTCTTGAGCCGAACTAACCTCTGCTTCATCGTCGACATCGTTGCCTCCTTCGTCCTAGTAGATTTGTTTATACAAGATCGAGTTGGAGTAATAGGCTTTGACTCCTTTGAATGGATCAACATCGACAAACTCAGTCTTGACGATTTCGTTATTGTCCACATACTTCAGGCACTAGTGGAGAGTTGATGGCATGATCATGTACTCATGTATCCAAGGATGCCCTAGGAAGACGTTGTAGGACACATCCACATAGATGACATAGCTAGTAAGCTCTGTTCCCAGGTAGCCTATTTGATATTTTAGGCGAATCTTCCCCAGAGGATAAATCCTTCCCGTATTGAAGTCACCGATGGTCGTGTTGTTGGCTTTCAACCGATGCATGGGGATTCCCAAAGTCTGGAGCAAAGTTTTTAGGAAGATTCTGAGAGATTATCCTGGATCAATGTGCATCCGGTCCACCTTGATGTGCCAATATACCTTGTATAGTATACGGGTCTATCATGCCTATTATATTTTAACAACATGTCTTGTTGCGAAAATGTGATATTCGAGATTGTCTCTATTATATTTTGTAATGAGGACATGCAGCGGGATCCTCGGTCGACGGCTTAACTTAGGCCAGGTAGAAGTCAGCATTTTGTATTGCCTCACTCAAAGTGTCACGGGTCTCTTTAGAGAGATGAAGGAGCTCGAAGAGTAACAACTTTGTTGGGGTATTGGCAAACTGTGCTAATATATCAAAGTTGTAAGCCTTTTCTAGCCCTAAAGCTATGTCTTTTCTTAGAGGTTTGTCAAAGTGAACCTCTTTCTACTACTGTCTGTCCGTCATAGGAGGTTGGGATAGACCTGGTTCAAATGCAACTGGAGTTGTGTCCTCTAGAGCCGTGTCATTGTCTCTCAGGTAGGTTTTTCCTAACCTAGTTACCTCAGCTAGGGCTTCGTCAGTCGATAGAGTGACCATGTGACTAGACTTGGTCTTCTTTCCTTAAGACTTGGAAGTAGGAGGCGCTTCTTGCTGTGTCAAGTCTAGTACAATATCTGGGTGAACCCATATGACTTTTCCTTATGGAGTAATAATGAGTGGTACCAGCCCGGCTGCTTGAGCTAGAGGGAGGTTATCGATCTCCATTGTTGTCCTAAGTATCGGGACAACAACGTCTTGGGATTCTATTGCTGGGAAGTCACCGAATTGGATGGAGACCATATTTGCAGTGATTGTCTTATCTTTAAAGTCTAAAGTCAAAGCCTTGGATTCGAGCAGTCATTGGATCTACCCTTTTAAAATGTAGAAGTCTTGTGTTGGATGAAGGATGTATCAGTGGTAGTGGCAGTACTTGGGGTCATCAACCTTATTTACCTTTTTCGGTCATTTTTTGTCAGGTAGCTTGATCTTGTTGCCTTTCATCACCAAATAGAAAATCTCGATGACATTGTCATCGTCAAAATAGTAACTTTCCTTTGGCTTAGATGTTCCTGTCGGCCTTAGAGTAGAAGTGGCCAGGCTTTGGGACATGTTGATAGTGAGGGCTTGCTTCCCTTTATTGTCATGGCTGTTGGTGCTGACATTTTTGTTGAAAGGATGCTTCCCTCTATCGTCGCCGGTAGGCAACTACAATCCCAGCAAGTGGGCAACTTTTGCTTTTTTCTCGGCGGCGTCAGAGCTTATAATGAACGCCATCAAATCCTAAAGTGGGACTGAAGTTGTCCACAACTTTACTGCAGGTAATAAATTCTTCCTACAAGTGTCCATCAAATGGCTATCAGGGATGCCAAGAGGCAGTTTCAGCGTTGCCTGCCTGAATTATTATATATACTGTTGGGCTGGTTCCTTCTCTTTTTGAACTATGTCCATGAATGAGCTCATAGTCATGTCCATTCCACCATTGTAGAATCGAGAGAGGAAGAGGCGCCGAAGATCTTCAAATAACGAGATATAGTTGTCCAATCGACTACAAAAACAGTCGTAGGCTACTCTAGTCAGAGTTACGACAATCTTGGTAAGGATGGCATCATTGTGAGGAAGATGTCCCATTGTTGAATCAAAGTAATTCATGTACTAACAAGGAAATGTCTTTTCGTTGAACGAAATTATCGAATGTGGCTTGTACTTGCGTGGGTATACCATATTTTTTCACTCAGGACGATAATATTATCGTATCCCAAGTTTTTGAAGCACGTCTCATTTTTTAATGAATAAAAATTAGCTAGCAGATCCCTGACTTCCCAGATTACGTTTCGAGCGTCGTCTGACAATAGGAGATTAGCCCTAGTAGTTAGAGAAGCAGCGGTCCTGCTTGACTCACCATTGTTTCCTGATTCTTGACTTCTTTTCCCTAAGATCCTTGGTGATTATGGAACTATACTCGCCTTGAGGTCTAGTATAGTTTGAGTCAGAGTCTGCATCGAGGAACTCATGGTTTGCATCATGTATTCAAGTTCCTTAAGACGTTATCGATCATTGGAGGCTTGATTTTTCTCTGCCATGTATACATGCATTACATGGAAAGAAATTGATTGGATTGTGGAAGCTTTATTTTCTACCTCTGACTCATGAGTCTCGCTGCCTTCTGGAAAGGAATGTATGGTTGTGTCATATTCGGAGTCTAGGGGATGGCTACCCCCAAGCCTAGTAACTGCATTATCATGGTGGGCATGGCTAACCCCAGGTAGGTTGTCGTCCGTTTCTTGAATTAACTATCTTCCTAGAATGATGAATTAGTATAAAACATCCGAGGATTGCTACCCCCAGTTCTTGTTCTAGAGCGAGTGCCTTGGAATACCCCCTTGGTAGGTACTAGCTTACTATCCTACGGTTGGTTCCTTAATATACTAGTAAAGATTGTAAAATTGGACTAGTTCTTCTTTCCTGAGATTTACATAGAAGGAGACCTCCATGTTGAGCAACATGAGGCAAGAAATAATTCCTCCTCTTCATTGTGTACTTGTTTCTTATGATGCTGTCGTACTGGTGTCACTAGTTGCAATTGATGGAATATCGATTGGATGCTTGGAGAAACTGTTGCTTTAGTTCAGCAACAATTGATAATTATGCTGGCACAAGTATGTCCTGGAGGGAACACTTCATGTGCAGGAGTTATTTCTCTCATCTTGCACTAGTGACTTATCACATTGTTCATATTAGACGATGAAAACTTTACTTTTATACCCATTTTATGCGTGCAGCCGAGCTTTACGTAGTAGTGGGAAAGTGGAAGGTTTGCTCCCTGACCCAGTTCTTACATAGAAAATGCACCCAGGTTATTTGTGGAAGACTTAGTATGATACAAACCTATTTATTGCACGAAGCCAAGCAGGGCGCATGGGTCTGTCAATATAGGTTTTGCTCCCTGACTAGGTTCCTGCGCAGAAACTGTATCAAGGTCATTAGTGAAACACTTAGTATGAGACGGACCCACTTCATGCGCGCAGCCAAGCTGGGCGCTTGGTTATATCAACATAGTTTTTGCTCCCTGCAATGGGTCTTGCCCAGAAATTGTACCCAATAATTTGGGAATTCTTGGTGGGTTGGCCCATATAGAAAGAATGAGTGCATAGGACTTCCCTTTCTAATTTTCCATCTACAGAACATGTGATAACGAGCGGTGCATAATTTTGGTGAACTTCTTGCGTTGTCCCTCGAGCGTGCATGGCTTGAGTCAATTTGGAGTTCTTTGATGTAACAAAATATATGTCTTGCATCATCTAGTTTAGGCAGAAAGACTATCAAAATAGTCATTTTTGAGCTAAGTAATAAAAAGATAGAAAGGCTTCGGGACCATAAGGTCGCCAAGGTAGTTTCCCGTGCCGGAAACTCTATAATACAAGATTGAAAAAAAGAAAAGCAAGATTAAAAGTGAAAAAAGATTATAAAAGGGTATATCGGGGATGTGTAGCGGGGCTCTCTACCCGCGCTACAGGGACCGTCGACAACCTAGTTGATAATCAAAAGAATCGCTATGGATGGATTGTAGCGGGTAATGGCGTACTACGCCTACAACCATCGTCGTTGCACAGATAAAGACGAGAAAAGAGAAGTTAATAACATACATGGTAATGGACAACTCGTGCATGAGGTATATGGATTCCTCGGACGATCGTCGGGTCACCAAGATCGTGCCAGTTTGGAAGAAATCATGGGATTGCAGACGACTTAACATGGGCTCTAGCTATAGGTGAGTTCGGGGCCTGACCAAAAAAAATCTAGAATGCTCAATGAAATGGATTTCCAGATCTTCTCCGGAAGCCTGAAAGCAAACGACCAATAGATTTGAAGGCTTGTAAGTACTGAGGAGATGAGCTCTATTCTTCCGGCATATGACTGCAGTCTTACTTTCTAATTATGGTCTATCAGGGTGTACTGGTCATTACTTGTCGTAGGTAGCTAAATTCGGAATGTCATTATGTCCTTTATGACTATGCCAGTGACCATTGCATGTCATAGTAGTATTAAGTACTGTGCATGGAAGGCCTAGCACCTAATAACCATGTAAAGACTACAACTGACATGTTCATATTGAATAAGTTATCTCACTTAGTGGCAATCTGTGTGCAAGTCATTGCATTGCATAAAAACAAATAATCTGAGCAATACATCTGAAAGAATCTGAGTATAACACACTTGAACAATCTGAGTTTCACAAATATAGAAATAATCTGAGTATATCTTTCACCCGAGTAATAAATACTCTCACAACAACTATGTTAGCTTATGCGATCCTTGAATCATTATGTATTTATATTCGGGCTTGGTTAACTCAGTTATCCTCGGACAGGGAAGGACGAAGGGTAAGTTGGTAAGTTTTGTCGTGTTACGCTTATATCGCACGGCGTACTGCAACACGAGTTAGGCTTTATATTATTACCATAAAACTGATCTTATGGTTAAAATAGAAAGACAACATAATAGACTGCGCACAGAACTAATATAACGTGTTTAGATTTATCGAACGGGCGAGAAGCCTCTCCACCAGTGCATTCAATGTACTGATAACCCAAAAGATTGTATGCAAGGTGCGGGAGGACCTTGTTCGGTACAGAGTATCTTCTTGTGTGCGCTAAGGCGTGGAGTTAACACTGGAGCCTTGGAGTGTTGCTTCCGCAGTTGAAGCACATATACAAGACGTAATGTATTGGAACATCGCCAATGTATCATTCCATGTTGTAAGTTGCTTGGCATGCCTTTATTGTTTCGAGAGAGAGAGCTTAAGCTACTTGTAAACTGGGCCTAGCGCCGGTTGCAACATCATTTTAATATCAATAAAAAGCTTGTTTTTATTTCATACTTGTGTTCATTCAATGCTTCCGCTATGACGACCTTGTGAACTAGTTATTGAATGACTGTTTACTCTTTTCGTTCAAATTTTTACTTTATTAGAGACTATCAGTACGACTCTGTGGCTTATTTATGATTGGCCCATTCTAAGCATAGCCTTGTGCGGGCGTATCTTAGGCTCGTGGACATCACGTCCTGATGGAAACTATCATCCTGCAGGAGCATTTACGTGGTAAATCACGTTCAGTAGGAATGGTCGATCCTGATGGAGGTCTGTTGTACAGCAAACCCTCAGAGTTTCTACACCCAACCATTGCATCTTGGCTGTTCGAAGCATGGGGTATGGACATCATTGGGCCAATTAGTCCACATTCGTCTAAGGGGCACCGGTTCATTCTGGCTATCACATATTACTTCTCTAAATGGGAGTAAGCGATTCCGCTCGCAGAAGTAAAAATTTCCATCCTGATTAGTTTCATAAAACATTATGTCATCTACCTCTTCGGCTTGCCTCGTAGGATCATTCATGACAACGGTCAGCAATTTGTAAGCCACACTTTCTTCTATTTTTGTGATAAAAATTGAATCCAAATATAGCTTGGAATCCTATAATCTGGTAGCAAATAAATTGGCAGAGACATTCAACAAAATGATAATCAAGCTAGTTAAAAAGTTTGTTTTATCTAACAAGCGTGACTAGAACAAGAAGCTTGACGAATGCCTATGGGCCTACCATACGATGGTCCAAACTCCGAATGGTAGAACGCCATTTTCTTTGGTGTATGGTAGCGAAAGTTGTGCTTCCCCTGGAAACCAAAATCCTTCCCTCCGGATAGCTCTCGCCAACCAGCTAACCGTCGAAGACAACCATCGTCGGCATCTACAAGAGTTAGAGGCACATGACAAAAAATTCCTCTTGGCTCAACAACGCATCGAAATATAATCAAGCACAAATTTTTGGGGCTTTCAACAAAAAGGTAAAGGAAAGAACATTCCAGGTCGGTGATCTTGTTTTAACAGTGAGAAAACTAATGGTCATGACCTACAGGTCGGCAGGAAAGTTCCAAGCCAAGTGGATGGGTCCCTTCATAGTAGAGACAGTTTACTCTAATGGTACATACAGGCTCGCTTAGCCTAATAGTGACTTGCTAATGATGTCGATCAAGGACAAGTTCCGAAAAAATACTATGCCTAAGTTAGGCATATAAAAAAATAACTTTGGAGGGGATCTTGGAGAAACATGGGAAAATCTACACCATGCATCAAATGCAGCCCTAAGCCATGCACAATCATGCACTGAAGGTAGCCAAATCCATGCGCTAAAGGTAGTCATTTTCCAAATGCAATCAAAGGCCATGCACTAAGGGTAACCAAAGGTTATGCGATAAAGGCAGACATCCAAATAAAAAAATGCGTCATCATTGTCAGACTACTTTGAGAATTGCACAGCAGCACAACAAAGGTCCTATGTGGCAATACTCCTATTAATACCATGCAGTAATGTTCCCATGTGGCAGTATTCTTATGCGCTGGAGTTATTATGCGGCAGTTCTCCCTTAAAAAATCCTGCAATCGAATCTTTCTATTATTAACAGCCAAGATCCTTGATCATTTAGCGCATGACATGTGTCACACGTATTATGGGCATTAGTATCCCCAGATATTAACTTGCCACATGGCAACTACAACGCAGAATATGCTTATAAATCTACAACCGCCATTCTTGGAAGATGATATATGTTAGCATGAAATCAGTGCACATCCATGTGGATGCATGATCTTTTAAAGACTATAAATAGTGAGTGTCTCCCACACACATAGAAAAAGGGAAAAAATAAGAAAAAAAAGGAGGACAAAGAGAGACAGATGGAGAAAGGGACATCCATTAAGTCGCATACTCAATTTCCCCGAGGCCTTACTGCTATCTTTCGTTGGACTATCAACGGAGTAAAGAAATCGATCACATATTTGATCTCTACCGTTATACTTTTCTAGATTTATTTGTACTCAAACTCTACGCATTAGAGGTTCTTTTGTACTCTTTGTTCTATTCCAATTAACACAAAAGTTTGTTCAACTTTTACAGTATTTTTTTTGATGACGACAAAAATGATGACTCTGCTTGGGAAGAAATTATCCTCTAACAAGAAATTAGTGAAGCAGTATGACAAAATCAAGCTGGGTTCAACCTAGAGAATGTTGGTTGTTCGCATCCTTCAATAGGTGTTCTAGGAGATGCTGGACAAACCGATTTCTTCATTGAGGCCCGCAAGACATCGCAAGACTCAAAAGACTTGGGTCATCAAGGCCGCTGTACCGCACCCACTGTCCGTGAATGATGTGTTGCAAATCTTTGTCGCTGAGGGTGCACATTAGGTCTACGTATATCCTATCTCTGTCTCTGCATCCACTCTTGAGAAGAACAATACTGAATCTTAAAGGATGTGCTCACAACATGATGCGCCAAAGAAGAAGAGTATTACATCACGCTGCAGGCGCATGCAGTCTTCTGCGCATAGCAAGGTCAGGGAGAGAAAGTTTGTCTTTCATAGAATCTCCTATGTCACCGATGTGGATACTATATACTATGCGCCAGTGAGCGCTAGTTCAAAGAACTCCAAAGTGACTCGAGCCATGTGCGCTCGAGAGACTATGCAGGAAGTTCACCAAAAGCATGCACCATTGGTTGTCACATGCGTTGCTGATAAAAAATTATATAGGGACATCCCATGCGCTCATACATCGAATATAGGACAACCCTCTAAGACTTCCTGAAACTACTTGGGTATAATTTCTGCACAAGAACCAAGTCGGAAAGCAAATACTTCGTTGACAGACCCATGTGCCCAGCTTGGCTGCGTGCATGAATTGAATCCATTTCACGCTAAGTCTTCCACTAATGACCTGGGTGTTGTTTCTGTGTAAGAACCAAGTCGTGGAACAAAAACTGTAACGATAGCCCCATGCGCCCAGCTTGGCTGCACGCATAGAATGGGTCCGTCTTACACTAAGTCTTTCACAAATGACTCAGGTACAGTTTTTGTGTAAGCATCGCTTCCTCCAACTAGAAAATAGGTATTCCAGCAATTATAACCCACGACACCAGTCCGACATCATTGCATGAAACAAGTGCATAAAGAAGATAAGGAATTTCTTCTTAACTCATGCTGCTCAAAATGGAGGTCTCCTTCTAAGAAGATCTCTGGGAAGAAGATCTCGTCCAATCCGATAGTCTCTACTAGTATATTGAGGAAACGACCACGATGTAGTAAGCTAGTACCTACCGTGGGGGATGTTCCAAGGAACTCGCTCGAGAACAAGAAATGGGGGTAGCAATCCCCTAATGTTTTATACCAATCCATCGTTCCAGGAAGATAGTGAATTGAAGGAACGGATGACAACTTACCTAGGGGTATCCATGCCCACTATGATAGATACAACCATATGGAGATGGAGTGCCTCGCCCTACTCTTCGCGGTTCCAAAGACCCGTCATTATTTAGCTAGGCAAACAATCCATGTGATTTCATGAGTTAACTCCGTCAGAGTTCTTATGACATAGCCTGGGGAACTTAACTCTCGTTTAGCCACATGGGCGACGTGGTATTTATCCCACAAAAGGAGGTCAAGGGCCAAGCATTGGCTGACTTTCTAGCAGCTCATCCGGTGCCAGAAATCTCGAAGCTTTACGACCAGATTCTAAATGAAGTATTAGAATCTAACACGGTGATATGAGAGTCTGTATGGCAAATATTCTTCGTCGATGCTTCAATAACAGGGCCCAAAGGCAATATTGTCGCTGGAGTGGGGGTAGTATTGATTTCTCCCGATGACCTGGTCATCAATCGCGCATATTCACTTACAGAGCTATGTACCAACAACGTAGCAGAATACAATGCTCTCATTGTTGGTCTCCAGCTGGCTAAATAATTAGATATGGATTACCTAGAGGCCTATAACGAGTCTAAACTGATAGTCAGTCAGTTTTGGGACGAGTATGAGATCCCTCACGAGTACTTATTCCCCTACCATCAAGGAATAGTCGACATAATTTTTACTTTCACAGGTTTCTTTATATAACATGGGTCGCAGCCACAAAACATCGAGGCTGACGCTCTTGCCGGTTTCGTAGTTTCCTTGGCAGTCCCGATTAAGACCCATTAATTGTTTATAAAATACCTCACCCAATAGTAGGTATTTTTTATGTATTCTATATTATTATATTTATTTAGATTATTTTAAAATAAATTTAATCCAATGGTTGTTTTAGGACACTTTACCGTATTTGAACATTAATGACATAGGACGAGCGCAAACTCTACGTTATCCTTCGTAGGAAGTAGCCTACACTAGAGACAATACCTGTAGGATCTTCGAGTGACACAAAATTCGATCATTTAGTATTGGTACGACACTAGTATAAAAACCATAGTTTCTTGTGTGTAATATATCAATATTTTTATATAAATAATTCATTTGTGATTATTTTTCAATCCAACCTTCTTTAATAAGCAACCCATAGTTTGTCCATGCCAATTTAGGCCACATCCCTCTTTTTGTAAGATTTATTTAATTATTTATTATTTTATATTTTAGAATCCCAAATCAAATCCTAATCATTAATACTCTATTTAATTAGTTGTTGAATGTTTATTAACTAACAACCAAATTAGAAACCCTCAAAATTAGGAAACTTTCAATCCTATTCCTACCATCCCTCAAACCCGCGACCCCCATACCCATGCGCACCATATAGGATGACCCCACCGCTTTCTCTCTCTCTCTCTCTCTCTCTATATATATATATATATATATATATATATATATATATATCATCTCCAAAACCAAACCCTAATAAATAAAATTCTCCTCTCCACCTCATCCCTCAAGCCGACCCCATCTCTCTAAGCCGCCGACTCCCTCACGTGGACAAACCCAAAGTCGACCACCTCCTCCATCCAAGAGCCCTAGTTCTTCCTTCTACACTTTATAGTAAATTCTTTCTTCAATCCTTCTCTTATCCTTTCACTTAATCATCTTATTTTTCATAGATTTATTATAAAAACTAAATTGTATGTTGATGTAAAAACCCTAACTTACATGTTGATGTAAACTCTAATTTGTTTGATTGATGTAAACCTTATTTTCCATGTTGTAGCGAAACCCTAATTTGCATGATAATATATATAGAGCCAAACCTAAAGCTTATTTTGGTTAATGATAAACTAAGTTTTCTATGATGTTTCAAGAATCAAAAATTATATAGTATAGTGGATTGATAAATGTATTGTATGTTTAAACCAATCTTGTTGATTGTAAAGTGGAACCCATGAATGCATGTATGCACCCCTAATTCAATTTTTAAATTATATAGGGACATCCCATGTGCTTATGCATCGAATATAGGATAACCCTCTAAGACTTCCTGAAACTACTTGGGTAAAATTTTTGCACAAGAACCAAGTCGGGGAGCAAATACTTTGTTGACAGACCCATGTGCCCAGCTTGGCTGCATGCATGAATTGTGTCCATTTCAAACTAAGTCTTCCACTAACGACCTGGGTGTTGTTTCTGTGCAAGAACCAAGTCGTGGAAAAAAACTGTAACGATAGACCCATGCGCCCAGCTTGGCTGCACGCATAGAATGGGTCTGTCTTACACTAAGTCTTTCACAAATGACTCAGGTACAGTTTTTGTGTAAGCATCGCTTCCTCCAACTATAAAATAGGTATTCCAGCAATTATAACCCACGACACCAGTCCGACATCATCGCATGAAACAAGTGCATAAAGAAGATAAGGAATTGCTTCTTGACCCATGCTGCTCAAAATGGAGGTCTCCTTCTAAGAAGATCTCTGGGAAGAAGTTCTCATCCAATCCGATAGTCTCTACCAGTATATTGAGAAAACGACCACGATGTAGTAAGCTAGTACCTACCGTGGGGGATGTTCCAAGGAACTCGCTCGAGAACAAGAACTGGGGGTAGCAATCCCCCAATATTTTATACCAATCTTCCAAGAAGATAGTGAATTCAAGGAACGGATGACAACTTACCTAGGGGTATCCATGCCCACTATGATAGATACAACCTTGTGGAGAAGGAGTGCCTCGCCCTACTCTTCGCGGTTCAAAAGACCCATCATTATTTAGCTGGGCAAACAATCCATGTGATTTCATGAGTTAACTCCGTCAGAGTTCTCATGACTTAGCTTGGGGTACTTAACTCTCGTTTAGCCACATGGGCGACATGATATTTATCCCACAAAAGGAGGTCAAGGGCCAAGCATTGGCTGACTTTCTAGCAGCTCATCCGGTGCCAGAAATCTCGAAGCTTTACGACCAGATTCCAAATGAAGTATTAGAATCTAATACGTCGATATGAGAGTCTGTATGGCAAATATTCTTTGTCGATGCTTCAATAACAGGGCCTAAAGGCAATATTTTCGCTGGAGTGGGGGTAGTATTGATTTCTCCCGATGACCTGGTCATCAATCGCGCATATTCACTTACAGAGCTATGTACCAACAACGTAGCAGAATACAATGCTCTCATTGTTGGTAACCAGCTGGCTAAATAATTAGATGTGGATTACCTAGAGGCCTATGACGAGTCTAAACTGATAGTCAGTCAGTTTTGGGGCGAGTATGAGATCCCTCACGAGTACTTATTCCCCTACCATCAAGGAATAGTCGACATAATTTTTACTTTCACAGGTTTCTTTATATAACATGGGTCGCAGCCACAAAACATCGAGGCTGACGCTCTTGCCGGTTTCGCAGTTTCCTTGGCAGTCCCGATTAAGACCCATTAATTGTTTAAAAATACCTCACCCAATAGTAGGTATTTTTTATGTATTCTATATTATTATATTTATTTAGATTATTTTAAAATTAATTTTAATCCAATGGTTGTTTTAGGACACTTTACCGTATTTGAACATTAATGACATAGGACGAGCGCAAACTCTACATTATCCTTCGTAGGAAGTAGCCTACACTAGAGACAATACCTGTAGGATCTTCGCGTGACAAAAAATTCGATCATTTAGTATTGGTATGACACTAGTATAAAAACCATAGTTTCTTGTGTGTAATATATCGATATTTTTATATAAATAATTCATTTGTGATTATTTTTCAATCCAACCTTCTTTAATAAGCAACCCATAGTTTGTCCATGCCAATTTAGGCCACATCCCTCTTTTTGTAAGATTTATTTAATTATTTATTATTTTATATTTTAGAATCCCAAATCAAATCCTAATCATTAATACTCTATTTAATTAGTTGTTGAATGTTTATTAACTAACAACCAAATTAGAAACCCTCAAAATTAGGAAACTCTCAATCCTATTCCTACCATCCCTCAAACCCGCGACCCCCAAACCCATGCGCACCCCATAGGATGACCCCCCCTTCTTTCTCTCTCTCTCTCTCTCCCTCTCTCTCTATATATATATATATATATATATATATATCATCTCCAAAACCAAACCCTAATAAATAAAATTCTCCTCTCCACCTCATCCCTCAAGCCGACCCCATCTCTCTAAGACCCCGACTCCCTCACGTGGACAAACCCAAAGTCGACCACCTCCTCCATCAAAGAGCCCTAGTTCTTCCTTCTACACTTTATAGTAAATTCTTTCTTCAATCCTTCTCTTATCCTTTCACTTAATCATCTTATTTTTCATAGATTTATTATAAAAACTAAATTGTATGTTGATGTAAAAACCCTAACTTACATGTTGATGTAAACTCTAATTTGTTTGATTGATGTAAACCTTATTTTCCATGTTGTAGTGAAACCCTAATTTGCATGATAATATATATAGAGCCAAACCTAAAGCTTATTTTGGTTAATGATAAACTAAGTTTTCTATGATGTTTCAAGAATCAAAAATTATATAGTATAGTGGATTGATAAATGTATTGTATGTTTAAACCAATCTTGTTGATTGTAAAGTGGAACCCATGAATGCATGTATGCACCCCTAATTCAATTTTTAAATTATATAGGGACATCCCATGTGCTCATGCATCGAATATAGGACAACCCTCTAAGACTTCCTGAGACTACTTGGGTAAAATTTCTGCACAAGAACCAAGTCGTGGAGCAAATACTTTGTTGACAGACCCATGTGCCCAGCTTGGCTGCATGCATGAATTGTGTCCATTTCACACTAAGTCTTCCACTAACGACCTGGGTGTTGTTTCTGTGCAAGAACCAAGTCGTGGAACAAAAACTGTAATGATAGACCCATGAGCCCAGCTTGGCTGCACGCATAGAATGGGTCTGTCTTACACTAAGTCTTTCACAAATGACTCAGGTACAGTTTTTGTGTAAGCATCGCTTCCTCTAACTATAAAATAGGTATTCCAGCAATTATAACCCACGACACCAGTCCGACATCATCGCATGAAACAAGTGCATAAAGAAGATAAGGAATTGCTTCTTGACCCATGCTGCTCAAAATGGAGGTCTCCTTCTAAGAAGATCTCTGGGAAGAAGTTCTCGTCCAATCCGATAGTCTCTACCAGTATATTGAGAAAATGACCACGATGTAGTAAGCTAGTACCTACCGTGGGGGATGTTCCAAGGAACTCGCTCGAGAACAAGAACTGGGGGTAGCAATCCCCCAATGTTTTATACCAATCCATCGTTCCAAGAAGATAGTGAATTCAAGGAACGGATGACAACTTACCTAGGGGTATCCATGCCTACTATGATAGATACAACCATGTGGAGAAGGAGTGCCTCGCCCTACTCTTCGCGGTTCAAAAGACCCATTATTATTTAGCTGGGCAAACAATCCATGTGATTTCATGAGTTAACTCCGTCAGAGTTCTCATGACTTAGCCTGGGGTACTTAACTCTCGTTTAGCCACATTGGCGACATGATATTTATCCCACAAAAGGAGGTCAAGGGCCAAGCATTGGCTGACTTTCTAGCAGCTCATCCGGTGCCAGAAATCTTGAAGCTTTACGACCAGATTCCAAATGAAGTATTAGAATCTAACACGGCGATATGAGAGTCTGTATTGCGAATATTCTTCGTCGATGCTTCAAGAACAGGGCCAAAAGGCAATATTGTCGCTGGAGTGGGGGTAGTATTAATTTCTCCCGATGACTTGGTATCATGACCCGCACCCAGAATTGGGGCACGAGTACGCGAGTACGTCCAGCCTACGCCGCAGCATCGGCGGTAGAACGCTGTCAAGGTCTTGATACTATCTAGCCAATCTCACACAAGCATCCAATCTCCATAAGGAGGCACGGATGACACAACTAAAATAAACACATACTCAATCACAGGATTACAGCACGATAAGATATCGAAACAAAATTAAATACAACACAAGTCTAAAGTAATAATCAAACTCAACAATATCCCAGTCATCAAAAATTACCGAAGACAAATCCGGTACCAAAAGTCTGCTAAAAGAACTAATCAGAAAACTAGAAGAATTAGTGATTTCCGGCTAGACCTCCCGGAATTACAACTAACTACTAAGTCTGCAGCTACTCACCATATGGTCCATAAAGTGTCGGACAGCAGTCCTCTAAGGCATAGTCTGGAAAAATGTTTCCAGTCAGGAAGGAGCAAAGTACAATCTCAAATAACAGTTCCATTAAATTGATAAGGACTATAAAGCAATAAACATGTGATGCTAGCTACTGAGAAGACAGTGAAATAAATGCAATGGCAATTAAAAAGAGACAGGCAATGTAAAGAGATAGGCAATAGACAATATGATATAGTCAGTGCATGTATGAAAATGAAAAGAACAAGGAACAGCATCATATACGGGTGATGTAGTAAATGATTTAAAATAGGGAACTGTAATCTATTCTAAGTGTTTGAAATAGTAGTTTCAAAATATGATCGGCTTGGGAACATGTACGATAGCTACAGGGCCTGGCTAATCATGGGTGAAGAGCATGATTAACACTTACATTGTTCTATACTACAATAAGAGGTTATGATCACATTTCTTACTAACTACTTTCTCGCCCCCAACTAATACTGTGGATCTAACCATGACACGTCACGATACACGAGCAAGTCCAATCTATCATGTACGATGTCTAATATACATGTCGTGTATAATGTCAATACGATAATCAAGGTAACATCTCATGACTGCAGATCCAAGCTATACTAGTCCGTGTAACACAGTGTCAAGGATTCAGATGTAATATTTCATGATTATTTAATTTATAGAAATTATCAAGGAATTGGAAATTATCAGAGAATGTACTTGCCTTGGGTCCTTAGCTT
Organism: Iris macrosiphon; assembly: GCA_036927795.1. Lineage (NCBI taxonomy): Eukaryota > Viridiplantae > Streptophyta > Magnoliopsida > Asparagales > Iridaceae > Iris > Iris macrosiphon. The sequence continues at coordinate 56,375,465 of JAYESA010000016.1, forward strand.
GTATTTATGGATGTCCTGTTCCAGAGTATCCCCTGAGTAAACCAACAGTCCTATAAATATATCACAAAGCAAAACCATATTTGCATCAGATGCTACACTAACACAGTCTAAAAACATTGAGTTCGGGACTTCTCTAGGTATGAGACTGGTCACCTAGGATCATTTAGTAGGTTCATCAATTAAATTATACGTTACCAATTAACATATACTAATTTGAATTAAAACATACACCTAAATACATACTAATATACGTATACGCATTTATATATATATATATATATATATATATATATATATATATATATATATATATCCACACATTAACTAATATATAATAATACATATACAATAATACATTCATAAACTAAATATATATATACTATACATGTATACGTAGAAAACATTGATTAAATAAATGCTATACATTTTCATGTATTTAAAACATTAATTAGATAACTATTATACATATACATATAGTATATATACTCATACGTATATATATATACATTTATATATATACATATATATATATATATATATATATAAAGAGGGAAGGGGAGAAGAAAAAGGAAACTTACAGAGGGGGTTGGCCGGAGTCTCGCCGGAGGGGGACTGTGGCCGGAGGGTGGCTGAGCACGGGTGAACAGGGAGTCGGGTCTGGCCGCCGGAGCTGAACAACGGCCGCCGGAGTAGTGCAGGGTCGGGCAGGCCGGAGCAATGGCAGGGTGGTTGGGTGAACCGCAGAGGGAGGCCGAAGCAATGGCTCGGTGGAGTTGGCTCTGGTGGTGGAGGAGGCTCGAGGAGGAATGGGGAGCGGCCGGGAATCAGTGGAGGGGAGGTGATCGGCTCGACGGGGACTCGAGCGCGGGGGATAAATTCGTGACGGGCCGTCGGACGCCGGAGTACTAGGAGTCGGGTGGACAGCAGGGAGCAAGGGGCCGGAGTTGATCAGTGGGCCGCCGGCCGGAGTTGACGGCAGGGAGGAATAGGGGAGGAGAGTAGAGGGAGTTGGGGAGTCTCGGCCAGGCTGGAGGAGCGTGACCGGAGCGGGGTCGGCCTGGGCGCCGGGATGGGTGGCTATGGCCAGGCTGAGCAGCGGCCGGGGGAGCTCGCAGAGGCTGGGAGGAGAGGACTAGCTAGGAGGAAGTTGTAGGTGGTGGCCGGAGGAGTTCGACTCGAGGGTGGCTCGAGGTGGGCTGCGCTTGGTCGGAACGCAGCAGGCCGGCCTCAGGGAGAGATCGGGTCGGAGCCTGGCCGAGTGGCCGGCCGGAGCAGAGCCTGAGGGGATGGGTGAACAGTGTTCCCCCCTTTCTATCTCTTTGAATTTTAAAAATTAAAGAAGAGAGGAAGAAGAAGAAAAAGGAAGGAGAAGAAAAGAAGAAAAAAAGAGAAAGGAAATTTTCATACGGTTGGAGAAAAGATGTAGGGGCTTGGGGAGGTATGCTACCTAGGTTTTCTAGGGATTAGGGTTGATGGTGACATGACATAAATAGGGAGAGAGGGTGTTGATGGAGGGTGGTGATTGACCTCCTTTAAATGAGGGGTCCAGATTGATCAAGAAGGAAATTCTCATGTGGGGATGAGGGTGAGAGGCTAATTAAAATTATAATAGGGCTCCCTCATTGGTTTTAAACAAATGAGGTGTTGACACAAAAATGCAAATTTGCAAATTAGCCCCCTTAAATTTGGGTATTTGCACAGACACATAAAATGACGAAAATTTGGCGGGTGATTCGGTGTTCGGTATTTTGTAGGGTCAGGGGGCGCTGTATGATCGGTATGGGCTCAAATAGTAGGGCGCTGGAATTAAATTAGGATTTTCAGAATTGGTTTAAATAGTATCCTCAATTTAATTAGAAATAAATGCAAGTTGTGTTCTAAAATTAATTAGGAGTACATGGGGCCAAAATCAGGTCAGGTCATCAATACCAATAATGAAGAAGACTCAGAACAGAATATTACCCTAATTTGGGCTGCACAAAAAATAGGTCAAGATTTGCCTCCAATTTCGATTGGAACGCATAACGATACAAAATAGGAATTTTATTAAATAACGTCCGCGATGATTTTTGTGCGGCTAGAAATAATGCACAGAGAGCATAATTATGAGTTGTAAAAATAGCAGAATGGAAGGCGGGCATGTCTAGGGCAAGATTATGAAATTTGTTGGAAGACGAAAGTCAGGGTAGCGCTCCAAATATTGAAGCAAAGGCAACGCGCAAAATATTAAATAAAATACGGTAATTAATTACAATCTCCAAATATTAAATTCTAGATAAAATAATAAAATCCAGAATTCTATAATTCGGACAGGTGGTCATCTACTAGGCTTCTAGGTCTAGTCTGCTAGCTAAAAATAAATGAACACTGCATATAATATTATATTTAAATTACACATCACACATTTATTTAAAATCAAATATACTATCATGCAATTAATTAATTGTAACTACCATAATATTAAATATTATAAAAAGTCAAAAATATCCCCGTTTTCGGAACGTGGTAGTGACAAGTCTACCCTCCTTAAAAGAATTTTGTCCTCGAAATTTAAAATCCTCATAGTAGCATTTATTCATACACATTATTATTTCCCTCAAATTTAAATTCATCATCCATGAGATTAGGTAATTATCCACAATGTCTTTTCACGATTTTTCAAAAATTCTAAAATTATTGCATTCCTGAAAAGTCCTCGAAATAGAATCAAAGTCCATTTTTATCAAAAAAAATCCTGAAAGTTTTTTAGTTAATAGTTCAATACTCGAAATTTAATATCCACTCCTCAAATTTGATTTTTATCAATACACAAATATAAAATGTAATCTCGTCCCACAAGGTTTGAATTTAAACATTAATCCATCAAAATTTTATTCCTCGATTTCCTCTTTCTCAAAATACTCAACAATACGATGCTTAGAGATTCTCCAAATGCGACTTCCAACTATAAAGTTCTAAAATTCATAACTTGCAATTAAGTAAATATATTGATAAATCTCCAAAAATTTTTGAATCTAATATCCAATTTAAACATGTCATAATCTTCCTGGAATTAATTAAACCACCAATTTTGCAAAGTTAATTTCTTAACCCTCTATTTAAATCAATGTTTATCCTCGAATTTTAATCATCTTGTCTTTCTTGTCAAGTCATAACCCCTTCAGAAATCTTCGTCATGGTCAAACCCCAATAATTATGGTCTAAGAAAACCTTCCTACATTTATACAACATACAATCTAAGGGGAATATGTACGGTCATGGTGTCTTTTGTCATGGTATTGCAGTCTCTGCATCAGGGTATACTACTAACTACATTCTAACAAGAAATCATGCATACAAGCTACGGTACTAAGGTATCAGTCAATCAATCAAGTAGAGAGGGACAGAAGAAAGGAAGGAACTGAACCTGCTAACACATTACCTGTAGTATCGGTCTCCTTGACCGTCATCGCAAATGCCCCGCCCTGCTGGGGTGGTTCCCTTTGCGGGTGCTGAGCATTATACGGTTCCACAGGTAGCCTAACTGGATCTCTATAATCTGAAGCTGCGCGCTGGCCGGGAAGATAAGGGGCTAGAAGACAATCCTTTACTCGATGGCCCGTAGCGCCGCAGTGCAAACAAAGTCCTAGCCTCGTTCTACAGCTCTCCCAAAGGTGACCTGGCTTCTTACAGAAATGACAAGTCTGCCGTGTCTCTCTTGGAGGTTGTTGCTAATTCTGCTGAACACGGACTGGTGCCTGGTACTGTTGTTGCTACTGATACGCCCATGGATGTTGTTGGATAGGAACTGGTGCTAGGTACTGTGGTGGATGCTAAAATGTCCATGATTGTTGCTGACTATAAAATGGTACTGGGTACTGCTGTTGGTGCTAAATACGGGGATGCTTGGCTGGTCCTGTGCTACCATTCGTATCTCCTAAAGTATTGTGACTCCTCTTAGGCCTGAGATCCAGATCCTCTTCTGCAATCTGGGCATCCATCAAGATAGCCTCAAAGGTAGCGGTACGACGACCAGAAGTACGCGACCTAATCTCTCTTGTCAGTCCCTTTCTGAATTTTTGGGCTCGATATCCTGGGTCCCGAATCATAGACGATGCAAAACGGCTCAATCTACAGAATTCTGCAGTGTACTCGTCGACCGACATGTTTCCTTGTACCAAGTCATGAAACTGACTTTCCAAGGTTTCCAATGCCACGTCGGAAAGAACTTCTCCTTGAAGAGTTCCTTGAAGGTCTCCCAAGTAAGTCCTTGTGTAGTAATTCTCGGCTCCGTGCGATACCACGTGAGTGCGATATCGAACATCTGATTGCCAGCGGCTTCTATCTGCAAGTTTTCCAGAATCTGGGTCAATCGCAGGCTCCTCTCTATATCCTCTAGCCAGTCGTCAGCGTAGAGTATCCCTTCGGTGCCTTTGAACTCTCTAGGCATCATCCTTTTGAAGTCCACTATAGTGCCTGATCTCTGCTGCTGGCTAGGAAACTGCTGGTACTGTGGTACTTTCTCCAAAGCTTGGAGAGTCACTTGATGAGCATTCTCCATGTTTTCTCTCATCAGCTCGGTTTGTGCCTGGTGCGCTTCTGCTTGCACCCTCTGAGCCTCAGCTTGAACTCGCTGAGCATCTGCTGTCACTCTTTGGGTATCTACCATGCCCTGGATCAAGGTAAACATCTGCGTCCCGTCAATAGGCAAACCTCCAGGAATCGGAGTTGGTGGAGGAGGAAGGTTGTCCGTCACAGCTGCGGCAATCCTCTGAGCAGGTGGGGGAGGAGGATCCCCGAAAAGTGCAGACACTCCTACGTGCATCGGAGATGTAGGAGGAACTACGGCTGTCTGTCCCTCAGGTGGAGAGGTGGCAGGCCCCTCTAAAGCTGATGTTCCCGCTCTCATAGATCGTGTCTGCGGCGACATCCTGAAGACAGATCCCAAAGAATCAATTTAGGCAAAAATGCGATATCATCAAGGAAGGACAGTACAGTTCTAAAGAAGCAACATTCAAGATAAAAGTTTGGAAGAAAATCCTAGTTGTGATTGCACGTCAAAGATACATCAAAGGTCTGATGCTTCTATCCCTCTAAGTACCACAGTTCTACTAGAAACATACTCACTGCTAGCTTTCTTACCTACTACAATCGCTGATACTAGTTATCCTTATCACTCAAGTGCATATCAAATGCAACACACCATACTAAGTACTGCTCTCTCTCCAATACAATCCTAGATGAACAACTAAGCCAGTTGGCAGTGAAATCTCAATCATGCTCAAGCCAACATATCCTTACAAATGCACCTCATCTATTATATACTAATATATCTCTCTCACTATAAGATTTTATTCTCCAAACAAAGTCCTCGAAACTAACTCCTCGAATAATTTAAAGTATAATGCATATTCCTTCCTAAAAGGTTAATTATTTAAATACTGAAGTAAAAATTTTATCAATTCCAAAAATCCTTATAGCTTGTCTAGGTTCATCAAATTGAATCTGAATTCCTCAAAGTTTTAATGACAATATATCAACTTCTCAAAATTAAAGAATTTGAAATTCATTTTCAATCCTCAATTTAATTATTTAAATCCACCTTCTGCAGTCCAATAGCTCGAATGTTTATCATTTTCACTGTCCTCATCGACATGCGTCATCAGTTAATACCATAAATCAGTCTGTAAATTCATCTTGATATGAAATCAAACCCTACTATGAAACCAAAATCCTAATTTAATACCTAATTAAAAACAATCAAATTCAACATCAATAAGTGAGAATGGACGGAACAAGGGAATGATTTTAAATTGAAATTAAAATAAGATTCTCAGGGGTCATCCCAGGAATCTCTCAAGGAATTATGATTGAGTATTCGCTCTCGTCCTAGTATTCTATGTCCTAGATCTTATCGCAGGCACGCAGTAGTATAACAAGGATGCCACACTACTACGACATCGCACAACTCGCGAAGTCTGACCTGCATGGGCCACCACTAAAAACGTGTCACGACCCGCACCCAGAATTGGGGCACGAGTACGCGAGTACGTCCAGCCTACGCCGCAGCATCGACGGTAGAACGCTGTCAAGGTCTTGATACTATCTAGCCAATCTCACACAAGCATCCAATCTCCATAAGGAGGCACGGATGACACAACTAAAATAAACACATACTCAATCACAGGATTACAATACGATAAGATAGCGAAACAAAATTAAATACAACATAAGTCTAAAGTAATAATCAAACTCAACAATATCCCAGTCATCAAAAATTGCCGGAGACAAATCCGGTACCAAAAGTCTGCTAAAAAAACTAATCAGAAAACTAGAAGAATTAGTGATTTTCGGCTAGACCTCCCGGAATCACAACTAACTACCAAGTCTGCAGCTACTCACCATATGGTCCATAAAGTGTCGGACAGCGGTCCTCTAAGGCATAGTCTGGAAAAATATTTCCAGTCAGGAAGGAGCAAAGTACAATCTCAAATAACAGTTCCATTAAATTGATAAGGACTATAAAGCAATAAATATGTGATGCTAGCTAATGAGAAGACAGTGAAATAAATGCAATGGCAATTAAAAAGAGGCAGGCAATGTAAAGAGATAGGCAATAGACAATATGATATAGTCAGTGCATGTATGAAAATAAAAAGAACAAGAAACAGCATCATATACGGGTGATGTAGTATATGATTTAAAATAGGGAACTATAATCTATTCTAAGTGTTTGAAATAGTAGTTTCAAAATATGATCGGCTTGGGAACATGTACGATAGCTACAGGGCCTGGCTAATCATGGGTGAAGAGCATGATTAACACTTACATTGTTCTATACTACAATAAGAGGTTATGATCACATTTCTTACTAACTACTTCCCCGCCCCCAACTAGTACTGTGGATCCAACCATGACACGTCACGATACACGAGCAAGTCCAATCTATCATGTACGATGTCTAATATACATGTCGTGTACAATGTCAATACGATAATCAAGGTAATATCTCATGACTACAGATCCAAGCTATACTAGTCCGTGTAACACAGTGTCAAGGATTCAGATGTAACATTTCATGATTATTTAATTTATAGAGGAATTGGAAATTATCAGAGAATGTACTTGCCTTGGATCCTTAACTGGTATTTATGGATGTCCTGTTCCAGAGTATCCCCTGGGTAAACCAACAGTCCTATAAACATATCACAAAACAAAACCACATTTGCATCAGATGCTACACTAACATAGTCTAAAAACACGGAGTTCGGGACTTCTCTAGGTATGAGACTGGTCACCTAGGATCATTTAGTAGGTTCATCAATTAATCACATCACATACATATACTAAGAATATTAGTATACGTATATACCAATTAATATATATATATATTGGAACTATATATTAAATGTATGTACAAAATATATATATATAGATATACATTTATACTCATTATACACATTTGAAAATATACTATATATATATATATATAAAATATATATACATATACCAAACATTATATATTTTTATACCAAAATACACACATAAATGAAATACACATACTATACACCAAAATACGTTTATACATATATATATACTAATAAAACATTTTCATATATCATTTATATATATATATGCATTAATACATACATACACTAAAGTATATATATATACTAGGCTCATACATGTTTAACATTAAAACAAAAATATACATGTACATATATTAAATTATACGTTACCAATTAACATATACTAATTTGAATTAAAACATACACCTAAATACATACTAATATACGTATACGCATTTATATACATATATATATATATATCTACACATTAACTAATATATAATAATACATATACAATAATACATTCATAAACTAAATATATATATACTATACATGTATGCGTAGAAAACATTGATTAAATAAATGCTATACATTTTCATGTATTTAAAACATTAATTAGATAACTATTATACATATATATATAGTATATATACTCATACGTATATATATATACATTTATATATATACATATATATATAGATATAGATATATATATATATATAAAGAGGGAAGGGGAGAAGAAGAAGGAAACTTACAGAGGGGGTTGGCCGGAGTCTCGCCGGAGGGGGACTGTGGCCGGAGGGTGGCTGAGCACGGGTGAACAGGGAGTCGGGTCTGGCCGCCGGAGCTGAACAACGGCCGCCGGAGTAGTGCAGGGTCGGGCAGGCCGGAGCAATGGCAGGGTGGTTGGGTGAACCGCAGAGGGAGGCCAGAGCAATGGCTCGGTGGAGTTGGCTCTGGTGGTGGAGGAGGCTCGAGGAGGAATGGGGAGCGGCCGGGAATCAGTGGAGGGGAGGTGATCGGCTCGACGGGGACTCGAGCGCGGGGGATGAATTCGTGAGGGGCCGTCGGACGCCGGAGTACTGGGAGTCGGGTGGACAGCAGGGAGCAAGGGGCCAGAGTTGATCAGTGGGCCGCCGGCCGGAGTTGACGGTAGGGAGGAATAGGGGAGGAGAGTAGAGGGAGTTGGGGAGTCTCGGCCGGGCTGGAGGAGCGTGACCGGAGCGGGGTCGGCCTGGCCGCCGGGATGGGTGTCTATGGCAAGGCTGAGCAGCGGCCGGGGGAGCTCGCAGAGGCTGGGAGGAGAGGACTAGCTAGGAGGAAGTTGTAGGTGGTGGCCGGAGGAGTTCGACTCGAGGGTGGCTCGAGCGGGGCTGCGCCTGGTCGGAACGCAGCAGGCCGGCCTCAGGGGGAGATCGGGTCAGAGCCTGAGGGGATGGGTGAACAGTGTTCCCCCCCCCTTTCTATCTCTTTGAATTTTAAAAATTAAAGAAGAGAGGAAGAAGAAGAAAAAGGAAGGAGAAGAAAAGAAGAAGAAAAGAGAAAGGAAATTTTCATACGGTTGGAGAGAAGATGTGGGGGCTTGGGGAGGTGTGCTACCTAGGTTTTCTAGGGATTAGGGTTGATGGTGACATGACATAAATAGGGAGAGAGGGTGTTGATGGAGGGTGGTGATTGACCCCCTTTAAATGAGGGGTCCAGATTGATCAAGAAGGAAATTCTCATGTGGGGATGAGGGTGAGAGGCTAATTAAAATTATAATAGGGCTCCCTCATTGGTTTTAAACAAATGAGGTGTTGACACAAAAATGCAAATTTGTAAATTAGCCCCCTTAAATTTGGGTATTTGCACAGACACATGAAATAACGAAAATTTGGCGGGCGATTCGGTGTTCGGTGTTTTGTAGGGTCAAGGGGCGCTGTATAATCGGTATGGGCTCAAATAGCAGGGCGCTGGAATTAAATTAGGATTTTCAGAATTGGTTTAAATAGTATCCTCAATTTAATTAGAAATAAATACAAGTTGTGTTCTAAAATTAATTAGGAGTACATGGGGCCAAAATCAGGTCAGGTCATCAATACCAATAATGAAGAAGACTCAGAACAAAATATTACCCTAATTTGGGCCGCACGAAAAATAGGTCAAGATTTGCCTCCAATTTCGATTGGAACGCACAACTATACAAAATAGGAATTTTATTAAATAACGTCCGCGACGATTTTTGTGCGGCTAGAAATAATGCACAGAGAGCATAATTATGAGTTGCAAAAATAGCAGAATAGAAGGCGGGCATGTCTAGGGCAAGATTGTGAAATTTGTTGGAAGACGAAAGTCAGGGTAGCGCTCCAAATATCGAAGCAAAGGCAACGCGCAAAATATTAAATAAAATACGGTAATTAATTACAATCTCCAAATATTAAATTCTAGATAAAATAATAAAATCCAGAATTCTATAATTCGGACAGGTGGTCATCTACTGGGCTTCTAGGTCTAGTCTGCTAGCTAAAAATAAATGAACACTGCATATAATATTATATTTATATTACACATCACACATTTATTTAAAATCAAATATACTATCATGCAATTAATTAATTGTAACTACCATAATATTAAATATTATAAAAAGTCAAAAATACCCCTATTTTTGGAACGTGGTAGTGACACTTGGTCATCAATCGTGCATATTCACTTACAGAGCTATGTACCAACAACGTGGCAGAATGCAATGCTCTCATTGTTGGACTCCAGCTGGCTAAATAATTAGATGTGGATTACCTAGAGGCCTATGACGAGTCTAAACTGATAGTCAGTCAGTTTTGGGGCGAGTATGAGATCCCTCACGAGTACTTATTCCTCTACAATCAAGCAATGGTCGACATAATTTTTACTTTCACAGGTTTTTTATATAACATGTGTCGCAGCCACAAAACATCGAGGCTGACGCTCTTGCCGGTTTCGCAGCTTCCTTGGCAGTCCCGATTAAGACCCATTAATTGTTTATAAAATACCTCATCCAATAATAGGTACTTTTATGTATTCTATATTATCATATTTATTTAGATTATTTTAAAATTAATTTTAATCCAATGGTTGTTTTAGGACACTTTACCGTAGTTTGAACATTAATGACATAGGACGAGCACAAAATCTACATTATCCTTCGTAGGAAGTAGCCCACACTAGAGACAATACCTGTTGGATCTTCGCGTGACACAAAATTCGATCATTTAGTATTGGTATGACACTAGTATAACAACCATAGTTTCTTGTGTGTAATATATCGATATTTTTATATAAATAATTCATTTGTGATTATTTTTTAATCCAACCTTCTACAATAACCAACCCATAGTTTCTCCATGCCAATATAGGCCACATCCCTCTTTTTGTAAGATTTATTTAATTATTTATTATTTTATACTTTAGAATCCCAAATAAAATCCTAATCATCAGTACTCTATTTAATTAGTTGTTGAATATTTATTAACTAGCAACCAAATTGGAAACCCTCAAAATTAGGAAACTCTCAATCCTATTCCTACCATCCCTCAAACCCACGGCCCCTATACCCATGTGCACCCCATAGGTTGACCCCCCCTTCTCTCTCTCTCTCTCTCTCTCTCTCTCTCTCTCTCTCTCTATATATATATATATATATATATATATATATATATATATATATATATATATATATATATATATATATATCATCTCCAATCCCAAACCCTAATAAATAAAATTCTCCTCTCCACCTCATCCCTCTAGCCGACCCCATCTCTCTAAGCCGCCGACTCCCTCACGTGGACAAACCCAAAGCCGACCACCTCCTCCATCCAAGAGCCCTAGTTCTTCCTCCTCCACTTTAAAGTAAATTCTTTCTTCAATCCTTCTCTTCTCCTTTCACTTAATCATCTTATTTTTCATAGATTTATTATAAAAACTAAATTGTATGTTGATGTAAAAACCCTAACTTACATGTTGATGTAAACTCTAATTTGTTTGATTGATGTAAACATTATTTTCCATGTTGTAGTGAAACCTTAATTTGAATGATAATATATATAGAGCCAAACCTAAAGCTTATTTTGGTTAATGATAAACGAAGTTTTCTACGATGTTTCAAGAATCAAAAATTATATAGTATAGTGGATTGATAAATGTATTGTATATTTAAACCAATCTTGTTGATTGTAAAGTGGAATCCATGAATGCATGTATGCACCCCTAGGTAGAAACCTTGATTAAACCATGTTAATAATAGAGAAATATGATGATTAAATTATTTTATCCATATTTTTACTGTTTATTTTAGAATATTAGTTTGAAAATTTTGTGTTAAATAAATTGCATGTACAATGTGTAGGGTGACCTAATTTAATGTTTTATCCAAAATCTCGCATCAAAAACTTCTAAAACTTTGTAAATAATTAATTATGTTGTTATTAAAATATTTTAAATTCAGTTTTTAAATTATTTTTCCAAAAATATTACTTTTGACTTAAATAAATTTTATTTATAAAATGATAAATAGTTAATCTAGTTTGCATGTAAACTTTTTGTACCTTGTTCTTTGGCCATATATGAATGTTCTCCCTATTATTTTGTGTTTAAAACTTACTTTTTTTAGAATTAAATATGATTTATATTTTTATAATGACAAAATTTTGCCAATATTTTTGCTACAAGACTAGTATGTGTCCAACGGAAAGACCAATAAGTAAAATTGATAATTATGCATGTAGAAACTCATTAAATAATTATTTTCTAGTATTTTAGAATTATTTTAAGAACTTGCTAGTGGGGAAAATTCTATTTAGCAACCATAATTGCATGACTAGTTACCATCATTCGTAGAAATCCCTTGTGAGTTAAAAAAGATTATTTTCTAAATTTTTATAACTAATTCCAATATTAATATTTTAATAAATATTATTTTAAAAATGATTTTTGGTAATGTTGGATGGCTAGTAAGAATTTGGTGTGTAGTAAAGGTACATGGTATCTTTTGACCAGACACATGTTCAACACGATCAATGAGTGAGTGACTGCATGGACTAGCGTGTCGACTGATCATCGATACGTCAGTTCGTGTTGGATGAAGATAGTTAGCATTGGTCTATTTGTCTGTATTTATTAATGTCGTTGCATTATGTTTGCACCGTTTATATGGTTCGGATAGATTGGGAGGAGAGAATCTACTAGTGAGCGTATGTAATTTCTATTTTTTACTGTGTAAATGGAGTTACTGGCGTACCCCTGAGTCCTTTTGGACGCCTGGTGGGATGATTGTTCTTCTATTTCTTCCCCCTCATGTGCCACTAGAAATGTGTCGATTGCATATCACTTAGTGGTTAGTTACCCTATTTATTATTGTTTGCTTTACATTCATGCATGTCGATTTCTTATGTACTTGTTACGTCCTTCTGAGCACTTTGCACCTTTTCCATATCCAAACGAGCATTTACACCCGATAGATTACGGAGTTAGAGATTTTGAAGACGAGGACTTTGAAGTAGAGCCACAGGAGTTTCCTTGAGCATTCATGGAAGACGGTTGCTTAGTCTCTTGGGTGTCTTTATCTAGTTAGCTGGCGTCGGCCATTTCTTTATTGGTTAGTTGTATTCTTTTAGTATTCTTTTGTACTCAATTTTTCATGGAATGTTCTCTACTAGATTTTATTTTGTGTTTTATTCTGAGACTTATCTATTTATTAAGTTCTTTCTATGTGATATTTGTGGATGAGACTACATTTTACCTGCCTGGAATACTGTGACATAGATATATTTTACAGCTTACTACGACAGGTTAGGTCCATTAAATTGGGTTCCAATAATTGTACGTACAGCTGGCATGTGTACGTATACCTAGTCCTAAGTATTTTGGGACTAGGACATAACATATTTTTAGTAGTGGCCCATGCAGGTTGAGTTAGCCGTTTTGTTTACGTAACTATATAGAGCGGGACTACATTTATGATTAGAGTTTTAGGTCCCTTCAATATTTGACTATAACATACATTCCTTCCATTCTGTTCTATTTAAATGCTGGCATCCTGCTTGGTTCAAGTACTCTTCCTAGCCCTTCGTCCATCCCTTGTAGAGGAATTAATTTGCATAACAAACGTGCCTCTATCGGGGGCAACACATCTCCAGGGGTCAATGGCCAATCACTAGGAGAGGAGTCGATGACTCCTCGACTTCCAGGACCGAACGGACAGACTGATACTCCGGTTCCACCAGCTCTTCCTAAAGTGCCTAATGGATCTCCCCCAGCTCCAGTAGCACCAAAGGACGGCCAGAAGCAGATGTTCTAATTCTTCCAGATGATGATGCAGGAATAGAGACAACAGGCTGCCACCCTGGTTGCCGAGCTTAGGCAGCATGCGGTAGAGCAGAGACAGGAAGTCACCGAGATGAGGCAGGGATTCCTGGCAGTACTTGAGAGGATGGCTACCCCAGCAACCTGCCATCCCAGGCACTAGCTCCAGTGCCACAAGCGCGTGTTGGTTTAGTTAAGGATTTTCTGCAAATGAACCCCAAGCCATATAAAGGCAACGAGAGTCCAAAGGAGACCATAATTTGGATAACCAGCACCAAGAAGCTTCTAGAGGTGTCACACCTGCCTATGGATTTATGGATGATAGGCATAAGAACTCAGTTAGAAAGGAATGATCATCACTGGTGGGAATCGATGGAGCGCCAATAGGGTACATGCCAGACTTGGGAGCAATTCTTGTAGTACTTTGAGAAGAAATATATTTCGGCCACTCTGAAGGAAGCATTGTACAACTAGTTCCTCCATTTAGAGAAGCGAAAGAAGACGGGCGATGAGTATGACTTAGAGTTTAGCTACATCAGTAGATATGACGCCATTATAATACTTAATAACTTAGACAAAGCTAAGAGATTTCACCACGGGCTGACTCAGGATCTTCAACACTATACCAGCTCATAATCCCGGATCTCTTATGCTTAATTATTGACAGAGGCCAGGATTCAGTAGGCCATCAGCAAAGGAAAAGGAAATTAATAGAGAATCCAATAAGGACCAACAAAGATGCAACAAGGAGGGCCTATCAAACAACCAATAGGACAGCAGCAGCAATAGAGGACGGGGCCCTACCAGCTCAGAGAATCTTCGACTTGCCATTTTTGTTGTAAGAAGGGGCACATGCAGAAGGAGTGCAGGAAAAAACTGGGAACTTGCTTGATTTGTGGATTAGGATAGCATTATGCTCAGGATTGTCCTTAGCGTAGAGCTATTATTTAATTTATAGGCCAGAAGCCAACAGTACCAATACCAAGAGCAACCAACCAAGAAGGAGGAGTAGTACTTCGTCTACCAGCACCAGGTGGCCAACAGAAAGGACCACCCTTGGCACCACAGATAGTGCAGCTTGAGACAGCCAGATAGCAGGCAGGAGCTCAGAGGCAAGGACTGGTGTTTTTACTAACTCAGGGAGGAAAAATGACTGAATGAGAGGCTATTATAGGTATTATTCTAGTTGGATCAGTACTTGCCACTGTTTTACTTGATTCTGGAGCTACTCTTTCATTCATATCATCTAGATTTATAGCAATGCATAGAATGGCTACTTCACCCTTGCCTAAGAATTGAAGGATTCTTACCAGAGAGGAATAATGCCTATAACTAGTACCTGTAGGACTTTTTCAGTTATTGTTTGTGGACGGGAGATGAGAGCTCGACTTTTGTTATTTCTAATGCCAAATTTTGACGTAGTATTGGGAGTGGATTGGCTTAGTCAATAACATGCAGAATTAGATTGCCATAAAGTTTGTGCTATCTTTAAGCCGCCAGGCCAGTCAGAGTTTGAATTTATGAGAGGAACTACCCAGAAGGTAGTAGGACAGTACGGTGGATCTTGCATGACAATGTAAGTTGCACCACCACCGATCATTAACGAGTTTGCAGATATCTTTCCAGATGAGTTGTCCGATCTTCCACCGGACAGAGAAGTCGAGTTCACTTTTGAGTTAGTGCCGGGAGCAACGTCAATATCTTCTACTATGTATCGGCTAGAAAGGAAGGTGCTAGATGAGCTGAAGGTGCAGTTGCAAGAGTTGTAGGACAAGGGATTCATTAAGCAAAGTGCATCACCTTGGGGAACCCTGTTTTATTTATGCCAAAAAAAGATGGAACAGTCCACATGTGCATCGACTACAGAGCCCTTAATGCAATAACTATCAAAAATAAGTACCCTCAGCGACATATTGATGACTTATTCGACCATCTAACAAGAGAACTTATGTTTTCTAAGATTTGAGATCAGGATACCATCAAGTGAAGGTAAGGCACGAGGTTATTCAGAAGACAACTTTCAGGACTTGCTATGGTCACTACGAGTTCTTGGTAATGCCCTTTGGATTGACAAATGCGCCAGCTTTGTTTATGAAGTTAAAGAACCTAGTATTTCATCAGTACTTTGAGAAGCATATTTTGGTGTAGTCAAAGAGCCATGAAAAGCACGAGAACACATTTAAAGAAGGTGCTAGAAACATTGAGGCAGCAGAAGTTATATGCTAAACTGAGCAAGTGCGAGTTTCTCCTAGATTATGTCTCTTTTCTTAGGCATGTTATCTCGGAAGAAGGCATACCAGTGGATCCAGCCAAGATATCAGTAGTGGAGACATGTCTAACCCCAATCGACATCTTAGAGGTGCAGAGTTTTATATGACTTGCCGAATATTACTAGAGGTTCGTGGAGAATTTTACTAGGATTGTAGAGC
This sequence comes from Iris macrosiphon, assembly GCA_036927795.1. Lineage (NCBI taxonomy): Eukaryota > Viridiplantae > Streptophyta > Magnoliopsida > Asparagales > Iridaceae > Iris > Iris macrosiphon. The sequence goes on from JAYESA010000016.1 coordinate 56,391,543, forward strand.
CTACGACAAGGTTGACCCACAAAGACTAGGATTTTATTTGGACAGAGGAGTGTCAGATGGTGTTTGTTGAGTTGAATAAGTGCCTGACTACAACATCGAACTTGACCATACCTACTGGACCAGGAGGATTTATTTTTTATAGTGATGCTTCTAGAAAAGGACTAGGATGCATCTTGATGTAGCACGATAAGGTGGTAGCTTATGGTTTTTGGCAGTTGATGTCACGCTCCAGTCCCAAAATACGTAGGACTAGGAACACGTAAGCTTTCTAGCCGCATGTATATGGCAACTCCAATATATGGAAACCATAACACATGCGTACGCTGTATTATGAACAATAATTCACAAGTGATATAAATATCACTACCACGTTCCGAAAACGGGGGTATTTTTGACTTTTTATAATATTTAATATTATGGTAGTTACAATTAAGTAATTGCATGATAGTATATTTGATTTAAATAAATATGTGATGTGTAAATTAAATATAATATTATATACAGTATTTATTTATTTTTAAACTAGTAGACTTGACCTAGAAGCCCAGTAGATGAACGCCTGTCCGAATTATGGAATTCGGTATTTAATTATTTTATCTAGAATTTATTTATTGGAGATTTTAATTAACTACCGTAATTTATTTAATTATTTGCGCATTGTCTTTGCTTCGATATTTGGAGCACTACCCTAGCTTTTGTCTTCCAACAAATTTCACAATTTTGCCCTAGACATGCCCGCCTTCCATTCTGCTATTTTTGCAACTCATAATTATGCTCTCTGTATATTATTTCTAGCCGCACAAAAATCGTCGCGGACGTTATTTAATAAATTCCTATTTTTGTACCGTTGTGCGTTCCAATTGAAATTGGAGGCAATCTTGACCTATTTTTTGTGCGGCCCAAATTAGGGTAATATTTTGTTCTGAGTCTTCTTCATTATTGGAATTGATGACCTGACTTGATTTTTGCCCCATGTACTCCTAATTAATTTTAGAACACAACTTACATTTATTTCTAATTCAATTAAGGATACTATTTTAACCAATTCTGAAATCCCAATTTAATTCCAGCGCCCTGCTAATTGAGCCCATACCAAACTTACAGCGCCCCCTGACCCTACAAAATACCAGACACCGAATCGCCCGCCAAATTTTCGTTATTTCATACGTCTTTGCAAATACCCAAATTTAAGGGGGCTAATTTGCAAATTTGCATTTTTTGGTGTCAACACCCATTTGTTTAAACCAATGAGGGAGCCCTATTAATTTTTAATTAAACCTCACCCTCATTCCTACATGAATTATTTTTCCCTCTTTATAAATCTAGACCACTCATTTAAAGGGGGTCAATCACCACCCTTGATTTCACAACACCCTCTCTCCCTATATAATGTCTTGTCCCATCAAACCCTAATCCCTAGAAAACCAAGGTAGCACACCTCCCCAAGCCCCCTAACCGTAGCTCTCTTTCTCTTCCTCATTTTTCTTTTCATTTTCTTCTTTTCTTTTTCTCTTCCTTCTCCTTCTTCCTTTCTCCTTCTTCTTTATTTTTATTTGAATTCAAAGAAGAAGGGGGGAACACTGTGCACTTTTTCCCCCCCACATACTGTTCACCGGCGGCTTCACAAGCCGAGCTCGATCCTCCGGCCGGCCGGATCCCTCTGCACCCTGCAGCCGACCCCCTTGCTCCGCTACTCCGGCGTGGTCAGCCACCCTCCGGCCGAGCCCCGTACCCCCGGCGGCCCTCTCCCTCTGCTGTTCACCCCCATACTGCACCGGCCGACTGAGCCTGCGCCCGGAGGCGCTGTCTACTCCGGCCCCTCTGTACTCCGGCGCTCCACTGCTTCTCCACCTCTCCGACCCGCTGTCTACTCCGGCACCGCCCCAGACAAGCCCCCGACTTCCCCTCTGTACTCCGGCGAGCGGCCAACCGAGCCCCGGCCATTTTTTAGCCAGCCCAAACTCACAGTGAGTTTCTCCCCTCTCCCTCCTTCTTATATATATATATATATATATATATATATATATATATATATGTGTGTATATATATATAATGTAGGTAGGTATGTATGTAAGTATAATTAATGCTTTAAATACATGAATATGTATAGTATTTATAATTAATGTAATGAATAGTGTATATGGTTAATATAATGAATGGTGAATGCTAATTAATGTATATGTAGATTTCAGGATATGTAGGTGATTATTTATTGGTATACTTAATATATTTTTATATATAAAATGGGTATACATGTATATATATATATATATATATATATATATATATATATATTTAGTATATGTATGTAATCATTAACTGGTATAAATGTAAGTATATTGGTATTTTCTTACAATGTGTATTTAATAGTGTATATGTTTAATATAATTGATATATACGTATTTAGTACGTATTTAGTATTGATTGGTATATATATGTGTATAAACATATTTTGGTGTATAGTATGTGTATTTCATATATGTAGGTATTTTGGTATAAAAATATATAATATTTGGTGTATGTATATATATTTTGTATATATATATATATACTTAGTATATTTTCAAATCTGTATAATTAGTATAAATGTATATATATATATATATATATATATATATATATATATATATATTGTACATATATTTATATTTTTTCAATATATATATATGATTGGTATATATAAATACGTGTTCTACTATATGTATTATTGGTATACTTAATATATTTTTCAATATATAAAATTGATATATGAATATATTTATTGTATATACACCTAGTATATTTTTAAATTGATAAACATGGTAAACATACATTGTTTAACTATATATATATTATACATGAAATTAAAGGATATATATATATATATATATATGGTAGGTATTAAGGTTGGTTAAATATGTAATGTGTTTTAGATGTCTGTCTGCTAGATGACCCTAGTTGACCAGTAGCCTACCTGGCATAGCCCCTGAGTTAGTTTTGTTGTGTGTTAGTATAGCTTCTGATGCAAATATTGTATTGTTATTATATGTCTTTAGGACTGTTGGTTCACCCAGGGGATACTCTGGAACAGGACATCCATAAATACAAGTTAAGGACCCAAGGCAAGTACATTCTCTGATAATTTCCAATTCCTTGATAATTTTTATAAATTCAATAATCATGAAATGTTACATCTGAATCCTTGACACTGTGCTACACGGACTAGTATAGCTTGGATCTGCAGTCATGAGATATTACATTGATTATCGTATTGACATTGTACACGACATGTATATTAGACATCGTACATGATAGATTGGACTTGCTCGTGTATCGTGACATGTCATGGTTGGATCCACAGTACTAGTTGGGGGCGGGGAAGTAGTTGGTAAAAAATGTGATCATACCCTTTATACAGTATAGAACAATTTATGTGTTAATCATGCTCTTCACCCATGATTAGCCAGGACCTATAGCTATCGTACATGTTCCCAAGCCTATCATATTTTGAAACTACTATTTCAAACACTTAGAATAGATTACAGTTCCCTATTTAAATCATATACTACATCACCAGTATATGATACTGTTCCTTGTTCTTTTCATTTTCATACATGCACTGACTGTATCATATTGCCTATTGCCTGTCTCTTTACATTGCCTGTATCTCTTTTATTGCCATTGCATTTATTTCACTGTCTTCTCAGTAGCTAGCATCACATGTTTATTGCTTTATAGTCCTTATCAATTTAATGGAACTATTATTTGAGATTTGTACTTTGCTCCTTCCTGACTGGAAACATTTTTCCAGACTATGCCTTAGAGGACCGCTGTCCGACTCTTTATGGACCATATGGTGAGTAGCTGCAGACTTGGTAGTTAGTTGTGATTCTGGGAGGTCTAGCCGGAATCACTAATTCCTCTAGTTTTCTGATCAGTTCTTTTAGCAAACTATTTGGTACCGGATTTGTCTCCGGCATTTTATGATGACTTGGATATTTGTTGAGTTAGATTATATTTTGACTTGTGTTATATTAAATTTAATTTTTGTTCGATAGCTTATCATGCTGTAATCCTGTGATTGAGTATGTGATCATTTTATTTGTGTCATCCGTGCCTCCTTATGGAGATTAGATGCTTGTGTGAGACTTGCTAGATAGTATCAAGACCTTGACAGCGTTCTACCGCCGATGCTGCAGCGTAGGCTGGACGTGCCCGCGTACTCGTGCCCCAATTCTGGGTGCGGGTCGTGACAAGTTTTTAGTGGTGGCCCATGCAGGTCCAGACTTTGCGAGTTGTGCGATGTCGTAGTAGTGTGGCATCTTTGTTATACTATTGCGTGCCTACGATAGGATCTAGGACATAGGATACTAGGACGAGAGCGAATACTCAATCACAATTCCTTGAGAGATTCCTGGGATGACCCCTGAGAATCTTGTTACAATTTCCAATTTAAAATCATTCCCTTGTTTCGTCCATTCTCACTTGTTGATTGTTGATCAGGTATTAAATTCGGATTTTGGTTTCATAGTAGGGTTTGATTTCATATCAAGATAAATTTGCAGACTGATTTATGGTATTATCTGATGACGCATGTCGATGAGGACTGTGAGGAAGATTAACACTAGGGCTATTGGATTACTAGATATGGATTTAAATTATAATTTGAAGATTGAAAACAAATTGAATTTTTGAATTTTGAGAAGTTGAGATATTGTCATTAAAACTTTTTGAGGATTTAGATTCGATTCAATGAACCTAGACAAACTGTAAAGATTTTTAGTGATTAAGTTTTTATTTCAGTATTTAAATAATTAACCTTGAGGAAAGTGTATGCATTTTTACTTTAAAATTTTTAGAGGAGTTATTTTGAGGAATTTTATTTTGAGGATAAAAAACTTATAGTGGGAGAGATATATTAGTATATAAGTAGATAAGATGCATGTGTAAGGATCTGTTGGCTAGAACATGATTGAGATTTCACTGCCAACTGGCTTAGGTGTTCATCTAGGATTGTATTGGAGAGAGAACAGTACTTAGTGTAGTATGTTGAAATTGATATGCACTTGAGTGATAAGGATAACTAGTATCAGCGATTGCAGTAGGTATGAAAGCTAGCAGTGAGTGTGCTTATAGTAGAACTGTGGTACCTAGGGGATAGAGGTATCAACCTTGGATGCATCATTGACCTGTGCAATCACAACTAGGGTTTATTTCCAATCGTTTATCTTGAATGTTGCTTCTTTAGAACTGTACTGTCCTTCCTTGATGATATCGCATTTTTGCCTAAATTGATTCTTTGGGATCTGTCTTCAGGATGTCGTCGCAGACATGGTCTATGAGAGCGGGAACATCAGCTTTAGAGGGGTCTGCCACCTCTCCACCTGATGGACAGACAGCCGTAGTTCCTCCTACATCTCCGATGCATGTAGGAGTGTCTGCACTTTTCGGGGATCCTCCTCCCCCACCTGTTCAGGGGATAGCCGCAGCTGTGACGGACAACCTTCCTCCTCCACCGACTCCGATTCCCGGAGGTTCGCCCATTGACGGAACGCAGATGTTTACCTTGATCCAGGGCATGGTAGATCCCTAAAGAGTGACGGCAGATGCTCAGCGAGTTCAAGCTGAGGCTCAGAGGGTGCAAGCAGAAGCGCACCAGGCACAAACCGAGCTGATGAGAGAAAGCATGGAGAATGCTCATCAGGTGACTCTCCAAGCTTTGGAGAGAGTAGCACAGTACCAGCAGTTTCCTGGCTAGCAGCAGCAGAGATCAGGTACTATAGTGGATTTCAAGAGGATGATGCCTCGAGAGTTTAAAGGCACCGAAGGGATACTCTACGCTGACGACTGGCTAGAGGATATAGAGAGGAGCCTGCGATTGACCCAGATTCCGGAGAACTTGCAGATAGAAGCCGCTGGCAGTCAGATGTTCGATATCGCACTCACGTGGTATCGTACAGAGCCGAGAATTACTGTACAAGGACTTACTTAGGAGACCTTCAAGGAACTCTTCAAGGAGAAGTTCTTTTCCGACGTGGCATTGGGAACCTTGGAAAGTCAGTTTCATGACTTGGTTCAAAAAACATGTCGGTCGACGAGTACGCTGTAGAATTCTGTAGATTGAGCAATTTTGCATCGTCTATGATTCGGGACCCAGGAGATCGAGCCCGAAAATTTAGAAAGGGACCGACAAGAGAGATTAGGTCGTGCACTTCTGGTCGTCGTACCGCTACCTTTGAGGCTATCTTGATGGATGCCCAGATTACAGAAGAGGATCTGGATCTCAGGCCTAAGAGGAGTCACAATACTTTTGGAGATACGAATGGTAGCACAGGACCAGCCAAGCATCCCCGTATTCAACACCAACAGCAGTACCCAGTACCATTTCATAGTCAGCAACAACCATGGATATTTCAGCATCCACCGCAGTACCTAGCACCAGTTCCTATCCAACAACATCCATGGGCGTATCAATATCAACAACAGTACCAGGCACCAGTCCGTGTTCAGCAGAATTAGCAACAGCCTCCGGGAGAGACACGGCAGACTTGTCATTTCTGTAAGAAGCCAGGTCACCTTTGGGAGAGCTGTAGAACGAGACTAGGACTTTGTTTGCACTGCGGTGCTGCGGGACATCGAGTAAAGGATTGTCTTCTAGCCCCTTATCTTCCCGGCCAGCGCGCAGCTTCAGATTATAGAGATCCAGTTAGGCTACCTGTGGAACCGTATATTGCTCAGCACTCGCGAAGGAAACCACCCCAGTAGGGCGGGGCATTTGCGATGACGGTCGAGGAGACCGATACTACAGGTAATGTGTTAGCAGGTTCTGTCCTTCCTTCCTTCTGTCCCTCTCTACTTGATTGATTGATTGATTCCTTAGTACAAGTTGTATGCATGATTTTCTTGTTATAATATAGTTAGTAGTACACCCTGATACAGAGACTGCAATACCATGACAAAAGACACCATGATCGTACATATTCCCCTTAGGTTGCATGTTGTATGATTGTAAGAAAGATTTTTCTTAGACCATGATTATTGGGGTTTGACCATGACGAAGATTCATGAAGGGGTTATGACTTGACAAGAGAGACAAGATGATTAAAATTCGAGGATAAACATTGATTTAAATAAAGGGCCAAGAATTTAACATGGCAGAATTTATGATTTATTAATTCCAGGAAGATTTTGACAGGATTAAATTGGTTATAAAAATTTTGAAATTTTGGGAGACTATCATTATATTTATTTGGTTGCAAGTTATGAATTTTAAAAATGTTATATTGGGATGTTGCAATTAGAGAATCTTTAAGTATCGCATTGTTGGATATTTTGAGGAAGAGGAAATCGAGAAATAAAATTTTGATGGATAAATGTTTAAATTCAAACTTTTTTTGGACGAGATTACATTTTATATTTGTGCATTGATAAAAAATTAAGTTAGAGGAGTGGATATTAAATTCCGAGTATTGAATTATTAACTAAATATTTTGGGGAAATTTTTGATAAAAATGGACTTTGATTCTATTTCGAGGATTTTTCAGGAATGCCATAACTTCAGAATTTTTGAAAATTGTGAAAAGGCTTTGTGGATTATTACCTGATTTCGTGGTTAATGAATTTAAACTTTGAGGGAAATGATAATGTGTATGAATAAACGCTACTATGAGGATTTTAAATTTCGAGGACAAAATTCTTTCAAGGAGGGTAGACTTGTCACTACCACGTTCCGAAAACGGGGGTATTTTTGACTTTTTATAATATTTAATATTATGGTAGTTACAATTAAGTAATTGCATGATAGTATATTTGATTTAAATAAATATGTGATGTGTAAATTAAATATAATATTATATACAGTGTTCATTTATTTTTAAGCTAGTAGACTTGACCTAGAAGCCCAGTAGATGAACGCCTATCCGAATTATGGAATTCGGTATTTAATTGTTTTATCTAGAGTTTATTTATTGGAGATTTTAATTAACTACCGTAATTTATTTAATTATTTGCGCATTGCCTTTGCTTCGATATTTGGAGCACTACCCTAGCTTTTATCTTCCAACAAATTTTACAATCTTGCCCTAGACATGCTCGCCTTCTATTCTGCTATTTTGGCAACTCATAATTATGCTCTCTGTATATTATTTCTAGCCGCACAAAAATTGTCGCGGACGTTATTTAATAAATTCCTATTTTTGTATCGTTGTGTGTTCCAATTGAAATTGGAGGCAATCTTGACCTATTTTTCGTGCGGCCCAAATTAGGGTAATATTTTGTTCTGAGTCTACTTCATTATTGGTATTGATGACCTGACCTGATTTTGGCCCCATGTACTCCTAATTAATTTTAGAACACAACTTGCATTTATTTCTAATTCAATTGAGGATACTATTTTAACCAATTCTGAAATCCCAATTTAATTCCAGCGCCCTGCTAATTGAGCCCGTACCAAACTTACAGCGTCCCCTGACCCTACAAAACACCAGACACCGAATCGCCCGCCAAATTTTCGTTATTTCATGCATTTTTGCAAATACCCAAATTTAAGGGGGCAAATTTGCAAATTTGCATTTTTTGGTGTCAACACCCATTTGTTTAAACCAATGAGGGAGCCCTATTAATTTTTAATTAAACCTCACCCTCATTCCTACATGAATTATTTTTCCCTCTTGACAAATCTAGACCACTCATTTAAAGGGGGTCAATCACCACCCTTGATTTCACAACACCCTCTCTCCCTATATGATGTCTTGTCCCATCAAACCCTAATCCCTAGAAAACCTAGGTAGCACACCTCCCCAAGCCCCCTAACCGTAGCTCTCTTTCTCTTCCTCATTTTTCTTTTCATTTTCTTCTTTTCTTCTTCTCTTCCTTCTCCTTCTTCCTTTCTCCTTCTTCTTTATTTTTATTTGAATTCAAAGGAGAAGGGGGGAAACACTGTGCACTTTTTCCCCCCCACATACTGTTCACCGGCGGCTTCACGAGCCGAGCCCGATCCTCCGGCCGGCCGGATCCCGCTGCACCCTGCAGCCGACCCCCTTGCTCCGCTACTCCGGCGTGGTCAGCCACCCTCCGGCCGAGCCCCGTACCCCCGACGGCCCTCTCCCTCTGCTGTTCACCCCCATACTGCACCGGCCGACTGAGCCCGCGCCCGGCGGCGCTGTCTACTCCGGCCCCTCTGTACTCCGGCGCTCCACTGCTCCTCCACCTCTCCGACCCGCTGTCTACTCCGGCACTGCCCCAGACAAGCCCCCGACTTCCCCTCTGTACTCCGGCGAGCGGCCAACCGAGCCCCGGCCATTTTTCGGCCAGCCCAAACTCACAGTGAGTTTCTTCCCTCTCCCTCCTTCTTTATATATATATATATATATGTATATATATATATAATGCAGGTAGGTATGTATGTAAGTATAATTAATGCTTTAAATACATGAATATGTATAGTATTTATAATTAATGTAATGAATAGTGTATATAGTTAATATAATGAATGGTGGATGCTAATTAATGTATATGTAGATTTCAGGATATGTAGGTGATTATTTATTGGTATACTTAATATATTTTTATATATAAAATGGGGATACATGTATATATATATATATATATATATATATATATATATATATATATATATATATATATATTTAGTATATGTATGTAATCATTAACTGGTATAAATGTAAGTATATTGTATTTTCTTACAATGTGTATTTAATAGTGTATATGTTTAATATAATTGATATATATGTATTTAGTATGTATTTAGTATTGATTGGTATATATATGTGTATAAACGTATTTTGGTGTATAGTATGTGTATTTCATATATGTAGGTATTTTGGTATAAAAATATATAATGTTTGGTGTATGTATATATATTTTGTATATATATATATACTTAGTATATTTTCAAATGTGTATAATTAGTATAAATGTATATATATATATATATATATATATATATATATATATATATATATATATATATATATATATATATATATATATATTGTACATACATTTAATATATTTTTAATATATATATATGATTGGTATATATAAATACGTGTTCTACTATATGTATTATTGGTATACTTAATATATTTTTCAATATATAAAATTGATATATGAATATATTTATTGTATATACACCTAGTATATTTTTAAATTGATAAACATGGTAAACATACATTGTTTAACTATATATATATTATACATGAAATTAAAGGATATATATATATATATATGGTAGGTATTAAGGTTGGTTAAATATGTAATTTGTTTCAGATGTCTGTCTGCTAGATGACCCTAGTTGACCAGTAGCCTACCTGGCATAGCCCCTGAGTTAGTTTCGTTGTGTGTTAGTATAGCTTCTGATTCAAATATTGTATTGTTATTATATGTCTTTAGGACTGTTGGGTCACCCAGGGGATACTCTGGAACCGGACATCCATAAATACCAGCTAAGGACCCAAGGCAAGTACATTCTCTGATAATTTCCAATTCCTTGATAATTTCTATAAATTCAATAATCATGAAATGTTACATCTGAATCCTTGACACTGTGCTACACGGACTAGTATAGCTTGGATCTGCAGTCATGAGATGTTACATTGATTATCGTATTGACATTGTACACGACATGTATATTAGACATCGTACATGATAGATTGGACTTGCTCGTGTATCATGACGTGTCATGGTTGGATCCACATTACTAGTTGGGGGCGGGGAAGTAGTTAGTAAGAAATGTGATCATACCCTTTATACAGTATAGAACAATATAAGTGTTAATCATGCTCTTCACCCATGATTAGCCAGGCCCTATAGCTATCATACATGTTCCCAAGCCGATCACATTTTGAAACTACTATTTCAAACACTTAGAATAGATTACAGTTCCCTATTTAAATCATATACTACATTACCAGTATATGATACTGTTCCTTGTTCTTTTTATTTTCATACATGCACTGACTGTATCATATTGCCTATTGCCTGTCTCTCTTTTATTGCCATTGCATTTATTTCACTGTCTTCTCAGTAGCTAGCATCACATGTTTATTGCTTTATAGTCCTTATCAATTTAATGGAACTGTTATTTGAGATTTATACTTTGCTTCTTCCTGACTGGAAATATTTTTCCAGACTATGCCTTAGAGGACCGCTGTCCGACTCTTTATGGACCATATGGTGAGTAGCTGCAGACTTGGTAGTTAGTTGTGATTCCGGGAGGTCTAGCCGGAATCACTAATTCCTCTACTTTTCTGATCAGTTCTTTTAGCAAACTATTTGGTACCGGATTTGTCTCCGGCATTTTATGATGACTTGGATATTTGTTGAGTTAGATTATATTTTGACTTGTGTTATATTAAATTTAATTTTTGTTCGATATCTTATCATGCTGTAATCCTGTGATTGAGTATGTGATCATTTTATTTGTGTCATCCGTGCCTCCTTATGGAGATTGGATGCTTGTGTGAGACTGGCTAGATAGTATCAAGACCTTGACAGCGTTCTACCGCCGATGCTGCGGCGTAGGCTGGACGTGCCCGCGTACTCGTGCCCCAATTCCGGGTGCGGGTCGTGACAATAAACTATCACAAGTCACAGGGCATAACTCTAAATCTCATCCACAAAAATCATAAAGAAATAAATAACCAATAACTATGTAACTAAATATCAATATGAAGTATCAAAGGATGATAGTTGGGTGGAAACAAATCTACTACCAAACTAGAATATAAGATAAACAAAATAATATAAGTACATCAACTAACAATCAATGAGACTCGAAGAGAAGACCTCCTCAAAATATAAGTAGCTAGTCCGGATCTGCGCTCCTGCTAAGTCATGAACATCTACACTTGGAAAGGGACCAGGTCCTCAGAGGGACATAACAAGATACATAGAAGCATGCCAAAAAAGTAATGAAAATAAACATCCAATGGGTCGCCTAACCGTCTATGCAAATGCACGTTAAGAACAACTTTCTAACAAGTGGGATATCTGACCATAAATAGGATTGGCATGATTCTCTCAGAGAATCAGGGGCCTACAAAGCATGTTGTCTTTTGAACGCCAGAGACCGCCAGTAATATTGGGGTCATTACCGCCACATATCTCTAGCAGAGCGTACGGGTTACAGAAAGGAAAGTGCAAAGGAGCCCAAATGCCTTACTTGTTGTTCTCCCCACCCCATGCTCTAAGCATGTCATATCCATGACACGATAATACCTCTAAATAACTGCCACGTCTTCTAGCATAAAAAGTTTCTATCGGCAGTTATTCCCTATCGCACGTCCCATATGTACAGGAGGCCAGCCTGTCATGCAAGTCCGTGTCCTACATGAGACTCACACTCGTGTAATAGTTGTGTCACAGCCAATGAAACATAATAATGCCTCATAATAATGGGGTGGTCTCACAAACTAGGTCACATAAATATACATAATAAAAATAGAATATTACGATACCGTCGTTGCACCCAAGTTTTTTGGACGCGCAGTTTATATAGCAGTAAATATATGAATTAATGACAAAAATAAAATGCATGCATCATATGGAATATAAATTATAGTACATTGGCAAGGTATACTTGCCTGACAAGAAAGCTGCATAGTACCAATAACCTGCTCCTGAAGTTGCGTAAAACAATCTGATATCCTATATACATATAATATAATACAATACAACATCAACCATTACTCTAGCACATACACAACCATAATTACACTGGACTCAGAGGGTACGCTAGAGGTGACTCTGGTCGACTAATAGGGTTAAATGTGCGTCTAATTACGCGGGTGTTACATCTTCAAATGCTGTATCAATCAGACAGTCAACTATGATGTGTCTAAGCTAGTAAGGTAATGTACACAAGGCAGTCGACTCACAAGTTCTCAAGGTCAACATGGTCAAGGTAAATACGATATAATCCACAGTGTCCTAGGGTCGTACAATATAAATACTTATATATTCATAACTTGTATTGCATTAAATTCATACACAATATATATATATATATATATATATATATATATATATATATATATATATATATACTAAATACATAGTTATATACCAAATTGAACAATATACGCATATGCGTACGTATACGTATACGAGTGGGGTTCACCGACTCAGGGTCTGATGTCAACTAACTATCGTAAAGCAATACTAATATCCTAATGGCATACACACAAGCACACATAAAAGGAGAAGAGGGACAGGTTCGAACCTCGGGGTTAGCATGCACAGGCACAGGAATCGGGGGTGACTGTTGCAGGTTGTCTTCGGCGAGGGTGATGGGTCCACGATGAATACGATGATGTCGATGTTGGTGATGATGACGAGGGTAATAATGATGATGATGGTTAAGGTAATAATGATGACGATGTAGGTGATGAGGGTGATGGACATGACTGTGTTCGTGGTGGCAACGACGGGGTGGAGGAGATAACTGGGGTATCAACGGAAGGTAGTCGGGTTCGGCGTGGTGAAGGAGAGGGAAAGGTGAACGTGATGGAGGGTGGTCGGGTTGTGCTCTGGTGAGGCTGCTCGGTGCTCAGGCGAAGGAGGGATGGAAGAGAATAGGGAGAGGTGACGGAGGCGATGTGGGCGGTAGTGTTAGCCGCTGCTGTGTTCCGACGAGGCTGCTCGGCTATGGGGAAGGTCCAAGCGGATGAAGGTGAGGAGGAGAAGTAGGTGGGCTAATGTTCAGAGGGGTCAAGAAGACGGTGTACAATCGAATTTAGGCGAGGCTCGGTGGGCTCTCAAGCGAGTCGAAGAAGGGGAGTTCGACGGTGGCGTCAAGGGATTTAAGGAACGGACGAGAACGGCTTAGTTATAGCCGCTGTTGAAGGTCGAGTGATGGCGGATAGCGAGGCTCGGCCGCGAGGGGGTCATTAATAGCGGAGATGGTGGTTATGCACAGATGGTTCAGGCGGGCTGGGCTTCTCATCATCCGGCGAAGAAGTGGCCGGAAAGAGGAGGAAGGAGAAGAGGGTGGTGTTGGCGGAGGTTAGGTCGGGCTGCGGTGGACTGCTCGGCGGGGATAGCCGGAGGAAGGTCGGTTGAAGAGGTGAGGAGGAGGAAGAAGATCGGGTTGGTTTAGTATAGGGTTTTGTGTTATGTTGAGTTTTGAATGGATGATGGTGATGTTAAAAAATAATGAGGAGGTATTTTTCATGTGGGGTATTATGATGATGGTAGCCGAGGGTTTAGGGTCGGCCAAGTACACATTGGGATGGAGTTTGCATTGGAAGAGGGGTTGGTATGAGGGATTATATATATATATATATATATATATATATATATATATATATTTATATATGTGTGTGTGTGTGTGTGTGTGTGTGTGTGTGTGGTGAGGATGGCTCCATTTTAAATGAGTGGCCTAGATTAATCATGAAGGAAATATCAAACCAAAAAGGAGGAGAGAGAGAGGGAGGACCTGTCAAAGGGGGAGGGGTTGGTTCTTCATTGGTCTTAACCAATAGGATAGTGACACATCATTGCATTTTTGCATAAAGGCCCTCAATAATTGAAAAATTGCACAAAAAGTGGGTTTTTGGAATAAATGAGGGAAAACAACATGTTTGGTGTGATGTATTGGATGAAAAGGATGTTTGGTGTTTAGATGAAGCTTGAGGGTGTAAATGGGGGTTTGGTTTGGTGTTGGATATAGTTTTGGGTCAAGTTGGGTCCTTATATCATTTTAAGTAAAATTGATGCAATCGGTGTTCTAAAATTAATTAAAAGTACATGGGGCTAAAATTTGGTAGAACACAAGTGTCATGAACGTAGAGAACTCAGGATAAAATATTATCATAAATTGGGTTGCACAAAATGGGTCAAGATTGTGTCTCCAATTTTGATTGGAACGCACAAGGATACAAAGTTGCATTTATTTAGAATTAAATATAAATGTCTGCGACGAATATTGTGGGACTAAAATATAGCACAGGAGAGCATAATTATAAGTTATACAAAGGTCAGAATAGAAGGCGGACACGTCTAGGCCAATGGTATGAAATTTGTAGGAAGGCAATGGCTAGTGTAATGCTCCAATTATCGAAGCAACGGTAAGGTGCACTAGGTGATATAAATATTGCAAAACTGTCTAAAATAAAATATTCTATTTATAATTGGATTTAAATTAGCCCTAGTTTCTCTATCTATGCCATTAGGCCTAAATTTGGTTGAGGGGGTTTACAGTTGACGATCCATGAATAGAACTACCATACTCATGACTTGGAGCTTGCCGCAGTAATATTTGCTTTGAAGCTTTGGAGGCACTATTTATATGGAGAGACTGTAGAGATTTCTACATATCATAAGAGCTTAAAGTATGTTTATACTCAGAAAGATCTGAACCAAAGACAAAGACGATGGCTCAAGTTGATGGTAGATTTTGACATTAAGCTACAGTACCATCCGGACAAGGCTAATGTGGTAGCAAATGCGTTGAGTAGGAGACCGATGGTGTAATTCTTTACAACACAGAAGGAATTATTATATGATTTGGAGCAGCTGGGCATAGAAGTGGTTATGCCCGGAGAAGTCACAAAGTTGATGAACCTTCAAGTGCAATCATCATTGGTGGAGAATATAAAGGCAGTTCTTCCGACCGATATGAGATTTCAGTGACTTCGATTGAGGAATGAGGCTAGACTGCAGACTGGACTGAGGATATATGAAGATGGGACTTTGAGGTATGGGGATCGCCTCTATCTTCCTAATGGAGAGCTTAGGCAGGAACTAATGATGGAGGCTCACAATTCAGCATACTCGATTAATCTGGAAGGTACAAAGATGTACCGAGACTTGTGACAGCATTACTGGTGTCACATGATAAAGCGAGAGATAGCACAATTTTTAGTAAAGTGCTTGGTGTATCAGCAAGTTAAGGTCGAACATCAGAGATCTCAGTAGGACTACTCCAACCGCTTCCAATCCCGAAGTGGAAATGGGAGCACATCACCATAGACTTTGTTACGGGATTTCTGAGAATTCCAGCTGGCCGAGATACAGTTTGGGTAATTATGGACAGATTGACTAATGCGGCACACTTGTTACCCTTTATAGTTAGGTAAAATACACAAGTTCTGCAGAGATGTACATAAAGGAGATCGTACGCCAACAAGGGGGTACCAGTCAGCACAGTTTTCGACTGAGATTCGTGGTTCATATCCCACTTTTTGATGAGCATACAGGAGAGACTAGGAACTAGATTTAAGTTTAGCACTTCCAATCATCCGCAGATATATGGACAGTTAGAGCGCACCATTCAGACATTGGAGGACATGTTGAGATCATGCATACTTGATTTTAGAGGATCTTGGGAGGATTACTTGCACTTTGTGGAGTTCTTCTACAATAATAGTTACCAAGCAAGCATTCAGATGGCTCCTTTTGAAGCATTATATGGAAGAAAGTATCGATCGCTAGTATGTTAGAGTGATGTGGGTGAGCGAAAAATACTTGGACCAAAGTTGGTGACTCATATAGTGGAGAAGGTCAAGCAAATTCAAGGTCACCTTCGGGCAGTGTAGGATAGGCATAAGAAATGGGCATATACTCACAGTCGACCACTAGAGTTCAAGTCGGGAGATTATGTGTTCTTAAGGATCTCCCCTTTAGAGGAACCATCAGATTTTAAGGTAGAGGGAAGCTTAGTCCGAGGTACATCGGACCGTTCGACGTGTTGGAGCATGTTGGCGAGATTGCTTACAGACTAGCATAACCACAGAACTTGGAGGGTGTCCACGATGTGTTCCATATCTCATAATTGAGAAGGTATGTGTCGGATACTAGCCATGTACTAGATCATTCAGAGATCATCGTGGGACAAAGTTTATTTTATAAGGAGCAGCCGGTTGAGATTCTCGACAGCAGGGAGAAGGTGCTAAAAGGGAAGACCATTCGACTAGTCCATTTTGCTTGAAAGCATCATTCACTGGACGAAATTACTTGGGAGCGGGAGGATTCAATCTTAGAGCATTTTCCTCACTTACGCGAGTCTTCAGGTATAGATTTACATACCGCATTCTTGTTTTTCTAGATCGTGCCATATTCTTAATTTCAAGGACAAAATTTTCTTAGGTGGGTAGGTTGTAAAATCCCTCACCCAAATGTACTTATTTTGGGTTATTCTATATTTATTGTATTTATTTAGATTAGTTTAAAATTAATTTAAATCCAATTGTTTCTTTAGGACACTTCACCTTAGTTTGAACATTAATGACATTGGACGACCCCAAAATCTATATCTTTCTTTGTAGGAAGTAGCCTTATTCAATAAGGTAATCCATAATCCTATTCCTACCCGTAGGATCTTCGCGTGACACAAAATTCGATCATTTGGTATTAGTATGGCACTAGTGTAACAATTGTAGTTTATTGTGTGTAATATTTTGATATTTTGATATAAATAATTTATTTGTGATTATTTTCCAATCCAACCTTCTTCAGTAAGCAATCCATAATTCCTCTATGCCAATTTAGGCCACTTTCCTCTTTTTGTAGGATTTATTTATTTATTTATTTATTTATTATTTTATCCTTTAGAATCCTATATCAAATCCTAATCATTAATACCCTATTTGATTAGTTGTTGACTATTTATTAACTAACAACCAAATTAGGAAACCTGCAAATTAGGAAACTCCTAATCCTATTCCTACCCGCCCTCAAACCCGTGGCCCCCATACCCACACGCATCCCATAGGACAACCCCCATTCTCTCTCTCTCTCTCTCTCTCTCTCTCTCTATATATATATATATATATATATATATATATATATATATATATATATATATATATATATATATATATCATCTCTAAACTCTAACTCTAATAAATAAAATTCTCCTCTTCACCCCCTCCCTATAGCCAACCCCATCTCCTTAAGCCCCCGACCTCCTCACGTGGGCAAGCCCAAGGCCAACCACCTCCTCCTCCATCTAAGATCCCTAGTTCTTCCTCCTCCACTTCTCGTTTCACTTAATCATCTTCTTTGTCATAGATTTATTATAAAAACCTAAATTGTATGTTGATGTAAAAACCCTAACTTGCATGTTAATGTTAACTTTAATTTATATGATTAATGTAAACATTATTTTCCATGTTATAGTAAAATCATAATTTGCATGATAATATATATAGAGACAAACCATAATCTTATTTTGGTTAGTGATAAACTAAGTTTTCTATGATATTTCAGGAATGAATAATTATATAGTATGGTGGATTGATAAATGAATTGTATGTTTAGACCTATGTTGTTGATTGTAAAGTTGAACCCATGAATGCATGTACGCACCCCTAGGCAGAAAATTTGATAAAACAATGTTAATAATAGAAAAATATGATGATTAAGTTATTTTTATTCATATTTTTACAGTTTATTTTAGGATATTAGTATGATAAATTTGTATTAAATAAATTGCATGTACAATGTGTAGGGTGACCTAGTTTAATGTTTTATCCAAAACCCCGCATTGAACCCTTCTAAAAATTTATAAAAATTAAATTATATTGTTATTAACCTATATTACATTCATTGTTTAAAATATTTTTCCTGAAATATTAATATTGATTTAAATAAAATTTATGCATAAAAAGACACATAGTTGATCTAGTTTTTATGTAAACTCTTTGTAACTTGTTCTTTGGCCATATATGAATGTTCTTAATATTATTTTGTGATTAAAAACTATTTTTTAAGAATTAAATATGATTTAGGTTTTCATGCAAAGTATAATAGTAGGGTTATAATGGCAAAATTTTGCCAATACTATTGCTAGAAGACTAGTATGTGTCCAAGGAAAAGATCAATAAGTAGAATTGATAATTATGCATGTAGAAACTCATTAAATAATTATTTTATAGTATTTTAGAATTATTTTTAGAATTTAACTTTTCTTATGAATTCATCTTTTGAGATATTGCAAGTCAAGAAACCCTATTTAGCAACCATAATTGCATGACTAGTTACCAACCTTCGTAGAAACCCCTTGTGAGTTGAAAATTATTATTTGCTAAATTTTTATAATTTATTCTAGAATTAATAGTTTAATAAATAATGTTTTAAAAATAGGTTTTGGTAATGTAGGATTGCTAGTAATAAATTGAAGTGTAGTTTCTTGGTTGTGCAACCAACGTTGGATTAATTACTAGATGATAACTTAATATAACTAGAAAATAAGAGTCTATTTAGAGTATTAATTAATTGGTAGGTGTTCGTGACATTTTTGTAGAGAGCTCCAGAACAGATTTGTTGTGCTCACAGCTTGGCTTGGAAGGCAAGTACACCTTGCTTGATTTTATTGTTTAGTATACATATGCCTAGTTTTTATTTGCTAGTTGTGTGCACGCGTCTTAGAGTAATAGACTTACTTGGTATATTGTAAAGGTGCTTGGTATCTTCTGACCTGAAACATGTTCAACATGATCACTGAGTGAGTGAGTGAATGGACTAGTGTGTCGATAGATCATTGATACGTCAGTTCGCATTGGGTGATGGTAGTTATTGTTGGGCTAGTTGTCTATATTTATTGACGTTGTTGCATTATGTTTGCACCGCATATACGGTTGAGATACATTGGGAGGAAAGAATCTACTATTGAGCGTATAGGATTTATATTTCTTATGTTGTATATGGTGTGACTGGCGTACCCCCGAGCCCGTTTGGATGCCTGGTGGGATGACTATTCTGCTATTTCTCCCCCTCATGCACTACTAGAGATGTCTCAAGTGCATATCACTTAGATGGTTAGTTACCCTATTTATTGTTTACTACTTTACATTAATACATGTCGATTTCTTATGTACTTGTTACATCCCTCTGTGGACCTAGCACCTTTTTCAGATCCAAACGAGAACTTATACCCAACGGACTATGGAGTTGGTGATTTTACAAACGAGGACTTTGAGGTGGAGCTATAGGAGTGTCACACCCTAGTCCCAAAATACGTAGGACTAGGAATATGTAACATGCCAGCTACGCATTCGACCAGAATCTGGTCCAACTCAAAAACGTATAAGCTGTATTACAATGGTCACTATCTAAATAATCAAGTAAATATAAATATCTATGCCTCAATCCACAATGAACAAAATACACAAGAATGAGCTACATGTGCTAAATTCGGCCACCCAGTAACACATAAACTCGAATAGACTCGAGAAAAAAATATGAGTCTATAAAACTAGGCTACATCATTTGATAAATAAATAATATGAATAAATAACCATAACTCCGGTAGATATGATATAAGTACCTGGTACTAATCCTGCAAGACAAGTAACTACATCAGCAACTCCAAAGGCTCCGTAACAGTCTATGCTGCAAAAACTGGCAGGGGACTAGGTCCTCATAGGGACGTAACAAGGTACAAGAAACAACATACCAAAAGTAAAACAGTATAATGCCACACACTCAAGGATAAACTACTGTAACCATCTAAGTGAAATGCAAGCGAGAGCATCCCTAGTACTCAGGCTAAAACCACTACAAGCTCTTTGTCGGGGAGCCGATAGCAGTAATATTAGGTAATGGGCCAAGCTATGGAACAGAGACTAAAGCACCACAATAATAAAAAATATATGTATGTAATCATCCTGTAGAATGTGTCTCTTCCTACCCAATGTAATCACACATCTCATATCCACAACGTCTCATGTCCATAATATACAAGATTATGATCTCTAGCTAGTACAACGAGTCATAATAATATCCATATAAAATGCAAGTCTCATATCACGAATCCTGTAAGCCTATACAGAATCACCATAAATAAATCAAGAAAGATCCTGTCACATGAAATAGTATCAAGTATCCTAGGGTATGGCGTACTTGGTAAAGCAAGAACGTAAAAATAGGATCGTGGAATCAACTCTCTAAGTAATGTTACATGACTCCGCGTACGGCGTCGACACCCGAATCATGTTCGAACGCTAAGCAATGTCTCACGATCCTAGGGTAAACATACACATCAACCATATAAAATAACTATAATAACTAAATAATATAATAAAGGCAAGCAACTATCATAAATCATGGCAATGTACACTTGTCTGGATTCTCAACTCCGTCAACTACTCCTGGAAAAGTAGAATCTGCACGTAAACCTCTGGATGCTAAAACAAATATTACCAATATTTTCAGAATATTAGAAATAGCTAGGATTGACTACCCACAGGGGCAAAATTGATAGTTTTGGTTCAAAGTAGGGTCCACATGTGGTCCACTTGGCACCATAAAATATGTCAAAGGCAAAGTTCTCCAAATTCGTCCAACTTAGTGTCTACGAGTCCAGAATAATGGCATAAACTGAACAAAATTTTCAGAATTGGATTCTGGTGAGCCAGTCACAAAATTGCCCGTTATATGGAACCGTGGGGCCCACAAAATAATGTTTCGTCAACTTTCTCAGAATCGAACCCCAACTTGGGTCACATGACCAGCATAATGCTGGGAATCCAGTAGCACAAGTTTCGTTGCAAAACGACAAGCAAACACGAAGTAATGGCTAGTGTCAAAATAGGTCGATACGATATTTTTTTACGGATACGCATTAATTTCGGTGTGCACGTACATCCAAATCAAGTTCCATGAAAGCCCACATATTTGTGTTTACGTTACGTGCAGTTCGACGCAACTCACACACGATGAAGTCACCTTGTTTGGCGGAACGTACCCCGTACCTCAAGATTTTAGGTATTTTAAAATAAGTTTTTGGTCGTTTTGGAACAAGAATAATTTTACCATTAAAGTAAACTAATAAAAACTAAAAGAACAGTAAAAATCTTGGTTATATTGTGAAGAAGACTCTTCAATTATATTTTGAAAATAATTAACGAGTTGGTAGAAAATTGGACATGAACAGGGGTACTTGGACAGAATTTCTGAACTGTTTACGAACAGTTTTTCCGCCCAACTTTCGGTCGATTTTTCCATCAAACCGGGGTGCCTAAATTCGTTCCATTTGAACGAAATCCTAGAGGGTTAGGTTGTGAACATACCAGCGAAGAGGAGACACAAATTGGACAAGCGAGAAGGGCGGAGGCTCCGTGCGAAGGAGGGGCCGCAAAGTTGTGCGCTGTGTCCCGGAGGGGGGGACGGTGGCGCGGCGGTCCAGGCGGCGGGGCTGCGGGCGTTCGTCATAGTGAAGGCGTGGGTGATGGTAGAGGTGGGGTGGGATTAGGGTTAGTGTTTTGGTTTACACATATATATACATATATGAGAGAGAGTGTGGGGTTTGCTGTGTACGCGGGGGGGGGGGGGGGGGAGTTGGTTTGGGATAATGGATTTTGGGTTATGGGTTAGGTTTAATTGGGTTTAATTCTTTTATTTAATCTCTCTCTCTCTCTCTATCTCTCTCTCTCTATATATATATATATATATATTTGGTTATTTAAAATAGTTTTAGACCTCAATAAATTTCAAAACAATTATACAATACACTAATAATAGTTATACACCAAAAATATATTTTCTACACAATATTAATAATTAATTAAATACACATAATTATAAATTCATGAATATTATATATTATAATTAGCTAAAAATAAACGAAATTTTTTCCTAATTACAAAAATTTTAGAATACCAAAAAATATTGAATTCTAAAGATCAGGGTGCTTACAATCTACCCAACTTATAAAATTTTTTTCCTCGAAATTAAAAGTAAACATAGTCAAAAGATTGTAGTTAAGTAGGTTCCACTAAAGATGGTGACACAGTTACCAAATATAGTCCT
The DNA here is from genome assembly GCA_036927795.1 of Iris macrosiphon. Taxonomy (NCBI): domain Eukaryota; kingdom Viridiplantae; phylum Streptophyta; class Magnoliopsida; order Asparagales; family Iridaceae; genus Iris; species Iris macrosiphon. Next base: position 56,414,295 of record JAYESA010000016.1, read on the forward strand.
AGTTTGACGTCGCATTCTAAGAATAAGGGTATGCTTAATCAAGGCTCTACCCAACTTATAAGAATAAAGTTGGCCGCAGGAACTATAGTCATGATCATATTTCTAAGAATTTTTATAAAGTCTAAATTCATGGAAGGATTCGAGATGGTAAGAATTTTGTGACCGTTGCCATATTTCTAAGAATTTAGAAAATCTATGTACTACCATGGCATTAATGAGTCAATAACTCTATAAAGAAAGTTTTACCAGTTCTCTTTGCTTCTAATTAGGTCATGAGTCTATAAGGCAATAGGAAATATCATAGCCAAATACAACTAGGGTGAGATGGTATCGAGAAGTTACTTATTGCATATCATGGATGCTGATGAATGGTTCAGCAATAAGCGTCAAAAGGTGATATAACTCATCAAGGTGTTTAGTATTTTATAAAGAGTACAAGGAATTCAATATAATACAACACAAGTATCACAGACGTAGGTTGGCATGAATGGGATACGGATATATCAATGGTTGGGATATTTGGGTTGCCTATGTATAATTTAATTCAATTGCAACAGAGTTGGATATATGGTTTAGAAGGAGACATGCCATGAATATTGGGGGTCTATATGGATCATGGGTGTGTATATTTAGAAGTAACAGTTGTGTCATCAGTGAGTATGTTCCAGTTTGGCTCATGAATGTCAATGTTGCAAGAAGAATTGAGTCGGTATTGAGTATTAAAATTGACCGCAACAGAAAATGATATTTATGTGTCATTTGTGTGTAATTGCGTCAAAAATGACGTGCGACTAGAACAAAACATGGAAAGGCCAGTTTGTGAGTGATAGTCATGTCATAGGTGTAAAGTGACTAGTCTAGGTCATAAGGGGGAAGTTGTTGAAAAGAAAATAATAGTGTTGTGCTCCAAATATCCGAGCCACAATAAAGGGTATCAAGGATAAAAAAATTAAATAGGTAATTTAATCCGTTTGAGATTAACCTAATTAATACCAAAATAAATTCAAATTTACCCTGAATTTCTAGAAATAACCCTACACTAAAACCAGGGGCTACGATCTACCCAACTTATAAAAATTAAGTTGGTATCCCAAAACTAAGGTCATGGTCCTGCTAACAAAATTTCTGTAAGGGCCTATTTTCTATCTTTTTCTAAATAAGGGTACAAGAAATCTAGGATTTACTAGCCGTAAACAAGGATTTTCTAATGGAACCTAGAAACTATCAGGGTGCCATTGATCAACAACTTTATAAGAAAAATTATTGCGCTTGTATAAGTCAAGCTTCTACAAGACAGAAGAAATGGCTGAGTCAGATCTAACTAAGGCAAGGTGGTAGAGAGGCTTCGATCATTGATTGGCATTGATGACAAAGAGACCAAAATTCAGGCCACGACAAGAAGAATTTCTGATAAGTCTACATGTTTGAATAAGACACGATTAGGAAGGTATTTGAAGAATAGTTATGGTAACTAGATCAAGGGGATTAGAGTAAAAAATAACGGATATCTATGGTGATATGGATATTAACACAAGGAGTGGTACTAAATAAGAGATTAATTTTGTAATTAAGGCACAACTAGGGAAAGAGAAAAAGATCTACTCATTGTTATAATTAGAAACATTGTCGTTACAAAAATACGAGGCCATATATGAAACACAAGAAGATAATTTGATTGGTAGGATAGGGATATAGTCAAGGGGGTAATACAACTAATCCTTAAACTCAATACTATATTCAATTCTCATGCTATCAATCTATACTAGCTCTAGTATATAGGAACAACCAATCAATTAACCCTACTAAGGGTAACCATCTTCTCAAAACATTATATCCAGCATATCTTCTTCCGCCTTGACAAGGATCTACTTCTGGAGGAAACATCGCGCATGAACGTCCATCTCTCTGAAATAGGGAGAGATGATAAACAATAATAAGGATATCGAGGGAAATAAATGAATACAATTATTAAGTCCAAGGACGATAATCAAATGCTAAGGAATTATCAAACTAGTTGTGGATTGAGATTCTAATACTACTAATCCTGATAACAGTCTCGCTCGGTAGCGAAAAGTAACCGAAATGATTTAATCAAGACCTGCGTGGGCCACCACAAAAACATGTCATACCCCAGTCCCAAAATATGTAGGACTAGAAATACGTAATATGCTAGCTACGTATTCGATCAGACTCTGGTCTGACTCAAATACGTATAAGCTGTATTACAATGGTCACTATCTAAATAATCAAGTAAATATAAATATCTTTGTCTCAATCCATAATGAAAAAATACACAAGAATGAGCTACATGTGCTAAATTCGGTCACCTAGTAACACACAAACTCGAATAGACTCGAGAAAAAATATGAGTCTATAAAACTAGGCTACATCAACAGATAAAAAAATAATATGAATAATAACCATAACTGGTATATATGATATAAGTACCTGGTACTAATGCTTGCAAGATAAGTAACTCTATCAGGAACTCCAAAGGCTCCATAATCGTCTATGCTGCAAAAACTGGCAGGGGATCAGGTCCTCAGAGGGACGTAACAAGGTACAAGAAATAGCATGACAAAAGTAAAACAGTATAATGCCATACACTCAAGGGTAAACTACTGTAACTATCTAAGTAAAATACAAGTAAGAGCATCACTAGTACTGAGGTTGAAACTACTACAAGCTCTGTGTCGGGGAGCCGGTGGCAGTATTATCAGGTAATTGGCCAAGCTCTGTAACAAAGACTAAAGCACCGCAATAATAAAATATATATGTTTGTAATCATCCTATAGCCTGTGTGTCTCTTCCAACCCAATGTAATCACTCATCTCATGTCCACAACGTCTAATGTCCATAACACGTAAGATCATGACCTCTAGCTAGTGCAACGAGTCATAATAATATCCATATAAAATGCAAGTCTCATATCACGAATCATGTAAGCCTATAGAGAATCACCATGAATAACTCAAAAAAGATTCTATCACATGAAATAGTATCAAGTGTCCTAGGGTATGGCGTACTTGGTAAAGCAAGCACGTAAAAATAGGATCGTGGAATCAACTCTCTAAGTGACATTATACGACTCCGCGTATGGCGTCGACACCCGAATCTTGTTCGGACGCTAAGCAATGTCTCACGGTCGTAGGGTAAGCACACACATCAACCACATAAAATAACTATAATAACTAAATAATATAATAAAGGCAAGAAATTGTAATACATCATGGCAAGGTACACTTGACTGAATTCTTAACTCGGTCAACTGCTCATAGAAAAGTAGAATCTGCACGTACACCTCCGGATGCTGAAACAAATATCACCAATATTATCATAATACTAGAAATAGCTATAATTGACTACCCATAAGTCCAATTTGGACACTGGGGCAAAATTGACAGTTTTGGGTCAAAGTAGGATCCACATGTGGCCCACTTTGTACCGTAAAATGTGTCGAAGACAAAGTTCTCCAAATTCATCCAACTTAGTGTCTTCGATTCCAGAGTGATGGCACAAACTCAAAAGAATGTCTGAAATTGGATTTCGGTGAGCCAGTTACAAAATTGACCGTTATGTGGAACCATGGGGCCTACAAAATGATATTTCGTCAATATTTTCAGAATTGAACCAAACTTGGGTCATAGGACCAGGATAACGTCTGTAAATCATATGGTACAAGGTTTTTTGCGTAATGACAAGCACACACGAAGTTATAGCGAGTGTCAAAATAGGTCGATACGGTATTTTTTTACGGATATGTATTTATTCCGGTGTGCACGGTATCACGCCCCAGTCCAAAAATATACGGGACCAGGCAACGTGGCAATAGCTAGCTAATACGTCTCCGAGGGATTACCCAATTTAATCGATCCTAGGAAGCGTACTCTGCTGTCCTAAAATACTAACAAGTCCAATACTAACATCGGAATAGGTAATCTAATCTCATCCACAATATAAACAAGAAGTAATAAAAATAAATACTGAAAAAACGCTAGTCTGAAATATCATAGTACAATCCAAAATGTCTGGTGGGAACAAACCCACTACTATGACAAAATAAAAGTACTGAAAGACAGATAAAAAGAATAATGACTAGAACATCGGCTGACTAGATAATGATGCTCCAATTCTAGGCGGAAGGCCTACCAATGATCAAGGGAACTCTGATGGAAGCACCTCTAACTCCTTCTTGGATGCGTACCTCGTCTCCTGTCCGGGTTCGTACACTGTAGGATAATATGCCTCATCCAAATCTGGAAAGGAACCAGGTCCTCAGAGGGACGTAACAAGATACAAAAATACATGCCATATATATACTGAATAAAATAAAGGGGTATGATAATTATCTACGTAAACGCAATGTGAGGACAACATTGATACGTATGGGTAGGTGTAGGCATAACGTCCATACTTCGAAGAGCTTGGTATCTGTACATGTAACGTCCATCATTTCGAAGAATGAGGTATCTGCATATATATACGCTCGTATCGCTCCGAAGAATACAGTATCTAAATAAAGGAAGTCATTGGATCCATGGCTCCTCCGGATACTATGGATTCCAATGTGTGTATCCTATACGCCTACTAGTGGTCCTCCCCACCCAATATAGATATACAAGTCAAATACACGACGTGCATACCACGTATCTATATGCCAAGTCTGTACTAATTATATTACCCTGATTATGTACTAACCGTGATGCATGTCACACGCACCGATAGCTAGTCGAGTACGCGAACCCGCATCCCAACATGAGTTTGCCACCATGATGCATGTAAGAGTGTCAGGTCTCGAAAGATATCAGAGTATCCTCCCAATGAGGGTGAGTCTGCTAGTGACTAGGTCAAGTATACTACTTATCGACACATTCGTCGACTGCACCCGAGTCAATCTCGAACGCGCACAGTTATATGAATAAAGTAACAAGATATTATACAACATTTGCATAATTTAAATTAAACAGTAAATATGGCAAGGTATCTTGCCTGGGTCCTCAAGCTGCGAATGCCAATAACCTGCTCCTGAAGTCTCTCATGACTGGTCCAGCGACCCTATACATATAATATAATATAGCAATTCGATCATCAGACACTAAAGTAATACATACAGAAATACTACGCTGCTCTTAGGCATTGACACAAGGGTCACGCTGGTCAACTAACAGAGTTGCGTGTGCACGCAGCTAAGACATATACGTGTCCTGTCCTTATTTATCATGTACCTCGAGGTAGCAAATTACTAAAGTCCTATTATGAAACTAATTACGTTTTGTACAGAAATACCTGTCCAAATTATCAAAAATACCTCATTTGGTGGGACGCACCCCGTATCGCAAGATTTTTGGTATTTTAAAAATAAGTTTTTGGTCATTTTGGAACAAGAATAATTTTACCATTAAAGTAAACTAATAAAAACTAGAAGAACTGTAAAATTTTTGGTTATATTGTGAAAAAGTTCCTTCAATTATATTTTGAAAATAATTAAGGGGTTGGTAAAAAATTAAAAATGAACAGGGGTACTTGGACTGAATTTCTGAACTATTTTTGAACAGTTTTTCTGCCAACTTTCGGTTGATTTTTTTATCAAACTGGGGTGCCTAAATTCGTTCCACTTGAAGGAAATCTTATAGGGTTATGTCACTACCAAATTCTAGAAAATAAGAATTTTTTTATTTTTATTTGGTAATTGTATATTTATCATAATTAATTGTATTTATATTTAATTATTAATTGTATTAAATTTTTATTGGTTATTTTAGGGTTTTGGCTAGTTTGGACCCATGTCTGACCCTAGTGGACCCATGTCAGACCCAACCAACACCCTTGACAGACTCATTTATGGGTTTAGAATAGTTATTATATTTTTTATTTAGTTGGTTGGGTTATTTTGGATTAGTTAGAGTGTGTTTAGTGAACCATAAACCTAAACCTTAGTTGCATGACTAGGTAGAGAGGGCATTTTGGTCATTTTGTATTATGTAACCTGCTTCTATGTGAATTACCGGCCCCCTAACCCTACTATATGCATCTAGCAGAAACCTTCCCCTTTCCTTCATTTCTTCTTCTTCTTCTCCACACTCCATTCTCCATTTTCTTCTTCTTCCTTCTTCCAACTTCAAGTTTCAAGTAAGTACACCATCTTTCTTCTCTGCCTTCTTCTATTCTTCCATTTATGTAAGCCCTAACCCTATATTATTCTCTAATCTAGGTATATAGAACCTAGACATAGTGTAGAGGCTTCGCTTGGAGGCTTGGAGGCTTGAGGGTGGTGATTTCAAGGGTTTTGGAGACTTTGGCCTTGGGATTCCAACTACCAAGAGGTAAACCCTAACTTTTCTCTTAGTGATTACTCTTATATAGTGTAATTAGTAGTTTAAAACCTTTTATAGACCTTAAGGCTATCCGTGGGAGGAAGTTAGAACTCGTTTGGTTGTGTTTTGAGACTTTGACATTAGGTTTTGTGTCAATTTTGGGTGAAATCCGAGATTGGCCCAATTTTGTGTGATGCCCTAGGTTAGACGGACCTAGGTAGATGTGATTGGGTGTCTTGAGGGTAACTACGTGTCTCCGTTCAGACACGTGAGGTCGTGTCGCGGAGAATTGGGCGATTTAGGAGTTTTTCGTCGTCGTAGGTTCTATGTGCGTGCGCATTTTTGCCACGGACCTAGAATTGGCAAGTTAGTAATTTTTCTACATTCTAGACCTCGATTAGAAGTCGTGGGTAAATTTTGGGTTGATTTCGAGTAGGTTTGATTTGCGTTTCACGAGGTTTTACGAACCCCACTCCACGTGTTTGTCGAAATGACCGAATGGCCATTTTGACTTGGTTTCTAGGTTTTGGGCTTGTGTGCCCGTTGGTTTAGCTTCGGGGAGTGTGTGCTAGAGTTCTCGAGTTATATTTTATATATTTATAGGTATTTATAGGTATTTGGGTGGTTGTGCGCGTGTTGGTGGGGTGTTGTGTGTGGTTGTGTCTGTTGTGTAGTGTGCTATGTGTGTTGTATTTAAGTATGTGTTTATATATATGTATATGAGTCTATATATATATATGTGTGTGTGTGTGTGTGTATATATTTATATGTGTTTGTATACGTATATATGAGTATATATATATATATTTGTGTAGGTGTTTATATATATATATATGAGTGTGTTTGTGTGTATATATATATATATATATGTGTGTGTGTGTGTGTATGTATATATATATATATATATATATGAGTATGTGTATATATATTGGAGAGTGTGTTTATATATATATACATAAGGGTGTTTATATATTTAAGTGTGTGTATGTGTGCTCGTGTGTCATGGTGTGTGTGCGAGAGAGGGGAGAAGAAGGGGCAGCAGCCATGGAGTGGCACCGGCAGCTAGATGGAGGCCTGCAGCAGCATTGCAACATCTAGAGCAGCAGCAAGATAGAATGGGAGCTGTAGTAGCAGATTAATAGCTGTAGTAGCAGCGCACCAGCAACATGTAGCTGCAGCAACAGCAAAGGGGAGCAAGAGCAGCAGCGCAGTGCCAGCAAGTAGCCGCTGCAGCAGCAGCAGCTAAGCAATGTAGCAGCAACAACTAGCAATAGCTGCTGCAGTAGCAGCAGCAGAATATTACAGCAGCATCGCAGCGTGGTGAAGCAGCGAGGAAGCTAAATGGAAGCGCAGTAGAAGCAGTATATGCAGCAGCAATTGCAGCAGTATATGCAGCAGCAGCTTGGCGAGGTTGCAGCAGGGTAGCATGGCACTAGCAGCGCATTTGTAGTAGCCTGGAGCGTAGCAGCAATAACAATATGCTAGTAGTAGCAGCAGAGGGAGAGAGCTATATATATATATATAGATAGATAGATATATAGGTATAAGTATATATATATATATAGATAGAGTTATAGATATATATATTTGGATAGATGGATAGATATATATATATGTGAGATGGTATGGATGTGTATATGTGTATGTGTGGTTATATATATAGTTATGTAGATATGTACCTATGCGTTTGTATATATATATAGTAGCCTGGATATATAGCTAGGTATATATGTATATACATAGATAGTTAGCAAGATGGGTAGTGTTAGAGAGGGGTAGTGGTTATCTCAATACCTTGAGATATCAACGTATCTCATTACCTTGAGATACCCAAGGTATTAAGAATCGAGGTAAGGTTTTTGAGTGTTTGCCTAGGTTTGAGTTTAGAGTTGCTTTTATATGTATTGGTGTATATATTTGCGCATGTTAGCATAGGTGTTAGTGGGTATAGGCGCGGTGTGTAGCTTAGGTCGAGGTATCAGATACCGAGGGTATCTCGGTATCTCAAATAGGCAAGTTTGAGGGTTTACTAGCTTAATGAGTTAGTTTTGACCTAAAATTTTAGGGGCACCCTAGTTTGACCTAGCGTTGACCATAATTGCTCACGTTGACTACAAAAGTTAATATTTGACCTAGTTTTTACCCATAGTTGACTTTTTAGACCTTGGGTTGACTTTTTGATCCAAATTTCACCGGTTTGACCCGTTCGACCTAGAATAATCGTAGAAGCTTATTTTTAGTTATTTTATATCAGTTTAACTCTTTAGAACCCCATTTAACCTTGCTTTTCGTAATAGGTTCTTGCGACGTCAGTCCGGATCTCGATCCTCATCAGTTGCTCACGACGTCAGGCGAGTACCAACCTCTGATTATTTCCATTTCATGATAGCGTATATATCACATGTTCTAGAACTGTAATACTTAATTTTGATACATTGTTTCATGAGATGGTACTAGTTGGATCCCGTCATGAGATGTTATCCCCCTTTCCGTGTTCAGCGGGTACTCTATCACGTATATTTTATCATGTGCTTCGGGTATTGATTCTTATGTGCTATTATATGCTTTGTGTGCTCTCGCCTTCATGTACGCGAGTTATTTATCATATACGTAGCATGTCATGATTGGATCCAAGAGTATTAGTGGGGGAGGGGAGTAGGAGTTGGTTATGTGATCAAAGCCAAACAGTATTCATGTGTATGTCGGTTATGTAACTCACGCATAATGGAGTTATCGTAGATTATTCATGTGCAACCTAAGCCGATCACATAACGAACTTGTGCTCAAGGCACTTAGCTAGTATTCATATTCTTACATATGCTGTTACTTCTCTACTACTTGTATTGTTCCCCAGTTTTACATTATAGTTACTTTATCTATTCCACCATGTATTTACTTTTCTGTGCATCTTGTATACTTTTCTATTGCTAGTCATATACAACTTACCATAAATTTAGAGTTGCTTTCAGAGTTATGTACTTCGCTCCAGTCCTGACTGGGCATATTTTTTCTAGAGGATCCGGAGGATTTTTGCTCGACCTTCTATGGGCCAGGCGTCGAGGAGTATTGTGACTCAGAGATTGAGGAGGTGCCAGTCGAGGAGACGCCATTAGCACCCTAGTTAGCTAAGGTGGGTTTTCCCTGGGTTGTTCCCAGTTGCTATTTTGGATGACTGTATTTATTATTTTGCTGCTGTGGGATATTATAGACTTTAGACTTGGACTATATATTGGATATTGTACTTGCTCTTTGGTTCTTGTTTCTTTGTGATATCTTATCGTACTTTTTACACTTCCCCTAGTTATTGTGGTTGAGTTATATATATTGCGTGGTTGCCCTCCTTTTGGAGAGGTTATATTGACCAGTTTTGTGAGATATATATTACTGTGACCTAGAATGGACCTAGACAACGTTCTACCGCCAATTCTGCGGTGTAGGCGAGACGTATCTATGACTCATGCCCAATTTATCGGGTGCGGGTCGTGACACATTTTTGGTGGTGGCCCACGCAGGTCTAGTTTCCAGGTCTACTTGCAATAGGATATAGGATATAGGCTGAGAAAGAGAGTGTGCTCAATCACAACTAGGATCCTTCCTGATCTTTTGTTGTCTTTAATTTTTTAAATTGTTTTCTTTTGCAATATTGCTGTCCTTCTTTGATGATATCGTATCTTGCACCGTTGGTGATGTGATCTCAGGTTTTGTTCTTCTTGATTCCAATCCAGCACTTGCTTTATTTGATTCTGGTGCTTCTCATAGTTTTGTGTCTCTATCGTTTGATGTTATACACCATCTTGTTGCTGAACCTTTAGCTAGACTCTGCAAGATCACGACCAGGGGTGGCATCATCCTAGTCAATGTTGTCTGCAGAGATCGGAGAGTTACCTTGGGAGGCCGGGAGTTGAGTGTGTGCCTACTCGTAATGCCACTTTCGAGCTACGATATTATACTCGGGATGGATTGGTTGAGTATGCACTGTGCTAGTATAGATTATCGTGGAGGCAGAGTGTTATTTAGTCCACCGGGAAAGCTAGAGTTTGAGTTTTCCAGAGGAGCAGCAGAGCAGAGCGAGGGAGTCTTCTGTGGAGCCCTGTTGGTAGAGCCGAGGTTGCCACATCCACTGATAGCAGAGTTCATGGATGTCTTTCTGGAGGAGTTGCCAGGGCTACCTCCGGACAGAGATATAGAATTCTCTGTAGACTTGGTGCCAGGCGAGGAGCCGATATCCCAATACGTCTATAGAGTCAGCAACAATGAGATGGTAGACTTAAAGAATAAGGTGGATGAGCTTCAGGACAAGGGATTTATCAGATCTAGTTCTTCTCCGTGGGATGCTCCGGTACTTTTTGTGCTGAAGAAGGATGGGTCGATACAGATGTGTATCGACTACAGGGCTCTGAACAACCTTACAATCAAGAACAAGTATCCGCTACTGCATATTGATGATCTCTTTGACCAGTTGAGCGGAGAGAGGGTGTTTTCCAGGATTGATCTGAGGACAGGCTACCACCAGGTGAAGGTCAGGAGGGAGGATATTCCGATGACAGCTTTTCGGACCAGGTATGGACAGTATGATTTTATGGTGATGATGTTTGGGTTGACTAATGCCTCGACAGTATTCATGAATCTGATGAACAAGGTTTTCCATCAGCATCTGGACAGGTTTATGGTGGTGTTTATAGTTTACATCTTGGTGTATTCGAAGACCCAGAGGAGCATGAGAAGTATCTGAGGATAGTGCTGGAGACTCTCAGAAAAGAGAAGCTCTATGGAAAGCTTTTGAAGTGTGAGTTCTTCCTTGACAAGGTTGAATTCCTTGGTCATATAATAACTGGAGAGGAAATCTCAGTAGATCCGAGGAAGATTATTGTAGTTGAGGTATGGAGTGCTCCGAGTTCAGTAGCAGAGGTTAGGAGTTTCCTGGGGCTGACAGGTTACTACAGGAGATTTGTTCAGGATTTTTTCCGGATTGCAGAGCCGTTGTCTAGGCTGACCCGGAAGGACATGGAGTTAATTTGGTCAGAGGAGTGCCAGATCTCCTTTGATGAGCTAAAGAGGAGGTTGACGACATCTCCAGTGTTGACGTTGCCATCAGGGTTTGGAGGATTTACTATCTATAGTGATGCATCGGGAAAGGGACTGGGTTGTGTGTTATAGTAGAATGGGAGGGTGATTTCCTATACTTCCAGGCAATTACGTCCTCATGAGAAGAACTACCCTACCCACGATTGGAGTTGGCCGCGGTCATCTTTGCTCTGAAGTTGTGAAAACACTATTTATACGGAGAGCGTGTGGAGATCTTCACAGACCACAAGAGCTTGAAGTATGTGTTTACCCAAAAAGAGCTGAACTTGAGGCCGAGGAGATGGTTGGAGTTGGTGAAAGACTTCGACATATTATTACATTACCATCCAAGGAAGGCTAACATAGTTGCGGATGAGCTGAGTAGGTATCCGATAGCTATGTGCCTGACTACAGATAGTTATCTTCTAGCAGATCTAGAGAGCTTGGGCATTGAGGTTATAGTGCCTGGAGTTGAGATACAGATGTGGGGACTGCAGATTCAGTCAGAGTTGGTAGACCGGATCAGGGCTACACAATTTGAGGATGAGTCCCTGAGGAGCCTCATGGTGCAGGTTCAGATTAGATTATCAGATGACTTCACCATTGTTGATGATGGTTCATTGCGACACGGTATCAGGTTGTGTGTGCCGAGTGGGTCATTGCGCGAGGAGGTTCTTCAGAAGGCTCATCGATCCTAGTACTCTATGCATCCAGGTGCCAAAAAGATGTATAGGGATCTGAGCGAGCATGAATGGTGGTACGGAATAAAGCGGGAGGTAGCACGCTTCGTATCCCGATGCTTAGTGTGCCAGTAGGTGAAGGCGGAGAGGCAGAGGCCAGGAGGTTTGCTCCAGCCGTTACCCATTCCAAAGTGGAAATGGGAGCATGTGACCATGGATCTTGTTTCAGGACTTTTTCATTCTTCAGGAGGGAAGGATACGATTTGGGTCATCGTAGACAGGTTGACCAAATTGGCCCACTTTCTACCATTCAAAGTGGGTACGTCTACAGAGAGACTAGCAGAGATGTATGTGCGCCAGATAGTCAGACTGCATGGAGTTCCTGTGAGCATAGTATCAGATCGGGATAGTCACATTACTTCATATTTCTTGAGGAGTTGGCAGGCTAGCTGGGGCACCCAGCTCAAGTTTAGTACTGCATATCACCCACAGACAGACGGTCAGTCAGAGAGGACCATCCAGACACTCGAGGACATGCTTCGCACTTGTCTTCTTAATTTCAAATGCTCTTGGGAGGATCACTTGAACTTGGTAGAGTTTGGTTACAACAACAGCTACCAAGCCAGTATCGAGATATCACCGTTCGAGGCATTGTATGGACGGAGGTATCGCACTCCATTATCATGGAATGATGTAGGCGAAAGAGCTTTGCTTGGCCCGAAGATGATAGTTGATGCGGCGGAGAAGGTCAAGCTTATTAGAGATAGACTTTGGGTGGTACAAGACAGGCAGCGGCATTGGGCCGATAGCCACCGGAGACCTTTGGAGTTCGAGGTATAGCTTAGAATCTAGATTTTGTTCTTGTGTTTGCTTGTGATTGCTTGTGATTTCTTGTTTTAGATTAAGTGCTGAGACCTTGTTTTTGCTAGGTTAGAGATCTGGTGTTCCTGAGGATTTCTCCGATGAGGGGCACTATTCACTTCGGTGGAGGCGGGAAGCTTAGCCCACATTTCATTGGACCTTTCAACATCCTTGAGAAGGTCAGCACTATGGCGTATAGGCTAGATTTGCTTCCTACGCTAGTTGAGACGGTACGTGGCGGATCCCAGTCACATATTGGATCACTCAGAGATCGTGGTAGACCCTACTCTTAGCTATCCAGAGCAGTTCATGAAGTATTCCACGTATCGTAGTTGAGACGGTATGTGGCGGATCCCAGTCACATATTGGATCACTCAGAGATCGTGGTGGGCCCTACTCTTAGCTATCCAGAGCAGCCGATGGAGATTCTGGATCGATGGGAGAAGGTGTTGAGGAACTAGACTATTTTCTTGGTTCGCATCGCGTGGAGGCATCACTCTCCAGGTAAGTCGACCTAGGAGAGGGAGGATGAAATGTGCGAGCGATACCCGTATCTTTTCGAGCCCTGAGGTATGGTTCTTTTTCTTTTCCTTGCATTCTTGTCCTAGTTTCGTCTTTTAATTTTGAGGACGAAATTATTTTAAGGAGGGTAGGCTTGTCACTACCCAATTCTAGAAAATAGGATTTATTTTTATTTTTATTTGGTAATTGTGTATTGATCATAATTAATTGTATTTATATTTAAATGTTGATTGTATTATTTTTCTATTGGTTGTTTTAGGATTTTGGCTAGTTTGGACCAATGTCAAACCCTAGTGGACCCATGTCAGACACAACCAACACCCTTGTTAGGCTCATTTATGGGTTTAGAATAGTTATTATATTTTTTATTTAGTTAGTTTGGTTGTTTTGGATTAGTTAGAGTGTGTTTAGTGAACCCTAAACCTAAACCTTAGTTGCATGACTAGGTAGAGAGGGTATTTTGGTCATTTTGCATTATGTAATCTACTTCTATGTGAATGGCCAGCCCCCTAACCCTACTTCATGCATCTGGCAGAAACCTCCCCCTTGCCTTCATTTCTTCTTTTTCTTCTCCACACTCCATTCTCTATTTTCTTCTTCTTCCTTCTTCCAACTTCAAGTTTCAACTAAGTACACCATCTTTCTTCTCTTCCTTCTTCTATTCTTCCATTTATATAAACCCTAATCCTATAATTTTCCCTAACCTAGGTGTGTAGAGCCTAGACTTAGTGTAGAGGCTTGGCTTGGAGGCTTGGAGGCTTGAGGGTAGTGATTTCAAGGGTTTTGGAGACTTTGGCCTTGGGATTCCATCTCCCAAGAGGTAACCCTAACTTTCCTCTTAGTAATTACTCTTATATAGTGTAATTAGTAGTTCAGAACCTTCCTAGACCTTAAGGCTACCCGTGGAAGGAAGTTAGAACTTGTTTGGTTGTGTTTGGAGACTTTGACATTAGGTTTTGTGTCAATTTTGGGTGAAATCCGAGATTGGCCCAATTTTGTGTGATGCCCTAGGTTAGACGGACCTAGGTAGACGTGCTTGGATGTCTTGAGGGTAAGTACGTGTCTTCGTTCAGACACGTGAGGTCGTGTCGCAGAGAATTGGGCATTTTGGGCAATTTTGGGGTTTTTCGTCGTCGTAGGTTCTATGTGCGTGCACGTTTTTGCCACGGACCTAGAATCGGTGAGTTAGTATTTTTTCTAGGTTTTAGACCTCAATTAAAACTCGTAAGTAAATTTGGGTCAATTCGGAGTAGGTTTTGTGTGTATTTCATGAGGTTTCGCGAACCGCACTCCACGTGTTCGTCGAAATAACCGAATGGCCATTTCGACTTGGTTTTTAGGTTTTGGGTTGTGCGCGCATTAGTTTAACTTCGGGGAGTTTGTGCTAGAGTTCTTGAGTTATATTTTATATATTTATTGGTATTTATAGGCATTTGGGTGATAGTGTGCGCGTTGGTAGGGTGTTGTGTGTGTTGTGTTGTATGTTGTGTGTGTTGTGTTTAAGTGTGTGTTTATATATATGTATATGAGTCTATATATATATCTATGTGTGTGTATGTGTATATATATATATATATGTTTGTATACGTATATATGAGTGTGTGTATATATATATTTGTGTAGGTGTTTATATATATATATGAGTGTGTTTGTGTATATATAAATATATATATATATATATATATATATATATATATATATATATGAGTATGTGTATATATATATTTATAGTGTGTTTATATATATATACATAAGGGTGTTTATATATTAAGTGTGTGTGTGCTCGTGTGTCATGGTATGTATACTAGAGGGGGGAGATGAAGGGGCAGCAGCCATGGAGTGGCACCAGTAGCTATATAGAGGCTTGCAGCAGCATTGCAGCATCTAGAACAGCAGCAAGATAGAATGGGAGCTGCAGTAGCAGATTAAGAGCTGCAGTAGCAGCACACCAGCAATATGTAGATGTAGCAGCAGCAAAGGGAAGCAAGAGCTGCAGCGCAGCGCTAGCAAGTAGCCGTTGCAGCAACAACTAAGCAATATAGCAGCAGCAGAAGAATACTGCAGCAGCTGCGCAGCATGGTGAAGCGGCGAGGCAGCTGAATGGAAGCGCAGTAGTAGCAGTATATGCAACAACAATTGCAGCAGTATAGGCAGCAATAGGAGCAGCTTGGCGAGGCTGCATCAGGGCAGCAAGGCACTAACAGCCCATTTGTAGTAGCCTGGAGCGTAGCTGCAGTAGCAATAGGCTAGTAGTAGCAGCAGAGGGATATATATATATATATATATATATATATATATATATATATATATATAGACATATAGGTATAAGTATATATATATAGATAGAGTTTTATATATATATATATATTTATATATATATATATATATATATATATATATATATATATATATATGTGAGATGGTATGGATGTGTATATGTCTATGTGTGGTTATTTATATTGTTATGTAGATATATACCTATGTGTTTGTATATATATATAGTAGCCTAGATATATAGCTAGGTATATATGTATATACATAGATAGTTAGCTAGATGGGTAGTGTTAGAGAGGGGTAGTGGTTATCTTAATACCTTGAGATATCAAGGTATCTCAATACCTTGACATACCCAAGGTATTGAGAATCGAGGTAAGATTTTTGAGTGTTTGCATAGGTTTGAGTTTAGAGTTTCTTTTATATGTATTGGTGTATATATTTACACGTGTTAGCATAGGTGTTAGTGGGTATAGGCGGGGTGTGTAGTTTAGGTCGAGGTATCGGGTTACGAGGGTATCCCAGTATCTCAAAGAGGCGAGTTTGAGGGTTTACTAGCTTAATGAGCTAGTTTTGACCTAGAATTTTAGGGGCACCCTAGTTTGAACTAGCGTTGCCCATAATTGCCCCATGTTGACCACAAAAGTCAATGTTTGACCTAATTTTGCCCAGAGTTGACTTTTTAGACGCCTGGTTGACTTTTTGACCCAAATTTCACCGGTTTGACCCGTTCGACCTAAAATAACCCTAGAAGCTTATTTTTAATTATTTTATATCAGTTTAACTATTTAGAATCCTATTTAACCTTGCTTTTTGCAATAGGTTCTTGCGACGCCAGTCCGGATCTCGATCCTTATCAGTTGCTCAGGACGTCAGGCGAGTACCTACCTCTGATTGTTTCTATTTCATGATATTGTATATATCACCTATTCTAGAACTGTAATACTTGATTCTGACACATTGTTTCATGAGCTGGTACTAGTTGGATCCCGTCATGAGATGTTATCCCTATCACCGTGTTCAGCAGGTACTCTATCACGTTTATTTTATCATGTGCCTCAGGTATTGATTCTTATGTACTATCTTATGCTTCGTGTGCTCTCGCCTTTATGTGCGTGAGTTATTTATCATGTACGTAGCGTGTCGTGGTTGGATCCAAGAGTATTAGTGGGGGAGGGGAGTAGGAGTTGGTTATGTGATCAAAGCTAAACAGTATTTATGTGTATGTCGGTTATGCAACTCATGCATAACGGAGTTATTATAGATTATTCATGTGCAACCTAAGTCGATCACATAACGAACTTGTACTCAAGGTACTTAGCTAGTATTCCTATTTTCTCACATGCAGTTACTTCTCTACTACTTGTATTGTTCCCGAGTTTTATATTGTAGTTACTTTATCTGTTCTACCATGTATTTACTTTACTGTGCATCTTGTATACTTTTTTATTGCTAGTCATATACACTTTACCATGTATTTGGATTTGCTTTCAGAGTTATATACTTTGCTCCAGTCCCGACTGGACATATTTTTTCCAGAGTATCCTGAGAATTTTTGTCCGACCTTCTACGAGTGTTGTGACCCGGAGATTAAGGAGGAGCCTGTCGAGGAGACGCCGTTAGCACCCTAGTTAGCTAGGTGAGTTTTTCCTGGGTTGTTCTCAATTGCTATTTTGGATGACTGTATTTATTATTTTGCTGCTGTGAGATGTTGTAGACTTTAGACTTCGACTGTATATTGGATATTGTACTTACTCTTTGGTTCTTGTTTCTTTGTGATATCTTATCGTGCTTTTTACTCTTCCCCTAGTTATTATGATTGAGTTATATATATTGGTGGTTTCCCTCCTTTTGGAGAGGTTATATTGACATATTTTGTGAGATATATATTGATGTGACCTAGAATGGACCTAGACAGCGTTCTACCGCCGATTCTACGGCGTAGGCTGGACGTAACCATGACTCAAGCCCGATTTTTTTGGTGCGGGTCGTGACAGGTTAGGTGGTGAACGTACCATCGTAGAATGGACGTAAATCTGACAAGCGAGGAGAGCGGAGGCTGCGTGCAAAGGAGGGGTTGCACGACTGTGCGCTGGGTGGGTGACGGCAGGGCTGCGGGCGATCGCCGGGGTGAAGGCGTGGGTGATGGTAGAGGTGGTGTGGGATTAGGGTTATGGTTTTGGTTTACACATATATATACATATATGAGAGAAAGGGTGGGGTTTTATTGTGTACGCAGGGGAGGAGTTGGTTTGGTCTAATAGGTTAGGTTTAATTGGGTTTAATTCTTTTATTTAATCTCTCTCTCTCTCTCTCTCTATATATATATATATGGCCATTTAAAAATAGTTTTATACCTCAATAAATTGAAAAAATTATACAATACACTAATAATAGTTGTACACCCAAATATATTTTTGCACAATATTAATAATTAATTATATACACATAACTATAAATTCATGAATATTATATATTATAATTAGCTAAAAATAAATTAAAATTTTCCCTTAATCACAAAAATTTTAGAATACCAAAAAATATTAAATTCTAAATATCAGGGTGCTTACAAGGGGTTTCCTTAAGCATTCATGGACGAAAGTAGCTTAGTGTCTTGGGTATCTTTATCTAGTTGGCTGACCCCGGACCATTTCTTTATTACTTAGTTATATTCTTTTAGTATTCTTTTATACTCGATTTTGTGGATTGTTCTCCACTAGATTTTATTTTGTAGATTCTGAGACTTATCTATTCATTCAGTTCTTACTCTGTGATATTTCTAAATGATACTAGATTTTACCTGCCCGGAATACTGTATCTTAGATATATTTTACAGCGTACTATGACTAGTTTGGCACATTAAATTGGGTTCCTATACTTGTTCGTACAAATGGCATGTATACATAAACCTAGTCCTGCGTATTTTGGGATGGGGGTGTGACATTGTCACAGTGGTCAGACAAGAACCAATCTTCCCTAAGAACAACTTATGCTTGTGTCTAAGCCACTCTGCTGGAATAGATGTCAACGTCAAAGATTAGAGGCTCCTATTTATAGACTATGTCGTCTATGGAATCCTTCCAGATTACCCGAATGATGCCACTTCCGTTAGAAGATGCTCCCTCTGATTCTACTACTAAGATATTGTATTGTCATACATATGACGGGCTACTGCTAAGATGTCGATTGTACATAGAAGCAAAGCAAGCACTCTGTGAAGCTCATAACGGTGTTTGCGGGATACACCAACCCGACCGTAAGCTACAGTACCGCCTCTGACGTATGGTGTATTATTGGCCAATAATGGTAGAAGATGTCATTGATTATGCAAAGAAGTGCATAATGTGTCAAACCATGTCGACTTTATCCACCAACTGTAATGGCCTGCTTCGCATCAATGCAAATAACTGATTCAAACGGCACAAGTGTGATGACCCGTCCCGCCTTACACGGCGAGAAGACTCACTTAAGGCATAGGATTCAGACTTAATCCTTTATGAGTTCAGACTTAGACTTTTAAAGACGGACTCGAAGTATCGCTCACTCGAGATGAATCATCGCTAAGGTGGGTGGCTATGATAAACCTGTCTTTACTTAGCCTGTACTGTTAAAAATACGGACGATACATGTTAGTCGCTAGTCGAATAAACCCTTGTATGCTAATAAAATTGTTCAACGTACCAAGATATGGGAATAATCCCATCTTGTTTTACTTGTATAGAACATGGAAGATAAACCTGTGGGTAGAGATAGAAGTACTTGTATGCCTCAATAGAGTTTTCTTATGTATTTCACCGTTAAAGTAGAGATCGTTATGTATGCCTCAGTATTACTATCCTGCGCACAGTTGCGATGCACTCCACTTAGACTATGGCATGAGTTAAATTACTTCACTTAAATTGATTCACTTGGATAAGGAAGAAAGACTATAAAAATAATCGTTCTGAGCCAAGTAATCTAAAACATGGAACAACTTTGAGACCGTTAGGTCGCCAAGGTAGCCCCATACCGGGAGCTACAAAAATGATAAGAAAACATAAAGTAAGATACAAGTAAAGAATGAAATCAATGAATGGTACTAAAGAATATAACTAAGAGAATGGCATTAAGAGAATGGCTCTGGGAGCCCGTAATAAAAAAAGATGTAAAGAACCAATGAGTCAGGAACGACTTAGGATGACTTGTAGCGAGGCTCATTACCTGCGTCTACAAACATTGTCGTTTATTCAAAAGAAGAAGAAATCAAAAGAAAAAGAAAGAACTAATAAAAAATAATCACATGGTCGCGGATGCTTGTGCACAAGCTTGATTACGACGGACGGGGCACCGAGGCACCGGGACCGGTCCGACCTAGGGGATCTGGTAGTCGTAAGTTGTAGCTAGCATGGATAAGTTCAGTCTGTCGTTGGGGCATCAGGACCACCAACTTATTTCGATTATATCTATATTGGCATTTAGGCCAGCGACCCGTTCATATAGATTAAGTCATAGCTCAGTTGCGGCAATCCGCGTACGATTCATTGGATTGAGTCTAACGAATCTGAATCTGAGTAACCTGAGAATGAACAAGTAATCAGTGTAACCTGAGTTTTATGATCATTTGAATAACCTTAGTAACATAGCTGAATCTGAGTAACAAAGTAATTTGTGTATCACAAATCTAAGCAAACTCGTGCATCTGATTTTAAAACACGCTCGTAGCATACACGTGTTTGATATATAATTCTCGAATTTTATTATATATATATATATTCGTATTTGGCTAACTTGATTGTTTCAATGGATAGGAAAGGATGAATGGTAAGTTGGTAAGTTTTGTTGTGTTTAATCTTTTGTCGCACGGCGCACTGCCACACGAGTTAGGATTTGTATCTTATGCCATGAAACTGATCATAAGGCAAGACTAGAAAGACAACTTAATAGATGGTGAACGGAACTAATATAACATGTTTAAATTTTTTGAGCGGACGAGAAGTCTCCCCACGAGCACATTCATGTACTGATACACTACAAAAATTTAGGTTTCTGTGTCATATAAAGTTGTAGCAGAAGTTGTGAAACTCGTCACAACACATCATTTATGACGAGTACAATAATGGCGTACTTTCATTGCATATACCTTCGTAGCTAAAAGATAAAGTGACGACAAAAATATGGCATCACATAAGGTTTTCAAGTGTGACCAGCAAAGCTTGTCACTGATAGTTTTTGTGACAACATACCTCATCACTATGAATGTTATAAGTGACGCACAATATTATCATAATTAGTATATTATTGTAAATTAAAATAAAAAATATTTTGTCCAAAGAATCAAAAATAAAACTAATAAATATATATTTGAACCTTATGTGATTCGAACACGCAACCTTCTAATCCGAAATCAAACGTGCCACCATTACACCAAAACCATTTCTTAAATAAAAAAATTAATAATAATATGTATGAATTCAGCCAGACTATTTGGCAGAATATTTATTAGAATTTTTTTTCAAAATTATATTTTTAACTAAATTTCCTAGAATTTATTATTCTATCAAAAAAATTCTTAATTTTTTTACTTTGTCATATAGAACTTGTTGTTATAATTTTTTTAGGAAGTCACAGAATACCTCTTAAGGGACAAGAATTTTCACTTGTCATATAATACTTATTGTTACAATTCTTTAAGGAAGTCACAGAAGACACCTTAAGTGACAAAAATTTTTGCTTGTCACATAATACATCTTAAGTGACAAGTTTTTTCACTTGTCACATATAACTTGTTGTTATAATTCTTTAAGAAAATTACAGAATACACCTTAAGTGACAAGTATCTTTACTTGTCACATAGTACTTGTTGTTACAATTCTTTAAGAAAGTCACAGATGACAATAATTTCTACTTGTCACCTAATACACCTTAAATGACAAGTATTTTTACTTGTCACAAAGAACTTGTTGTTACAATTTTTTTAAAATATCACAAAATATACCTTAAGTAACAAGTACTTTTACTTTTCACATAAAACTTGCCTTTGATTCTCATAAAAAATTAAACTTGCCTTTGATTCTCATAAAAAATTAATATTTTATTTTAGTAACAATATTGAGTGACGACCAATTAAAACATAGTCAATGAATGATTTAAATATGTGACGATATACAACTATTCTCACAAAATTATATTAAAAGTGACAACAAAAATAACTTGTCACAGAAATATCTCTTTCAGTGATAAGTTTTACACTTGTCACAAACCACTTGTCACGAAAACATAAATTTCTTGTAGTGATAACCCACCAGATTGCTTACACGGTGCGAGAGAATCTCGTTCGGTGTGGAGTATCCCCTCGTGCACGTAAGGCATAGAGTTCGCTCTGGATCCTTGGAGTATTCTGTCAAGAGCTGAAGCACATATACAGGACATAATGTTGGAACATCACCTATGTATAATGCCTTGTTGTAAGTCCATGGGCATGCTTTTATTATTTTGAGAGAGAGAGCGAGAGCTTGAGCGACTTGTAATCTCTGCCTAGCGCTGTTTGTAACCTTATTAAATATCAATAAAGATATCAATAAAGGTATTGTTATTGTATTATACTTGTGTTTATTCAATGCTTCTACTATAATGACTCTGTGAACTTGTTATCTATACCTGTTTGGTTTCTTATTTCGCTACATCCAGACTATATGTGCAACTCTGTAGCTTAGTTATTTCTCCGTCTGTCTGAATCATGATCTTGTGAGGGTGCAGCTTGTGCCTGCACGGTATCACATCCCGATGGAGACGATCTTCCTGTAGGAGTGCTGGCGGAGTGGTTCGCATCCAGTGGGGACGGCCGAACCTGCGAGATATCGGGACGTGACATATTGGTATCAGGGCACGGCTTTACATCCTTGGACTTTTTATCGATTATCGCAGTTTTGAAAGCTCGTTTGGTGGGTAATGAAGTATACGTTCTCTCTCGTTGTTTCGTTGGGATATTTTATACAATAAGTCTAAATATTTTTGAAAAGTGCATGTGAATGATATGATTGCTTTAATAGGATTGTGATGCGAGGCCTTTATGTTGATCTGTGTCAGACTTTAAAGAAATGGACTAGAGCTAGAATTTGTAAGTTGTGTGCGAACATGAATACCAATACGTGATTACCAGGTAGGTTAGTTTGTGAGATGGAATATCGTTCGGACGATTAGTTATGCACACAGCCTTTCGGCTAAATTGTGTAGACTATCGCGCGCTAAGAATTTTGGTGCTAGAGAGTTTGCGAACGAGATTGGGATATCGTTCGGATAAGATAAGTCAGACTTAGAATGGCTATCGATAGAAACATTATCGGTATATCGCTAAGGCGAATATAGGAAATCGTGCTTGGATATTAAAGAATGGTTAGAACGATTATTCATGTTAAGAAGTTATGAATCAAAATATAGTTTATGTGGGATGAATATCAATAGAGGTATATATGAGACTAAGATTATCGAGGTGACGCATAGGGACCTTGTAGGTGTTCAAATGAACGAATTGGTGGATATGTGAGCGAGTGATGCAAACAAGATTGAGCATTTATTTGGATGACTCGATTCCTGAGTGGTGTTTGCGTTAGCTTAGGAAAGAGTATAGATCGAACCCTGAGTGGTATATTGATCATCTTAGAAATGTTCGAGCGAATCAAGGATTTTTGGATAGCAAAGTAGTATAGCAGCAAACGATGTGATTGTGCGAAGCCTTAGTATAAGTGGTGCATAGCAAGTAAATAAATTCGAAAGAATCATGTGAGATTTGATTCAAACTAGTTAGAATAGTTGAACAATGATAAAACTTATATCGGATAGGAATTCAGAGTGTTGGAATTAATATTTGGGTAGAGAAAACTTAATAGATCATGCAAGCAAATTTAAATTGAATCAAGCTAATTGAAACTTGAGTTAAGATAGAATAATCGAGGATGTGATCGAAGTTAGCGCGATGGAAGATAGAGCACATCAAAAACTGAGATTGAGTAGTATATCGCGCGTTAAAGTTTGGCTTGTATACGAATGTTATGGTTTAGAATTTAGAAGATTTGATATGATATTGATAGTTAGAAGATAGAATGGATTGAGACAAGTTAGAAAATTTTGTGGTTCAGTGATTGAGGTAGGTAATGACGGACTTAATCTTGAATTTGAAAGAATGATCCTGAATCTAGTTCAAAAGATAAAACTTGACATCAGGCCCAGATGAGAACAATTATCCCATGGGAGTGTTCGCATGGTAATTTTATATCTAGCGGGGATGATCGAACTCGCGGGAATATTTTCGATGATTATTCATACAAACTCGATAAATAGAACGTAACAAAGGTGGATAGACTTTGGCTAGGCGAATTATGATAGAATGGTACCATTGTAGTTAGAAATTTTGACTAGGCGAATTATAATCATGGCATGAATGGTTATTAAGATAAACATGACTTGGTGGATCAATGTATAACTTGGATAAAATAAAGTCTAACGATAAGATGTCTTGGTCATTTTAAAGATAACCATAACATTTAACGTTGTATTATTCGAGTGTAACTCCTTGCTTGCACATGTGTCATGCCCGAATGAGGACGATTATCCCGTGAATGCGTTGGCGTGATAATATCACGTACAATGGGGATGATTGAACTTGTGGAAGACTGGAGCATGATAATTGAAGATCATTTTGACTTATTGTTCAACACGATAAGACGAGTTTCAGTATACAAGTGAATCAAAAGTATTTTGAGGAGGAGTTAGTCTAGAACGTGAAGCAAGTTATGCTTGATGGTTATGTAAACAAATACGTGAATCATGATGGATGACTTAGAGTTTATGATTGAGATTGATGATTAGAAATTTAATCATGACTGGTGGTCTAGACTTAGAAAAGATTGGATATATGGATGCTATCAAAATATATTCGGGGAGATAGACTATATGAGCAGTTAGATGTGATATGTGACATAGATATATCATAGATTCAGTTGAATAAATGTATTTTAGGAACATATTTGATTAAAATGCACTCGGACCCTATGCAATGAACGTGTTGATGTGAGTATGATGATCAGTGCTGGATGTTTAAAAATCTGAGTGAATCGAGCTTGGGTAGAATACCCCGGAACGAATGAACAATGGTTTAACCTTAGGAATTGGGGCAAGCATCGTGCAATGAATTAGCACGAAGAAAATCGTGAATGTGAACTATACCTATGAACTGGTGAGTTGACCAAGCGGTTAGGCAGATGACCCTATGCCGAGTGAAAGAACTGGTGTGACCGAATTTAGAGTATTGCTTGGGCAAGCCATAGAACTGGGGTAACAACTTAGAGTTAGATTTGGAATGATAAGTGTGTACTAGAAGTTGATATTTAACATAAAGAAAATGGATGATAGGACTTGGATACGAGTCTGTTGATCAGATAGATCGTGCTTGATGGTTGTAAAATACTTGATTTGAGGGTGATTGGAAATGACATAGATTTTGACCGACCCTGTTTGATGTATCATTGTGACTCATAAGACAAGAACCCTTAATATTTTCATGAGTAGATTGTCCACCTTTGCTATCGCTAAGTTTGGTTGAATGCATATGTTTGAGGGATGCGTTGAATGTTTGTACGATCCAAGATTCTTTGATTTGTTGAACTCGAGTGCAAAGATTTTACTATCGCTAAGTTGATTGACATACATATGTTTGGAAGATGCCTCAAATATGTGAACTATCCAGACTCGCGATATGCTGATCTCGATTGCTAGTACAAGTGAATATATTAGATTTGTGTGGACAAGTATAATAATTTGGTTAAGTTTGCCTCAGCCTAAGATCATCGTACACACGTAGATTATAATGTACCATGTATTAAGCGATATATGTTTCGCGCTAAGGCGCAGTAGAGACTGAGTTAGAGAATACGACGTTCGAGTATTATAGCCAGCTCAAATTGAGTGATAGAGTCATTCAATAAAATAAACCCATCACGCATGCGACAAGGAACGAAAAAAACAAGTAGGAAATTTTATGCAAAAGGGGTCAAAGGATATAGAGTAATACACTTGAGTTAGATTCGATAGTACACGATATAACGGTTTGCGCATAAAAAGTCTCAAGGACGAGACTTGTTCTAAGTGTTATATAATGTAATGACCCATTTTGCATCAATAAGGATAGCTGATTCAAACGGCACAAGTACGATGACCCATCCCACCTTAATTGGCGAGAAGACTCGCTTGAGACAAAGGATTCAGACTTGGCCTTTAGGAGTTCAGACTTTGCCCTTCATTGACCCGCTCAGAATATCGCTTGGATGAGGTGAATCATCGCTAAGGTAGGTGGCTACGATGAACATTTCTTTGATTTGCCCGTATACTTAAAAATACGGACGATACATGATCGTCGCTAGAAGAATCACCCTTATATGCTAATAAAAAATTTCAACTCACCTAGCTAAGGGAATAATCCTATCTTGTATTAATTGTATAGAATATGGAAAATAAACATGTTGCTAGAGATAGAAGTACTCGTATGCCTAAATAGAGTTTTTCTTATGCATTTTACCGTTAAAGTATAGACCGTTCTGTATGCCTCATAAGTACTATCCTGCGCACTATTGCGACGCACTCCACTTAGACTATGGCATAAGTTTTAAAGCATTTCACTTAAAATGATTCACTCGGTTAAGGGAGAAAGACTATAAAAATAGTTGTTCTGAGCTAAGTAATAGAAAACATGAAATAGTTTCGGGACCATTGGGTTGCCAAGGCAGCCCCATACCGAAAGCTATAAAAATGATAAAAAATATAAAGTAAGATGCAAGTAAAGAATGATATCAATGAATGGCACTAAGGAAATGACACTAAGAGAATGACACTAAAAGAATGGCTCGGGAAGCCCGTAAAAAAGAAAGATGCAAAGAACCAATGAGTCAGGAATGACCTGGGATAGCTTGTAGCGAGGCTCATTACCTATTTCTACAACCATTGTCATTTATTCAGAAGAAGAATAGATCAAGAGAAAAAAGAAAGAATAAATAAAAGAGACTTGCATGGTCGTGGACGCTTGTGCACAAGCTTGATTCCTACGGACGGGGCTCCAGGGTACTAGGACAGATCCGGCCTTAGGGGAATCTGATAGTCGCGCTAGTTGTAGCTAGCACGAATAAGTTAGGTCTGTCGCCGGGGCACCAAGACCACCGTCTTATTGCGACTATGTCCATAATGGTGTGTATGCCAGCGACCCATTCATATATATTAAGTCATGGCTCGGTTGCAGCAATCCGCGTATGAGTCATTGCATTGAGTCTAACAAATCTGAATCTGAGTAACCTTAGAAACGAATAAGTAATCTGTATAACCTATATTTTATGATTATTTGAATAACCTGAGTAACACACCTGAATCTGAGTAACAAAGTAATCTGTGTATCACAAATCTAAGCAAACTCGTGCACCTAATTTTGAAACACGCTCGTAGAATACATGTGTTTGCTATGCGATTCTCTGATTTTATTATATATATAGTAGTATTTGGCTAACTTGGTTGTGTTATTGGGCATGGAAGGATGAATGGTAAGTTGGTAAGTTTTATCGTATTTTATCTTTTGTTGCACGGTGTACTACCACACGAGTTAGGCTTTGTATCTTATGCCATAAAATTGATCCTAAGGTAAGATTAGAAAGATAACTTATTATATGGTGCACACAAAAAAAAAATGTTTGGATTTGGCGAACAGGCGATAAGCCTCCCTACCAGCGCATTCATGTACTGATAACCCACCTGATTGCTTGTAGGGTACGGGAGAACCTCTTTCAGTGTGAAGTATCCTCTCGTGCGTGCTAAGGCATAAAGTTTGCTCTAGAGCCTTGGAGTGTTGTATTCGAAGATGAAGCACATATACAGGACATAATATTGGAATATCGCCTATGTATCATCCCATGTTGTAAGCCGATGGACACGCTTTTATTCTTTTAAGAGAGAGAGAGAGCTTGACTAACTTGTAATCTCGGCCTAGCGCTGCTTGTAACCTTATTCATTATCAATAAAGATCTTATTATTTTATCATACTTGTGTTTATTCAATGAGTCTGCTATAACAACTTTGTAAACTTGTTATTTATACCTGTTTGGTATCTTATATTGCTGCATCCAAACTATTTTTGTGACTTTGTGGTTTAGTTATTTCTTCGCCTATTTGAATCATGGCTTTGCGCAGGCGCAACTTGTGCTCGTGCGGCATCACGTCATGATAGAAAAGATTATTCTGCGGGAGCGCTAGCCCAGTGGTTTGTATCCAGCGAGGACAGTCGAACCTGGGAAAAATTTGGGCATGACATATTGGTATCAGAGTACGGCTTAAATATGCTAAAATGTCTAAACTGAGACATATCCAATACAATAATCTAACTATCTGCTACTAACGGATCATCTCCCGATATCGGCTTCTCCGGTGCCACCGTCTCCAACTCTAAACCCACTACGTCCTGAGGTTCATAGTGTATAGGATACTAGTCTTCTAAATCATCTAAAAAATATATCCAGTCAGGATTGGAGTGAAGCACACCTCTAATAACAGTTTTAATAAATAATAAAGACTATGTAATAGTAAATAGAGAGAATATACAAGATAAATAGAGCATGAGCTGGAAATATACGTAATATAGAAATGCTGTAAATAGTAAAAGAGAGATAAGCATCATATACAATAGTCAAGAAATATAACTAACTAAGTGAGTGAGTACTAGCTTCGACATATGATTGACTTGGGAACTTATACAGGAATCATGGACTGGCTAATCATATGTGAGATGTATGATTAATACTAACTTGGTACTTGTACACGAATATTCGTACAGGGTGGATATGATCATATATCTAACTAACACTCCGCAACCCCCGACTGGTACAGTAGATCCAACCATGCCACGTTACGATACGAGATTCTCTTAGAAGGTAGCTAGTCTCCCTAAGAATCAGTGTCCATACAAGTACAAGAGCAGTAGGACATGTACAAGATATGCCAGGAACTACCATAAATAATATCTTATGATAGGATCCAAAAAAACTAATCTGTGTAACTATGTGCTAAGAAGTCAAGGATATCTACACTAGGTAAAAAAAAAATAGAAGATATCATAAACAGAAACTATCAAAGAAGATACTCGCTTCTGGTCCTTAGCAAATAATGCAACTCGGTGCCCAAGTTGATATCACACAGACCTATATATGGAATATCCTTTCACTTTGGTGTAATGATAAATAAACTAATATGAGTCAAAATATGCTCTCTAGGCTATTTCTAGGTCATACTAGTCAAACTAGGTCAACACCTTGATTCTAAATCCATAACTAGTTTCTAGGGTGGTTACAAGATTATACTAGCTAATATAATATTCTATGTATCATAATACACTATATGAACCCATATATATATACCAATATATTATTATCATAGTATATAAATGGGTTGCTACTCATTTCCTTAGCCTATTTTTTGGTATCTTGAATACCTTAACTATATCTTAACTGTATACTCTCACTAGTCATACTCTAACCTCACATCTATATTACCAAATTGGAAGGTTGATACCCATAGATATTCTAATCATATGTGCACCTAAATTTATACCAATACACCCTCACTTGAGCTTAACCTAATCTGGCACTGCTACCAGAGCACACACCATCACCATTTACCTATTTACTTAACCCGACTACTTATGTTAGAGCTTCTTGCTACTACTGGTCCAATCATCATATTGTTGCTGCAATAACTGCTTGTTAAAACCTGACTTGCCCTTACTTAGTATCTACTACTGCAATAACTGTTTGTTAAAACCTGACTTCCCCCCCATCATTCTGAATAATTGCTTTCCTTGAAATATTACTGTACTTTCTTGATGCTACCGTATCTTGCACAATATTGATCCCTTTATTTTAAATTTGTCTTCAGGATACCGCTGAAGACCAGATCCCAACACTCTGGAGCTATTTCTTCGAGGTCGGTTACTTCTCCAGCTCTTTCAACTCATAGATTTTCCATACTGATTCAGGTGGGGACTTCAGGAGCTTTTGGGGAGTGCTTCTTCACAAGTTTTAAGGACTGTCTAGTAGTCCTGGAGGACCTTCCACCCCAACCACCCATGCCAGCAAATGAG
Organism: Iris macrosiphon; assembly: GCA_036927795.1. Taxonomy (NCBI): domain Eukaryota; kingdom Viridiplantae; phylum Streptophyta; class Magnoliopsida; order Asparagales; family Iridaceae; genus Iris; species Iris macrosiphon. The sequence goes on from JAYESA010000016.1 coordinate 56,444,153, forward strand.
ATGCGAAAGTTTGCTATATTCCGGGAGATGATGATAGCACAACAGAGGCAGACAGATATTCTACGTCAGGGCATCGAGAGTGCCCACCTGTTAGTGCTAGCAGCTGTGGAGAAGGTATCCCTTGTCCAGGCACAGATTGTACCACCTCATTCTGCCCCGTACCAGCCAAGGCCAGGTACCATTGTTGATTTTAAGAGGATGATGCTCAAGGACTTCAAGGGCACATAGGGGATCTTATACGCTGATGATTGGATCGAAGACATAGAGAGAAACCTACGACTAGCACAAATTTTGGAGAGTCTACAGGTGTAGGCCGCGGGTAGTCAGATGTTTGACATTGCCCTGACATGGTTTCGTACGGACACGAGGATCGCGGCACCAGGATTGACTTATGGAGCTTTTATAGAGCTTTTTAATGAGAAGTTCTTTCCAAACATTGCTTTGAGTGGCCGAGAAAGTCAGTTTTAGGGCCTCATCCAGGGGACTATGACTGTGGATGAGTACGCCGCTGAGTTTTATAGATTGGGAAAATTTATAGAGGTGCAAAACCCCCTAGCGAGAGTGAGGAAGTTTTGAAAGAGTTTGATCAGGGAGGTCAAATCTCTCACCAGGGGTCATCGTACTGCTACATTCGTGGAGATATTAATGGATGCTTAAAGGGAGAGGATCACTTAGAGCTCAAGTCAAAGAGGGGAAGAGACATATTCGGAGGAGGTAGTAGGAGTGCGAGTCTAGCTAAGCGACCCTATTTTCATCAGTAGAGGAATTTTTAGCAAAAGTGGACTTTTCAGTAACAACAGTTGTTGGCTCCAGTTCGGGCACCAGTTCAGAAAGTGACACAATAACAGCAGCAAAGACGGGTTAAGCAGACTCCCACCTGTCACTTATATAAAAAGATAGGTCTTATCTAGGAGGTCTGAAGGATGAGGTTGGGAGAGTTCTTGTATTATGGCGCAGAGGAACATCAAAAAAGGGATTGTCCTGTATCTCCTCGTCATGCAGCTCAGAGAGCAGCCCAGTTCAGAGAGCACCAGCGAGGCCACCTATGGGTCAGCAGAGAGTACCTCCATTGTAGACGCATTAGCAAAGGCTTGTACAACACAAGAAGCAGAGAGGTGCACAACAGGAGCGAGCATTCGCCATGACGGTCGAGGAGATCGAGCCGGTGGAAGATGTTATATCAGGTTCAGTTCTTTTTAATTCTATTCCAACATATCCTTATTTGATTCTAGTGCTTTCCATAGTTTTGTATCTGTATATGTTGCTCTTAAGCATTGTTTAAAGGCTGAACCTTTGGCTAGAACTTGTAAGATCATGACTGGGGTTGGCATTATCCTGGTCAGTGATGTTTGCAAGGATCGAAGAGTTACACTGGGAGGCCAAAAGTTGAGTGACGTACTTACTCGTAATACTAATTTTTGAACTACGAGATAGTACTCGAAGATAAACTTGAGTTTAGGCTACCTCCAGGTGAAAGTGAAAAGGTGGATATTTCGAAGATAGCTTTTCAAACTTGGTATGGCCAGTTTGAGTTTATGGTGATGTCGTTTGTGTTGATCAATTTCTCAGCGGTATTCATAAATCTGATAAACAAGGTATTCTACCAGTACCTTGATAAGTTTTTGATGGTATTCATTGATGATATTCTGGTGTATTCGAAGACCTCGAAGGAGCATGAGGAGCACCTGAGGATAGTTCTGGAGACTCTCATGAGGAGAAGCTTTATGGGCATCTTTCAAAGGGTGAGTTCTTCCTTGACAAGGTTAAATTACTTGGACATGTAGTGACTGAAGATGGGATCTTAGTAAACCTAAATAAGATCGTGCCAGTAGAGTCATTGGATACTCCAAGTTCAGTGGCCGAGATCAGGAGTTTTCTTAGACTAGCAGGTTATTACTAGAGGTTTGTATTGGACTTCTCCAGGACTGTAGAGCCGATGACTAGGCTTATAAGGAATGATATAGATTTTGTCTGGACAGAGGATTGTCAGGCTGCTTTTGATGAGCTAAAGAGAAGATTGATGACATCTCCTGTATTAACGTTGCCATCACGGTCTGGTGGATTCACTATCTATAGTGATGCTTTAGGGAAGGGTTTGGATTATGTCTTATAGCAGAATGGGAAGGTGATTGCCTATGCCTCATTGCAATTATGTCCTTATAAGAATAACTACCCTACCAATGATTTGGTGCTAGCATCGGTTATTTTTTCTATAAAGCCATGGAAATACTATCTGTATGGAGAGCGTGTGAAGAAATTTATAAACCACATGGGCTTGGAGAACATGTTTATACAGAAAGAACTGAATATGAGATAGAGGCGGTGGTTGCAGTTGATGAAGGACTTTGACATATTATTGCAGTACCATCCAGGGAAGGCCAACATAGTCGCTGTTGACTTGAGTAGGTATCTAGTGGCTATATACTTGACGACGGATAAACATTTATTGGCCGATCTTGAGAGCTTGGGTATTGAGGTACTGGTACCTAGTATTGAGATATAGATATGGGCATTGCTGATACATTATGAGCTGATGGAAGGGATCAGGGCTACCCAGTATGATGATGAGACGTTGAGGAGAATCAGAGCATATATTAAGATAAAATTATTAGAGGACTTTACTATTGCTGATGATGGATCATTGTGGCATGGTACTGAACTATGTATGCTAAGTGGTGAGTTGCGTAATGAGGTTCTCTAGAAGGCACATCGATCTCAGTACTCTATTCATCCAGGTGCCAACAAGATGTATAGAGAAATGAAAGAGAATGTGTAGTGAGGTATGAAGCCAGAGGTGGCGCGCTTCGTATCCAGTTGTTTAGTGTGCCAGCAGGTTAAGGCGGTGTCACCCTCAAATTTTTATTTAAGGGTAGTTTGGTAATTGATATAGGTATTTTAACTTTTAGGATTGATTGTATTTAAATATTATGTATGCATGATTAATTATTTATTGTATTATTAATTAATTTTTTATTGTAGATTATTTTAGACTTGTGTAGTGGTCTTAACCTATTTAATTAGATGCATGAACCAATATTTCATTTGAGTTTAGATTGAGCCCATGAATTAGGCCCATGGATTAGGAGGTTGTATTAATTACCGAAACCATTAGACTAGAACCTTTCCTCCCTAATTAATTTCTTTATAAGAGGCCCCAAGGGGTAATTAGAATATTTTACATAGATTGGGGAAGGGGTTAGGGTCGTCCATAGAGGTAGGAGAGAGAGTGCCTCTCTCATTTTTATTTCTAATTCCATTAGATCTAGTTTTTCTCTCTTTCAATTTCCTTCATTCCCTCATCAATTCTTCACCAATTTCTTCACAAATTTCTTCCTTATTCTTTATTAGAGGCTTATTCATCAAGTATCTACAAAAAGGAATCAAGGATCAAGAAGGAGGAGGCCATGATCTATAAGGAGTGGAGCTACTTTTCATTTGGGGACTTTTTATTGAGAATCCATCTCCCAATAGCTACATTTTAGTTTTTTGTCTTCTAGTAGACTCTAAATTTGAGATTTAAATATGAGAAACTAACCCACTTGCATAGGCTACCCATAGGAATTGAATTTAGATTCATAGGAGACCTATGGTGGAAGTTATGTACATTTTGGTGCCAATTTTGGAGGAATTTTGAGATTGGCATATGTGGTATTTGTCAAATGGTCTAATAGATCATATTAACATATGATTTCTTGTTAGTGACTAGTGTGGTATCCATAATTGGATACGTTTAGGCCGTATCTCGTTAATTTGATGAAATAGATTAATTTTGGGAGTGTTCCTTTGACCCGGGGACTTGTGCAAATCATATTGCAACACAGACACATAGTTGATCTAAATACTATACTTATTGTTCATATTTAGTGTATTAGACTTGCTCGTGTCCTCTGGGTTGCGTTTGGTTGTGTGTTGGAGCCGTATCGCAAGCGTATCATAGAGTTAGTGTGATACGGGTGTGGTGTACTCCATGTGTTTACTGTTTTGCTCTTAATTATATACGTACATGTATATATATATATATATATATATATATATATATGATATTTTATATAATATATATATGTATATAATAAGTGTATTTGTGTGTATGTATATGTGTGTGAGTATATATATATATCTATACATATATAGAGTGAGGGACCATGATATATCTATCTATGGGTGTGTAGATATTAATTATTATAGATAGATTATATGTATATAGATATATAGATAGTGATATACATGGAAGAGTGGTTGTATAGGTATATGTGTATGTGTGGCATGTGTGTAATGTGTTATGTTTGTGTGTGTGTGAGGGCAAGAGAGTTCAGCAAGTAGTAACCATGTATCACTGCACAGAGGTGCATGAGTGTGTAACATCCCAGTGCATCCAATAGTAAACGAGAGCACAGTGATGTGTATCTCATCACAGATCAGTCAGCTACTGAAGGATACAGTGTGTATGAGGTATCAAGTTCAGCAACTGAGCATTCTCTGCTCAGCAGAGGGGACTCAGGATGATGGGACTGCGATGCAGCGCTCATCAGTTCAACATACCTGCAAAAAGAACATTCAGCTGCAATTTCAGCAGGGGGAGTGACTAGCACAGTGCATTCATGCACAATAGTGTGCACAGGAAAAAATATAGTACAGTTCAATCCTAGTGCAGCAACCAGGCTTTGTGAACAACAACAGCCGACAACAGCAAGCCAATGCACAGCAAATGCACTGCTCAGTGAGAGCACAATAGCTCGGGTCACAGAGGTGCAGTCTCATTCATCAGCAACTGTGCAATGCTGCACAGTATCAAGCAGGGAACATGTAGGTTCAATTCAGTTTCAGCTATATATCAGAGGCTTTGGGATAGCTAGATGGGTTAATGAATAGGAGGTTTAGTTTTAGATTCAGTTAGCTTAGTGAGGTTTTGGTTAGTATATATAGGTAGTTAGTGGTATACTTATTTACTATATATATATATAGGTATATAAGCTATTGACTAAGTTATATAGATACGTATCTATGTTTGATATTAGTATATATAACTATTAGTTTAGTATATTGGTGAGGTTATATATATAAGGGTTATAGCTATTTGATGAGAGTTTTGGATTACATAGGGATACAAAGGTATTACCAAGGTATTGGGTCGATACTCAAGGTATTAAGTTTGGGTATCGAGATAGGTGCGATACGCATTGGTGCAAGGCCAAGTTATCATAATTGCATTAATTTGTCATAGTATTATAATTATTGACTTGAATATATAACTAAAGCACTATTTTCAAGGAAACTTGCATATCGTAGGATTCAGCTTTTTGAGTGTCTTTTAGTTTCTTAGTTTAGCTAGTAAAGCTTAGTTTCATGGTGCATTGAATTAGTGTCGTAGTATTAGACTCTTGACACCAAGATTTAATTTGTTTGACCAAGAAATGGCTTATTGACTTAGAATTGCATCAACTTAACTGATTTTCATTCTTGAACCTTGTATTGATGCAACATACCATATATAGGTCTGTGTGACACCAACTTGGGTATCGAGAGACACGTCTTGCTCAGGACTTCAGGCGAGTACATTTCACTGATATTTTTTAATTTATAATAGTGTATATATGCTTGTTCAAGAATTGTATACTTGATTCTGACACAGTGATTTCACGGACTTGTACTATATAGATTCCGTCAGGAGATGTTATCCCCTACTGTGTGGTACTCGTGTACATGTATTTTATCGTATATATTGGGTATTGATTTATATTTCGTGTTCACACATTGCTCGTGTTCCGTGTACTTAATCGTGTACACCCACTGCTTGTGTTTAGTGGTCATTATATTCGTGTACACCCACTGCTCGTGTTTAGTGGTTATATTTTATGTTCGTAGCGTGTCGTGATTGGATCCATTGGTATTAGTTGGGGATGAGAGATTAGGAGTTGATTATGTGATCAAAGCCCCATTGTTCCATCGTGTACATTCTGGTTACATAGCTCACTTGTAATCATCTTACCTGATCATGTTCACCCAACTCGATCACATAATAAACTTGTATTCTGAGGCAAATTAGTTAGTTTATAGTTATCTCATCATATTGTTGATATTCATATTGTTGTTCTATATTTTCGTACATTACTTGTATATCTTTTGTTCATTCATTCATTTGTTAGTAATCTTGTATTTTTTCTCTATTATTTGTTTTATATGCTCGATTATGTTATCGAAACTGCATTCAAAGGTATGTACTTTGCTCTAATCCTGACTGGATATATTTTTTCAAATAATTAGCTTATATAGCTATTTCGTACATTCTATGACAAGGAGGACTTAGTTGCAGAGCCCAAGGAGGTCTAGTCATTATTGTTGGCTTATATTAGACTATTATATTTGTGGAGATTCACAGTTATATATTATTTTAGATTGTGGTTTGTATCTTATTTCTTTTCTTCGCTATTCCATTCATGATATATCTTCTTTAGTTTGTTTTGTGATTGAGATTAGTTATACTTATGAGATACCATATTGTTCCTCTGTTGGGAGTTAAGATGATTGACAGGTACTATATTATATTTTTGAGATGTTAAATAGTTAAAAATGACCCCGACAGCGTTCTACCATCGATTCTGCGACTTAGGTTGTGCGTAACCACGTACTCGTACCCGAATATCCGGGTCCAGGTCATAAAAAAAAATTTAATGGTGGCCCATGCATGTGTCATCTATCCTACGATATCATACTACTTGTGACTCTAAGATACAATATCGTAGTGGTGCTCGTCTAGAGTACTGCTACTAGCCTGCTTTAGAAAATAGGATTTAGGCTGAGGGTTTACTCAATCACAACTAGAAAATATTCCAAAAATCTGTTTAGTAATCCTTAGAATATTGCTTTACCTCGAATAAATTTTGTCCTTCTTTGATGATATCGTAACATATTCAATATAGATTCCTTATTTTAATCTATCTTCAGGATTCTACCGAAGACGCATTCCCAATGATCAGGTGTCGCGATAGCACGATCTGTCACTTTATTACCCTTGAGGGCTGTAAACCCCCTCGACCAAAAATTAGGGTTAATTAGATTAAATTAACCTAATTAGGGATAACTAGGTATAATCAAGATTATTATATGGTATTATAATATCTGTGTAGTGATTTGTTATTTTAGGACACTACCCTAGCTGTTGCCCTAAAATAATTTCCACATACCTGGCCTAGACATAATAACCTATCATATTGAGCCTAGAACAAACCCCGAATATTGATTTTTGTGCCAAATTTTAGTCGCACAAAAGTCGTTACAAACGTCCGTACGCAAATTAATTAAATTGCGTAATTACGTTCGTTGTCCGTTCCAATTAAAATTGAGACCCCATCTCGATCCGAATTGACCAACCCAGATCCTGACATTATTGTACACTGAGCCTACCACGCTAATGACCCTTGTCCAACCCAATTTAGACCCCCGGTTTTTATTAAATTAAATTTGAAACACCCAGTACATTAATTATGAATTAATTAATGTGGCGACCAAACCTTAATTAAATTAGACCCTACTCCAACCCAAACCCACACCCATACCCACAAGCCTCATACAAAATACCATACACCATCCTAGCCCAATGAAGAACACCAAACATGTTTACATCAAATCCCCAATTTCAGGAATTGTGCAAATACCAAATTATTCAGGGGCCTATTTGCAAAATTACAGTGAGGTGTCCCCCTCTCATTGGCCCAAACCTCATGGAGAAAAGAATGTCATGCCCTAACCGTATCCATTCATTTTCTCCCCCATTCCTATGTACTTGCACCCCTTTATGAAGGGCACAACATGGCCCTTCATTCAAAATGCTATAATCCTAGACCTCCCCTCATCATGATGGACATCCCCAACTCCCCAAAAATTACCTACAGCCGGCCCTAATCCCTAGGCAGCCCCCACACTCTCCTACCTACTTAAACAACAAGTTACATCACTTGTATTGGCACACAACCCAAGGAAACAACACACAAACCCTATTTTTCCAAAACCCTCCAGCCGAACTCTACCCCAACCCATCACCATCTGCCGCCTCCTCCCGGCCAGCCATCGTGTCCGGCGACCCCCACACCGACCCAGACCCCTTCGCCTACCTCCCCCCTACCTCCAGCCACCGCCACCAGCCGCCACCCGCCGCCTAGCCGCCGGAGCAACCCCCCCAGCAGCCGTCCTCAACCCGAGCATCCCCCTCCCGTACACACAGCCGACCACCCGACCTGCTCATACTCCACCACCTTAGCACCGTCGACCGCCAAACTCCGCCGAACCCTCCCCTGGCCAACCACCTCTCCCTCCGTCAACTCCCAGCCCCAGCCAACACCGGAGCAGACCGCCATCGATCCCGCAGCACCGGCAGCTCCAGACGCGCGGCTGTAGTCGACGAACTCCCCATGCGTCGCTGGAGCTCCGTCCGGCCACCCCCGTCGGCGACGGCCAGCCACCGTGACCCCCTCGACCTGAGCTTCAATACGGTACAATATTTTATGTATAATTGTTAGTATTTATGCATGTATTTTAGGTTGCAAGGTTTAGATATATAGATCCCGTATTTCTTTGTATTTAATATGTATTTTCTGAATTATATAAATACCCTGTATATATATATATACCTGCTGTATTTCCTTGTATACTATGTATATATCAGTAAATATAAACATATGTTACACTAATAATAATACTGATATTATTTATAAATACCAATTTCGTATTTATGTGTAAATGTATATATAAATACATAGAAGTATGTATATATATTGTATTACAAAAATAGTATGTAGTTAATATAAATCAAAGTTAAATAATGTTTTTCTGTGATTTAGTATTATATATGTAAAATAATACTATATATTTATATATATATATATATATATATATATTATATTCTTTATATTAAAAATGTATACCTATGTGGCATATATAATATATATATTTATTTATGTATGTATGTATGTATGTATGTATATTTTAATATATGAAGAATATTAAATATATAATATTTATTGTGGTTAAATATATTTTATGGAATTAAGAATATTATATGTAATATAATATTATATATTAAATACTTATACGTATTAAACCTCTAGTATGTATATGTATATATATATATATATATATATATATATATATATATATATATATATATATATATATCTACATGTATGTATATATATTTTTATATACCTTTCATTATATTGTATATATTAATTTATGTACATAATTTCTATCTAACTATATGTATATGTATAAATATATGAATTTATGATATTACCAATTAGGTACATATAATTAATATGTGTATTATTAGAGTATTACTAAATAATACATAAGTACTAATTTTGTACCATTCAAACATACTTATTATCTTAACATATTTAATTATGATTAAGTGTATAAATATAAATATACATATATTTGATATAGCTATACATATATACAGTCCAGACCCTGTGTCAGTTGTAGATACAAGCAGTGTGTCTTAGTCGTGCTATTGTAGCGACTAATATTGTCATTATTATATCATATATAGGATTACTGGACAGTACCGCCAAGGCATCAGGAGCAGGACTTTGGATTTTGCAGCTACCCTGGACAGGCAAGTATACCTTGCTGATTTACTGCTTAAAATTAAATGATGAATGTTGCAAATATACATGAACTGCGTGTGTCCGAGATTGACTCGGTGCAGTCGACAATGCATCGATGAATAGTATACATGTCCTAGTTGCTAGCTGACTCACCTTCTACTGTGAGGATATTTTGATATCTTTTTAGACCATGGCACTATACACGTATCACGATGGTACATTCATATTGGGATGTGGGTCCGCGTACCCGATTCGCTATCGGTACGTACGACATGCATCACGGACTAGCCAGTATTCTATAGTAGCATAGTTAGATGAGACTGGGCATATAGATACGAGACACTCACGTCGTGTATTCGACTTGCGTATCTACATTGGGCGGGAAGGACAACTGATAAATGTATGGGATACACCCATCGGACTCCGTGGTATCCAGAGGAACCACAGACCCAGTGACTCCCTATATTCAGACACCGCGCTCTTCGGAGTGTTACGGACGTATATACATTGCAGATACCACGCCCCTTAGAGTATGGACGTTATATATATACAGATACCTCATTCTTCGGAATGATGGACGTTGTAGATACCACACTCTAGAGGACGTTGGACGTTATGCCTACACCTACCTATACGTTCCGAGGTTGTCCTTACATTGCATTCACTTAGATGGTTAGCACACCCCTCTTTATTTTATTCAGTACTATATCTGGCATGCATATTGTATCTTGTTACGTCCCTCTGAGGACCTGGTTATCTTCCAGATCTGGACGAGGCCTTTTATCCCACAGTGTACGGGCCTGGTGTGGAGACGAGGTTTGCTCTGGATGAGGAGCTAGAGGTTCTTCCATCGGAGTACCCCTGATCATATTGGTAGGCCTTCCGCCTGTGACTGGAGCTCCTTACCTAGTTAGCAGTTGTTCCAGTCACTTTTGTTATCAGTACTCTTATTTCAGACTATCAGTACTTTATCTCCAACATTTGTAGTAGGTTTGTTTCCACCAGACATATTTCAGTTGTACTATGTCATTCGACTATGTCTTTATATTCCAGTCTTTTATTTTAGTATTTTACTTGTTATTTGTGGATGAGATTAGACACTGCCTGTTGTTGATATTAGACTTGTAAGATTTAGGACAGCGTAGCACGCTTCGCCAGGATCCATTAAATTGGGATATCTTCGGAGACGTGTCAGCTGGCCAATGCCACGTGGCCTGGTTCCATATATTTTAGGACTGGGGCGTGACAAGGGCAATACCCTTAGACGATGTTCCACTACCTACATTCAGAAGGTCAGCTTCAACGGTCGAGGTGGGCGTATCGGCAGCAGCTTTTGGAGGTGCTCCTACTCTAGTGACGAAGACAGGGCAGACAGTTTTCGAAGATCTTTCACCCCCACCACTAGTAGTCGATCAAACACAGATGTTCACGATCTTCCATCAGATGATAGAGGCATAGTAGCGACAGTCAGACGTCCTGCGATAGAGCGTGGAGAATGCCCACCAGATCACACTTATAGTAGTTGAAAGAGCTACTACAGTCCAGCCACAGACGGTGCCACCTCAGTTTATTCTTTAGCAGCCGAGGTCGGGTACCGTTATAGACTTTAAGAGGATGGGCCCGAAGGACTTCAGAGGCACAGAGGGGATTATTTTTGTGGATGATTGGATCGAGGACATCGAGCAGAATATACGGCTGGCGTAGATTCTGGAGATGCTACAGATAGAGGCAGCAAGGTGTATGATGTTCAACATTGCTTTGACATAGTTTCGTACAGACCCCAGGATTGCAGTACCAGGACTCACTTGGGAATCCTTCAAAGAGATTTTCAAGGAGAAGTTCTTTCCAGACGTGCCTCTTACATCTTTGGAGAGCCAGTTCCAGTACCTCGTCTAGGGAGGTATATTAGTGGACGAGTATGCGGCTTAGTATTGCCGACTAGGTCACTTTGTGGAGGGGTAGAACCCTAGAGGCAGAGCCAGAAATTTCAAGAAGGGCCTAAATTGGGAGGTTAAATCCTACACAAACGGTGATCCTACCGCCACCTTCGAGGAGATTCTAAGACAGGCGTAGAGAGACAAGGATGACTTAGAGCTTGTCTCTAAAAAGCTGAGGGACATAGTAGGATCCAGTACCAACACAGGTCCAGCTAAGAGGCCTCATTTCCAACAGTAGCACTAGAGGCATTACTAGCACCAGAGGCAGCAATATCACGGGCCAGCTAGAGCACCGATACAATAAAAGCATTAGATCCAGAGGATAGTAGTTTCTTGCACTTTTAGTAAGAAGCAAGGACACGGATGGGACGCATGCAGGATGAGGCTAGACCAGTACTTATTCTGTGGATTGGGAGATCATCAGTTGAGGGCTTATCCTAAAATCCTAACTCATCCAGTTCAAGGCAGAGGTTAGGCACAGAGAGCAGCCGCAAGACCACCAGCGGGGCAGCAGAGAGGACCTCTTCCACTGGAGTAGCAGCAGTTTGCTCAGAATTAGCAGCAGAGAGGAGCACAGTGATAGGGGCAAGCTTTGGACTTGATTATCGAAGAGGAGGAGCCAGTTGGCAATGTCAACTCAGGTTCAGTTTATCTCGATTCCTTAGCAGCTAATGTTTTTACCATTCCGGTGCTTTTCATAGCTTTGTATCTGTATCTTTTGCTTTGAGGTATTATCTTGAGTTTGAACCGTTGGCGAGGACTTGCAAGATTACGACCGGGGGTGGCATTATCCTGATCAGTGATGTTTGTAAGAACCATAGAGTTTATTTGGGAGGCCGTGAGTTGAGTGTATGTTTACTCGTAATGCCACTTCCGAGTTACGATATAGTACTCGGGATGGATTAATTGAGTAGGCATCGTGCTAGTATCGATTATCGTTGAGGCAAAGTTTTATTTCATATGCTGGGAGAGCCAAAGTTCAAGTTTTTCCGAGGAGCAGAGCAGAGTGAAGGCAATTTTTGTGGAGCTTTGGTAGAAGAGTAGGAGTCACCACATCCATTGATTGTAGAGTTGATGGATGTCTTTCCAGAGGAGTTATCGAGGTTACCATCGGATAGAGATGTGCAATTCTCTATAGATTTGGTGCTAGGGGCAGAGCCGATATCTCAGTACGTCTATAGAGTCAACAACAGCGAACTGGCAGAATTGAAGAAGAAGGTGTATGAGTTGCAAGACAAGGGCTTTATCCGTTCCAGTTCATCACCATGGGGTGCTCCGGTACTTTTTATACCAAAGAAGGATGGATCGATATGTATGTGTATCGACTATAGGGCACTTAACAACCTCTCTATCAAGAACAATTACCCATTGCCGCGGATTGATGACTTGTTTGACCAGTTTAGCGGAGCAAAGGTATTCTCAAAGATAGAATTGAGGTCAGGGTACCACCAGGTGAAAGTGAAGAGGAAATATATTTGGAAGACAGCTTTCAGGACTCGTTATGGGAAGTTTGAATTCTTGGTAATACCATTTGGGTTGACCAATGCCCCCGACAGTATTCATGAAACTGATGAACAAGGTATTTCATTAGTACCTGGACCAGTTTATTATAGTCTTCATTAATGATATTCTGATATAATCGAAGACCCCAGAGGAGCATGATCAGCACTTGAGGATAGTTCTGGAGACCCTCAGGAAGGAGAAGCTATTTGGAAAGTTATAAAAGTATGAATTCTTCCTTGATAATGTTGAATTCCTCGGACATGTTATTACAGAAGATGGAATCTCGGTGGACCAGAAGAAGATTTCAGCAGTTGAATAATGGTCTACCCCGAGTTCAGTAGCAGAGATCAGGAGTTCCTTGGATTGGTGGGCTACTACCGAAGGTTTGTTCAGGACTTCACCTGACTTGCAGAGGCAATGACTAGACTAACCTGGAAGTACCGGAGGTTTGTTTAGGACTTTACCTGACTTGCAGAGGCAATAACTAGACTAACCAGGAAGGACGTAGAATTCGTCTGGACTGAGGAATGTCAGTCAGCATTTGAGGACCTGAAGAGGAGGTTGACTACAGCTCCAATCTTGACATTGCCATAAGGAGCAGGAGGATTTTCCATATACAATAATGCATATGGAAAGGGTTTGGGTTGTGTTTTATAGCAGCACAGAAAGTTTATTGCCTATGCCTCCAGGCAATTATGCCCGTATGAGAATAACTACCCTACCCATGACTTGGAGTTGGCAGCAGTTATCTTTACTCTCAAATTGTGGAAACACTACTTGTATGGAGAGAGAGTGGAGATCTTTACAGACCAAAAGAGCTTGAATTACACAAAAAGAGCTCAACATGAGGGAGCGACGATAGTTGGAGCTGATAAAAGACTTCGATATTTCCTTGCAGTACCATCCAGAGAAGGCTAACGTAGTCGCACATGCTTTGAGCAGGTATCCCATGGCTATGTGCTTGATAAGAGACAAATATTTATTGGCCAATCTTGATAGTTTGGGCATTGAGGTACTAGTTCCTGGAGTCGCAACACAGATGCGGGGACTTCAGGTACAGTCAGAGGTGATGGACTGGGTCAGAGTTGGACAGTTTGAGAATGATTCTCTGAGGAGCATCAGAGCACAGGTCCATATCGGGTAGGCAGAAGACTTCAGCATTGCAGATGATGGATCATTGTGGCACGGTACCAGATTGTGTCTACCGAGAGGAGCATTGTGCGAGAAGATTCTGTAGGAGGCGCATCATTCTCAGTACTCTATGCATCCAAGTGTCAACAAGATTTATAGAGACAAGAGAGAGCATGTATGGTGGTATGGTATAAAGTCGGAGGTAGCTAGCTTCGTATCTAGATGCTTAGTTTGGCAGTAGGTAAAGGCGGAGTGACAGAGGCCAGGTGGATTGCTTCAGCCATTACCCATTTTGGAGTGGAAATGGGAGCATGTGACCATGGATTTTATATCGGGACTTTTGCGTTCTCCAGGAGGTAAAGATGCGATTTGGGTCATCATGGACAGGTTGACCAAATTAGCCCATTTTCTACCATTTATAGTCGGTACATCTACGAAGAAGCTCGCGGAGATGTATGTGCGCCAGATTGTCTGATTATACAACGTTTAAGTGAGCATAGTCTCGGATTGGGATAGTCACTTCATGTCCCACAAAAGAGGAGTTTTCAGGCTAGCTTGGGCAGTCAGCTCAAGTTCAGTACGACATAACATCCTCAGACTAACGTATAGTCGGAGAGGACTTTTTAGACTCTCGAGGGCATGCTACACACCTTTGTTTTGTATCTTGGAGGTTCTTGGGAGAATCACCTTCACTTGGTAGAGTTTTCATACAAAAACAATTACCAAGCCAGCGTTAAGATATCACCATTTGAGGCATTGTATGGACGGAGATGTCGCACTCCGTTATCCTCGGATGATGTTGATAAAAGAGCTTAATTTGGAGCAGAGATGGTAGTGGATGCAGCCGAGAAGGTGAAGCTTAACAGGGATAGACTTCGAGTGGCGCAGGAAAGGCAGTGGCATTGAGCTATAGCAACCGGAGACCTTTGGAGTTTGAGGTATAGATTTTTATTTTGTATTGCTTGTGTTTGATTGTTGTTTTATTAGAGTGCTAAGGTTGTATTTCGTGTTAGGATGGCGGTCTAGTTTTCTTGAGGATTTCTCCGACACCTGGCATGATTCATTTCGGTGGAGGCTGAAAGCTTAGTTTGCGATTCATTAGACCTTTCAATATTCTTTAGAGGGTCGGTACATTTGCATATAGATTAGACTTACCAACAGCATTAGAAGGAGTGCATAACGTGTTTCATGTGTCATAGCTGAGACGGTACGTGGCAGATCCCAGTCATGTATTGGATTACTCAGAGATAGAGGTGGGCCCTACTCTTAGCTATCCAGAGCAGCCAGTGGAGATTCTGGATCGGAGAGAGAAGGTATTGAGGAACCATACGATTCCTTTGGTGCATGTTACGTGGAGGAATCTCTCTCCAGGATAGATTACCTGGAAGCTAGAGGCCGAGATGCGCGAGCGATATCCAAATCTGTTCGAGCCATGAGGTATAATTTTTTTTTGCATTGTATTGTTTGCATTTGGTAGTTAGTTTCTTCCTTAATTTCGAGGACAAATTTTTTTTAAGGTGGGTAGGATTGTCACCCTCACATTTTTATTTAAGGGTAGTTTGGTAATTGACATAGGTATTTTAAATTTTAGGATTGATTGTATTTAAATATTGTATATACATAATTAATTATTTATTGTATTATTTGTTGTTTGTTAGCTGTAGAATATTTTAGACTTGTGTAGTGGACCTAATTTATTTAATTAGATGCATGAACTAACATTTCATATGAGTTTAAATTGAGCCCATGAATTAGCCCATGGATTAGGAGGTTATATTAATTAGTGAAACTATTAGACTAGAACCTTCCCTCCCTAATTAATTTCTTCATGAGAGGCCCCAAGGGGTAATTAAGACATGTCACATAGCTTGGGGAAGGGGCTAGGGCCGGCGATAGAGGGAGGAGAGAGATTTCCTTTCTTATTTTTATTTCCAATTCCATTAGATCTAGTTTTCTCCTCTTTTAATTTCCTTCATTCTCTCATCAATTCTTTACCATTTTCTTCATAAATTTCGTCGTTATCCTTCATTGGAGGCTTCTTCATCAAGGATCTATAAGAAGGAAGCAAGGAGCAAGAAGGAGGAGGCCAAGATCTACAATGAGAGGAGTTACTTTCCATTTGGAAATTTTTTATTGGAAATCTATCTCCCAATAGGTATATTTTACTTTTTTTCTCTTCTAGTAGACTCTAAATTTGAGATTTAACCATGAGAAACCAACCCACATGCATAGGAGACCTATGGTGGAAGTTATGTATATTTTGGTGCCAATTTTAGAGGAATTTCGTGATTGGCACATATAGTATTTGTCAAATGGTCTAATAGATCAAATTGACATATGATTGCTTGTTTGTGACTAGTATCATATCCATAATTTGATACGTGTAGGCTATATCTCGTCAATTTGATGAAAAGGGTTGATTTTGGGGGTTTTCCTCCGATACGGGGACTTGTGCATATCACATTATGACACGAACACATAGTTGATCTAATTACTATATATATTGTTCATATTTAGTATATTAGACTTGATCGTATCCTCCGGGATGTGTTTGGTTTTCTTTTAGAGCTGTATCGCAAGAGTATAATAGAGTTAGTGTGATACGGGTGCGATGCACTCCATGTGTTTGATGTTTTGCTCTTAATTCTATACGTACATGTGTATATATATATTTATGATATTTTATATAATATATATATGTATATGAGTGTGTATATGATTAAGTATATTTGTGTGTATTTATATGTGTGTGAGTATATATATATATCTATACATATACAGAGTGAGGGACCTTTATATATCAATCTATGGGTGTGTAGATATTAATTATTATAGATAGATTGTATATATATAGATATATAGATAATGATATAAATAAAGGAGTAGTTGTATAGGTATATGTGTATGTGTGGCATATGTGTTATGTGTTATGTTTGTGTGTATGTGTGAGGGCAAGAGAGTTCAGCAAGTAGCAGCCATGTATCACTGCACAGAGGTGCATCAGTGTGCAACATCCCAGTACATCCAACAGGAAATGAGGGCATAGTGATGTGTATCTCATCACAGATCAGTGAGCTACTGAATGATCCAGAGTGCATGAGGTATAAAGTTCAGCAACTGAGCATTCACTGCTCAGCAGAGGGGACTCGGGAATAGAGGCACTGCGGTGTAGCCCTCATCAGTTCAGCATACTTGTAGTAGGAATATTCAGCTGTAGTTTCAATTGGGGAGGGGTAGTGAGTAGCATAGTGCATTCGTGCACAATAGTATGCATAAGAAAAACTACAGTATAGTCTAATCCTAGTGCAGGAACCAGTCTTTCTGAGCAACAACAGCCGACACCAGCAAGCCAATTCACCGCAAAATGCACTGCGCAGTGAGAGCACAGGAGCTCGGGTCACTGAGGTGCAGTCTCAGGCATCATCAACTATGTAATGCGGCACAATATCAGATAGGTAACTTGTAGGTTTAGTTCAGTTTCAGCTAGGTATCAGTGGCTTTGGGATAGCCATATGGGTTAGTTAATAGGAGTTTTAGTTTCAGATTCAGTTAGTTTAGTGAGGTTTTGGTTAGTATATATAGGTAGTTAGTGGTACACTTGTTTACTATATAGTTAGCTATATATATATATATATATATATATATATATATATATATAAATATATATATATATTTATATATATTTATATATATTTATATATATATATATATGTATATAAGTTATTGATTATGTTAGATAGATACGTATCTATGTTTGATATTAGTATATATAACTATTAGTCTAGATAGTTAATATTAGATTAATAGTTATGCTTATCATATAGTTTAGCTATATGCTTTATGTATATATGTAGTGTAGTATTGTATGCTAGTAAGTACATTGATTATAGTTAGTATATTGGTGAGGTTTTATATATAAGGGTTATAGCTATTTGATAAGAGTTTTGGATACCTCGAGATACCAAGGTAATACCAAGGTATTGAGTCCATACTCAAGGTATGGTGTTTGGGTATCGAGATTGGTGCGATACGCATTGGTGCAAGTACAAGGTATCATAATTGCATTGATTTGTTATAGTATTATAATTATTGACTTGAATATATAACTAAAGCAGTATTTTCATGGAAACTTGTGTATCTTAGGATACGGCTTTTTGAGTGTCTTTTAGTTTCTAAGTTTAGCTAGTATAGCTTAGTTTCATGGTGCATTGACTTAGTGTCATAGTATTAGACTCTTGCAACCTAGATTTAATTAGTTTGACCTAGAAATAGCTTATTGACCTAGAATTACATCAACTTAACTGATTTTCATTCTTGAATCTTGTATTGATGCAATATACCATATATAGGTCTGTGTGACACCAGGTTGGGCATTGAGAGACACACCTTGCTCAGGACTTCAGACGAGTATATTTTACTGATAGTTTTTAATTCATAATAGTATATATATGCATGTTATTGAATTGTATACTTGATTCCGATACAGTAATTTTATGAACTTGTACTACATGGATCCCGTCAGGAGATATTATCCCCTACCATGTTTAGCGAGTACTCGTGTACATGTATTTTATCGTGTATATTGGGTATTGATTTATATTTCGTATTCAAAAACTGCTTGTGTTCAGTGTGCTTATTCATATACACTCACTGCTCGTGTTCAGTGGTCATTATATTCATGTACACCCACTGCTCGTGTTCAGTGGTTATATTTCATATTCGTAGCGTGTCGTGATTGGATCCAATAGTATTAGTTAGGGATGGGAGAGTAGAAGTTGATTATGTGATCAAAGCCCCATTATTCTATCGTTTATGTTCTGGTTACGTACCTCACTAGTAATCATCTTACCTGATCGTGTTCACCCAATCCGATCACATAATAAACTTGTATTCTGAGGCACATTAGTTAGTTTACAGTTATCTCATCATATTATTGATATTCATATTATTGTTCTATATTCTCGTATATTACCTGTATATCTATTGTTCATTCATTCATTTATTAGTGATCTTGTATTTTATCTCTATTACCTATTTTATTTGCTCGATTATGTTATTAAAACTTTTTTCAGAGGTATATATACTTTTTTCAGAGGTATGTACTTTGCTCCAATCCTGACTATATATTTTTTCCAGATGATTAGCTTATAGAGCATTGTCTCACATTCAACGCATTGTAGGACAGCATATCTTTAGAGAAAACTCCTATAGACCAAGAGGACTTAGTTGCATAGCCTGAGAAGGTCTAGTTATTTGTGTTGGATTGTATTAGACTATTATATTTATGGAGATTCACAGTTATATATTATTTTATATTCTGGTTTTTATCTTATTTCTTTCCTTCGCTATTCCATTTGTGAGATATTTTCCTTAGTTTGTTTTGTGATTGGGATTAGTTATACTTGTGAGATACCATATTATTCCTCCGTTTAGAGTTCAAATGATTGATAGGTACCATATTATATTGTTGAGATGTTAGATAGTTAGAAATAACATAAACAGTATTCTACCACCGATTCTACGACGTTGGCTGGGCGTAACTACATACTCGTTCTAGAATATTCGGGTGCGGGTCATGACAGGTGGAGAGTCAGGGGCCAGTTGGTTTACTTTATCCGTTACCCATTCCAGAATGGAAGTGGGAGCATGTTAGCATGAATTTGTTTAAGGGATTTCGCTTTCTCCAGGAGGGAAAGACACAATTTGAGTCATCGTAGATAAGTTGACCAAATCGGTCCACTTTTTACTATTCAAAGTGAGTACGTTTACGGAGAATCTAGCAGAGATATATGTACAATAGATTGCTAGATTATATGGAGTTCCAGTGAGCATCATCTATGATGAGGATAGTCGCATTAAATCCTACTTCTAGAGAAGTTTGCAGGCTAGCTTGGGCACCCAATTAAAGTTTAGTACCGCATATCACCCCTAGACAGATGGGCGGTCGGAGCAGACTATTCATAATCTCAAAGAAATGCTTCCTACTTGTGTTTTAAATTTTAGAGGCTCTTGGGAGGATCATCTTTACCCAATAGAGTTTGCTTACAATAACAGTTACCAGTTTAGTATTGAGATGTCACCATTCGAGGCTTTATTTGGATGGAGATGTGGCACTCCTTTATCTTGGAATAATATTGGTAAAAGAGCCTAGTTGGGACCAGACATGATTGTGGATACAAATGAGAAGGTAAAGCTCATTAGAGATAGACTTTGGGTGGCACAGGATAGACAATAACATTGGGCTGATAGTTGTTAGAGACCCTTGGAGTTTGAGGTATAGGTTTTGTTTATATTGCTTGTGATTTTTTTATTTTTGGTTGAGTGTTAAGGCTGTATTTTGTTCTAGGTTGGTGATCTGGTATTCTTAGGGATTTCTTTGACACAGGACACGATTTGCTTTGGTGGAGGAGGGAAGCTTAGTCCACGGTACATCAGACCCTTCGGTGTTCTTGCGAGGGTCAGGGCAGTAGCCTACAAACTAGACTTGCCGCCTACACTAGAGGGAGTACATAATATGTTCTATGTGTCATAGCTAAGATGGTACATGGCAGATCCTAGTTACGTACTGGATCACTCGAAGATTGAGGTGGATCCGACTCTCAATTTCCCAGAGCAACCAGTAAAGATTCTGGATCACAGGTAGAAGGTGCTGCATAACCAGAAGATTCCCTTGGTATGCGTCACGTAGAGGCATCACTCTCCGAGAGAGTCTATCTAGTAGAGGGAAGCCGAGATGCACGAGCGATACCTTAATTTGTTTGAGCCGTAAGGTAATCATTCTTCAAGCTGTGATTGCTTGTTGTAGTCTTAGTTCTTCCTTAAATTTTGAGGTCGTAATTTTTCTAAGGAGAGTAGACTTATCACTATCACATTTCTAGATAAGGATATTTTTGTTATTTATTATGTTTTATATTTAGTAATTAAATATTTATATATTATGCTACTAATTATTTATATTATGTTGTGCTATTTATTTATTAGTTAGTAGACTATCATAATTATTGGACTTGTCATTAATGGACCTAATTAGATTATCATGACACATTAAGACCAATATTAGGTTAGGCCCATTAGACTCATTTTCTTTAGTTAATTAAAAAGATTAGATTAATTTTTATTAGATTAGATGCTTTCTAATACAGCCCACCTAATTAATTTCTCATAACTAGCAAGTGGGGGGCATTGTTGATAATGTGAATTGCTTGGAGGAGAGGCAAGAGGGGAGCCAACCATATAAGAGGGTCTCACTCTCTCTGCTCGCATTAATTTATTTTAATTTAGATCCCCAATTGTGTTCTTTCCCAAATTACTTCATCCTTCTACCAAATTTATCCTAATTAACTCTCATTTTCTGTTATTTATATCACCAAAGGAGCATTGGAGCTTGGATTGCAAGGAGCACTTGGAGAAGGAGCCATTGGATAAGAGCTTGTGTCCTAATTGTGTCCATTTAGATTTGCATTAGAAATCCATCTACTAATAGATATAATTCTGAATTCCCTCCTTAATTAGAATATAATTCATGTATTTGAGGATTAGGAAACCTTCAATGGCATAGGCCTATACATGGGAACAAGAACTAGGTTCATAGAACCCCTATTATGATTTTTATATGGACATTTATGCTCATTTTAGGGAAATTTTGAGATTGATATATCAATTGTGTGTCATGAGACCAATTAGATCTTATTAGACTTAGATTGATAGTGTGGGACTAGATACGTATCCATATTAGACACGATTAGAGCGTATCATGGTATTTTGTGATGCGCTATGATATGGGGGTTTATTTTGGGTGATTTGTGCACAAGTAGGATATTTTCTCTTCAAATTCCTTTGTAGCAAGTTACTTTAGTCTTTTAATGATGTAATTGAGTAGTATACTTAGTATTTGCAATGTATTGGGTGATTTGACCCTTTGCATGGGTGCGTATCATGGGTATCCTAACCATGCACTTAAGGTGTTCGATGATGAGACTATTGGTGTGTATTGAGTATACTAGTATATATATATATATCTAGTTATATTAAGTTATGTATATATATTTTGATATGCATACATGTGTGTGAGTACGTGTATGTATATATGGGTGTGTTAGTGAGTGTATTAAGTATAGTGAGGACTGTTAGCAGCACTAGCTCAAGAATGGGAGTCGGGCATTAGTTGTTAGCAAATGTGCCAAATGTGCACTGCCATTCAATTTGGCATCATCAGCAGCAACAGCAGCTGTTGGTAACAACAAGCAGTAGTGATGGTGCAAACTATGAAGGAGAAAAGAGTGGATTGCATTCATAGTGTGTGTGTGTGTTTATATGAGTGTGAGAAGGATTTATGCAGCAGCAGGGAGTAATATGGACAATTATAGTAAATTACAGTGAGTAAGTGTGATATGTTGAGCTCGAGCATGTGGTAGTTAGGTGAGTTCACTGATGAAGTGAAGTGTAATATCAGTAGATAGTTGAGAGTTAGGGTTGCAGTTGCAGACATGCATAATAGTGGAGTGTGGCCTGATACCAACACCCGTCTTCTGGGATTAGTTCTGTTAGGAGTATCAGATGTTGAGTATCATAAGAAGGTGAGCTTGGGGAATTGGTCTGTGCATTGCTGCTAGGTTATTGCAGGTGGATGTGTGTTGTGCCAAGATATTCGAGGATTGTGCACTAGGTACACAAATCAACAACAGAAGATGCCAAGTGAAGTGGAAAGTCGGGTTTTAACAAGCAGTTTTTGCAGTAGCAACATGATGATGAGAGCAGCAATAGTAAGAATCTCTAACATTAGCAGTCAGGTTAGGTAATTAGGTAGAAGGTGTTGGTTTTATCATGGTATAGGTGATAGCAGCTGTTAAGTACGGCTTGGTTGTGTAAGACAGTGGTAGAGGGCAGGTATCAGTGAGAGACATTGATACACATTGGGGTGCAAGGTAAAACAAATGTAATGTTAGAATTTGTTATCTGTATATGTATAGGTGAAGGCAGTATTTGGGTTATATTGCAGTTTGAAGAATATAGGTAAAGGGTAATGGTGTGTGCTCAGGTGGCAGTGCCAGATTAGGTTGAGCTCAAGTAAGGGTGTATTGGTGTAACTTTAGGTTCATATTTGACTAAAATATCTGTGGGTATCAACCTACCAGTTAGGTAATGTAGATCTGACGTTAGCGTTTGACTAGTGAGACTATAAAGTTAAGTTATAGTTAACGTATTCAAGATACCAAAAGATAGGCTAAGGTAATAAGTAGTAACCCATTTATGTACTAAGGTATTAATATATTGGTATATATGTGGGTTCATATAGTGTATCATGATACATAGAATATTATATTAGCTAGTTTAGTCTTGTAACCACCCTAGTAACTAGTTATTGATTTAGAATCAAGGTATTGACCTAGTTTGACTAGTATGACCTAGAAATGGCCAAAAAAACATATTTTGACTCATATTAGTTTATTTGTCTTCATTACACCCTAGTGACATGATATTTCATATATAGGTCTATTTGATACCATCTTGGGCACCAAGTAACATCATTTTCTCAGGACCTGAGGTGAATACATTCTCTGATAATTTTTTATTTATGTTATCTTCTATGTTTCTTGTATATAGTGTACATATCCTTGACTTCTTGACACATGGTTACACGGATTGGTATTTTCTGGATCCCGTCATGAGATATTATTTCTGGTAGTTCCTGGCGTATCTTGTATATGCCATGTTGCTTTTGTACTTGTATAAACACTAATTCCGGGGAAGACTAGCTACTTTCTCAGAGAATCTCATGTCGTAACGTGCCATGGTTGGATCCATTTTACCATTAGGGATTGGGGAGTGTTAGTTAGATATATGATCATTTCTACCCTATATGAGTTTTCCTGTACGAGTATACTGTTAGTGTTAATCATACACCTCACCTATGATTAGGCAGGCCATGATTCCTGGATAAGTTTCTAAGCCAATCCCATGTCGAAGCTAGTACTAACACCACATAGTTAGTTGTATTTTCTGACTCTTGTACATGATGCTCATCTCTCTTGTACTATTTAAAATATTCCTATATTTCGTATATTTTCTGCTCATGCTCTATTTATCTTGTATATTCTCTTTATTTACTATTACATAGTCTTTATCATTTACTGCTGTTAAAGGAGTTCTTCGCTCAAATCATGACTGGAGATATTTTTTAGATAATTTAGATAACTAGTATCCTACACACTATGGAACTTAGGACGTATTAGGTGTAGAGTTGGAGATGGTAGCCCAGGAGGAGCCGATAGCGAGAGATGATCAGTTATTAGCAGATAGTTATATTATTGTATTTGATATGTCTTAGTTTAGACATTTTGGCATGTAATATATTTGAGACTACTGTTCTAGTCTATTAGACTTGGTTATGAGTTATATTTTTGACTTGTGATTCTATTTCTTCTATTCCATATCATGCTACATCTTCCTCTAGTTTTATTATGATTGTGCATTAATTACTATTTTGTCCTCCATTTGGAGTTGAGATATCTTGATAGGTACATATATATTGTGTGAAATATTTAGCTAGTATTGATGAACTATACCATATTATACCATCGATGCTACGACGTAGATTGTACATACCCATATTCTCGTACCCTTATACAGGGTGCGGGTACGTGACATATTTTTATGCTGGCCCATGCAAGTCAAGTTATGTCACGCCCCAGTCCCAAAATACGTAGGACTAGGAATATGTTAGCATGCCAGTCAGATGTATATGACAACTCCAATGTGTTAGAAAATAATAACACATACGTACGCTGTAATATGATATTTAATTCACAAGTGGCAAATATATTATCAACACGTGTCACAGGCAATTATATCTCATCCATAAATACGAATAAAGAAATATCAAGATAAATAACTAAGAGTCTCAAATATAAAGTATCAAAGAAATATAGTTGGGTGGAGACAAATCCACTACCAATCGACTATAGCATAACTAAAATGATAGAGGAGATTAAAACCCCAATATAAAATAATGTTAGATAAAAGAAACTACAACTAATATATCCATCAACAATAAAGTTATCACTAGTACTTCGAAGGTAAGACCTACTCAATAGTGAATGATGCGTCAGGCCCGGGTCCGTACTCCTGCGGATACTCCTCTATACCTGGAAAGGGACCACGTCAATAGAGGGATCTAACAAGATACATAGAAGTATGGCAATAAAGTACTAAAAATAAATATCCAAAGGGTCACCAAACCGTCTATGTGAATGCACTTTTGAGAACAACTTTCCAACACGTGGGATATTTGGCTAAAAATGAGATTGGCGTGACTCTCTAGGAGAATCAGGGGCCCAAAAAAACATAATATCTCTCGGACTTCAGAGGCCGCCGGTAAATAACATAAGGGTCTTCTGACCACGCATCTCAGATGGAGCGTATGGGTTACAAATAGAAAAGTATAAAGGAACCCAAATGCCTTACTTGTTGTTCTCCCTGCCCCATGCTCTATTCGTGTCACATCCATGACACAATAACGTCTCTAATAACTGTTAAGTCTTCTTACATACAAATTTATTAGCAGTTATTCCCTATCGCACGTCCCATACGTACACGTGGCCAACCAATCATGCAAGTCTATTTCTTATATGAGACTCACACTCGTATAACAGATGTGTCACATCCAATGAATCATAAGATGCCTCCAAATAATGGGGTGGTCTCTTAATTCTCGGTCAATATGCATAATATAAATGAAGATAAAAGACAACAAAACCGTCGTTGCATCCAAGTTATTCTCGGACGCACAGTTTTATATAGCAAAATAAATAAAAGTAAATAATATAAATTGAACATGCAATAAAGGAATATAACTAAACTATACTATGGCAAGGTATACTTGTCTGGCAAGCAATATGTGTAATGTAAGCGTCCAGACGTCAAGCACAAGGTACAGGTAAGTAGAGGCTCTTAAGGAACATCTCCGGATGATGAAATAAATATCACCAACTCTATCCATTTTGTCCAATTTTGACACAGGAGCAAAATGGTAATTTTGGGTCAAAACTGGTCCACATGTGGGCCACTTTGCACCAAAAAATGTATTAGAGGTAAAAGTCTCTAAATGGGTTAAATTATAGTTCAAATAAATCTTAAACGATGATATGAACTGAACGTTATATCCAATTTTGGATTCCGGTGAGCCGATCAGAAATTTGCCCTTCAAGTCAAACTGTAGGGCACGCGAATATACGATTTGGTCAACTCTCTCGGAATCGTGGGAAACTTGGGTCATAAGACCAACGTGATACCATGGATATCGATCTGATGAGCGCACACAAACTAATAAGATAATTTGCAAAACGCAGATATGGGGAAGTTTTACTGACACAAGTTAAGTTTGACGTGCACACATGTCCAAATCAACCTCCTCAAAAGCCAGCTCGTCAGGAAATACCAAACGTGACTTTAGGTGCAACTGGTATATGACCTGGTGGTCCAGTTTTTTGGAATGCACTCCATACCACAAGTTTTTAGTTTTAAAAAACTAAGTTTTTGGTCGTTTTGGAATCAGAATAATTCAAACCACATTACAAACTAATAAAACCTAAATGAGCAGTAAAGATCTTGGTCATATTGGGAAGAAGTCCTTTCAATTAGATTTTGAAAATATTAAAAGGGTTGGTAGAAAATTTGAAATGAACATGGGCAGTTGGATTGAATTCCTGAACTATTTTTGAATAAATTTTTGACCATCTTTTTGTCGATTTTTCGATCAATCTGGGGCAGAAAAACTCGTCCCGCTTGAAGGAAATCCTAGAGGGTCGTGTTGTGAGCGCGTACGAAGAAACTATTCATGAAAAGAATTAGATATAGGAAAGATACATTACCGCGAAGAGAGGGATTCTGGGCTGTACTTCTGTTGTTGTACATGCGCGATGCTGCTCCCTACGGCCTAGAGGCAGTCGTCGACGTTGGTGGTGGCCAAGGCAGCGGAGAGGGGTACGCCGATTTGGGGGTGAGGCTGGAGAATTAGGGTTAGGGTTTTGAATTTGTGAGTATACATATATATAGATTGAGAAAGAGAGGAGGGTGGTCATGAGGTGGGTCAGGGGTCTGTTTCTGAGGTCGGGTAGTAGTTTAGGAATATGTTAGTGTTAGGATTAAGGGTTATGGTTAATTTTAAGGATTTAGGTCTAGGTTTGGGTTTTGGTTTGTTTTATTTTGTTTTTCTTTTTATTTCTTTTCATTCTTTTTCTCTTTATCCAATATATAAATAAATAAATAATTCTATAAATTGTTTTAACAATTTACTAAATAATTTTACACAAAAAAATATTTTTGTCAAACATTTGTAATTATTAAATATAGATAAATATTTATATACTTAAAATAAATCAAAGAACTATATTATTTAATTAGCTAAGTAAATAACTTAAAATAAATATTCAACAAGTAACTAAATAAGATAATAAAATTAATAAAAATAGTAAATTGTAAATTTGAATTATGTGGGTTTACATTCTACCCAACTTACAAAAATTTTGTCCTCAAAATTAAAAATAAGGTTGTTCCAAAAATAAGAGAGAAGGCAAGATGGTAATAAAATGTCAAATACGAGGTATCATACCTCAAACTTGGGAAGATGAAACAAAAATCATGCATTAAATTCTAAGGGTCAGTCTGATCTACTTTAAATAAGGTAATATGGCACGAATAAGTTCAATCACATAAAGTACTTGCACACAGAATCGAGATACAAGGAAACCCGATAGAGAAGATAAGTATACGATATGAAGTGTCGTTGATATGATGGAGGACGAACTGTCCTTTTTTGGATACATTGACGACCTTGAGATCTCTATGATCTAATAATCTTAAAAGGATGTCCCTCTATTCTATAAATTCTCCATAGCCACTATGCCTACATTTGTACTCGTTGAAGTCGTCAAATTTTAAATCCTCAAAATTCATATCTAAGTTAAGGCAATCTTAACCATCTTAAATTTTAAATAAAAAAAATCTAAATCTAATTCAAATCTATCATAATTCTTCAAAATTAAAATAACCAATATTTAAATTTAAATTCAGATGATCATAATCTTGTCTCAATTTCAAATAATCAAATTTAAATATAAGTCGAATCTATTATAACCTCCTCAAAATTTAAATTGATGATTCAACCTCCAATATTCAAAATTTAAATCATATACTCAAATTATAAATTTTTTGATCCAATATATCAAAATTTAAAATTCAATCCATAAGGCATTCTTCTCCATAAAGTCAAATCCTTATCATTAAGTTTTTTTCCATAACTAAAATAAATCATAACCATTCTTCTAAAACTTCACAAAATTAAAATAACTTAAATCTCTCAATCTTATCTTATTTGATTACCTTCTTAACCTCAATCTAAGATTTTTACTTTCATATAAAATTTTAACTCAAGTTAACAATGCAACTCCTACCCAACTTAGAATTTACCGATCTATCACACAAGACTATACTTTTAAGAAAAATATTCCTCAAATTATTTAATCATTTTATTCAATCTTCAAAAATTTCAACACAAATATATCACATGTTTTATATCCTTAATCACAAAAGACAACCACCTAGTAATATGATTTACTTATGGGGTATATACCTAGTACTATGTAGTTAAACTTCCATCAAGCATGAACGTTCGTATTTTTGAAATAGGGGAAGACGAAAAAAAATGATGGTGATGTCAGGGGGAATGAACGCGTACAATTGCGAAGGCCAAGGGAGATAATCGAATTCAAGAAGAAATTTTCTTAAATAGGTTGTGGATTAAAATTTTATCCTAGTCTATTCATTTTCGCATGCTTGTATCAGTATAGTTTCAGAACCAATACGATATGCTTTGACCTGTCTAGAGAGCAAGTATGTTCGTCTAATAAGCTAAGTCAACTATATCTTAATCCATGTAAAATAGTCATACGGAGAGCGAACCAAGTACACTAAGGTTGACCATATAAGAATACATCGATTCTAATTAGATAATGTATTAGTGGGCGTCCCCAATAACACATATGTCATGAATAAGCTTGATAAAAGAATAAGCTTACAAAACTAGGCTATAATAGCAACATAAGTCAAGATAGTCCAAAAATATAAGTACATGGGATTATGATAAATGAAGGTACAAAAAGTTTAAGTTTATCAAGAATCTAACACTCGTCCAGTGTTTGTCTCTATAGTTGCCATACTAACTTCTTTTCTAAGTCTCTAGTCGACCAAATGGGGGAATGGCCTCTAAAGCTCTACAGTCTTGATAAACACTATCTTCTTATGCTATTATATAGTTAGTGTCATTTAATTACACTTCTTTAATAGTTCAAAAGGACTATAGGATACTAGGTTGTGAGGCATATTACCCAACTTACAAGAATTAACTAATACCGTAACTGTCTTATGGGGATTCTACAAAATAATCTTGTTCTTATAAATAAAATAAAAACTTTTATTGGGGTCTATGAGGGAAAGATCTTGGTACTTATTGGGGTATCCTATTGTATTATTAAACTTCCTAGGTAATGGTCATCTTAAGTCTTAATCATAATGCTTATGGAACAAAGTGTTAATATTAAGAATGGAGAAGTTACTGGCTCTCAAGTAAAATAGGATATAACCTCTATTAAGATATATTAATAAATGTCATATGATTTGGAACTAGAAATAATTATAAAATCAAATTCAAATCTAAATGAGCAACCCAACCTGTCAAGTTCTAACTACTATGCAAAAAAATTTAAAAATTTAAGATTAACAAACTATAATTCTACCAAACTATATATCCTAACATAAAAAAATTACTAGGACTACCATTAGAAGGATAATGTGTCACGATTTGAAAGATGAAGAAAATTTTTAGTCATGACACAAATAGCGAGCGTTAAAGTTTTGGAGAAACAAGATATGAAAGTAAATAGAGAGACTCTTGATAATGTCATGGTTTCCTAAGGAAAAGTGGTATGCTAGTCTCTACGTTCGAGGTATGATCAAGAAAAATATTTTAATCATTCAATAGGTTTTAATTGGGTAAAGAGCTATGACAATTGATCTATGATGGAGGGAGGGATTAACTTAAAATGAGAAAGTATATAGATAATTGGATGAGATGGCAGGGTCGGTGACTCATGGAGACTCAAGTATGACTCAACGATGATCCTAGATTCTAGGGGATCTACTAAGCTGAAGGTAGGGTACCCTTTTCTCTTACTAAGTTATTGGTTCATTCCTCTTGGTTTCCTAAGTTACTTCTCTGCTAATATCAAGACAATAATCTAAATTTATAGTCCTCTTATATTATCTCACTATGAAAGTTAGGTTTAGAACTAATATTCAACCTTGGATTTCTATTGGTTCCTCAATACTAGGGTCAAATAATATGGTCAAATTTCTAACTAACCCTAGTAGAGTCTATGCTACTCTCAGGTCATTCCTAAATATATCAAGGGATAATGGTCAATCAATTTATAGTTATTGAATGCCAGGGTTCATTAAGTATGCTAAACTTTGGGAGTTGTCAATATTCTAATTTATTTTTCTTATAAGGTATGCTATCATAATTATCTTCTAATAACAATTTCTATATTCTGGCAGAAGGCTATACTCAAGGAACTATTAGGAAAGTATATTAAATAGGAAGAGGTAAGGAAATAAGGAAATCTATGTCAAGAGAATTAAGCGAGTACAATTTCGAAGGTCAAGGAAGGTAGGTAAGTTCAAAGAATTTAGAACAAAATCGAGGAGGGAAGTCAAGTATGTGGATAAGACCTATACTCTAATCCTATTTGCAGGCTTGCTCGGTACAGTAACGTACCCGAGTTAATATATTCTCGATATGCATGGGCTACCATAAAAATATGTCACGTCCAGTCCCAAAATACGTAAGATTAGGAATACATGAGCATGCCAGCCGTATGTATATGACAACTCCAATGTGTTAAAAATCATAACACATACGTCTGCTATAATATAAATATTTAATTCAAAAGTGGTAAATATATTATCAACACGAGTCACAGAAAACTATACCTGTCACTACCATATTTTCTATGAAAGGGTATTTTAGTCATTTAGTAATTAATTAAATATTGTGCATGATAAAAATTTATTTATTGTATTATTTATTTATTATTAGCATGTTAGATTTATTTTTGGACTTGTGTTAGTAGACCTAACTTGTTTAGTTTATAATCATAGACCAACATGTATTAATTGTTAGAATTGAGTCCAATAATTAGAAGCCCAATCATTAGGAGGATAATTAATTAATTAAACTATTAGATTAGAACCTTCCCTCCTTAATTAATTTTTTTATGATAGGCCCCAACGGGTATTTTAGACTTTATATAGTAGCTTGAGGGAGGGGGTAAGTGAGGCATATATAAAAGGGATAAAAACTTTCTCTCTCTTTATTTTTTGTTCCAAATCTATATCTAGAATTTCCCTCAACCAAATTCCATCAAATCTCTACCAAATTTTCATCCAATTCTTTCCGAAATCACCATTGGAGACTATAGAGCAAGGATCTTCAAGAAGGAAGCATGGATCAACAAAAAAGAGCAAGGGTCTACAAGTTGAAGGCCAATTTTACCTATTTTGGAGGTTTATTGGGAATCAATCTTCCAATAGGTACATTTTAGTTTTTTTTCCATAATTTAGGTTCTAAATCTAAGATTTAACCACAAATCAACCCATTTGTATAGGCTACCTATATGATTTGGTTTTGAGTTCTTAGGAGGCCTATTGAGAAAGTTATGGTACTTTTTGTGTCAATTTTGGGAGAATTTCGAGATTAACACTTCTTGTGTGTGTCAATTGGTCCTATATTTTAATTTGGCTTATGCTTGTATGTTTGGGGCTAGTTTTATGTCCATAATTGGGTATGTGTAGGTCGTATCCCAATAATTTGGTGATACGTGTTTATTTTGAGATTTTTCCTCCGACACGGGACTTTATAGTTGTCACATTTTGACACGGACACGTAGATTTGTGTTTGACTCTTCGTATTGTTCATAATTAATATATTAGGCTTGCTCGTGTCCTTCGAAGTACGTTTGGATATATAGTGGACTCGTGTCGCAAGCGTATTATAGATCTAGTGGGTTACGAGTGTGATGCCCTCCATGTGTTTGTGCATTTTAATTCTAGATCTATTTCCTATTGTTCTTAGTCATTGTGATATGTAATTATATACATATATATATATATATATATATACACATATATATATATGTGTGTGTGTGTGTGTGTGTGTGTGTGTGTGTGTGTTAGTATATCATGTATCTATTTTATTTATTTATTTATATATATATATATATATATATATATATATATATATATATACTACAATAATTAATAGTTATTACATATCTAGAAGAATATCTATATATATATATATATATATATATATATATATATATATATATATATATAGATATTCTTCTAGATATGTAATAACTATTAATTATTGTAGTGTATATATATATATATATATATATATATATATATATATATATGCATATGTATATATTATGTGTATATATATATGTTGTTTTATTATATACTTATATGTTATGATAAATATATACCTATATTGTATGATTATAAATATATATATATATATGTACGTATTAGTGATATTATGGACACATGTATATGTTACTTTATTATATGTTGTTCTACTATAGGTATTATTGTGGAGATGTATATATATAGAGAGAGGAGCATGTGTATATATATATAAATATATGTAGCTAGAATATATTTTAGTATACACTATTGTGTATATATATTAATATATTTAGAGAGAGAGAGAGAGAACAACAACATATAGCGACAACAGCAGCAATGTGCAACAACAACAGCAACAAAAAGCAACATATAGCGACAACAGCAGCAATATGTAGCAACAGCAGCAGTAGTCGCAACAGTAGCAGCGGCTTCAGTGACAGCAGCAGCAGCGCATTAGCAATAGTAGCAGTTGTCGCAACAGCAGCAGCGGCAGCATTAGCAACAGCAAAAGGGTTGCAACAGCAGCAGCAGTAATAGCAACAACAGTAATGGCAATTAGCGACGGCAAGAACAGTTTACAGTGACAGTTTTGCGTTATAGAATTATTATATTTATATTATAAATAATATATAGTATATATATATATATATATATATATATATATATATATATATATATATATATATATATATATATATATAGTATTAGCATATATTTATATATATTCCTAATTGATGTATGTGTATTAGTATACTATATTTTAGTAGTTGTAAGTATGTTAGTTGGTTACTTTACTAGTAATAGTTAATTAGTATTTATTAGTAGCCTACTTGTACCTAGTTAATTGATTAGATCTATATATATATATATATATTAGTATCTCTAGTTAAGTATTATATATATAGATATGTGTACATGTATATATGTACTTGTGGTTAGTGATTAGTTAGTAATTGTATTATATATATATATATATATATATATATATATATATATATATATATATATATATATATATTAATTATTAGTAGTTAAGGTATTTGGTATGTTATGGTTAGTAGTTAGTTAGATATATGTAGTGATATATAT
Organism: Iris macrosiphon; assembly: GCA_036927795.1. Lineage (NCBI taxonomy): Eukaryota > Viridiplantae > Streptophyta > Magnoliopsida > Asparagales > Iridaceae > Iris > Iris macrosiphon. The sequence continues at coordinate 56,477,943 of JAYESA010000016.1, forward strand.
ATATAGTAGTTAGAAATATTACATTATAGTTCGTTCCTATGAATGGATATACATACATTGTAGTATTAGTTATATTTAGTATTAGTTGAGTTTATATGTATATATTAGTTATATGTTAGCATTTTGAATTACCTTGAGATACCAAGGTAAATGCTAAGGTCTTGAGGATACCCAAGGTATTGGGTTTGGGTATTAAGATAGAGGTTTAGTGTTGCGATACCAAGTTGGTTTGAAACCATGGTATCCTTTTAACATTTGTAATTAGGATTTATATATTCAATATTGCTTTATTATAAATATATGATATTTATCTATTATTTGTGTATCCTGAGATACGGTATCTTAGTATCCTAAGATTCACCTTGTTTGACCTAGATTCATAAAATATGAACCCAATATCATTGGGATAGACTTATGGAACCTAGAAATAGGTAGTTTGACCAAGTTTGACCAATTTTGACTTAAAGTTGACCAAGTTTGACTTTTTGACTTAGAAATGGCTTGTTGACATAGAAGTTGACTAGTTTAACTTATTTCTTTCCAAAACCTTGTATTAATGTTATATTCCATATCTAGGTCTTCGAGGCACCATATCAGACATCTGTGAGATTATTCATCGGACGTCAGACGAGTACATTCTCTTATAGTTTCTCATTTATGATATCCTCTATGTTTATTGTATCTAGTGTAGATATCCATATTTTTTTATACGATGGTTACACAGATTGGTATATCCGGATCTCGTCATGAGATGTTATTCCTTGTTATATGGTGTATCTTGTGTAAGCCTTATTTCATTAATTATATTTGTACAGGTACAGACACTGATTTTCGAGAAGAGTCACTATCTTCTTGGGGAATCTCGTGCCATAGCATACCATGGTTGGATCTATTATACTAGCCGAGGGTGGGGAGTATTTTAGTGTAGATATATGATCATACCCTCCTTGTATCAAGTCTTGCTCTTGAATAGTATTAATCATACACCACACGTATGATTAGCCAAGCCATAAATCTTGTATCTTGTTCCTAAGCCGATCATATGTTAAAGCTAGTACTCACACACTCAGTCATTAGTATCCTTATTCATTGTCATATTGTTCATTCTTGTATTTCTTTCTAGTATTTCCTTTATTGTGTGTCTCTTGTACATTTATATGGCATCTTATATATTCACATCTATTTACTGTTACATAGTTTATATTATTGATTTAGAACTGCTGTTAGAAATATACTTTGCTCCATTCCTGAATAAAAAATATTTTTCAGAGGATATGAGGGATTGGTGTCCGACATACTATGGACTTTGACTTATAGATGGTGCAGACTTGGACCCACTAGTTCTGGAGTGATTGCCGAAAGATTATCCGGATCATTAGTTTTTCATAGTTAGTTTCCTTAGCATTTTGCTACCTGATTTATTTCCGACATATGGTATGAGATTGGATATTGTTTCTATTGTTGATAATATATATTTTGAATGTATAGTTTGACTTCCTTCATATCTTCTCGTGCTTCTAGAATTATAATTGAGTTTTGTGTAAGATATTGTTGGCAAATTTTATATTATTATGAGATATTTAGATAGTATAGTTGACCAAGGCAGCATTCTATCGCCAATGCTATAGCGTATAGGCTGGGCGTTGCTCCCGACTTACATCCCTACACCGGGTGCGGGTCATAACAATATCTCATCCACAAACATGAATAAAAAATATCAAGATAAATAACTAAGAGTCTCAAATATAAAGTATCAAAAAAATATAGTCAGGTGGAGACAAATCCACTACTCATCGGCTATAGCAAAACTAAAATAATAGAGGAGATCAAAACCCCAATATGAAATAATATTAGATAAAAAAAACTACAACTAAGATATCTATCAGCAATGAAGTAATCACTAGTACTTCGAAGGTAAGACCTCCTCAATAGTGAATGATGCGTCAGGCTCGGGTCCGTACTACTGCGGATACTCCTCTATAGCTGAAAAGGTACCAGGTCATGAGAGGGATGTAATAAGATACATAGAAGCATGCCAATAAAGTACTGATAATAAACATCCAAAGGGTCACCTAACCATCTATGTGAATGCACTTTTGAGAACAACTTTATAACACGTGGACTATCTGGCTAAAATTGGGATTGGTGTGACTCTCTCGGAGAATCAGGGGCCAAAAATATGTAAAATCTCACGGATGTCAGAGGCCGCCTATAAATAATATAAGGGTCATCTGACCACGCATCTCCGGCGGAGCGTACGGGTTACAAAAGGAAGAGAGTAAAGGAGTCCAAATACCTTACTTGTTTTCGCCACCCCATGCTCTATTCGTGTTACATCCATGATACGATGATATCTCTAATAACTACTAAGTCTTCTAGCATTCAAATTTATTAGCAGCTATTCCCTATCGCAGGTCCCAAAAGTACAGGTGGCCAACCAATCACGCAAGTCCATATCCTACATGAGACTCATACTCGTGTAACAGATGTGTGACGGCCAGTAAAATAAAAGATACCTCAAAATCATGGGATGGTGTCTTAACTCTAGGTTAATATGCATAATATAAATAAAGACAAAAGATGACGCAACCGTCGTTGCACCAAAGTTATTATCGGATGCACAATTTTATATAGCAAAATAAATGAAAATAAATAACAGAAAATGAACATGCACTAAAGGAATGTAATTATACTTTCCTGGCAAGCAATCTGTGTAATATAAGCATCCAGACATCAAGCATAACGAACCGAAAAGTAGGGCTCTGAAGCAACGTCTCCGGATGCTGAAATAAACATCACCAATATCTCTGAAATTAGCATAATACTAAAAAAACTCAACCCCTTTTGTATAATTTGGATACAGGAGCAAAACGATAATTTTGGGTCAAAGCGGGTCCACATGTGGACCACTTTACAACAAAAAATGTGCTAGGGGTAAACATATCAAAATAGGATAAATTATAGGTCAAATAAATCCTAAAAGATGATACGAACTCAACGGTATATCTAATTTTTGATTCCGATGAGCTGATTATAAATTCTGCCTTCAAGTCAAATCTTAGGGCCCGCGAATAGGTAGTTTGGTCAATTGTCTCAGAATCGGGTGAAACCTGGGTCATAGGAACAGCGTTATACCACGGATCCGTTGTCATAAGTTTCATGTAGATCCGATACGCACACACAATCTAATAAGGACCTTACGGACACGGGTTGATTCCGACGCGCACACACGTCCAAATCAACTTTCGTGAAAGCCCGTATGTCAGGAAATACCATATGCGCCTTTTGGTTCAACTGGTATGTGACGTGGTAGTCTGGTTTGTCGGAACGTACTCTATATCGCAAGTTTTTAGTTTTAAAAAACCAAGTTTTTGGTTGTTTTGGAATCAGAATAATTCAATCCATATTGTAAACTAATAAAAACTAAAAGAACAGTAAAAATCTTGGTTATATTGGGAATAAGTCCATTCAATTAGATTTTCTAAATATTAAATGGGTTGGTAGAAAATTTGACATGAACATGGGCAGTTTAATTGAATTCCTGAACTATTTTTGAACTATTTTTCGACAAATTTTCGGTAGATTTTTTGATCAATCCGGGGCACAAAAACTGGTCCTGCTTGATGGAAATACTAGAGGGTCGTGTTGTGAGCGTATACAAAGAAACCATTTACGAAAAGAATGAGAGATGGGGAAAAAACATCACCGTGAAGAGAGCGACTCGGGGCTGTGCTGCTGCTGTTGTACATGCGCGCGGTTGCTCGGGGCAGCCTGGAGGCGGTCTCCGGCAGTGGTTGCGGCCAGGACAACGTAGGGGGGTTTGTCGGTTAGGGGGTGAGGCTGGAGAATTAGGGTTAGGGTTTAGGGTTTGGGATTTGTGAGTATACATATATATAGATCGAGAAAGAGGGGGTTGGTCGTGAGGTGGGTCGGGGGTCTATGTCTGGGGTCAGGTTCGGGTAGTAGTTTAGGAATATGTTAGTGTTAGGATTAAGGGTTATGGTTAAGCTTAAGGATTTAGGTTTGGGTTTGATTTATTTTGTTTTTCTTTTTATTTCTTTTTTCTTTTATATATATATAAGAAAATTTCTAAAATAATTCTAAAAAAAATTCTAACACTTTACCAAATAATTGTACACAAAATTTTTTTTGTCAAACATTTGTAGTTATTAAATATAGATAAACATTTATAAAGTTAAAATAAATCAATGCACTATATTATTTTATTAGCTAAGTAAATAACTTAAAATTAATATCCAACAATTAAATAAATAAGATAATAAAAATACGAAAATTATAAATTTGAATTTGGGGGGTTTACAAGGTAGTAGTGCTCAAACCTAGAGCAAAAATGTGTCACAACCCGCACCCTATGTAAGGGTACGAGAATGTGGGTACGTCTTGCCTATGCAACAATATATATGATCCTGTCAAGATATCTTAACTCCAAATGGAGGACAAAATAGAAATCAATGCTCAATCACAATAAAACTAGAGGAAGATGTAGCACGATATAGATAGAAGAAATAAAATCATAAGTCATAAATATAACTCATAACCAAGTCTAATAGACTAGAACAATAGTCTCAAATATAATGCATGCCAAAATGTCTAAACTAGGACATATCCAATACAATAATCTAACTATCTGCTACTAACTGATCATCTCTCGGTATCGGTTTCTCCTGGGCCACAGTCTCCAACTCTACATCTACTACGTCCTGAGGTGCATAGTTTATAGGATACCAGTCATCTAAATCATCTCAAAACTATATCCAATCAAAATTGGAGTGAAGCATACCTCTAATAGCAGTTCCAATAAATGATAAAGAACATGTAACAGTAAATAGAGAGAATATATAAGATAAATAGAGCATAAGTAAGAAATATACAGAATATAGAAATATTGTAAATAATATAAGAGATATGAGCATCATATACAAGAGTCAGGAAATACAACTAACTAAGTGAATGAGTACTAGCTTTGTCATGTGATTGGCTTGGGAATATGTACAGGAATCTTAGCCTGGCTAATCATACATGAGGTATATGATTAACACTAACAATGTACTTGTACAAGAATACTCGCATAGGTTGGGTATGATCACATATCTAACTAACACTTCCCAACCCCCACTGGTATAGTGGATCTAGCAATGGCATATTACGACATGGGATTCTTTGTGAAGGTAGCTAGTCTCCCCAAGAATTAGTGTCCATATAAGTACAAGTGCAATAAGACATGTACAGGATACGCCAGAAACTACCAAGAATAACATCTTGTGACAGGATCCGAAAAATACCAATCCGTGTAACCATATGTCAAGAAGTCAAGGATATCTATACTAGATAGAAGAAACATATAATATATTATAAACGAAAATCTATCAAATAATGTACTGGCCTCTGATCCTGAGCAAATAATGTAACTCGGTGCCCAAGCTGGTATCACACAGACCTATATATAAAATATCATGTCACTTGGGTGTAATGAAGATAAATAACTAATATGAGTCAAAATATGCTTTCTATGCCATTTTTAGGTCATACTATTCAAACTAGGTCAATAACTTGATTCTAGATCCATAACTACTTTTTAGGGTAGTTACAAGACTAAACTCGCTAATATAATATTTTATGAATAATGTTACACTATATTGTAGAAGCATGAAAAATACGCTTGATAGCTCTACGCAGTATTTTGATGCAAAGCAGCATAAACAGAGGACTTCAGAGCCTTCAAACGTACAAATAGAGCTTCTCCGCCAAAGCACAGCGTAAAATATAGGCTCAAGGACCATCCGCGTAGGACAGTATGTCCAGGCTGCTTCAGCGTAGACAGGGTACTTCATCGCCTTTATGGCGTAAAACTCATCCTCTTTCTATGCAGCATTGAAGTGTACGGGGGACGCTTCGTATTCTCCGAAGTGAAGTCAGATCCTGCAATGAACCTGTCAGATCCTGCAATGAACCTGACATCTCGACTTCTGACAAAGGGATACTGCTCGACTACCCAGACGACGGCTATAATGATGGCGCGGCACTGCAACCCAGGCTGTCATTTACTGCCATTTCCCTTGCGTAAACCGCTTTTACGTACAGAGAGGAATACGCTGCCTAGTTTTACACAGGCAGATAAGAGCTCCTTACGCTCCGCAGAAGACAAACCGCTTACCACGTCATGAGCTGCACTCCGTACAGGACTCGAGGCGCGTCTCTGCATTTAATGCACTGGGTGGTGACAGGCCCTCAAGGCATGTCTCTGCAATTAATGTGCCAAATACTGACAGATGCCTGAGGCACGTCTCTACGTTTGAGGCACAGAAGGGTGGCAGACCTTCAAAACATGCCTCTGTATTTAATGCGCAGGATGATGGCGGATCTCCACATTTAATGCAGGAGATTTGATTAAATATTACCGAACCGTCGTTTAGTGACATCCCCTTTGCGTGAGCTGCTCCTACGCATATAAGGGAATACGCTGCCTAGTTTTACACAGGCAAATGTGAGCTCCTTACGCTCTGCAGAAGATGAACAGACTGCCACGATAGCGGTTACTCTTCGCACAGGATTCAAGGATGGGGGCAGATATCTGCATTTAATGCAAGAGATCTGATTATCTCCAAGAGCCGTAATTCCAGCTAAAGACGTCCACATCATCACTCTGGCACGTTACGCAGCGGCTTCTATGCCTATTCAGCTTCGGTGCCTGCTCGGCTTCTACGTCCACTCGGCCTCTATGACCACTCGGCTTCTACGCCCACTTGGCCTCTATGACCACTCGGCTTCTACGCCTACTCGGCTTCTACGCCTACTCGGCTTCTACGCCTATTCGGCTTCTATGCCGGTTTGATAACTATTTGGCTTTTATGCCATGGTGACAGACATTGGCTTCTATGCCAACCTCTTCTACACGAGGGATACCTACCTACGTGGCTTCTACGCCGTGATCTTTGTAGCAGTTATACACATTTTGTCCCTTAGTTGGACCCGCGTGACATGCTCATTCAAAAGATCATCTATACGCAGGCATTGGTTATTTTAACCGTTGTGTAAAAGGGTGCTTTACTTTCCACTACTCGATTTTTACACCGACTGAGTGGTCACTGTCACTAAAACTCTATAAATAGAGACCTCTATCAACAGAGAAAAAGGTCGACAAATTGGAGGGTCGAAGAAGTTAGGTCTGAAAACTGATCAAGAGATCCAATACTAGATCCAACGGTCGAGAGAGAGAGAGAAAGAGAGAGAGAGGAATCCAGAGCCCAGGCAAAGAGAAGGGATCGACGACTTTGGCATCGGGCATCCACCCTCTTTAGCAACCTTCGAAGCTGCTACCTGTCTTCCATGGCACTTCTTCAACATCGTATGGTCTAAGGGCTAAAGTGATCGACTACAGATCAGACACCTATAGCAATATTCACCCAGATTAAATAAATTGTACTTAGACATCCTCGTGTAGGATCAAATTTGTACAATCTTGTTTGTAAACATAAAAGAAGGACGGGTCTTCGCACAAGATCTCGTTTTCCGCATTCATCAAATCTTTTCTCGTTTATTATCCTAAACAAGATGGCGACTCTGCTGGGGACATCTTTCTTTTCTGATAAGGAAGCTATTGCTCAACTCGATGCAGTATTCGTGGGATCCGTGAAGAAGACACTGGTCGTCCAGTTCGACCAGTCTGCTTACGAAGATATGCTCTGAACAAGGGGCATCTCTCACTCTCTCTCTGTCCAAAATAACAGGAAGTTGCGTAAGGTCTGGAAGCCCAAGACATCCTCTACCATTCCTATGGGTTCTCTGATCTCTCCAATCTCTTTGACAAATGAGGTTGTAGCATTGCTCCATCCGTGCCCTGCGCGTAAAATTCAGTCGCCTGTCTCTAACAGAACTGACAAAACTTCTGGCAATGCCTCAGCGCTAACCCAGAAGTATACTCCGCACTATGCGCGTGAAATTCAGTCTCCCGTCCCTGGCGGAATGGACAAAACTTCTGATAAAGCCTCAGCGCCAAATCAGAAGTACAAGACACGCTCCGCGCGTAAAACAATATCTGACCTCTAGGGAGAACCAAATGATCCCTGTGATCTTCGCAAGGGAAAGCAAGCGGCGGACTACTCAACTTCTTATCCTTTACGCCAGCAAGGGAATAATCTGTACGCCCTCCGAATTACGCGAGACGCTGATGGCCGCCTGAGGACATCCTCAGCTTTACGCCAACCAGAGCGAAGCTCCAAATTACACCAGACGAAGTCCCTAAGCGTAAAGAAGGCTCCAGTTGCGGAAAGACACCCTCCCCGGGGATTATCCGCCACCCATAAGACCAACCTGTTGTATACGGGTGGCACAGGGAAGACTATGGCTCCCATCATCCGCATGCCCACCAATGGAAACAGAAGGAACAAGCCATCATCTTCTCCTTCTGCAACTTCTCCTGACCTGCGGGATTATCTGATCCAGAAATGCAAAGACAAGAGTCACAAACAGACTTCAGTTCCCCTAACAGTCAAACGCGGGGAGATCTTATGGGAAGATACATCAACGTCTAATGTCGTCATGACAGGTGGACCACACGCAGATTCTATCTTTATTATTCCACCAACCAGCGACGATCAGCATCCGATAATCTTCGGTCGCAGGCGAAATACCCCGATCATACAGGAAGAATTTTTCGAGTCTGAAACTGGCTGGATACAAACCCACAGATATAGCCCGCAAGCATTAAATATTATGCAAAGCATGGGTTATGATTTGAAGCTGAAATAAGGCCTCAACTATGGAAAAGGTAGACGAACGCCAGTGCGTGGTAATTCTCACCATCAACAAGCTCGTTTCGGGTTGGGATATACTCTATCTCTTACGAGACCCAAAACTTTAAAATCTAATCCTGTACAACCAGAGGCAGCTCCTGCTAAATCAGTTTCTGTGGCCAGAGGCCACGGCATGTTTGGGGGTAACTTACCTCGACAGAACAAGGCGGCATCCAAGGCTGGGGGTAGAATTTCCTCAAGATCCGAAGATGATGCAACGACGACAATCTTCCCGAAAAACTGTAAAACTCGGGCACCGGGAGCCCTCGACCAAAAGGGACTTTCTCCTTCAAAGAAGATGACATCATTGAAATCTTCAATATGTTGAGAGAGGAACGCAAGCTTCAGCTACCCAACATCAGATACCCTGAGAGGGCCGGCAAAGTCGATGACCCAGATTATTGTCTCTTCCATCGGTACACTCATCACCCTACAAGGGCCTGCTATGTGCTAAAAAGAAGAATTTAGGAGTTGATCGATGCCAAGGTCATCACCTTGCATCTATAAAACAAGGGGACAATCACTACAGAAAAATACCGGATGATGAGTCCCTCAAAAGTTTTCCCAGTAGATCCTTCAGAAGAAAAATCACTCTATAGTAATTTTTTCAGACAAAAAGGTTGTCATGTTCATATCACCTCTGAATAAAATTTTGGCTATCGACTATCATATTACCTCTGATATCGGTTGTCATATACACTTAACATCTGTGCTTAACCATAAGTACACCACAGTGTTAGGTCCACAAAAACTGCCATGTCCATATTACCTCTGAGCAGACATGTACCTCCGCCCTTAATCATCAACCTTCGGCGCAACAAGCAGCCGAGTGATATAAATGCAACCAAGAATGCAGTTTCTGATAATAATAATGGACCTCTTGTCCAGTATATCGATGCTCGGATTCCAAATCAGGAACCCTCTCCCCATGACGATATAGAGCCTATAGCACAAAAATTCTTGGCAGCTATAGATTCCTATCATCCGTACATATGGGAAGTAGCATCATCATCTAATGTCACCATGACATATGGACCACATAAGGATTCTATCTTCATTATTCCACCTGCCCACGACGGTCAGCGTTCAATAGTCTTCGGCCGCATGCACAACGAACAGACTATACAAGAGGATTCCTTCGATGACGATCATGCAAAATATGGTACAGCCCGCAAGCCTTGAAGATCATGCAAAATATGGGTTACAACTTGAGGATGGAACCAGGTCTCAACTACGGAAAAGGTAGACGAATACCGCTGTTCGGCAATCCCCACTATCAACAAACCCATTTTGGGTTAGGGTATGCCACCTCCCTTACGACTTCCAAGTCGAACGAGGATATCTTTTCCTTTTTTCAAGACGGTGCATCGCCCTCCGACTCATCTCATGCTCTCGAGCAAACATTATCAGCAAATATGGTAGTGACGGATTCCTTCGAATCAGACGAACAAGAATCTGAACTATTTGAGAATGACGCTTGGGCTCGGCAGATGGATACACAATGGAAGTTCCGCTTCGAGCAGAGAGAACCTCCCACTAAAGATGAAGTTATCCAGATTGAAGTTAGGGATGAACTTTCACCAAGATGGATATTTATCAGTAACAACCTTTCCGAAGAAGGAAGGGAAAAAATAATCCAACTGATAAAAGAATATATCGACGTCTTTACGAGGAATTATGAGGATATGCCAGGTATTGATCCAAAGGTAGCTACTCATAAACTCAACATACTGCCCGATTCAAAGCCTGTGAAGCAGCAACAACGCCGGTTCCGCCCGGACATGATGGACGCCATTGAAGCTGAAGTCAAGAAGTTAATATCCTGCGGCTTCATCCGTGAGGAACAACATCCCGACTGGGTCGCCAATGTTGTCCCAGTCATGAAAAAGAATGGGAAAGTACGTATCTGCATCGATTACCGAGATCTGAACGCAGCCTGCCCCAAGGATGAGTTCCCTCTTCCCATCACAGACGTCATGATTGACAATACATGCGGTTTTGAACGTATGTCTTTCATGGACGGATTTTCAGGATACAATCAGATCAAGATGCATCCTGAAGACGAGAAGCATACTGCCTTTCGGACACCACTGGGGGTATATTGCTATACGGTCATGCCCTTCGGATTAAAGAATGCCGGGGCTACGTACCAACGGGCTATGAGCGACATATTCCATAAGCATTTACACAAGACAGTGGAGTGTTACGTGGACGATATAGCTGTCAAAAGCCGCCTCAGGGATAATCATATCCAAGACTTGAAGACAGTATTTGAATTGATGCGCCAACATCAACTCAAAATGAACCCTACAAAGTCCTTTCTAGGGGTATCTAGTGGCAAATTTCTGGGATTTGTCATCACTGCCAAAGACATTCAAGTAGACCCTGATAAAGTCAAGGGCATCTTAGAAATGCGACCGCCCCACAATATGAGGGAACTCAGGGGATTTCAAGGCCGGCTTGCTTATATCCGGAGATTCATATCCAACCTCTCTGGGAGATGCCAACCCTTTTCGCGCCTCATGAAGAAAGGTGTATCCTTCGTATGGGACGAAGCCTGTTAGCAAGCGTTCGGGGATATCAAGCGCTACCTCACTAGTCTGCCAGTTCTGGTACCTCCTGTCATTGGAAGACCGTTCGTGTTGTACGTCCGAGCAATGGATCATTCCCTGGGAGCTCTTCTCGCACAAAAGAACGATATGGGCCATGAGCAGGCTATCTACTACCTCAGCAGGATGATGGTCGGAGCCGAACACCGGTATAACCCAGTGGAGAAAGAATGCTTGGCCCTGATATTCGCTATCCAGAAAATGCGACACTATGTCATGGGCCAAACCATTCACATCATCTCCAGGATCAATCCTCTGCGGGTACTAATAAACAAGCCAAGTGTTCTTAATTCCCGACTCGTGACTTGGGCGATGTTATTAACGCCATATGATATGGTGTACGTCCCTCAAAAGTCCATCAAAGGCCAAGCATTGGCTGACTTTCTAGCTGCTCATCCGATCCCGGAGGCCTCCAAACTATATGAGGACATTCCCGGCGAAGTTGTAGAGTGTAATTCTGCAACGGAAGGCGATGCATGGCAACTATTCTTCGATGGCGCCTCCAGGACTGATCCCAGGGGAAACGTGGTTTCAGGAGTAGGGATCGTCCTAGTCATTCCTGATAAACTCGTTATCTACCGAGCATATTCTCTTAGCGATCCCTGTTCTAACAATATGGCAGAATACAACGCTCTACTAATCGGGCTCCAAGTCGCTAAAGAGCTGGGGGTCAAATCTCTGGAAGCCTTCGGTGATTCTCTGCTGATCGTCAATTAAGTCAGAGGAATATATGAAGTCCGGAATCCCGACCTCATCCCCTATCACTGAGCAACGATCGAGATAGCCATAACATTCAAGGGATTCTTCCTTGAGCATGTACCTCGATCTCAGAATCTGGAAGCTGATGCCCTAGCAAGTCTAGCTGCAGATTTAGCTACTCCTATAAGAAGGCAGAATTCGGTAATTCTTCTTAATAGAGATTTATTCTGTGTGAAAAATAACTTTCACATAGAACATAGCTACACGGTGGATGCAGATCCGCCCCGGAGAGACTGGAGAAGTCCCTTTATAGATTTCGTAGCATACGGAATCTTGCCGGAGGACCCTAAAGAAGCAATATCTGTCAAAAGACGATCATCACGCTTCTACTTTGACGCATCATCACAATGCCTATATCGCCGGTCTTACGACATGCTATTATTACGATATCTCTCTGGTAATAAAGAACAGCAGATTATCCGTGAATCTCACGACGGCGTGTGCGAGGCGCATCAACTCGGTCCTAAGCTACAGGATCGTATTAGGAGAATGGGCTATTATTGGCCCACTATGATCGCAGACGCAATCCAGTATGTCAGACAATGCAGAGCCTGTCAGGTTTATGCAGACTTCATACATCAACCTTCCGAACATCTACATCCTACGGTTGCATCCTGGCCTTTCGAAGCATGGGGTAAGGATATTATCGGTCCTATTCACCCGTCTTCTTCCAGAGGTCACCGGTTCATACTGGCCATCACGGATTACTTTTCCAAAAGGGCAGAGGCAATCCCTCTTGCTGAGGCGAAGATATCTAATATGACCAGCTTCATCAAGCATCACGTCATTTATCGCTTTGGGGTTCCCCGAAGGATAATCCATGACAATGGGCCTCAGTTCATCAGCCAAGCCTTTCACCGGTTTTGCGATAAAAATTGGATACAAAATATGGCCTCCACGGCATATTATCCAGCTGCTAATGGGTTGGCGGAAGCCTTCAACAAAACTATTATCAAACTCTTGAAGAAGTTCGTCTATTTGTACAAGAGAGATTTGAATGAGAAGCTGGAAGAATGTCTCTGGGCATACCGTACCACGGTACGAGCACCGACAGGTTGCATGCCATTCTCATTGGTCTACGGGAGTGAAGCAGTTCTCCCCATCGAGATTCAAATTTCGTCACTCAGGATAGCCGTGGCTAACGAGTTAACTCAAGAAAAGAATGACCTGTTAAGGCTTCAAGAGCTAGAAGGATTAGACGAGAAACACCTCCAAGCTCAACAGCGCATCGCGCTCTACCAAGCACGCATTTCCAAGGCTTTTAATCAAAAGCTAAAGGAAAGGGTGTTCAAAGTCGGCGAGCTAGTTTTGGCTGTAAGAAGGCCGATGATTCTTACTCACAGGAGTAAAGGCAAATTCCAGCCCAAATGGGAAGGCCCTTACGTAATCGAGACAACGTTCTCAAACGCGCTTACAGGTTAGCCCAGCCTAATGGAGACCTGCTAATGGATCCTATCAATGGCAAATTCCTGAAAAGGTACTATGCTTAAACCTTCTCTGCTCAAGTGGAATATGGCGAAGACCTCATTCTGACAAAACTACTTCCAAAACGAAACTAGTTGGATCATATTCTATCATGTCCATATTACCTCTGAATAGATATGCTCTGCTAAAGCTTACCGAAAGTATATTATGTCCATACCACCTCTGATATCACTTTCACCCAAACCTGTCATTTACATTCTGAAATGATGGGTCCACAAAGTTAGATGAAAAGCCTCTTTATTATTCCCAGAAAAGAGCGAAAGTACATTGAAAATCAAAAGCAAAAGTACATCATGAAGGGGGAGCGGTCAGGTAGCGAAGCTGCTGCGCCAGTACGGCCATCCTCTCAGCCCTGGAATCCAAGACATCAGCGCGGACCCGCTCCAACCATGCCTCGTCATCTAGCAGGAGGGACAGTTCGGCTCTAGCCCGATGGAAACCGGCACGGGCGACTACTGCACTCGCCAAGTTCTGTTGTGCTACGACCAGTCGGCCATTCACCACATCTAGACCTTCCGACGACTGAGAAGCCCACTCCTTCTCCTGAGCAAGCTTCGTCTCAAGTTTGCGGACCCTCGCTATATTGCCGTCATGCTCGGCTTGGCACTACGTTTGAAGGGCGATAGTCTCCTCCAAAACGACTTTACCTTTGTCTATCTCCTGCTGGTTAATCTCGATGAATTTATTCAGACCTTCCTTCTTTTCAACAAGATGCGCAGTCAAGGAGTCGTATCTGGCCTAGACCAGAGCTTCAATGTTGCCTCGAGCTAGCTGCAGGTATTCGTTAATGGGTTGCTCTAAACCATTAACCATCGCCTCCAGTGCGTCAGCTACCCCGGTATCATCGAATTCCCTGATCGCCTCTATCAAGAACCGAGAGGATCTCTTCCGCGACGCAAAGTCCAGCTTCTTCTCCAACACCATTGATATTAGCGTTCTCAAAGTGGTGTAGAAGATACCAGTGTACTGCTCAGTCAGCACAACTAGGTCCGCATGAACGCGGGGAGTGTCCGCGATCGTGGAGACTTCCCCTCCAGGAATAACCACAGATGATGTCGCCACGGTCGTCGCCTCAACAGGAGGTGCGACAAAAGAAGAATCGCCAACACCGGACGAAGTGATCGGCATGCTCAAAAGAGTCACTGTCGCAATAACAGGCTCGTCCTCCTCTTGAGATATCGGAGTCTCCTCGACAGGCAAGCCAGCACCCGAAGATGTCTCCTCTTCAAAATTGGGTACCTTTGTGTCGCCGCCAAGACCTGACACAGAGCCGAAGGGCGCATCTACATCACCCTACCCAAAGAGATCTTTCCCTGAAGAGAAGGCAAAAGGAAGTTAATATCAACATAATATTAATTTTCTTAAAAGAAGAGGCATAAAAGACGACATTTACCCATGGCCGACGGCATATATATTGCATCCGCAGCCTGTACAGCTAAATAATTTTTAATGATGCTAGGCAAGCTGTCATACCTGGGGAAAGGGGTCTGCTAACAGAAGCTGACAAATAGTCTTCCAAGTCCTCCTCAAAATCCAACCGAGGCTCATCGGCTGGAATTGCGCTAGGTGCGCTCGCAGGCGCGGCAGAAGTCCCTCTCGATGCCGATCCGGCTAGAGGTATACAAAACTTTATTATACTCAGCCCCAAAGGTGACCTCGCTCCACTACCTGAAGCAATAGCCGCGACACCAGCATCCAGCTGAGATTCTCCGGCACCACCAGCCGGAACTGTAGAAGGTCCCTCTCTAAAAGGTGTGGAAACTCCAATCAAAGAATTGTCCCCAACGCGGGGAGATGCAAGCTCACCTCCAGGAGCCTCAATGCCAGGAATCTAGAGAGGACGATTTACCATCTTCTTCTTTCTCTTACGAGGGGAAGTCTCCTTGGGTGCAGGAGCCCTTCGCTTCCCAGGAACTACCAAAGCCCCTGCAGGCGGAGGTACTTCACCCCTAGGGACCGACACCAGAGGCTCATCCGGGGTAACGGACTCCTCACCCTCGTCGAAAGAAACCGAGGGGACTTTAACTCTTCCCCTAGGCTTGGAAGAGGGCACCCTAAAGCTTCCATGCATATCAAAATCGCGATGGAAGGTGTTCGTTGCCACATAGAACTGGGCATACGAATGCAGGATGCGCAGCTCCGTAGAGAGCGTAATAACGGGCACAGTAAAAATTGCCCCAGTATAGCCCATGATAAAATATCGCCATCCCCTCGCTCCATCAATGAGTCCACCTCTGGACCTGAAGCTGGTGACGGCGTTGCCCACGTGCAACTGATCATACCCAAACTGCCGGGCAAACCGACTGGGCAAGTAGGGCTCCAAGAAGCAATGATCTTCGCTTCTGTATAGCAGATGGGATGGTCTGATACAGACCAACCAATTAAAAGCTTCGGGAGAAAGAATGGTCTTGTCTCTACCCGAATCCTCGAGCCTAATCCCCGATTGATTGAGATGTACAGAAGGGATGGTGCAGAAAAGCTTCCAACTATGACTGAAGCCTAGCGCTTACCGACAGTCTATAACTGTGTTCACGTTCCAGGAAGACTTTCGGTAGTTCAACAAGAAACTACCCCCCGAGCTACTGCCGGAATCGGGAGACATCACCCGGGGGTTATGGAGAATTAACCACCCCATCAAATACAGGTATGGTAATTCTATCCTAGGAAAGCTATCACTCTGAATTTCATCGACGAGCAGCCCGTCCGTCATGGCCCTCAGGCCAGCTTGTATACAACACACCATGGCAGGGAGCAAGCCCAGTCTTGCCCCAAACACTAGACGCACTGCAGGCCATAGCGTGTTGCGGTGAATGCGGTCCGTAGATGCGACGCCAGGCACTACTACTCGGCGCAGCCATATAGAGAGGAAGCCAGCCAGTTGAGCCTCCCTGGACAGAGGCCTATGACAGCGCCTCAAATAACTATAGGCCTTAGTGCCTTCAGGATACTTTCCCGTCCCTTCGTCGAGGAACCGGTCCGGAGCACCAGCATCCACCATAAGATCGTCAACTACCTGAGCATTAAGCGCACTCAGGGGATTCACAGGTGGATCATTGCCCTCCAATACCTTCTCCGGCTTAGCAGTTCTGGACCGGTAAAAGAAAAGATAGGACGTCCATTTGTTGATATGAGCCAAATCTGAAGGCTCATTATAAAAAGCGGAGAAAGCAAGGTAATGGCACATCAACTCCTGGTACACTTCCACTACCCGAGGGTCTGAACCCCCCAGCTCCCGGTTCGTGAGAATATACTCTTCGTTTATAGTATCCCCCGT
This sequence comes from Iris macrosiphon, assembly GCA_036927795.1. Classification (NCBI taxonomy): domain Eukaryota; kingdom Viridiplantae; phylum Streptophyta; class Magnoliopsida; order Asparagales; family Iridaceae; genus Iris; species Iris macrosiphon. The sequence goes on from JAYESA010000016.1 coordinate 56,494,883, forward strand.
TGGCATTCTTGAGATCTCTGCCATCTCATGCAGGGCCAATCCTAACTCCCCCAGTGGAGTGGCGAAAGTCCCTGTTAGCGAAATATATCGCTCCATCAGTGCCAGGAACAGGTTAGGGTTAGGAGGTAACCCAACACTGGTTGCACTCACAGCTGTAAGCAGACCGATGTTCTCCAACTCGGTCTAAAAATGCTTCAAGGCCCAATCAACTAAGCTAGACTATCGAAGGTTTGAAGGGGTGATCCACCCACCGCACCGATGGTTCACCTAAGGTTATACTCCCCCGCGCCCCATAAAATCATTTCAGAAAGTCGGTAATTGGACCGGCTGGATCACCAAGCTGTCTTCACTCGGGACACTGCCCGGGTACAGTCCCCTGAATACCGTCACATTATCGGAAGGGCGGCTGACAAACGACCCCTGGTCAGCTCCTTTCAGATGAAAGATCTTTCCCGGCCTGCCATGAAGATCAGGGGTCAGCGTCCACGACATCCTCCTGGGATGCGTAGCATGGAAGAAGGCCGAGATGGGGTAGTCTCTCGGCATATTGGACAGGTACAAAACCAAACCCTCGGTAGGGAAAACCCAGAGTTCTCTCTTGGGCTTTGTCTGGGACTGCTTGTCAATCATGTCCCCAAAGAGAAAAGCCGGCTTCAGGTATTGCTCCCCGTCTACGTACGTTAGGGGCTCCCCGTTGATCAAGTTCAGCAGCGTTCGCTCGGCCTGAGCCGATATCAGAATTGCCATTCCTTCAGGATACTGGGGCCTGGAGATAGGAAATGTCACGTGCGACAGATCCTCCAGATAGTTGGAGTGCAGCATCCCGGCGGCAGAGCCCATCACCTCAGCAAGCGGAGACTCATACAAGTTGACTGCAAAAGTACAAGAGAAACACATCAGTTCCTATAACTAGACACTACAGGACTTGCAGCATCCGCAAAAAAATCAACAGTCCGTGCTCTACGCCGAGACTGTGAAACTTGAGCTTTTACGATGGAATCCATTTCCTAAACATAAAATTCAAAATTGCCAGTATACGGTCCGTGCTCTACGTCGGACTGATTAAATTGAGTTGTTACGCCGGAACACTCATCCACAAGCATAAAACTCAAATTTTAATAGTATACACCAAGTTTTCAGCGATCAAAGCTTTTACACTCGACTGCGGAAAAATGGAGTTTTTACGCTGACACATTAGAAATATGGGCGTAAAAAGATGAAACGTCTCCGTGCATCATCTTCCTCACAGAGGCTATCAGCACAGAAGATGACCTAGCACGGTCACGTTCAACGTGTGCGAAGGATTTTCAGTCATTCTCTTTTTCCCAAAAGCTCTACCTTCCAGGTTGGGTGCACTACTCGTCGGCGTGATGCTCCGCTCAGAATGGGATTTGCCCTGTCCAACCAGAGACGCTCTCACTTGAGCAGAAGAACGAGAAGAAGAATCAACCTTCTTTCCCTTAGTGGAGGAGGATTATTTCGAAGCCATTACTGGAAACTTTGAAGACTCGAAGAAGAAACGCAGAAGAACTCAAACAGTCGAAAGCTTTCTCTCGCAGAAGACGGATGGAAAGTTTTTCTCTCAGAAACTTAGGATATATATAGAGTTCGGATGGACTCCTCGGACCCCGAACCAAATCCCCTAATTAATATTCGATTATGATTGGGTCCTACGTCAGCCTATTTATTCAGAGAAGGCAGACAGTCAGCGAATTCGAAAAGTTTTACGCGTAAAGCAGGTTCGTGGTTTCTACGCTAAGGAGCTTTCTACGCTCGACAGCTACAAATCTACGGTTTTACGCTCGCAGGCTATAAGTCTATGGTTTTACGCTCGGATGGCTTTGTGCTTGGTAGCTTTTATGCTCGAGAGACTACAAACCTACGACTTCACGCTCAGCAGATACCAAATCGATGATCTCACGCTCGGTGGCGCTTAGTTTATGCTCAGAGGCAATGGATCCACGACTTCAAGCTCGGAAAATTTTCTTTTTAGAAGCAACAAATCTACAGTTCTACGCTAAGGAGCTTTCTACGCTCGACAGCTACGAATCTACGGCTTTACGTTCGACAGCTACAAGTCTGGTTTTACGCCCGGATGCCTTTGTGCTCGGTAGCTTTTATGCTCGAGAGGCTACAAACCTACGACTTCATGCTCAGGAACTATAAGTCTATGATTTCACGCTCGATGGTGTTTAGTTTATGCTCAGAGGCTGCCAACTTATGATTTTATGCTCCATGACTTCCCGCACATCTGAAAGATATGTAGGCCAGAGTACGCATACATCTGAACGATCCTCAAGGCGGTCAATTACAGGAGTTCATACAGAAGATACTCCTTCTTGACCTCAAGATATCCCAAGTACCCGAAGCATACAGAGTTCAACATTGAAAAATTACTCTTCTTCATGGGTCGATTCGAAGTTTATCCAGACTCCAGTCTGAATATTTCATCTACCAAGGTGGCAAATCAGTTTGACAGCCATTTCTTGCCCTGTTCCAAGGGATTTTCGAGAAATTATTCTTGAAGATGATGTCTGAACAAAAAATTCTGTTTATCAGAAGTAACAGTTCAGAATTCTATGCGGTTCCTCACTCCTAAACAGCAGGACAGTTCGAACACTCGAATGCTAAAGCGGCTTTCTACGCTTCCCTAAGTTATGCGTAAAAAATAGGACAGGACCTATCACTCTTTCTAAACAGAGTCGGCATAAAGAATCAAACGTGTCGAAGCTACACATATTCAGACTTTACAGCAAAGTATGACAACAAGATCATATGCAGAAGAAAGACGATTTTATTAAAGTTAAAAGCATGATTTTATATGAGGGAAATCCAGTCTACAAGGGTTTTCTTTATTTTTTATGACTACATATGAGGGAAATCTCGTCTACAAAGGGCTTCCTCATCATCGTTAGAAGATCGCACCGAAAAGCTGTTCTGCCAGGTTCTCACATTGGTGAAGGTCTTCCTCTTCTTCGAAGACGGTTCGTCGACATCCACAGTCGATGAACAAGAAGATGATCAGTGGCGGAAGGATACAAAAATGGGCATAGACCCATCCTCCAACAGAAGGAAAGCATGGTAAATCTGCTTTCCTACAGACCACCGCCACTCCAGCCGGGACAGAGCTAGTTTGTCTGCTCTTGTCCCCAGAGGTAACGGGAGAAGGTGCCACTTGCAAGCAGCGTGGTGAAATACGATTCTTCTTCTCTCCCGAAGAACCACCATATAAAGTTGCTGATTATCCTGAGCAAAGGAGGCTGTGATATCCTTCCATGATCCATCGTTGTAGAGGACATTTGCTCGAAGATGCCGTCTTTTTTAGCTCCTTACATACTGGAAGAGCATGATCTCCTTCTTCCTTAAGTTGACCCGATGAACTCCGGCCATCATCTCTGTATGATGAAGGAAGTGTGGGAAGAACAGGAGAACTTCTCAGCCTTTTTATTGGTGAGAGAGAGCACTGATCCCCAATAAATCTGCCATAAAGTCAGCCTCGACCATTTCGAAACTCCATTCAGAAATGTTTCGAGTTACGAGAAGCGGTTCATGCTTCATTCAAAGCGTTTCAAATTATGAGGAATTTAATAGCTTTGAAGGGGGTCTTATAGAAGCATAAAAAATATGCTGGATAGCTCTACGCAGCATATTGATGCAAAGCAGCGTAAACAGAGGACTTCAGAGCCTTCAAACGTACAAACAGAGCTTCTCCGCCAAAGCATAGCGTGAAATATAGGCTCAAGGACCATCCGCGTAGGGCAGTATGTCCAGGCTGCTTCAGCGTAAACAGGGTGCTTCATCGCCTTTATGGCGTAAAACTCATCCTCTTTCAATGCAGCATTGAAGTATACGGGGGACACTTCGTATTCTTTGAAGTGAACCTGTCAGATCCTGCAATGAACCTGTCAGATCCTGCAATGAACCTGACGTTTCGACTTCTGACAAAGGAATACTGCTCGACTACCCAGGCGACGGCTATAATGATGGCGCAATACTGCAACCCAGGCTGTTATTTGCTACCATTTTCCTTGCATAAACTGCTTTTACGTACACAAAGGAATATGCTGTCTAGTTTTACACAGGTAGATGAGAGCTCCTTACGCTCCGCGGAAGACAAACCACCTACCACGTCAAGAGCTGCACTCTGTACGGGACTCGAGGCGCATCTCTGCATTTAATGCATAGGGTGGTGAAAGGCCCTCAAGGTATGTCTCTGCAATTAATGCGCCGAATACTGACAGATGCCTGAGGTAGGTCTCTGCGTTTGATGCACAGAAAGTGGTATTAGAAGTAGACACGCAATCAACTCCCGACCTACCAGAGTAACTCTCCGATCCTTGCAAATATTATTAATCAGGATAATGCCTCCCCCGGTCATGATCTTGCAAGTCCTAAGCAAAGACTCAGCTACCAAACCATGCTTTAGGGCTAAAGAAACAGATACAAAACTATAGGAAGCATCACTATCAAACAAAGCTAAAGCTGGAATGAAATCAAGAAGAATAGAACCTGCAATGACATCTCCGGTGGGTTCCTCCTCTTTGACGGTCATAGCAAACGCTCGTCCTTGTCGAGCACCTCCCTACTGTTGATGCTGGACAAAAAGCTGCTGTTGTGTCAGAAGCGGTCCCCTCGACTGTGCTGCAGGTGGTCTCGTCTGTGTCCTCGGAGCTGGAGCTGCTCCTTGAACTGCACGACGAGGACACTCCCTCGATTGATGCCCTTCAGTACCACAATATAAAGAAACTCCTAGCCTCCTCCTGCAAACTTCCCAGATGTTGCCAGGCTTCTTGTAGAAGTTGCATGGAGCTTGTTGTAACTGTCTCTGCTGCTGAGGTGCCTGGTGAAAAGGTGCTCTCGCTGGAGTCTGGTTCTGCTGTGTCTGTTGGAAAGGTCTGGACTGGAAATAAGGACGTTTGGCAGATACTGCACTGCCGTTGGCCCCCAGAAAAGAATCACGGTCTCTCTTGGTCTTCAAACCCAGATCCCGCTCAACCCTGCGTACCTCCGCAAGTATCTCCGAGTATATCTCATAAAAAGACGGAATGAGAATCTTTACTTCCTAGTTTAGACCCTCACGAAAATGAATAGCTCGAACCTCCGATTCCCTCACCAAATACTTTGCAAATCGGCTCAACCTACCAAACTCTGCAGCATATTCCTCCACAGACATGCTCCCCTGAATGAGACTCTCAAATTGTCTCCCTAAGTCAAGCCTGTCCATCTGGGCAAAAAACTTTTTCTTGAAAAGGTCCTTGAATACCTCCCAAGATTGTCCTACGTCAACCAGTACTGGCTCATTCCTGAACCAAGTGCGAGTGACGTCGAACAGTTAAAGTCCTACCGCCTCAACCTTCAGATCTTCAGAAAGATGGGACACCCTCATAAGACGCTGAATGTCCTCGAGCCAATCATCAGCATAGACGATGCCCTTCGTCCCTTTGAAAACCCTAGGCTCCAGTTTTTTGAAGTCCTGAATGTTGCCTGGCCGAAGCTGAGCAACCTGAGGAACAACCTGCTGCTGGACCGGAACTCCTCTCTCAACTACACCACGAGCAAGCTGATGAGCACTCTCGATGCCCTGCCGTAGGAAGTCGGTCTGCCTCTGATGTGCCTCTGACTGAGTCCTCTGTGCCTCGAGCATCTCACGAAACAGTGTAAACATCTGTGATGCCTCTGCTGGCACAGGAGGTGGAGGTGGAAGCCCCTCAGATACATCTGGCACAGTCCTCTGAGTAGGTGGTGGACCTCCGAAAGCAGCTGACACTCCAATCACTGGAGAAGTGACTGGTGCAGGCCCTCGGGACGTCGCAGACCTCTAAGAAGCTGCTCTCCCCTGCTGTGATCTAGTCTTAGGCGGCATCCTGAGACAAAGCGAAAGAAAGAATCAATATGGCACAAGATATAAGACAACAAGGAAAGGACAGTTTAAGGGATTAAGTATTAATGTCAAAGGAGAATAGTTGAATCAAAAGAATTTTCCTAGATGTGATTGAGTATCTCAGCCTATATCCTATATCCTATCGCAGGCTCGCAGTAGTACAATTAAGTTGTCGCACTACCACAACATCACATACTTTGTGAAGCTAGACCTGCATGGGCCACCACCAAAAATATATCACGACCCGCACCCGGTGTAAGGGTACTGGTCGAAAACAAAGCCCAGCCTACGCCACAGAATCGGCGGTAGAACGCTGTCTAGATAGTCTATCTAACAATATAGTGAACCACCAATAATGATAGTATACTCAATCACAGAACTAAGATAGAAATGAGCACGAATCAGATAAAGAATAGAATAGTCACAATACAACTCATGAGTCTAAAATAATACATCAATGAGTCTGAAGAATAACAAAATAAGCTGGAGACAAATCCAGTATAAAAGAATACTACGAAGCTACAACTCCAGGGTCAACTGTCTCAGTTGGGATAAGTCCCTCTTGAGCCAGGGTCTCAGAATCTAAACCCACAACATCCTGGGGTCCATAAAAGGTAGGGTACCCCTCCTCAGTGTCATCTGGAAAAATATATCCAGTAAGGAAAGGAGCAGAGTACATCTCTAACAGCAGTTCTAATTAATGATAAAAACTATGTAACAGTAAATAGTTGTGGATAGACAAGATGCACAATAGATATAAGAGATATATGTACGATAAGGAAATACTAGAAATAAATACAATAATGAACAATATGCCAATGAAACAATAATACTAATGACTAAGTGTGTGAGTACTAGCTTAACATGTGATCGGCTTGGGCAAGATGCAATACGGCCTGGCTAATCATAAGTGCGGTTTATGATCAACACTATTCATTTAACAGTACTTTATTCAATAGGAATTTGATCACATATCTATACTAATACTCCCCACCCTCGACTGGTATAATAGATCCAACCACGGTATGCTATGGCACGAGATTCCCCAAGAAGATAGCTAGTCTCCTCGAGAATCGGTGTCTGTACATGTACAAGATAACCAATGAAACAATACTTGCACCATAGACACCATATACCAAGGAATAATATCTCATGACGAGATCCGGATATACCAATCAGTGTAACCATAGTGTCAAGAGAACATGGATATCTACACTAGATACAGTGAGCATAGAGGATATCATAAATGAGAAACTATAAGAGAATGTACTCGCCTGAAGTCCAATGAATAGTCTCACCGATGTCTGACTCGGTGTCTCGAAGACCTAGATATGGAATACAACATCAATACAAGGTCCCGAAAAGAGAACAAGTTAAACTTGTCAACTTCTAGGTCAAAAATCAACTCTAAGTCAAAAGTCAACTGTGGTCAACTTTAAAGTCAAATAAAGTCAACTATGGTCAACCCAAGGTCAACTATCTATTTCTAGGTTGTACAAGTCTAGCACCAAAAACTTGGATCAAAATACTAAGCTCTAAGTCATAAGACTACATCCTTAAATATTAGGATATCGTATCTTCGGATACGTGAATCCAAAATAAACCTCACAATACTAATATTAATAATAATGCATAATATAGAATATTAAATACAACAATTTAGGAATCAAGGTTTTGAACCCAATTGGTATCCACACAAAGTAATGCTCAAGATACATATAGGTATATTATTTACTCTAATACATAATATATTATATATAAACTAATATATTATATATAAATAAAATAATAACAATACTAGTATTATATCTCACCACAAATACATTTAGATATACATATATATATAAAAATATAATATATAAAGTATAAACCCAAAACTGCCTAACTGTCACTGAAAAATTGTGTGGAAAACAATTAATTTCAATAAACAGACCTATAGTGACAGTCCCGACTGTCACAGAAAAACTATCGCCAAAACGCTGTATATAAAATCCACTGCTGACTGATTGGTGACAGTTCAAACTGTCGCAGAAAAACTGCCGCTGAAAAACTGCTCATTCCCGCCCGCTGCATTAATGACAGAACTGTCATTAATGCCCAAAGACTGCTACAGCGGCTGCTGCTTTAATGACAACATCTGTCATTAATAGCCGTTGTCACAAAAAAAAACAATTAATATATAACTATATATATATATTAATAAATATAAATCAATATATATATTTATAACAATTAAATAAATATATACTTATATATATATACATAATCCTAGACAATAAATACTAATAGTTACAATCACATTGCATGTATTAATGTACATATTTTACATGGCTAGAAGCACACATAAAAATATATTCATTAATATACAAATAATTACATAATAATTATAATTAATATAATTACATATTTAAGCACATAAATATTTTTATAAAACATTTATATATAATTTATTTTATTAACATAAGTTGTAATATATATAAATGCATGTAAAGAAAACTACATATATATATTTATACATCATATTAGTACACATAAAAATACATAGATCTATGCTACAATAAATACTATAATAAATACACTAAAAATAAATATATAACATCCATATATATTTACTAACTATAATTCAAGAATTAAAACATAAATAATTAGATCTATTCGTAAATACACACAATTGGAGAGTATCACACCGTATCCCACTAGATCTAGGATACGCATGCGACACGAGTCCAACAAACAACCAATTGCACCCCGAAGGACACAAACAAGTTACAAATATTATTTATGAACAAATCAAAGTGTCAAAAGTAGATCTATGTGTCTGTGTCAAAATACGACATGTACAAAGTCCCGTGTCGAAGGGAAAACCCCCAAAACAACACGTATCACCAAATTGTTAGGATACGACCTACACGTACCCAATTGTGGACACGACACTAGCCCCAAACACATAAGCACATGCCCAATTGATCTATAGGATCAATTGACACACACAACAAAATGTTAATTCGGAATTCCCCCAAAATTGACACAAAAAGCATCATAACTTTCTCCATGAGTCTCCTATGAACACAAAATCAAGTCCTATGGGTAGTACATACATATGGGTTGATTTTACATGATTAAATCTCATATTTAGAAGCTATTTTAATAGAAAAAACTGAATTATACCTATTGGGAGATGGATTCCCAATGAAACCTCCAATTGAGATGAACTTGCTTCCAAATTGTAGATCCTTGCTCCTCTTTGTAGATCCTTGTTTTCTCCTTCTAGATCCTTGCTTCTCAACTTTCTAATGGTGAATTGGGAAGAATTTGTAATAAATTTGGTAGGGAATTGGAATGGGAATGAAAGGAATTTGGGAGTGGGGAATTCTAGATCTAGATTTGGAAATGAGAATGAGAGGAGAGAGAAATTTCCTCCCCTCTAATATAGGTCGGCCTTACCCCTTCCCCAAGCAATTATAAAATGTCCAATTTACCCCTTGGGGCCTCTCATGAAGAAATAATTAAGGAAGGAAGCTTCTAGTCTAATGACTTAATTAATTTAATCCATCTCCTTAACAATGGGCTTTCTAAATGGGTCAAGTCTAACTAATTAATTCATGTTGGTCCATGGGTCCAAACTAAACTAGTTGGGTCCACTAATATAAGTCCAAAATAATTAAATAACATTTAACAACAATTAAATAATACAACAAATAATTATTTACAATGCACAATATTTAATTAAATAGGAAAAGACTAAAATACCCTTTCCTAGAAATTGTGGTAGTGACAGATCTTGTATCATATACAGAATCACCATGGATATCTCAGAAAGATTCTGTCTTATGAATAGTGTCCTGGGTTATAGTGTACTTGATAAGACAAGTACGAGAATGTAAAGGGGTCACGAATGTCCATCTCTAGATGACAATACACAACACCGCGTACGGTGTTGGCACCCGACTAGTAATCAGATGCTAAGTAAGTCACATGGTCCTAGGTTAAGCATGCACAACAATATAAATGAAGCAAGGGAAATATGTAATAAGACTACAAAGTTTGGCAAGGTACACTTGCTTGGGGTTTGAATACCAACAGTTGTCCCTGTATCAGTGGATCCTGTAGGTACTCCTCCAAAAACTGAAATAAACATCACCAACAGTCTCAAAAAATATCAAATAGCTAGAAACGCCTGTCCTTAAGTCCAATTTGGACACAGGGGCAAAAATGACATTTTTGGGTCAAAGCGGGGTCCACATGTGGGCCGCTTTGCACCGAAAAATGTATCAGGATCAAAGGTCTCCAAATTCGTCAAACTTGGTATCAACAAGTCAGAAACGATGATACAAATCCAACGGAACTTCCAGAATTGGATTTTGATGAGCCGATCACAAAATCTCCCGTCAAATGGAGCTGGTGGGACCCACGATACGCAATTTTGTCAATATTCTCAGAATCGAACCAAACTTGGGTCACAAGACCAGCGTATTGCTACGAGTCCGATGGCGCAAGTTTCGTCTCAATCCGACGTGTGTACACAAAGTTACAATGTGTTCCAGAATAGACGGATACGGGGCGTTGTCGGCGGATACGCGTTGATTTCGGTGTGCACGCACATCCAAATCAACTTCTGCGAAATCCTGCACGTCCATATCAACGGCGCGTACATTTTCGTAAAGATCGCGTGCGACCAAGTCATCCTGTTTGGCGGGGCGCACTCAGTTCCGGGATAAAACAGGGCGTTAATTTTCCTGTTTTTGGATCGCGGTTTGCGATCAGCACAGGACGCGACGCACCGAGAAAGTTGCACGGACATCGAGAGGGTTACACAGTCTACTATACACAACTGACGGAACAGAAAATAGAATAACGAGGAGAGAGAACGGGTTACCGGAACAGGGGTCCGTGAACCGAGAATTTTCATGTTCGGGATGCCGGTTCGTGTCCTGGTCACCGTGTCCGCTGTGTCCGGTCTACACAGGATCTGTGTCCGGGCTAGGGTCTGTGTCTGGAGACAACGGAGTGGACTCGCTGTAGACTGCGCTGGCCGGGGTTGGGCTTCGCCGGAGGGAGTCGACGCGTGCGGAGGCGGAGCGGCTCGTCGGAGCTGCTAGGGGTAATCGGCTCCGGGCTGAGCGGCTAGGGCACGGGGTAGGGCAGGGCTCTACGGTGGAGGGGGAGATGGCTGGAGGTCGAGCGGATGGAGAGGGACGGCGAGGCGAGGGACTGATGGCGAGACGGCGGAGCGGGTTATTGATCGTCGGCTGTGGGTTCGATGGGGGAGCGGCTGAGGTGAGTTGTCGACTGGTCGAGGACGGGTGGAACAAGGAGGAGAAGGCGGCGGGGCTGACTAGGGTTCAGGCGAGGGGAAGTCGACGGCTAAGCTGCGGCGGCGGGGTAGATGAGAGAGGGTTTGCGGCGGCGGCATGCACCGAAGTCTAGGCAATTAAATAGCCTGAACAGTAAATCCGGTAGGGATTGGGATTAGGGTTCGGTTAAGGTTTCGGGTTCGGGTCAGGTTCGATTCGGATCCGACCCGACCCATTAAGGCTGTGTTTGGTCTGGTTCGGTTTGAGTTGGTTTTGTTTGGTTTAATTCCAATTAAACCGGGTTCAGTTAGGGTTTATTTAGGTTTAATTCTACGTTGGTTTTTGGGGCTTTAAAAATGTTTCCAGAGTCCAATAAATTCACAGAAAATTACCCTATGTCCGATTTTCCATTTTACACCATAAAATATTATTGTCATAATATTTTAATATTAATTAACCTCATTTAAAAATCTTTTAATCACAAAACACCTTAGTTTTATTTTCCAAAAATTACCAAAAAATTGGGAAAATTTATTTTAAAAAATTTTAGAAAAAAATAGGGTGTTTACAATACTCAAGGATCTATTAGGAAAGTACACTAAATAGAAATATGTGAGGAAACAAGGATACTGATGTGAACAGAATTAAACAAGTACAATTTTGAAGGTCAAGGAAGGTAGGTAAGTTCAAAAATTCAGAACAGAAATAAAGGGGAAAGTCAAAGATGTAGATGAGATCCTATACTCTAATCCTATTTGCAGGCTTGTTCGGTACAGTAACGTAACCGTGATAATATACTCTCGCCCTGCATGGGCCACCACTAAAAATATGTCACGCTCAGTCCCAAAATACGTAGAACTATATATACGTACATATGCCAGCTGTACGAACAAGTATAGGAACCCAATTTAATAGACCTTACCAGTCGTAGTACGCTGTAAAATATATCTATGTTACAGTATTCCTGGCAGGTAAAATCTAGTCTCATCGACAAATACCATAGAGTAAGAACTGATGAATAAATAAGTCTCAGAATCAAATATAAAATAAAATCTAGTGGAGAATAATCCACAAAAATGAGTACAAAAGAATAATTAAAAAGAATACAACTAAGCAATAAAGAAATGGTCCGATGTAAGCTAACTAGATAAAGACACCAAAAATACTAAGCAACTATCATCCATGAATGCTCAAGGAAACTCCTGTGACTCCACCTCAAAGTCCTCATTTGCAAAATCTCCAACTCCTTAATCCGTCGGGTACAAGTGCTCATCTAGATCTGAAAATGGTGCCAGGTCCTCAGAGGGACATAACAATTACAAAAAAATTGACATGCATAAAAGTAAAGCAGTAAATAATAAGTGGATTACTAACCATCTAAGTGATATGCACTCGAGACATCTCTAGTGGCCCATGAGGGAGAATAAATATAAAAACAGTCATCCCACCAGGCGTCCAAAAGGACTTAGGGGTACGCTAGTCACACAATATACATAGTAAGAAACAGAAATCCTATACGCTCACTAGTTGATTATCCCCTTCCAATGTATTCGAACCGTATACGCAGTACAGACATAATACAATGACGTCAATAAAAATCTAGAAACTAAAATAACACGAACTAATAATATAAGGCGTGAACTCACATATAAATGTATAGGTTGATACGCTAGTCCATTCACTCTCTCACTAGTGTACGTGATAAAAAAGTGTCAGGTCCGAAGATACCTCGTACCTTCACAATATACTGGATAAGTCTTCTACTCTATGACGCGTGCACACAACTAACAAATAAAAAATAGGCATATGTAAAATGAACAATAAAATCAAGCAAGGTGTACTTATCTTCCAAGCCAAGTTGCGAGCACAAGAAATCTGGTCGAGAGCACTCCACAGGAACGTCTCGAACACCTACCAATTATTTATTACACCAATTAGACTCTTATTTTTTAGTTTAATTAGGTTATTATCTAGTTATTAATTCTATATTGGTTTACATATGCAAATAGTTACACACCAACTATTACTAGTACTAAAAAATTACCAAAATTTATTTTTAAAACATTAATTATTAAAAACTATTAATTTTGAAATTTTATTGGAAAATGGGGTTTTTAGTTATAGGGTCATCTTCTATAAATTGTATGAGTCCAAAACCAAGTAGAAACCAAAACTAGGTCATAACAAGTTACCTACTAGTCACCAAAAATTAATTTTTGATAAATAGTTAAATCTGTAATAAATACTCATAAATTGGAATTAAAACATAATAATATAATTTTAAATTCTAAAATAAGGGTTTTTTGTCGAGGTTTAATTCTGAAACTGTCGGGGTCAAGTTTTGTCAAAAGTAGGTCAACTTGTTACATAAAACACCTAGAATCCTAATTTTTAAAATTAAAAATAAAGTCTCAATATATTTTGTAAAAATCAGTATTAAATAAATTACCATTTTCTTTAATAAAATAATAGTAATTAGGGTTTTACCATCAACAAGTTGATCCTATTATGATTGACAACCAATCTTGCTAGTATGCATGTCAAGGGATTGTACATGGGTATTGTGATATCATAGACATAAAATAATATTTATTTAATATAATTTCATAATATATATTTTCTGGAAAAATAATAATTTATCGAGAAAAATAAGATTTTATCTACCATTAAGTCCTAACAAGGTCCAAGTATTCGCAACAAGCATACATCAAGACTAGGTCAAAACTACATATAAAATATACTCAAAATCCTAATTTAATATATATTAATAATTCTATAATTATTAATAAAAATTTGAATTTAATCCATATTAAATTATCTATATAAGTTCATCAACAAAATTTAAAGAAGGTTTTACATGTATGCACAAACTTTTGGGTTAAACCTCAAACCAGGGTTCATGGGTTATATAAGTTCTTCAAAATAGAATAATATAGTTGAATCATCACCACAAATACATGTCAATATATATATATATATATATATATATATATATATATATATATATATATATATGATGGGGAGATGGAGTCATGGCTGGGAGGGGTGTGCGCGGGTATGGGGCCGTGGGTAGGAGCTTGGTTAGGAATATGATTGGAGGATTTCCTAATTTGGAGGTTTCCTAATTTGGTTGTTTGTAAATAATTGGTCAATCTTATCCAATAGCAATAATAATAGAGATTTGATTGTGATTCTAAAGGATAAAATAATAAATAAATAAATTTTTCGAAAAGAGAAAAGTGGCCTAAATTGGCATGGAGGAATTATGGATTACATAATGAAGAAAGTTGGAATGGAAAATAATCACAAATAAATTATTTATTTAAAAATATCTAAATATTACACAAAAAAACTATGGTTGTTATACTAGTGCCTTACTAATAATAAATGATCGAATTTTGTGTCACGCGAAGATCCTATTGGTAGTGTTGCCATTGTAGGCTACTTCCTACGAAGGGCGATGTAGATTTTGGGGTCATCCTATGACATTAATGTTCAAACTATCTTAAAGTGTACTAAAGCAACCATTGGATTTAAATTAATTTTAAAATAATCTAATAAACACAATTAATATAGAATACACACAAAATACCTATTTTTGGGTGAGGGTGTTTACAACGAGGACTTGCAAGCTCTTGACCGGGGGTGGCATTAACCTGGTCAGTAATGTTTGCATGGATCAGAGAGTTTCTTTCGGAGGCCGAGAGTTTAGCGTGTGCCTACTCATAATGCCACTTCAGAGATACAACATAATACTCAGGATGGATTGGTTAAGTAGGCACCATGCTAGTATCGATTATCATGGAGGCAGAGTTTTTTTTTAGACACCCGGAGAGCCAGAGTTTGAGTTCGTCAGAAGAGCAGCGGAGTAGAGCTAATGAGACTTCTGTGGAGCTATTATGGAATAGCAGAAGTCACCATATCCGTTGATTATAGAGTTTATGGATATCTTTCCACAGGATTTGTTGGGGTTGCCACTAGACATAAATATGGAGTTCTCTATAGACTTGGTGCCTGGTAAAGAGCTAATATTATAACACATCTATAGGCTGAACAACAGTGAACTGATATAGTTAAAGAAGTAGGTCGATGAGTTATAGGACAAGGGGTTCATTTGCTCTAGTTTAGTACGGTGGGGTGCTCCAGTATTATTTGTACCAAAGAAGGATGGGTCAATACATATGTGTATCGACTACAGGACTTTTAACAACCTAACTATCAAGAACAAATACCCGTTATCGCGAATTAATAATCTGTTTGATCAGTTGATCTTAGTGATGGTATTCTCCAAGATAGACTTGAGGTTGGGGTACCACCAGGTGAAAGTGAAGAATGAATACATTACGAAGACAGATTTCAGGACTCGATATGGTAGTTTGAGTTATTGGTAATGCCATTTGGGTTGACCAATACCCCAACAATATTAACGAACCTGATGAATATGGTGTTTTATTTGTACTTAGATCAGTTTGTGATAATTTTTATTGAAGATATATTAATTTATTCGAAGACCCCGGAGGAGCATGAGAAGCACCTGAGGATAGTTCTGGAGACCCTCAGGAAGGAGAAGCTGTTTGGAATACTTTCGAAGTGTGAGTTCTTCCTTGATAATGTTGAATTTCTCGGGCATGTGATTACAGAAGACAAAAACTCAGTAGACCCAAAGAAGATATCAGCAGTTGAGTCATGGTCTACCCTGAGTTCAGTGGCAGAGATCAAGAGTTTTTTGGATTGACGGACAATTATTGGAATTTTGTTCAAGATTTATCCAGTATTGCAGAGCCGATGACTAGGCTGATCAGGAAGGACGTAGAATTCGTCTGGACAAAGGAGTTTCAGGTCGCCTTTGAAGAGCTGGGAAGAGGTTGACTACAGCTCCATTGTTGACATGGCATCGGAGACAAGAGGATTTTCTATATACAACGATGCTTCGGGTAACGATTTGGGATGTGTATTACAGTAGAACAGAAAAGTGATTGCCTATTCTTTCAGGTAATTATGCCCGCTTGAGAAGAATTACCTTACCAATGACTTAGAGTTGGCATCAGTCATCTTTGCTCTAAAAGTTATAGAAATACTACTTGTTCGGAGAGCGTATAGAGATATTTATAGGCCATAAGAGCTTGAAGTATGTGTTTACACAGAAAAAGCTCAACATGAGGCAACAGTGATGGTCGGATTTGATGAATGACTTCGACATCTCTTTGTTGTAACATCCAGAAAAGGCCAACGTAGTCACTGATGCTTTGAGCAGGTATCCAGTGGCTATGTACTTGATAAGGGACAGACATTTAGTGGCCGATCTTGATAGCTTGGGTATTGAGGTACTAGTTTATGGAGTTATGGCACAGATATGGGGACTTCAGGTACATTTAGAGTTGATGGACCGGGTTAGAGCCGTACAGTTCGTGGATGAGTCTCTGAGAAGCATCAGAGGGCAGGTCGGGATAGGATAGGTAGAGGACTTAGGTATTACAGAGGATGGATCATTGTGGCTCGGTACAAGATTGTGTGTGCCTAGTGGAATCTTGCATGAGAAGATTCTTTAGGAGGCGCATTGATCTCAGTACTTTATGCATCCAAGTTTTAACAAGATGTATAGAGACATGAGAGAGCATATTTTGTGGTAGGGTATAAAGCGGATGTGGTGACCTTCGTATCTAGATCCTTGGTATGCCAGCAGGTAAAGACGAAGAGGCAGAGACAAGGTGGATTACTTCAGCCTTTACCCATTCCAGAGTGGATGTGGAAGCATGTGACGATATATTTTGTTTCATAGCTTCCGTATTTTCCAGGAGGGAAAGACGCAATTTGGGTCAACGTTGACAGGTTGACCAAATTGGCCCACTTATTGCCATTTCAAGTGGGTACGTCAACGGAGAAGCTCGCGGAGATGTATGTACGACAGATAGTTAGATTGCATAGAGTTTCGGTGAGCATAGTCTCAGATTGGGATAGTCGTTTCACATCCCACTTCTGTAGGATTTTCCGGCTAGCTTAGGCACCCAGCTGAAGTTTAGTACCATATATCACCCTCAAAGTGATGAAAAGTCAGAGAAGACTATTCAGACTCTCGAGGATATGCTTCGTACATGTGTTTTATATTTTAGAGGCTCTTGGGAGGATCATCTTTACCTGGTAGAGTTTGCTTACAATAACAGATATGAGGCAGGTATCGAGATATCACCATTTGAGGTATTGTATGGATGGAGATGTCGCACTCTGTTATCGTGGGATGATGTTGGTGAGAGAGACTTATTTTGACCAGAGATGGTAGTGGATGCAGCTGAAAAGGTGAAGCTTATTAGAGATAGACTTTTGGTGCACCAGACACATAATTGAATTAGGCCGACAGCCACCTGAGACCCTTGGAATTTGAGGTATAGGTTTTATTTACATTATTTATGATTACCTTTTTTAGATAGAGTGCTAAAGCTATGTTTTGTGCTAGATGGGCAATCTAGTATTCTTGAGGATTTCTCCGACATGGGGCATGATTTGCTTTAGTGGAGGCGGGAATCTTAGTCCACGGTACATCGGACCTTTCGATATTATTGAGAGGGTTAGTCCAGTGGCCTACAGACTAAACCTGTCGCATGCACTAGAGGGAGTGCATAATATTTTCTACGTGTTGGAGCTGAGACGGTACATGACAGATCCTAACCATGTACTAGATCAATCGAAGATCTAGGTGGGTCCTACTCCCAGTTATCCAAAGCAACTTATGGAGATTCTGGATCATATGGAGAAGGTATTGTAGAACTAGAAGATTTCTTTGGTAAGCGTTGTATAGAGGCATCACTCTACAAAGAAGTCTATCTGGGAGCAAGAAGTTGAGATACGCGAGCGATATCCTTATCTGTTTGATCCGTGAGGTATAATTCTTTCTTGCTTGCTGTGATTATTTTTCTAGCTAGTTTCTTCCTTAATTTTGAATAAAACTTTTCTAAGGTGGGTAGGATTATCACCCTCACTTTTACATATAGGGTTAATTTAGTAATTTGGCATAGTTATTTTATTTTTAGAGATTATAATAATTGGACTTATGCATATATATATTTGTGTTATATAATATTTATTTATAGTAGTGGGCTAGCCTATTGAATAGACTTGATACTAGTGAACCCAATTCGACTTGTCATGACAATTATTGAGCCCAACATGGACTAGGACCATTAGACCCATTCCCTCTAATTAATTAAGAGGATTAGACTAATTTGTATTAGTGTAAAAACTTTCCAAAATAGCCATCCTTAATTATTATTTATAATTCATCATGTAGGGGAATTGTGGACAATTATTGGTGACTTGGAGAGGGGGAAAGGGGGCCGACCACTTAAGATGGGTCTTCTCTCTCTCTCTCCTCTCCATTTGTTCATTCAATTTAGATCCCAAAATTCTTAGATCCCCAATTCACTTCATCCCTTCATCAATCCCTATCAATTTATTTATATTCTCTCTTATTCTCATCACTCAAGGAGCATTAGAGCTTGGAGAAGCAAGGAGCACTTGGAGGAGGAGCTTTGGCAAGGAAATTTTGTCCGAATCGTATCTGTAAGAAAAATTTATTGGGAATCCATCTTCCAATAGATAAAATTCTGAATTCACCTTCATTGTAGGTTCTAAATCATGCATTTGACCATTATGACCTCTTCCATGGCAAAATGCTACCTATAAAAACAAGTTTTAGGCTAATTGAATGTGTATTATAATTTCTACATGGTATTTTATGTCTATTTTGGGAGAATTATGAGATCGACCCATCAAGTGTGTATCATGACACTAATTTAGTTATATTGGACTTAGATCAGGGTTGGAATACTATCTACGTGTCGACAATTTGACACATGTAGGCCGTATCATGATATGGTGTTATACCGTGTGATATCGAGCTCTAATTCGGGCATTTTGTGCAATTACTTCTCAATTCTTATTATAGCAAGTTACTTTAATTGTATTAGATTATATTTGATATATGTAAATGATATATGTGAAAGAACTTGTGTTTTGGTTATTCATTTGGGTATCATGAGTTTCTCAATTATACACCATAGGTGTTCGACTAATTGACACTAGTGCACATAAATACATAGGTGTGTGGTGTATGTGTGTGTGTGGTATTTTTATGTGTGTGTGTGTGTGTGTGTTATAAGTGTCTTTGTGTGCGGTGTTGATTTAGGAGTGCTAGTTTATAGGTGCAGGTGGAGTCTGAGAATTAAATGCACCATAGTGCAGTAATTCAGGTAGAAATTGAGCACTGCTTAGTATCAGGATTTAAAGTGCTATGTGCAGAAGCTTGACTTGCTAATCGAGCAAGTATGCCAATACAAAATTGCAACTGAGCAGTACTTTCATTGCACTCAGTGTGCAGTACACTACAGGGGGTTATGAGCTCGAGCAAGTGTAGGTCTGATGGAGTTATGTGATTGTTTGATTATTGAAGTTGTTGTGAGTGAGGGTGACTGTGAAGTGGAGTATTATTATGAGTATACTTGATTTGAATTGGTTATTGTTGGCCAGTAGAGGTTGGTGCAAGTATAGGTGGTAGTGTAGTCAAGGCACACAAGTACACAGTTGAAGAAATTATATAGGGTTTAATACCCATTTGAGTGTTAGCAAGATTTAGTATGTGTGTAGGTGAATTGGTGCTAGATCAACAGTTCATAGAGCAACTCAAGTTGCAGTATTTAGTACAAGTAGGAATGGTAGTAGGCTCGAGTATAGGTCAGACCTTATGTGTGCAGAGCTAATTGTAAGTGCAGTGAAGTGTTTGTAGCATAGAGCCATTTGAATCTTCGTTTTAGCAGCAACACCAAGGTGGTGTTGAGTTCAGTTGGCTATACAACAACAATGGCAACCTGGGAAAGGTTGGTAAGGGGATCTTGCACTTGTGTGCAGGACTGGAGGTATAAGCAAGGTAAGGAGAGGTTTGAGCTTGAGGTATATCTAATACCTAGAGTTTTAGATATTGATGCATTGGTTAGGGAGTTATGTGCATTGGTTCACTGTGATCAGTGAGGGACACTTGGAAGAAGTTACCCAGGTATATGTATCAGAACCTTGCACACAATAAAGTGTCTATCAGTCATACAGACTGATGTGTGTCAAGGCTTATACTGATATATGTATCAGTTAGTGACGTTAGTTTCAGTCATCATTAGTATATATATTAGTTTGTAAGTTAGTGTTAGTTGGTCGGTGTTAATTAGATATACACTAGTTAGTATATATGTTAGTATGACTTGTGTAAGTCTAGGTTACCATGTGATAACCATGGTAATGAGAGTATGGGGTAACATTGGGTATTGGGTATTGAATACCAAGAGGGTAGCTATGTTGTGTCACTAAGATTGCTAAAAGCTATGGTAATCATATAGAGTTATATTAGCTATGATACAACTAGTGTTCTATATATAATGTATATCTTTTATACTTATTAGCTATGATACTCTAGTATCCTAACATAGCTATCAAAGCCTAGTTAAGTAGTGTATGTATCTAATAACCTAGAGATAGCTAGTTTGACCAAAAAAGCATATTTTGACTCATTTAGCATGATTATCACTTTATTACACTCAAGTGACTTGATTTTCCTATATAGGGTTGTGTGACACCAGCTCGGACACCGAGTTCTCTCTTTTTCTCCAGACCAGAGACGGGTACATTTCTTTGTTAGTTTTTATTTTAGGATAGTAGATATATCATATGTTCTAGAACTGTTTACTTAATTCTAATACAGTGGCTACATAAACTAGAACTAAATGGATCCTCTCATGGGATATTATCCCCTACCGTGATCAATGGGTACTCTTTCATATGTATTTCATCGTGTGTATCGGATATTGATTATCATGTACTTTGTGTTCACATATTGTTCATGTTTAGTGTGCTTATATGTGTGTTTGTAACAAGTCATGGTCGGATCCATAAGTATTGGTTGGGGATGGGGGAGTAGGAGTTGGTTATGTGATCAAGCCCAATGTATTCATGTATATGTCGATTATATATCACTCGTGTAATCAAGTTACCATATTATATTCGTGTTCAACCTAACCCGATCATATAACAAACTTGTACTCTAAGTCACATTAGCTAGTTTATCTATTTATATTATTTGCAGATATTTCATATTGCCAGTTCTTTCTTTCTAGTATATTACCTGTTTACTATAGTTTATTTATTTTCCTGTTGATAGTTCATCTTGTATTCTTTTCTATTACTTGTCATATATATTCTACCATATATTTGGAACTGCTTCCATAGTTTTGTACTTTTTTTAATCCTGATGTAAACCCCCTCGACCAAATTTAGGGTTACTTAGTTTAGATTAAGAGACTAGGATTAATTTGGATATAATTAGAGTTGAATGCAGTAAATTAGAATTAATGTCCAACAATTATATGACTTAATACCCCTTACCGTTGCTTCGATAATACCGAGCGCTACACTAGTGGTTACCTTCGAACAACTTTTATACACATTTCCTAGACATGCCAGACTGCCCATCTGACTCTTGTGTAACTCTTAAATACTCGATATTGTGCTTCATTTGAGCTGCATAATATTCGTTACAAACGACCATGTATAAATCCCAATAAATCCAATTTTTCATAATTGCCTATTCCTATTTGAAATTGGAGACACAACCTTAAATTGTCCCACATAACCCAAATTAGGGCATCGATCTATTCTGAGCCTGCTACGCCCATAAAACTTGTATCCCACCCAATTTTAATCCCATGTATCTTCAATTGATTAAAGAATGCCTTGTGCATTAGTTTAATTAAATTAATTGGAAACCAACCTTTCCCAAAGCTAGATCCAACTTAGCCCATGAACACCCTTCATATGGACATGTTTTCCACACCAAAGAGACCAGGCCGGCCCAATACCCGAGGTCAACCCCCTATTCCTCTCTCCTATATAATTATATTCCTCTCTCTTCAAACCCTAGAAACCCATAAACCCTACCCGAACCCTATCTTTTATCCCTCCACATCCGCCTCCTCTTTACCCGACACCATCACCGCCATAGCCACCACCTCCTCCACCAGCCCTTCCCCCTCGATGCCAGACTACCACCCCAGCCCGCCTGTACCCGCCGGTCCACTTCTATCCACCATCATCACCATCCCCTCCACCATATCTGCCATAGCCAGCCCGACACCACCATTAACTCCACCATCAACACCACCCCAACACCACCATCCACCTCCCGACCACCTTGCCGACCGATCCCTACCGCCAAGCCGCCGCTGCCAAAGCTGTTGTTGCCGCTTCTGCAACTGCTGCCAATACTGCCGCTGCTGCCGTTGCTTTTTTGTGCGATGGCGGAGCTCTGCCTTCACGCCGGAGAATAGCCCGTCGACGAACCAGACCCCCCCCCGATCAGCCACAACTAGGTACACGTCCACTTCACTTTTTTTCCTCATGTGTTATGGTATCGATGTGTTATTTAACGGACACGGGTAAATCTATAAGAATAAAGTATGTGTATGTGTGTTATTATAAGTTAGTAATTAATGATAAATAATTTCTCAATTAATAATTGACTGGTAATTATGAACACTGTGTTGACCTAGGACTTGGACAACTAGCCTTGTGTACGTATCCTTATAACATGCTAGTCAAGACTTATAATATAGTATTATACGTCTTAGTTGCATAGCATATCTAGATGTTTCGTTGTCTTGACGTACGTGCCACTCGTAGACAAAACACATGTAAGTCTTAGCTGCATGCACACACGACTATGTTAATTGACCAACTGTAACCCCTTAAGTCAGTATCTAAGAACAACGTAGTGGTTCTGTATGTATCACTTTAGTGTCTGATGATCGAATTTCTATATTATATTATATGTATAGGGTCATTGGACCAGTCAGGAGAGACTTCAGGAGCAGGCTATTGGCATTCGCAGCTTGAGGACCCAGTCAAGATACCTTGTCATATTTACTGTTTAGTTTAAATTATGCAAATATTGTATGATATCTTGTTGCATTCCTTTATACAACTGTACGCGTCCTAGATTGGCTCGGGTGCAGTCGGCGAATGCGTCGATGAGTAGTGTACTTGACCTAGTCACTAGCAGACTCATCCCCATTGGGAGGATACTCTGATATCTTCCAAGACCTGACACTCTTACACGCAACATGGTGACAAACTCATGTTGGGATACGGGTTTGCATACCTGATAAGCTATTGGTGCGTGTGACATGCATCACGGTTTAGTACGTAATCAGGATTATATAATTAGTAGAGACTTGGCATATAGATACGTGGTATGCACGTCGAGTATTCGACTTGTATATCTACATTGGGCAGGGAGGACAACTAGTAGGTTTATGGGGTACACACATTGGAATCCATAGTATCCGGAGGAGCCACGGATCCAATGACTTCCTTTATTCAGATTTTATGTTCTACGTAGCGATATGTACGATATACTATTCAGATTCCTTATTCTACGGAGC
The DNA here is from genome assembly GCA_036927795.1 of Iris macrosiphon. Lineage (NCBI taxonomy): Eukaryota > Viridiplantae > Streptophyta > Magnoliopsida > Asparagales > Iridaceae > Iris > Iris macrosiphon. Next base: position 56,518,531 of record JAYESA010000016.1, read on the forward strand.
GATATGGATGATATACTATTCAGATTTCTCGTTCTTTGGAGCGATATGGACGTTATACTATGCAGATGCCACACTCTTCGGAGAGTGGATGCTATACCTACGCCTACCCATACGTACCAACGTTATCCTCATATTATATTGACTTAGATGGTTAGCACACCCTTTATTTTATTTTATTCAGTATTTATATATGGCATACTTCTATGTATCTTGTTACGTCCCTATGAGGACCTGGTTCCCTTCCTGATTTGAACGAGGCATATTACCCTACAGTGTACGGACCTGGACAAGAGACGAGGTACGCATCCGCGAAGGGGCTAGAGGTGCTACTGTCAGAGTTTTCGTGATTATTGGTAGGCCTTCCGCCTAGGATTGGGAGCATCATTATCTAGTCAGTCGATGCCCTAGTATCACGACCCGCACCCGGTGTAAGGGTACTAGTCGGAAACAACGCCCTGCCTACGCCGCATAATCAGTGGTAGAACGCTGTCTAGATAATCTATCTAACAATATAATAAACCACCAATAATGATAGTATACTCAATCACAGAACTAAGAAAGAAATGAGCACGAATCAGATAAGAATAGAATAGTCACAATACAACTTATGAGTCTAAAATAATACATCAATGAGTCTGAAGAGTACAGAAATAAGCTGGAGACAAATCCAGTACAAAAGAATACTATGAAGCTACAACTCCAGGGTCAACTGTCTCAGTTGGGATAAGTCCCTCTTGAGCCAGGGTCTTAGAATCTAAACCCACAATATTCTGGGGTCCATAATAGGTAGGGTACCACTCCTCAGTGTCATCTAGAAAAATATATCCAGTCAGGAAAGGAGCAGAGTACATCTCTAACAGCAGTTCTTATTAATGATAAAAATTATGTAATAGTAAATAGCTGTGGATAAACAAGATGGACAATAGATATAATAGATATATATACAATAAAGAAATACTAGAAATAAATATAATAATGAACAATATGCCAATTAAACAATAATACTAATGACTAAGTGTGTGAGTACTAGCTTAACATGTGATCGGCTTGGGCAAGATGCAATGCGGCATGGCTAATCATACGTGTGGTGCATGATCAACACTATTCTGTAATCTGTACTTTATTTAATAGGGATATTGATCACATATCTATACTAATACTCCCCACCCCCGACTGGTATAATAGATCCAACCACGGTATACTATGGCACGAGATTCCCCAAAAAGATAGCTAGTCTTCCCGAGAATCGATGTCTGTACATGTACAAGATAACCAATAAAACAATACTTGCACCATATACACCATATACCAAGGAATAATATCTCATGACAAGATCCGGATATACCAATCAGTGTAACCATAGTGTCAAGAGAACATGGATATCTACACTAGATACAATGAACATAGAGGATATCATAAATGAGAAACTATCAGAGAATGTACTCGCCTGAAGTCCAATGAACAGTCTCACAGATGTCTGACTCGGTGCCTCGAAGACCTAGATATGGAATACAACATCAATACAAGGTCCCGAAAAGAGAATAAGTTAAACTAGTCAACTTCTAGGTCAATAAGTCAATTCTAAGTCAAAAGTCAACTATGGTCAACTCTAAGTCAACTATGGTCAAGCCAAGGTCAACTATCTATTTCTAGGTTGCACAAGTCTAGCACCAAAATCTTGGATCAAAATACTAAAATCTAAGTCATAGGAATCACAACCTAAAATATTAGGATACCGTATCATCGGATACGTGAATCCAAGTTAAACAATATAATACGTATATATCAAACAATTATGTATAATATAATAAAGAATATTAATTTACAACAATTAGGAACCATGGTTTTGAACCAACTTGTTATCCACACAAAGTAATGCTCAAGATACATAGATATAGTATTTACCCTTATACATAATATAATATATATAAACTAATATTATATAATTAAGAATATAACAATACTAGTATTATATCTCACAATAAATACATATATATATACATATATATATATAAATATAATATATAAAATATAAACTAAAACTGCCTAACTGTCACTGAAAAATTGTGTGCTAAAACACTGATTTTCAATAAACAGCCCTTTAGTGACAGTTCCAACTGTCACTGCAAACACCGTCGCCAAAACTGCTGAATAAATGCACTGCTGTCACTTATTGGTGACAGTTCAACTGTCACAGAATGACCGTCGCTGCTGCTGTCGTAATATTCCCGTCTGCTGCATTAATGACAGAACTGTCATTAAATGCCCTAATAATGCTACAGCGGCTGTTGCTTTAATGACAGTATCTGTCATTAAATGCCGCAGTCGCCAAAGATAAATAATATATATAAATATATATATTAATATATAAATATATAAATCAATATATATATATATAACAAATAAATAAATATATACTTCTATATATACATAATCCTACACATATAAATAAATAATAATAGCTAATACGCATCTATGTACTAATGTACATATTTTAACATGGTTAAATACACACATAAAAATACATTCATTTTTATACAATTAATTATATAATAATTATAATTAATATAATTACTCATTTAAACACATAAATATATTTTATAAAACATTTATATATAATTTATTTTATTAACATAAATTGTAACATATATAAATGCATGTAAAGAAAGCTACATATATATTTATACATTATATTAGTACACATAAAAATACATAGATATATGCTATAATAAATATCATAATAATTACACTAAAATAAATATATAACATCTATATATATTTACTAATTATAATTCAAGCATTAAAGCACAAATAATTAGATCTACACAATAAACACACCATAAATGGAGAGTATCACACCGTATCCCACTAGATCTAGGATACGCATACGACACGAGTCCAACACACAACCAATTGCACCCCGAAGGACACAAGCAAGTCACATATATTATTTATGAACAAAACAAAGTGTCAAAAGTAGATCTATGTGTCCGTGTCAAAATACGACATGTACAAAGTCCCGTGTCAGAGGAAAAACCCCCAAAATAATACGTATCACCAAATTGTTGGGATACGACATACACGTACCCAATTGTGGACATGACACTAGCCCCAAAAACATAAGCACATGCCCAATTGATCTATAGGATCAATTGACACACACAACAAAATGTCAATTCAGAATTTCCCAAAATTGACACAAAAGCACCATAACTTTCTCCACGGGTCTCCTATGAACACCAAACCAAGTCCTATGGGTAGTACATACATATGGGTTGATTTTAAATGATTAAATTTCAGATTAAAAAGCTATTTTAAGGGAAAAAACTGAATTATACCTATTGGGAGATAGATTTCCAATGAAACCTCCAATTGAGATAAAATTGCTTCCAAATTTTAGATCCTTGCTCCTCTTTGTAGATCATTACTTCCTCCTTCTAGATCCTTGATTCTTAACTTTCTAATGGTGAATTGGAAAGAATTTGGAATGAATTTGGTGGAGAATTGGAATGGAAATAAAAGAAATTTGGTAGTGGAAAATTCTAGATCTAGATTTGGAATAAAAATGAAAGGAGAGAGAATATTCCCCCCTCTATTATAGGCCGACCCTTACCCCTTCCCCAAGCAATTATAAAATATCCAATATACCCCTTGGGGCCTCTCATGAAGAAATAATTAAGGAACGAAGCTTCTAGTCTAATAATTTAATTAATTTAATCCATCTCCTTAACAATGGGCTTTCTAAATGGGCCTAGTCTAACTAATTAATTCATGTTGGTCCATGGATCCAAACTAAACTAGTTGAGTCCACTAATATAAGTCCAAAACAATTAAATAATATCTAACAATAATTAATTAATACAACAAATAATTATTTATCATGCACAATATTTGATTAAATAGGAACAGACTAAAATACCCTTTCCTAGAAAATGTGGTAGTGACAAGTCTATCCTCCTTAAAATAATTTCGTCCTCGAAATTCAAAGATGAAAACTACCCCCAGAAAATCACAAACAGAACTAAAGAAACATAACTAATTATGAAAGAACATAACAATGAACAGAAAATAACATACCTCAAGGTACAAACAAATATGGATAACGCTCTCGCATGTCATCCTCTCTCTCCCAGGTTGACTCCCCCGGAGAGTGATGCCTCCATGCGACGTGCACCAAAGGAATAGTCTGGTTCCTCAGCACCTTCTTTCTCCGATCCAGAATCTCCACTGGCTGCTCTGGATAGCTAAGAGTAGGGCCCACCTCTATCTCTGAGTGATCCAATACATGACTAGGATGTGCCACGTATCGTCTCAACTGCGACACATGAAATACGTTGTGCACTCCCTCCAATATAGGTGGCAATTCTAGTCTATAAGCAACTGCATCGACCCTCTCTAGAATAGTGAAAGGTCCGATGAATCGCGGACTAAGCTTTCCGCCTCCACCGAAGCGAATCGTTCCTCGTGTCGGAGAAATCCTCAGAAACACCAAACTACCCACCTATAACAAAACACCATCTTAAGAACTTAATCTATAACAAATAAGAACAAGTACAAACAAAATCTAAACTATACCTCAAACTCCAAAGGTCTCCGATGGCTATCGGCCCAATGCCGCTGTCTGTCCTGCGCTATTCGAAGTCTGTCTCTGATCAACTGAACCTTCTCTGCTGCATCCACAACCATCTCTGGCCCAATTAAAACTCTCTCTCCAACATCGTCCCAAGACAAAGGAGTACGATACCTCCGACCATATAGAGCTTTAAAAGGTGACATCTCTATACTGGCCTGGTAACTGTTGTTGTAAGCAAACTCTACCAAATGGAGATGGTCCTCCCAAGAACCCCCGAAATCTAGTACACAAGTACGCAACATATCCTCGAGAGTCTGGATAGTCCTCTCTGACTGCCTGTGAAATAACATTATGAAATTACTTCATGATTATTGGTTTAAAATTTAAATTTTGATAGAAATAATATGATGAGTAAAAGCAATTATTGAGAATCCTAAATTTCGAGGACGAAATTTTTCTAAGGTGGGTAGACTTGTAACCTCCGATTTTCAAATTTTCGAAATAATTAGACTTTTAATTTATTTTTAAATACCAAAATCTTATAAATTATTTTTTTGAAATTCTAGTATTAGTTTTTAACAGTGTTGATTTTAGAAGGTAATTTAAAATCTTTTATAAAAATCATTTTTTCTAAAAGTCGATTTATTATAAAATAACTAGATAAATAATGATGTAAATATAATAATATAGCTTCGAATATTTTTGACTTGAAATCATAAAATTATTTGTTTAAAAAAAAAATTATTGAAGGACTAGTTGTTCATAATAAATTTTTATATCCATTTTTGGAATAGTAAATAAATGAATTTCATATTTTCTAGGGTTTTGAAATATGGGTTTGTTTAGTAGCTAATTTAATCAGTTAGCCTTGGAAGCCTTTAAAAATATTTTTCTTAAATTATAATATTTTCTATTAATTTTATAAGGTTACCATCTTCCAATTTTACCCTCATTTTTTTCTACATGAAAAACTCGTTTATTTATTATCTGGGCCATTCATTATTTGGGCCAACTCTCACCCTTCATCCCACACCCTCTCTCCCTATTTAAGTCCCTCATCACCATTCCCAAGAAACCCTAATCTCCAATTTATTAGCTAGCCCCCACAATTTCCACAAGCCAACAACCACCACCATTTTGTGTGCTCGTGTCCGTGTGTCCAGCATCACCGTGTCAGCCGTGTTGGCCTCGGGTCCGACCCTGGGTGTCCCACCGTATCCATTCATTTCCTGTGTCCAGATTTACAACATTACAATCTAATTTTTCGTGTCCGACACACCCGGACACATCCACATCCACCACTGTACACAACATCATCCCTGTGTCCAACACCCGGACACGTCCGCCCCCACACCACAGTACATCGAATCCGTGTGTCCAGCCTCGGACACAGCCACCACACAACAACCATCGTGTCCAGCCGACACGATCCACCCCGACATAGAAACCTAACCCTAACCTAGATCCCGACCTACCGCCGGCGGCCGGGACCTCCTCCTCGGCGTCGAGCTCGCCGTGGCCGACCAGACGCAGCCGCCTCGAAGCCGCCGCCCCTCGAACCGAGCGCCGCCTCGAGCCGAGCGACGCCGCCGCCTCAGATCTGTCGAAGATCCGCTGCCGCCGGCGACTGGGATCCCCTCCTCGGCGTCGAGCTGCCGTCCCCGCCGCGCCGCGTCGAGTCGAGATCCACCGCCGCCTCAGATCCGGAGCTCCGTCGGCCGCCTCCTCGAACAGAGCACCCGCCTCCTCGAACAGAGCACTGCCGCCTCCTCGATACGAGCTCCGCCGAAGACCCGCCGCCTCGAGCCGAACCCCAACGCGCCGACCCCGGCTGACTTCTCCTCCGCCGACGCCGGAAGCCCTTCCCTTCGTGAGCCCCTTCTCTCTTTCTCTTCTCGCTTCTTCCCTCTTTTGTTCTGTTCTTTTATCAGTTGATTAGTTATATAAGTAATTAGTTAATTATATTAGTTAGTTTGATTAATTATTTAATATCAGTAATTAAGTTATTAAGCAGTAATTAAATTATAATCAGTAATTAGTTAAGTTAATGTAATTAGTTTAGTTTAATAATAAATAGTTTAATGTATATGTAATAGTTAATTAATTTATAAATAGTTAATTAATATATAATTAGCTTAGTAAATTCATGTAATTAGTTTAGTAAATACAACATAATTAGTTTTATTGTTTTAATGTATGAAATTAGTTATTTATTATGTGTAAATTTAGTTATGTATTATATATAAGGATTTTTGATTGATACATATATACAAATATGTATTTTGGTATAAAAAGTATATATGTATATACATCTATTAGTGTATATACACAAATACGTATTTTGTACAAATTACTAATAGACACTTATATATATATTATATACGTTTTATTGGTATAATACGTATTAATGTATGTTTCAGTATTTAAATATAAATAAATGTATATTGGCATATATGTATATATAACAGTATTTTGGTATAAATATGTGTACCTATATATATAAACATGTATAAACATATTTTTGGTATATATATATATGGTATATATATATATAAAAACTGTATTGATATATATGTACTTGTAAAACATATTTTGGTATATTACCTGTATATAGTATTGTATTATTTTGGTATGTATGCTTATATATATATATATATATATATAATATAAGTTAATATGTATTTTGGTACATGTATACTAGTTTATATGTATGAGTGATGTATAATTTTTCACATAAATAAAATATATTTCCACTTATGTACATACAGTTATACCTATTTTGTATACTTTGGAATAACTATATATATATATGTATTATGTTTAATTATTAACAGTATGTTTAATTGGTATATGTATATGGTAGGTATTAATGATTAAAAATAGGTAATGTGTTTTATCCCTACTAGATGACCCTAGTTGACTAGTGCCCTGCCTGACACGGCCCTGAGACCAGTATTTTTGACTGTGTTAATGTAGCATCTGATGCAAATGTGGTTTTGCTTGTGTTATGTTTATAGGACTGTTGGTTTACCCAGGGGATACTCTGGAACAGGACATCAATAATTACCAGCTAAGGACCCAAGGCAAGTACATTCTCTAATTAGTTTCTAATTTATGATATCTCCTATGTTCACTGTATCTAGTATAAATATCCATGCTCTTGACACGCTGGTTACACGGATTAGTATACACGGATCTCGTCATGAGATGTTATTCCTTATTCATGGTGTAGCTTGTACAAGACTTGTTTTCCTTGTTATCTTGTGCATGTACAGACACTGATTCCCGGGGAGACTTGCTACCTTCCTGGGGAATCCTGTGCCATAGCGTACCATGATTAGATCTACTATACCAGTCGGGGGTGGGGAGTATTTTAGTGTAGATATGTGATCATACCCAACTTTCCATGCATCATAGCTCACCCCACATCTCACGTCGGGTGCGGCCTGACCATCTCCATGCTTCATAGCTGTTACGTGTGATTAGCCTGACCTCTACATGCATCATAGCTAACCAACGGTTAGCCTGACCTTCGTGAATCATAGCTAATCACATATAACCAGCCTGATCAAGTTCCCAAGCCGATCACATGTTAAAGCTAATACTCACACACACTTAGTCATAGGTTTCTTGCTCATGGACATATTGTTTCTTTTCCTTCAGTTACTTACAGTATTTCTTTCATTGTATATTTCTCGTACCTATACATGCATCTGGTATATTTTCATCTAGAACTGCTACAGAGTTTATGTCATTAATATAGAACTGCTATTTAGAGATGTACTTTGCTCCTTCCTGACTGGAAATATTTTTTCCAGACTGTGACCTTAGTAGACTGGGATCTGACACACTGGGGATTGGAAGTTAATGATTGCAGGTATGATTATTTTGTCGTTAGACTTGTCTTGTATTTCTTGCTTGTCTTGATATCTCATCGTGCTTTAGTTTATGTGATTGAGTATTTCTAGCATTATTTTATGATACCCACGTCTCCTTATGGAGTTGGGTATTCACGTGAGTTTGATTAGATAGTTACATGACCTAGACAGCGTTCTACCGCCGATGCTGCGGCATAGGCTTGACGTACCCACGCACTCGTGCCCCTAAACCGGGTGCGGGTCGTGACACTGCCCATCTGTCTGGGGATGATATGCAGTACTGAACTTGAGCTGAGTGCCCAAACTCTCCTGCAAACTCCTCCAGAAATGAGAAGTAAAACGACTATCTCAATCTGAGACTATGCTAATGGGAACTCCATGTATCCTAACGATCTGCCTCACATACATCTCTGCCAGCTTCTCCATAGACAAACCCACCTTGAAAGTCAAGAAATGGGCCGACTTGGTCAACCTATCAACAATGACCCAAATCGCGTCTTTCCCTCCTGGAGATCGTGGAAGTCCGAACACAAAATCGATAGTAATATGTTCCCACTTCCACTCTGGAATGGGTAATGGCTGAAGTAAACCTCCTGGCCTCTGCCTCTCGGCTTTCACCTGTTGGAACACTAAGCATCTGGATACAAACTGTGCCACTTCCCTCTTCATGCCATACCACCACACACTCTCTCGCATATCCCGATACATCTTGTTAGCACCTGGATGCATAGAATACTGAGAGCGATGCGCTTTCTGCAATACCTTCTCTCGTAACTCTCCACTAGGCACACACAATCTAACTCTATGCCTCAAAGATCCATCCTATGCAATAGTGAAATCATCCTCTAATCCTGCTCTCACTTGAGCTCTGATACTCCTCAGAGATACATCATCATACTGTGCTGCCTTGATCCTGTCCATCAAATCTGAGTGTATTTGCAATCCCCACATCTGTATAGCACACCTAGGAACAATTACCTCAATGCCCAAGCTCTCCAAGTCCTCCAACAAATATCAATCTTGCGTCAAGAACATAGCTACTAGATACCTGCTTAAAGCATCAGCAACTACATTGTCTTTCCCAGGATGATATTGCAAAGAGATATCAAAATCCTTCACCAGTTCCAACCACCGACGCTGTCTCATGTTCAACTCCTTCTACGTGAAAATGTACTTCAAGCTTTTATGGTCTGTGAAGATCTCCACACGCTCTCCGTACAAATAATGTTTCCACAACTTCAGAGCGAAGATGACTGCTGCCAACTCCAAATTATGGGTAGGATAGTTCTTTTCATGAGGACACAATTGCCTGGATGCATAGGCAATCACTTTCCCATGCTGCTGAAGAACTCAACCTAAACCCTTCCCCGATACATCACTATAAATAGTGAAACCTCCGGACCCTGATGGCAACGTCAAAATAGGAGCAGACGTCAACCTCTTCTTTAACTCCTCAAAAGCAACCTGGCAATCCTCCATCCAAACAAACTCCACATCCTTCCTTGTGAGTCTGGTCATCTGCTCGTCAATCCTCGAAAAATCTTGTACAAACTTCCTGTAGTAGCCTACCAATCCCAAGAAACTCCTGATCTCTGCTACCGAACTCGGAGTCTTCCAAGATTCCACTGCTGAAATCTTCTTCGGATCCACTGAAATACCATCACCAGTCACAACATGCCCCAAGAATTCTACCTTGTCCAAGAAAAACTCACACTTGGACAACTTTCCATATAGCTTCTCCTTCCTCAGCACATCCAACACAATCCTTAAGTGCTCCTCATGCTCCTTCGGTGTCCTCGAGTATATGAGTATGTCGTCGATGAACACCACCACGAACTTGTCAAGGTACTGGTGAAACACTTTGTTCATCAAGTTCATAAATATCGCTGGTGCATTAGTCAAACCAAACGGCATCACCATAAACTCGTACTGACCATACCGAGTTCTAAAAGCAGTCTTCGGTATGTCCTCCGGCTTCACCTTCACCTGATGGTAGCCTGATCTCAAATCTATCTTAGAAAATACCTTGGCACCACTCAACTGATCAAACAGATCATCAATCTGTGGTAAAGGATACTTATTCTTAATAGTGAGATTATTCAAAGCCCTGTAATCAATGTACATGCGCACCGATCCATCCTTCTTCAGTACAAACAATACCGGGGCTCCCCATGGTGAAGAACATGATCTGATAAACCCCTTATCCTGCAATTCGTCTACCTATTTCTTCAACTCGACCAGCTTGCTGTTGTTTACTCTATAGACATGCTGCGAAATAGGTTCTGCACCTGGCACCAAGTCTATAGAAAATTCAATATCTTGATCTGGCGGCAATCTTGGCAATTCCTCAGGAAACACATCCAAGAACTCTGCTATCAACGGATACGGCAACTCCTTGTCTTCTACCATAGCTCCACAAATAATGCCTTCACCTTGCTCTGCAGCTCCTCTAGCAAACTCGAACTCTGGCTCTCCTGGCGGACCAAACAAAACTCTACCTCCACTACAATCTATGCTAGAATGGTGCCTACTCAACCAATCCATCCCGAGTATAATATTGTAGCTCGGAAGTGGCATTACAAGTAGACACGCACTCAACTCCCGGCCTCCCAAAGTAACTCTTCGGTCCTTGCAAATATAATTAACCCGGATAATGCCTCCCCTGGTCATGATCTTGCAAGTCCTAAGCAAAGACTCAGCTACCAAACCATGCTTTAGAGCAAAAGAAACATATACAAAACTATGGGAAGCACCACTATCAAACAAAGCTAAAGCTGGAATGGAATCAAGAAGAATAGAACCTGCGATGACATCTCTGGTGGGTTCCTCCTCTTCGACGGTCATAGCAAACGCTCGTCCCTACCGAGCACCTCCTTGCTGCTGATGCTGGACAAAATGCTGCTGCTGTGTCAGAAGCGGTCCCCTCTGCTGTGCTGCAGGTGGTCTCGTCTGTGCCCTCGGAGCTGGAGCTGCTCCTTGAACTGAACGACGAGGACACTCTCTCGATTGATGCCCTTCAGTACCACAATACAAACAAACTCCTAGCCTCCTCCTGCAAACTTCTCAGATATTGCCCGGCTTCTTGCAGTAGTTGCATGGAGCTTGCTGTAACTGTCTCTGCTGCTGAGGTGCCTGATGAAAAGGTGCTCTAGCTGGAGTCTGGTTCTGCTGTGGCAGCTGGAAAGGTCTGGACTGGAAATAAGGACGTTTGGCAGATACTGTACTGCCATTGGCCCCCAGAAAAGAATCACGGTCTCTCTTGGTCTTCAAACCCAAATCCCGCTCAACCTTGCGTGCCTCCGCAAGTATCTCCGAGTATGTCTCATAAAAAGACGAAATGAGGATCAATATGGCACATGATGTAAGACATCAAGGAAAGGACAGTTTAAAGATCAAGTATCAATATCAAAGGAGAATAGTTGAATCAAAAGAATTTTCCTAGATGTGATTGAGTATCTCAGCCTATTTCCTATATCCTATTGCAGGCTCGCAGTAGTACAACTAAGTTGTCGCACTACCACGACATCACATACTTTATGAAGCTAGACCTGCATAGGCCACCACCAAAAATGTGTCACGACCCGCACCCGGTGTAAGGGTACTAGTCGGAAACAACGCCCAGCCTACGCCGCAGAATCGGCAGTAGAACGTTGTCTAGATAATCTATCTAACAATATAATGAACCACCAATAATGATAGTATACTCAATCACAGAACTAAGAGAGAAATGAGCACGAATCAGATAATAATAGAATAGTCACAATACAACTCATGAGTCTAAAATAATACATCAATGAGTCTGAAGAGTACAGAAATAAGCTAGAGACAAATCCAGTACAAAAGAATACTACGAAGCTACAACCCCAGGGTCAACTGTCTCAGTTGGGTTAAGTCCCTCTTGAGCCAGGGTCTCAGAATCTAAACCCACAACATCCTGGGGTCCATAATAGGTAGGGTACCACTCCTCAGTGTCATCTAAAAAAATATATCTAGTCAGGAATGGAGCAGAGTACATCTCTAACAGTAGTTCTTATTAATGATAAAAACTATGTAATAGTAAATAGCTGTGGATAAACAAGATGCATAATAGATAAAAGAGATATATATACAATAAGGAAATACTGGAAATAAATACAATAATGAACAATATGCCAATGAACCAATAATACTAATGACTAAGTGTGTGAGTACTAGCTTAACATGTGATCGGCTTTGGCAAGATGCAATGCGGCCTGGCTAATCATACGTGTGGTGCATGATCAATACTTTTCTGTAATCTATACTATATTCAATAGGGATATTGATCACATATCTATACTAATACTCCCCACCGCCGACTGGTATAATAGATCCAACCACGGTATGCTATGGCATGAGATTCCCCAAGAAGATAGCTAGTCTTCCCAAGAATCGGTGTCTGTACATGTACAAGATAACCAATGAAACAATACTTGCACCATATACACCATATACCAAGGAATAACATCTCATGACGATATTCGAATATACCAATCCGTGTAACCATAGTGTCAAGAGAACATGGATATCTACACTAGATACAATGAACATAGAGGATATCATAAATGAGAAACTATCAAAGAATGTAATCACCTGAAGTCTAATGAACAGTCTCACAGATGTCTGACTCGGTGCCTCGAAGACCTAGATATGGAATACAACATCAATACAAGGTCCCAAAAAGAGAAAAAGTTAAACTAGTCAACTTCTAGGTCAATAAGTCAATTCTAAGTCAAAAGTCAACTATGGTCAACTCTAAATCAACTATGGTCAAGCCAAGGTCAACTATCTATTTCTAGGTTGTACAAGTCTAGCACCAAAATCTTGGATCAAAAGACTAAAATCTAAGTCATAGGAACCATAACCTAAAATATTAGGATACCGTATCTTCGGATACGTGAATCCAAGGTAAACAATATAATACGTATATATCAAACAATTATGTATAATATAATATAGAATATTAATTTACAACAATTAGGAACCATGGTTTTGAACCAACTTGGTATCCACACAAAGTAATGCTCCAGATACATAGATATAGTATTTACCCTTATACATAATATAATATATATAAACTAATATTATACAATTAAGAATATAACAATACTTGTATTATATCTCACAACAAATACATATATATATACATATATATATATAAATATAATATATAAAATATAAACTAAAACTGCCTAACTGTCACTGAAAAACTGTGTGCTAAAATACTGATTTTCAATAAACAGCCCTTTAGTGACAGTTCCAACTGTCACTGCAAATGCCGTCGCCAAAACTGCTGAATAAACACACTGCTGTCACTTATTGGTGACAGTTCAACTGTCACAGAATGACCGTCGGTGCTGCGGTCGTAATATTCCCGTCCACTGCATTAATGACAGAACTGTCATTAAATGCCCTAATAATGCTACAGCGGCTGCTGCTTTAATGACAGTATTTGTCATTAAATGCCGTTGTCGCCAAAGATAAATAGTATATATAAATATATAAAGTAATATATATATATATATATATAAAACAAATAAATAAATATATAGTTCTATATATACATAATCCTATACATATAAATAAATAATAATAGCTAATACACATCTATGTACTAATGTACATATTTTAACATGGTTAAATGCACACATAAAAATACATTCATTTATATACAATTAATTATATAATAATTAAAATTAATATAATTACTCATTTAAACACATAAATATATTTTATAAAATATTTATATATAATTTATTTTATTAACATAAATTGTAACATATATAAATGCATGTAAAGAACGCTACATATATATTTATACATTATATTAGTACACATAAAAATACATAGATCTATGCTACAATAAATATCATAATAATTACACTAAAATAAATATATAATATCTATATATATTTACTAATTATAATTCAAGAATTAAAGCACAAATAATTAGATCTACACAATAAACACACCATAAATGGAGAGTATCACACCGTATCCCACTAGATCTAGGATACGCATGCGACACGAGTCCAACACACAACTAATTGCACCCCGAAGGACACAAGCAAGTCACATATATTATTTATGAACAAAACAAAGTGTCAAAAGTAGATCTATGTGTCCGTGTCAAAATACGACATGTACAAAGTCCCGTGTCGGAGGAAAAACCCCTAAAACAACACGTATCACCAAATTGTTGGGATACGACATACACGTACCCAATTATGGACACGACACTAGCCCCAAACACATAAGCACATGCCTAATTGATCTATAGGATCAATTTACACACACAACAAAATGTCAATTCGAAATTCCCACAAAATTGACACAAAAAGCACCATAACTTTCTCCATGGGTCTCCTATGAACACCAAACCAAGTCCTATGGGTAGTACATACATATGGGTTGATTTTACATGATTAAATCTCATATTTAAATGCTATTTTAAGGAAAAAACTGAATTATACCTATTGGGAGATGGATTTCCAATGAAACCTCAAATTGAGATGAAATTGCTTCCAAATTGTAGATCCTTGCTCCTCTTTGTAGATCCTTGCTTCCTCCTTCTAGATCCTTACTTCTCAACTTTCTAATGGTGAATTGGAAAGAATTTGGAATGAATTTGGTGGAGAATTAGAATGGGAATGAAAGGAATTTGGTAGTGGGAAATTCTAGATCTAGATTTGGAATGAAAATGAGAGGAGAGAGAATTCTTCCCCTCTATTATAGGCTGGCCCTTACCCCTTCCCCAAGCAATTATAAAATATCCAATATACCCCTTGGGGCCTCTCATGAAGAAATAATTAAGGAACGAAGCTTCTAGTCTAATGATTTAATTAATTTAATCCATCTCCTTAACAATGGGCTTTCTAAATGGGCCTAGTCTAACTAATTAATTCATGTTGGTCCATGGTTCCAAACTAAACTAGTTGAGTCCACTAATATAAGTTCAAAATAATTAAATAACATCTAACAACAATTAATTAATACAACAAATAATTATTTACCATACACAATATTTAATTAAATAGGAAAAGACTAAAATACCCTTTCCTAGAAAATTTGGTAGTGACACCTAGTCATTACTCTTTTTATCTGTCTTTCAGTACTTTATCTCGTCATAGTAGTGGATTTGTTCCCACCAGACATTTTGGGTTGTACTATGATATTTTAGACTGATGTTTATTTATAGTATTTATTTTAGTATTTCTTGGTTATGTTGTGGATGAGATTAGATTACTTGTTTGATGTTGATATTGGACTTGTTAGTAATTTAGGATAGTGTAGCACTCTTCGTTAGGATCCATTAAATTGGGATATCCTCGAAGATGTGCCAGCTGGCTATTGCCACGTGGCCTGGTCCCATATATTTTTGGGACTGGGGCATGACATGGTTTTAGTGGCGGCCCATGCAGGTCATGATTATCATTTGTGCTATGGTAACATGCCCAGCGAGCCTGCAATAGGATAGAAATTATTAGGTCGCATCCACTTGATTACGTCTTTGAACTTCCTTCGTATTACTTCTAAATATCAGTATCCTGTTTGTTTGATTTCGTACTCTTTTAATGAAGTTCTATCCCTTGCAGCAAGCTAAACTTGCACAGTGGATGAGGAGCGCCCAGTGCCATGGTGCCACCCGACACCACCCGGAGAGAGGAGATATCCTAGGGACCACCTGGAGAGCAACCACCACCATAGGCCCTGGTAGTTCTACAGGCCCCGCGGATACATTGGCGCAAGACTTCTCAGGGCGATCCTATACAGCAGCATGAGGGACAGACTTCATAGACGATCTCCACACAGTATTTTGAGGGCCAGACTTTGGGGGCTACACCGATTCCACAAACCGAGAGGCCGACATCCGAGGAGACACCTACCGCACATTCAGAGGTCCCATTGCCACCACCTCTACCCTATCCACCTCAGATGCCACAATCAGATGGACAGCCGCAGATGCTTCAGTTCTTCTAGACTATGATACAGGCACAGTAGCATCAGACCGAGACGTTGAGACAGAGTTTGATGGCAGTTCTGTAGAGGACACCAGTCCCAACACCCGTAACAACACCTCCACTAGCACAGATAGTTGGTACTGTACGATTATTCTACCAGATGGATTCAGATACTTTTTCGGGCAACGAGACTGCAGAGGAGATCTCTGATTTGGGCGCCAACACAGAGATGCTAATAGAGGCTTCTCAGCTACATCCAGACCTTTGGATGACTGCAGTTAAGGCCCAACTGAAAGGCAATGCCCATCATTGGTGTGATTCTATATAGCACAGTATAGGCAAGACTCAAACATCGGAGCAGTTCTTAGAGTACTTCAATGCAAATTATTTTTCGACTACAGTCAGAAATGCCCTATACTTCCAGTTCCTGCATCTAGAAGAAGGAAATATGATCGTAGATGTATACGTCACAAAGTTTAGCCATCTTAGAATATTTGGTGCCGTCTTGATACCCAACGATCTAGAAAAGGCCCAGAGATTCCATCACGGCCTTACTTTCGAGCTGCATAGGTACACCCCCACCCAGGCGAGGATTTCTTATGAGGAGGTTCTTTTAGAGGCGATGATCCAGAAGGCCATCAGTAGAGGAGCAAGACATTCTAGCACGACCCTACCAGCCAGAGCCCAGCCCAGAGCTGGAGGACCGATCTGTCATCCCGGAGCGCAGACACAGCAGAGGATAGCACCATACCGGCAAAAGGAGCTTCTGACTTGCCACTACTGTGGTAAGAGAGGATATTTCCAGAAGGACTGCCGAAAGAGACTGGGGATATGCATAATTTGTGGAGTGAGCCAGCACCAAGCCCAAGACTTCCCACAGCGCAGAGACGTAGTACCGCAGACAGGACAGAAGCCAGCAGCACCAGCCCCGAGGATACTACCCCAGCTAGGAGGTCAACGTCCACCAGCACCTGGAGGATTTCAGAGGGGACCACCATGGGCCCCACAGGAGGCATAGTTTGATCGAGCCCGACAGCAGACCGGAGGACAGAGGCACGGACAGGCCTTTGCACTAGCAGCTACTGAGGAGGAAATAAAAAGGGAAGCTATCCCATGTACCATTTTAGTTACATCATTACCGGCGACTGCATTATTTGATTCTGGTGCTACACTATCTTTCATATCTAGTAGATTCGTAGATATACATAGAGTAGCTACTTCCCTCTTACCTAAGAGTTGGAAGATTCTTACCGGAGGAGGTATCGTGCCGGTTACCAGCACTATTAGAATGTGCTCGGAAGTCGTGTGTGGTAGAGAGATGAGAGCATAATTTTTGGTATTTCCTATGACATACTTTGACGTTGTGCTAGGCATGGACTGGTTAAGCCAGTATAATACAGTATTGGATTGCCGGAAGGGTAGCGTAACTTTTAGACTGCCAGATCAACCAGAGTTCGAGTACATGCAAGGACCGTCAAGCAAGGAGTATGACAGACTACAGGAGCTTACATGGCTATGCAGATGGTATCCCCACCGATAGTTGCAGAATTCGAGGATGTTTTCCCGGAGGAGTTGCCAGGCTTACCGCCAGATAGAGATGTGGAGTTCACTATTGAGCTAGTACCCGGAGCTGCACTGGTATCTTCAAATGTATACTGATTGCGAAGAAGGAACCAGATGATCTGAAGCTACAATTAGAGGAGTTACAGATCAAGAGATTTATCCATCCTTGTGCATCACCCTGGAGAGCACCAGTATTGTTTGTACCTAAGAAGGATGGGACAGTCCGTATGTGCATTGCTTATAGAGCCCTTAATGCTTTGACTATCAAAAACAAGTACCCCTTGGCGCGGATTGATGATTTATTCGACCAAATGACAGGAGCAGTGGTGTTCACGAAGATCAACTTGAGATCAGGTTATCATCAGGTAAAGGTGCGAAGAGAAGACATTCCAAAGATAGTATTCAGGACTCGTTATGGTCACTACGATTTCTTGGTGATGACTTTTGGACTGACGAATGTGCCTGCCGTATTTATGAACTTGATGAACAGAGTCTTCAACAAATACCTTGACCAATTCGTGGTAGTCTTCATCGACGACATCTTAGTGTATTCAAAGAGCCACGAGGAGCACGAAGAGCACTTGAGGAAAGTATTAGAAACGCTGAGGCGTGAGAGGCTTTATGCCAAGCTAAACAAGTGTGAGTTCCTCCTAGATCGTGTCGCTTTTCTTGGACATGTTATCTTAATAGATAATATTTTAGTAGATCCGATGAAGATTTTATCAGTAGAGACATGGCCGACCCCTACTGTCACTACCACATTCCAAAAATAGGGGCATTTTTGACTTTCTATAATGTTTAATATTATTGTAGTTATAATTAATTAATTGCATGAATAGTATATATTTAAATTAGATAACTGTGTGATGTGTACTTTAATATATTATATTATAGACAGTGTTCATTTGTGTTTGTGATGGTAGACTAGACCTAGAAGCCCAGTAGATGACCACCTGACCGAATTATAGAATTATGGATTTTATTATTTTAGCTAGAATTTAATATTCTGGAGATTGTAATTAATTACCGTACTTTAATTAATTATTGCGCATTGCCTTTGCTTCGATATTTGGAGCAGTATCCTGACTTCTGTCTTCCAACAAATTTTGCCATCTTGCCCTAGACGTGCCCGCCTTTAATTCTGCTATTTTTGTAACTCATAATTATGCTCCCTGTGCATTATTTCTGGCCGCACAAAAATTGTCGCGGACGTTATTTAAAATTCTTATTTTTGTATCGTTGTGCGTTCCAATTAAAATTGGAGGCAATCTTGACCTATTTTTCGTGCAGCCCAAATTAGGGTAATATTATGTTCTGAGTCTTCTTCATTATTGGTATTGATGACCTGACCTGATTTTGGCCCCGTGTACTCCTAATTAATTGTTGAACACAACTTGCATTTATTTCTATTTAATTTGAGGATACCATTTTATCTGATCCCGTAAATCCTAATTTAATTCCAGTGCCCTGTTAATTGAGCCCATACCAAACTTACAGCGCCCCCTGACCCTACAAAACACCGGACATCGAATCGCCCGCCAAATTTTCGTCATTTTATGTGGTTGTGCAATTTCTCGAATTTAAGGGGCTAAGTTGCAATTATTCAATTGTAGGTGTCATCACCCCATTGTCCAAGACCAAATGGAAAGGTTATTTAATTGTGGACCAAATTGCATTTTTCCCACATGAAATTTCCTTCATGACCAATCTGGACCACTCATTCAATGAGTGTATCCTCACCCTCCATCAAAATCCTCTCATCCTATTTAATGTCTTATTACATCAACCCTAATCCCTATACAACCTAGGTTTTCCCCCACCTCACAAGCCACCTCCCCTCTCTCCAACGTAGGGAACCAAGCTCTTTCCCTTCTTCTTCTATTTTTCCTTCTTTTTCTTCTTCTCATTTCTTCTCTTCTTCTTCCTTTTTCTTCTTCTTTAATTTTGGATTTGATTTCAAATTCAAACTCATTTAAAGGGGGGGAACTTACTGTGCACTTCTCCCTTACTGTGCTCCCCTCCCCGACCCTGTTCCGGCGGCTCCCTCCGGCGTTCAGCCCGGCGGCCAACCGCTGCGACAGCCCCCTGCTGCTCAGCCCGGCCCGGCGGCGCTGTGGCTGCTCCTCCCTACAGCCGGCCATCAGTCCGGCGGCAACCCGAACTCCTCCATCTCCTCCTTCTATCTCTACCTATTCCCTGGCCCGCTGACTGCTGCCCAGGCCGACCCGACTCCGGTGCTGCACTGATCTCCGGCCCCTCTCCATCTCCTCCTACCACCTATCACCACCACCACCACCTACAAGATCCGGCGGCTCTCCCCCATCAGCCTCCTCCACCTCTCCTTGCTCCCTGCTGTTCGGCCGACTAACTCCGGCGGCCACCCCGAGGGCCGCTGCACCCTGCAGCCGACCACCGCTGCTCCTCCCTGCTGCATCCCTCCGGCCGGCGAGCCTCCGTCGACACCCCCAGTAAGTTTTCTTCTCCTCCCTCTTCCTTTCTTTATATATATATATATATATATACATACGTATATACATATGAGTGTATATAAATACATATATAAGTTTAGCATTTAATTAATTAATGTGAATGCATTGTATGAAAGTATGTATGTAGATATATATGTATGGTTAAATAACATGTACATGTATGGCTAATTTATGTATAGTATGTATAGTATGTATATTAGTATAATGTATGTATTCTATGTTATTGTATATATAATAAAATATGTATGTTAATGTATATATAATTTAATATATATGTATAAGTATAAATTTAATTAATGTATCTAAGTGTATGTATTTAAATTAATGCACATGTATTATATATGAGTTTTTAATTTTATATATATATATATATATAATGTAATTGGTATATATATATCAATATACATATTGGTATATGTATACTCTAGTATGTGTGTATACAGGTATA
Source organism: Iris macrosiphon (assembly GCA_036927795.1). Classification (NCBI taxonomy): domain Eukaryota; kingdom Viridiplantae; phylum Streptophyta; class Magnoliopsida; order Asparagales; family Iridaceae; genus Iris; species Iris macrosiphon. The sequence goes on from JAYESA010000016.1 coordinate 56,539,461, forward strand.
TAGTATATATATTTTATTTGGTAATGATACATATATATAGATATAACCAAGGTATTTTCCACTAAAACATATAAATATATATTTTTGGTATCAATAAATATATGTAGATTATATTTTCATACTGGTTTATATATATAAATGTAAATTTGTATATTTACCTGTATATAGTATTGTATATTTAATTGGTATATATGAGTATATATAAGTAATTAGTCTATGTATGTATTTTGGAAAAGTATATATATTAAATTAATATTTTTTGGTATAAATATGTGTACCTATATATATATACGTGTATAAACATATTTTTGGTATGTAAATATATACAGTATAAAACTGTATTGATATATATACATACGTACTTGTAAAACATATTTGGTATATGTAAACAAATGTATATTTTACTAGTACATATATATGTATACATGTATATTTTGTATATGTATTTAATTTGAGATATGTTTGTATGTACATACAGGTATTAGTTTTATTTAAAGTGTATATATTTATACTTATATCTATTATTATAATTAAGGGATATTAATATATATAGTTGGCCTATCTAGTAGATGACCCTTATCGTACCTAGCGTAGCCCTAAGGCCAGTGTATTTCTATTGTGTGTTAGTATAGCCCCCGATACAAGTGTTATTGTGATATGTTTTTAGGACTGTTGGTTTACCCAGGGGATACTCTTGAACAGGACATCCATAATTACCAGCTAAGGACCAAAGGCAAGTACATTCTCCGATAATTTCCAATTTCTTGATAATTTTTATAAATTCAATAATCTTGAAATGTTACAACTGAATCCTTGACACTGTGTTACACGGACTAGTATAGCTTGGATCTGCAGTCATGAGATGTTACCTTGATTATCGTATTGACATTGTACACGACATGTATATTAGACATCGTACATGATAGACTTGACTTGCTCGTGTATCGTGACGTGTCATGGTTGGATCCACAGTACTAGTTGGGGGCGGGGAAGTAGTTAGTAAGAAATATGATCATAACCTCTTATTGTAGTATAGAATAATGTAAGTGTTAATCATGCTCTTCACCCATGATTAGCCAGGTCCTGTAGCTATCGTACATGTTCCCAAGCCGATCACATTTTGAAACTACTATTTCAAACACTTAGAATAGATTACAGTTCCCTATTTAAATCATATACTACATCACCCGTATATGATATTGTTTCTTGTTCTTTTCATTTTCATACATGCACTGACTGTATCATATTGCCTATTGCATGTCTCTTTATATTGCCTGTCTCTCTTTACTTGCCATTGCATTTATTTCACTGTCTTCTCAGTAGCTAGCATGACATATTTATTGTATTATAGTCCTTATCAATTAAATGGAAGTGTTATTTGAGATTGTGCTTTGCTCCTTCCTGACTGGAAATATTTTTCCAGACTATGCCTTAGAGGACCGCTGTCCGACACTTTATGGACCATATGGTGAGTAGCTGCAGACTTGGTAGTTAGTTGTGATTCCGGGAGGACTAGCTGGAAATTTCTATTTTTAGTTTGTTCTTTAAGTAGACTATTTGGTACCGGATTTGTCTCCGGCATTTTTGATGAGACTTGGTTATTTGTTGAGTTAGATTATTACTTTGACTTGTGTTATATTTAATTAAATTTCTGTTCGTTATCTTATCGTGCTGTAATCCTGTGATTGAGTATGTGCTCGTTTATTTGTGTCATCCGTGCCTCCTTATGGAGATTGGATGTTGTGTGACATTAGCTAGATAGTATCAAGACCTTGACAGCGTTCTACCGCCGATGCTGCGGCGTAGGCTGGACGTACCCACGCACTCGTGCCCCTAAACCGGGTGCGGGTCGTGACACGTTTTTAGTGGTGGCCCATGCAGGTCAGACTTTGCGAGTTGTGCGATATCGTAGTAGTGTGGCATCTTTGTTACACTATTGCGTGCCTGCGATAGGATCTAGGACATAGGATACTAGGACGAGAGCGAATACTCAATCACAATTCCTTGAGAGATTTCTGGGATGACCCCTGAGAATCTTGTTAAAATTTCCAATTTAAATCATTCCCTTGTTCCGTCCATTCTCACTTATCGATATTGAATTTGATTGTTGTTGATTAGTTATTAAGTTAGGATTTTGGTTCATTTTAGGGTTTGATTTCATGTCAAGATAAATTTACAGACTGAATTATGGTATTATCTGATGACGCATGTCGATGAAGACAGTGAGAAAGATAACACTAGGGCTATTGGACTACAAGCTACGGATTTAAATTTTAAATTGAGGATTGAAGGTGAATTTTTTTTAATTTTGAATTTTGAGAAGTGAAATATTGTCATTAAAACTTTTTGAGGAATTCAGATTCAATTTGATGAACCTAAACAAGCTGTAAGGATTTTTGAGTGATTAAATTTTCATTTAAGTATTTAGATAATTAGTCTTGAGGAAAGTGTATGCATTTACTTTAAAATTTATTCGAGGAGTTATTTTGAGGAAGTTTATTTGAGGATAAAATCTTATAGTGAGAGAGATATATTAGTATATAGTAGATGAGATGCATGTGTAAGGATCTGTTGGCTTGAGCATGATTGAGATTTCACTGCCAACTGGCTTAGGTGTTCATCGAGGATTGTATTGGAGAGAGCAGTACTCAATATAGTGTGTTGCAACTGTTATGCACTTGAGTGATAGGATAACTAGTATCAGCAATTGCAGTAGGTAAGGAAGCTAGCAGTGAGTGTGCTTGTGATAGAACTGTGGTACCTAGAGGATAGAGGTATCAAACCAGGGATGTATCTTTGACCTATGCAATCACAACTAGGATTTTTATTTTCAATCTTTTATCTTGAATGTTGCTTCTTTAGAACTGTACTGTCCTTCCTTGATGATATCGCATTTTGCCTAAATTGATTCTTGGGATCTGTCTTCAGGATGTCGCCGCAGACACGGTCTATGAGAGCAGGAACATCAGCTTTAGAGGGGCCTGCCACCTCTCTACCTGATGGACAGACAGCCGTAGTTCCTCCTACATCTCCGATGCACGTAGGTGATCCTCCTCCCCCACCTGTTCAGAGGATTGTCGCAGATGTGACGGACAACCTTCCACCTCCACCGACTCCGATTCCTGGAGGTTTGCCCATTGACGGGACGCAGATGTTTACCTTGATCCAAGGCATGGTAGATGCCCAAAGAGTGACGGCAGATGCTCAGCGAGTTCAAGCTGAGGCTCAGAGGGTGCAAGCAGAAGCGCACCAGGCACAAACCGAGCTGATAAGAGAAAACATGGAGAATGCTCATCAGGTGACTCTCCAAGCTTTGGAGAGAGTAGCACAGTACCAGCAGTTTCTTGGCCAGCAACAGAGATCAGGCACTATAGTGGATTTCAAAAGGATGATGCCTCGAGAGTTTAAAGGCACCGAAGGAATACTCTACGCTGACGACTGGCTAGAGGATATAGAGAGAAGCCTGCGATTGACCCAGATTCCGGAGAACTTGCAGATAGAAGCCGCTGGCAGTCAGATGTTCGATATCGCACTCACGTGGTATCGCACGGAGCCGAGAATTACTGCACAAGGACTTACTTAGGAGACCTTCAAGGAACTCTTCAAGGAGAAGTTCTTTCCCGACGTGGCATTGGGAACCTTGGAAAGTCAGTTTCATGACTTGGTTCAAGAAAACATGTCGGTCGACGAGTACGCTGCAGAATTCTATAGATTGAGCCGTTTTACATCGTCTATGATTCGGGACCCAGGAGATCGAGCCCAGAAATTTAGAAAGGGACTGACGAGAGAGATTTGGTCACGTACTTCTGGTCGTCGTACCGCTACCTATGAGGCTATCTTGATGGATGCTCAGATTGCAGAAGAGGATCTGGATCTCAGTCCTAAGAGGAGTCACAATACTTTTGGAGATACGAATGGTAACACAGGACCGGCCAAGCATCCCCGTATTCAGCACCAACAGCAGTACCAAGTACCATTTCATATTCAGCAACAACCATGGATATTTCAACATCCACCGTAGTACCTAGCACCAGTTCCTATCCAGCAACATCCATGGGCGTATCAGTATCAACAACAGTACCAGGCACCAGTCCGTGTTCAACAGAGTCAGCAACAGCCTCCGAGAAAGACACAGCAGACCTGTCATTTCTGTAAGAAGCCAGGTCACCTTTGGGAGAGCTGTAGAACGAGGCTAGGACTTTGTTTGCACTGCGGCGCTGCGGGACATCGAGTAAGGGATTGTCTTCTAGCCCCTTATCTTCCCGGCCAGCGCGCAGCTTCAGACTATAGAGATCCAATTAGGCTACCTGTGGAATCGTATATTGCTCAGCACCCGCGAAGGGAACCACCCCAGTAGGGCGGGGCATTTGCGATGACGGTCAAGGAGACCGATACTGCAGGTAATGTGTTAGCATGTTTTGTTCTTTCCTTCATTCTGTTCCTATCTATTTGATTGATTGATTGCTTCCTTAGTACAAGTTGTATGCATGATTTCTTGTTAGAATGTAGTTAGTAGCATACCCTGATATAGAGACTGCAATACCATGAACAAGACACCATACATATTCCCTTAGGTTGCATGTTGTATGATTGTAGGAAGTTTTTGCCATGACTATCGAGGTTTGACCATGACGAAGATTCATAGAGGAGTTATGACTTGACAAGAGAGACAAGATGATTAAGATTCGAGGATAACCATTGATTCAAATACAGGGTTAAGAAATTAACATTGCATAATTGGTGGTTTAATTAATTCCAGGAAAGATTATGACATGTTTAAATTGGTTATAAATTTTAAAATTTTGGGGAGATTATCATTATATTTAATTGATTGCAAGTTATGAAATTTTTAATTTTATATTGGATGTTGCAGTTGGAGAATCCTTAAGTATCGCATTGTTAAGTATTTTGAGGAAAGAGGAAATCGAGAAAAAAAAATTTATGGACTAATGTTTAAATTCAAACTTTTTGAACGAGATTACATTATATATATGTGCATTGATTAAAATCAAAATTAAGGAGTGGATATTAAATTCTGAGTACTGAATTATTAACTAAAAATTTTGAGGAAATTTTTGATTAAAAAAAAAAAGGGACTTTGATTTTCATTTCGAGGATTTTTCAGGAATGAAATAATATCAGAATTTTTGGCAAATTACGAAAGGACATCATGAATTATTACCTGATTTCGTGGATTAAGAATTTAAAATTTGGGGGAAATAATAATGTGTATGAGTAAATGCTACTTTGAGGATTTTAAATTTCGAGGACGAAATTCTTTTAAGGAGGGTAGACTTGTCACTACCACGTTCCGAAAATAGGGGCATTTTTGACTTTTTACAATGTTTAATATTATTGTAGTTATAATTAATTAATTGCATGAATAGTATATATTTAAATTAGATAACTGTGTGATGTGTACTTTAATATATTATATTATAGACAGTGTTCATTTGTGTTTGTGATGGTAGACTAGACCTAGAAGCGCAGTAGATGACCACCTGTCCGAATTATAGAATTATGGATTTTATTATTTTAGCTAGAATTTAATATTCTGTAGATTGTAATTAATTACCGTACTTTAATTAATTATTGCGCATTGCCTTTGCTTCGATATTTGGAGCAGTATCCTGACTTCTGTCTTCCAACAAATTTCGCCATCTTGCCCTAGACGTGCCCGCCTTCAATTGTGCTATTTTTGTAACTCATAATTATGCTCCCTGTGCATTATTTCTGGCCGCACAAAAATCATCGCGGACGTTATTTAAAATTCTTATTTTTGTATCGTTGTGCGTTTTAATTAAAATTGGAAGCAATCTTGACCTATTTTTCGTGCGGCCCAAATTAGGGTAATATTCTGTTCTGAGTCTTCTTCATTATTGGTATCGATGACCTGACCTGATTTTGGCCCCGTGTACTCCTAATTAATTGTTGAACACAACTTGCATTTATTTCTATTTAATTTGAGGATACCATTTTATTTGATCCCGTAAATCCTAATTTAATTCCAGTGCCCGGTTAATTGAGCCCATACCAAACTTACAGCGCCCCCTGACCCTACAAAACATCGGACATCGAATCGCCCGCCAAATTTTCGTCATTTTATGTGGTTGTACAATTTCCCGAATTTAAGGGGCTAAGTTGCAATTATTCAATTGTAGGTGTCATCACCCCATTGTCCAAGACCAAATGGAAAGGTTATTTAATTATGGACCAAATTGCATTTTTCCTACATGAAATTTCTTTCATGACCAATCTGGAACACTCATTCAATGAGTGCATCCTCACCCTCCATCAAAATCCCCTCATCCTATTTAATGTCTTGTTACATCAACCCTAATCCCTATACAACCTAGGTTTTCCCCCACCTCACAAGCCACCTCCCCTCTCTCCAACGTAGGTAACCAAGCTCTTTCCCTTCTTCTTCTTCTATTTTTCCTTCTTTTTCTTCTTCTCATTTCTTCTCTTCTTATTCCTTTTTCTTCTTCTTTAATTTTGGATTTGATTTCAAATTCAAACTCATTTAAAGGGGGGGAACTTACTGTGCACTTCTCCCTTACTGTGCTCCCCTCCCCGACCCTGTTCCGGCGGCTCCCTCCGACGTTCAGCCCGGCGGCCAACCGCTGCGACAGCCCCCTGCTGCTCAGCCCGGCCCGGCGGCGCTATGGCTGCTCCTCCCTACAGCCGGCCATCAGTCCGGCGGCAACCCGAACTCCTCCATCTCCTCCTTCCATCTCCACCTATTCCCTGGCCCGCTGACTGCTGCCCAGGCCGACCCGACTCCGGCGCTGCACTGATCTCCGGCCCCTCTCCATCTCCTCCTACCACCTATCACCACCACCACCACCTACAAGATCCGGCGGCTCTCCCCCATCAGCCTCCTCCACCTCTCCTTGCTCCCTGCTGTTCGGCCGACTAACTCCGGCGGCAACCCCGAGGGCCGCTGCACCCTACAGCCGACCACCGCTGCTCCTCCCTGCTACATCCCTCCAGCCAGCGAGCCTCCGTCGACACCCCCAGTAAGTTTTCTTCTCCTCCCTCTTCCTTTCTTTATATATATATATATATATACATACGTATATACGTATGAGTGTATATAAATACATATATAAGTTTAGCATTTAATTAATTAATGTGAATGCGTTGTATGAAAGTATGTATGTAGATGTATATGTATGGTTAAATAACATGTACATGTATGGTTAATTTATGTATAGTATGTATAGTATGTATATTAGTATAATGTATGTATTCTATGTTATTGTATATATAATAAAATGTGTATGTTAATGTATATATAATTTAATATATATGTATAAGTATAAATTTAATTAATGTATCTAAGTGTATGTATTTAAATTAATGCACATGTAATATATATGAGTTTTTAATGTTATATATATATATATAATGTAATTGGTATATATATATCAATATACATATTGGTATATGTATACTCTAGTATGTGTGTATACAGGTATATAGTATATATATTTTATTTGGTAATGATACATATATATAGATATAACCAAGGTATTTTCCACTAAAACATATAAATGTATATTTTTGGTATCAATAAATATATGTAGATTATATTTTCATACTGGTTTATATATATAAATGTAAATTTGTATATTTACCTGTATATAGTATTGTATATTTAATTGGTATATATGAGTATATATAAGTAATTAGTCTATGTATGTATTTTGGAAAAGTATATATATTAAATTAATATTTTTTGGTATAAATATGTGTACCTATATATATATATATATATACGTGTATAAACATATTTTTGGTATGTAAATATATACAGTATAAAACTGTATTGATATATATACATACGTACTTGTAAAACATATTTGGTATATGTAAACAAATGTATATTTCACTAGTACATATATATGTATACATGTATATTTTGTATATGTATTTAATTTGAGATATGTTTGTATGTACATACAGGTATTAGTTTTATTTAAAGTGTATATATTTATACTTATATCTATTATTATAATTAAGGGATATTAATATATATAGTTGGCCTATCTAGTAGATGACCCTTATCGTACCTAGCGTAGCCCTAAGGCCAGTGTATTTCTATTGTGTGTTAGTATAGCCCCTGATACAAGTGTTATTGTGATATGTTTTTAGGACTGTTGGTTTACCCAGGGGATACTCTGGAACAGGACATCCATAATTACCAGCTAAGGACCAAAGGCAAGTACATTCTCCGATAATTTTCAATTTCTTGATAATTTCTATAAATTCAATAATCTTGAAATATTACAACTGAATCCTTGACACTGTGTTACACGGACTAGTATAGCTTGGATCTGCAGTCATGAGATGTTACCTTGATTATCGTATTGACATTGTACACGATATGTATATTAGACATCGTACATGATAGACTTGACTTGCTCGTGTATCGTGACGTGTCATGGTTGGATCCATAGTACTAGTTGGGGGCGGAGAAGTAGTTAGTAAGAAATGTGATCATAACCTCTTATTGTAGTGTAGAACAATGTAAGTATTAATCATGCTCTTCACCCATGATTAGCCAGGCCCTGTAGCTATCGTACATGTTCCCAAGCCGATCACATTTTAAAACTACTATTTCAAACACTTAGAATAGATTACAGTTCCCTATTTAAATCATATACTACATCACCCGTATATGATATTGTTTCTTGTTCTTTTCATTTTCATACATGCACTGACTGTATCATATTGCCTATTGCCTGTCTCTTTACATTGCCTGTCTCTCTTTACTTGCCATTGCATTTATTTCACTGTCTTCTCAGTAGCTAGCATGACATGTTTATTGTATTATAGTCCTTATCAATTAAATGGAACTGTTATTTGAGATTGTGCTTTGCTCCTTCCTGACTGGAAACATTTTTCCAGACTATGCCTTAGAGGACCGCTGTCCGACACTTTATGGACCATATGGTGAGTAGCTGCAGACTTGGTAGTTAGTTGTGATTCCGGGAGGACTAGCTGGAAATTTCTATTTTTAGTTTGTTCTTTAAGTAGACTATTTGGTACCGGATTTGTCTCCGGCATTTTTGATGAGACTTGGTTATTTGTTGAGTTAGATTATTACTTTGACTTGTGTTGTATTTAATTAAATTTCTGTTCGTTATCTTATCGTGCTGTAATCCTGTGATTGAGTATGTGCTCGTTTATTTGTGTCATCCGTGCCTCCTTATGGATATTGGATGTTGTGTGACATTAGCTAGATAGTATCAAGACCTTGACAGCGTTCTACCGCCGATGCTGCGGCGTAGGCTGGACGTACCCACGCACTCGTGCCCCTAAACCGGGTGCGGGTCGTGACACCTACCAATGTCTCGGTGGTGAGGAGTTTCCTAGGACTTGTCGGATATTACCGGAGATTTGTAGAAAACTTTGTAAGGATCGCAGAATCGATGACCCGCTTGACCCATAAGGAGTAGGAGTTCACCTGGATAAAGGAGTGTCAGATGGCAAGCGTCTGACTACGGAACCTATCTTGACTATACCTTCTGGACCCGGAGGATTTGTGATCTATAGCGATGCGTCTAGGAAAGGATTAGGATGCATCTTGATACAGCATGGAAAGGTTATGGCCTATGCCTCTAGGCAGTTAAGGACCCATGAGAAGAACTATCCCACTCACGACTTGGAGCTTGCCGCAGTGATCTTTACTTTGAAGCTTTGGAGGCACTACCTATACGGAGAAAGAGTGGAGATATTCACTGATCATAAGAGCCTGAAGTACGTCTACAACCAGAAGGACCTGAACCAGAGACAAAGACGTTGGCTCGAGGTAATGATAGATTTTGAGATCGAGCTACAGTACCACCCGGGAAAGGCCAACCTAGTAACTGACACATTGAGCGGAAGACCCATGACATTCTTTTTGACAACCCAGCAACATCTATAGAGAGATATAGAGTAGATGGGTATAAAGGTTATGCCCAAAATAGATGGACCATTGTCAAGTTTTCAGTTGCAATCGATATTAGTTGAGAGGATAAAGGCTGCCTTGCCAACAGATGCCAGATTCCTGAGGCTTTGATAGAGGACAGAGGCCGAAATACAAACATGATTGTGCATACATGAAGTTGGGACTTTGAGATGTGGAGATCGTCTTTATGTTCCAAATGGAGAACTTCGTCAGGAGCTAATATCGGAGGCACACAGTTCAACATACTCTATTCATCTGGGAGACACGAAGATGTAGAGAGACTTAAGACACTACTACTGGTGGCATGGAATGAAGAGGGAGATAGCCTGCTTTATGGCGAAGTGCCTGGTGTGTCAGCAAGTCAACGCTGAGCATCAGAGGTCTGTAGGTTTACTTCAACCACTCCCAATACCTGAGGGGAAATAGGAGCACATCACTATGTACTTTATTACGGGCTTTCCGAGGAGTCCTAGTGGTTGTAGAAGCATGAAAAAAATGCTTGGAAGATCTACGTAGCATCTTGATACAGAGCAGCATAAGCAGAGGCCTTCAGAGCCATCCAGCGTAAAACAGGGTTCTTCATCGCCTCCATGGCGTAAAACCCAGCCGCTCTCAAAGCAGCATTAAAGCGTACGAGGAACGCTTCGTATTTCCGAAAAGAAACTGTCCAGTCACGCAGTAAACCTGACCTCTGACTCCTGACAAAACGTGATGCACAGCTACCCAAACGACGGCTGGGAACGGGGGCAGACCCCTCGGGACGCGCTCCATAGTATGATGGCGGATCTCAGCATTTAATGCAGGGGATTTGGTTAAAATATCACCAAACCGGCGCTTACTAAAATCTCCCGGCATAAACCGCTCTTTCGCGTGCAAAGAGAACACGCTGCCTTGTTTTACACAGGCAAACATGGGCTGTTTTACGCTCCGCAGAAGACAAACCGCCAGCCACGTTAAAAGCTGCGCTTCGTACAGGGCTCGAGGCACGTCTCTCCGCCAAAACACACAAAGCGGTGACAGTGTCCCCTCAAGGCACGTCCCTCCGTCAAAACGCACAGAGCGATGACAGTGTCCCCTCAAGACATGAATAATGGTTTGACCCTAGGAATTGGGATGAGCATCATGCGATAAATTTGTACGATGAATCGTGTGCTTGAACTTGTACTTATGACCTTGTGAGATAATCTAATAATTAGGTAGATGACCCTGTGCCGAGTGAAGAAAACTGTGTGACCGACTTTGCTATATTGCTTGAACAAAGCTATAGAACTTCGGCAGCAAGACTTAGTGTTAGACTTAGAACGATAACATGTGCTATGTTTGACCCGAATGTATAGACGCTAATTGGTTAAATCGGATAGATCGTGCTTAACTGTAGTGTAAAACTTGATTTGAGTTGGAATAGAAAAAAGACTTGGATTTGATTGACCCTGTTAGAAGTATCATCGTGATTCATAAAACAAGAACCCTTGATTTTCGCAAGTAGCTTGTCCGATTTCATTATCTCTAAGTTTGGTTTAATGCATATATTTGAGGAACGCCATGAACATATGCACGATCCAAGACTCAATGATAAATGAAACTCGAGTGCTAAGACTTCGCTATCGCCAAGTTGGTGACATACATATGTTTGAAGGATGCTTTGAATATGGGAATGATCCAGACTCGGGATATGCTGATCTCAAATGCTAGTGCAAGTGAATATCCGTATGGACAAGTATAATGACTTGTATAAGTTTGCCTCAGCCTTAAATCATCATTCATGATGGATTAAAACGTATCCACGTTAAGCGATATATGTTCCGCGCTAAGGCGCAATAGAGACCGACCCAGCCTACACGCAACATGATATAAGAAACGAGTAGAAATTTGTGTTCGAATGGATCTAGTGGTATTGATTGCTATGCTTGGAATAGATTCGATAATGCGATAGAATGACTTGCGCTCAGGAAGTCTCAAGGGCAATACTTTTTCTGAGTGGTGTATAATATAACGACCTGTTCCGCTGAAGCAGACTGCCGATTCAAACGACAAAAGTGCAATGACCCGACCTGGTTTGCTCAGCGAGAATACTCGTTTGTGGCAAAAGAATTTCCATACTTAGCCCTTCAGGAGTTTTGGCTTAGGCTTCTAGAGGCTCGCTCGGAGTATCGCTCGACCGAGGCAAATCATTGCTAAGGTGGGTAGCTACGATGAACTTGTCTTTGCTTAGCCAGCACACTTAAAATATGGATGATACAAGCTAGTCGCTAGGTAAATCACCCCTTGCATGCTAATAATGAATATAAGGCACCTAGCTAAGGGAATAATTCCAACTTTTATTGCTTGTGTTAGAACATGGAAATGAAACTTTGCTTATATATGGACCCTCGCATGCTATCTCTGTCTTGTGCAACTAGACCCCGCTATGCCTCGAGTATAACATTATACTCTTCGAAGTGCACTATTCACTTGTTTATATTGTACGTCCCTAGATCATGTCGCTCGGTATGTCCCTTTAAGGGTTACCTCCTCGCTTTACCCTTAGGTCTGCCAAACGTAAATGCTTGTATTTCATAGAATGCATGCTTACCTGCATATATGTTAACTTGTACACGTTGCTTCATTTCAATGCTTGTCACATAATTTATGCCATAAATAAGTAACACTATAGCGTATCATACATGCATCTAGTTAGCCAGAAGACTATCAAATAGCTCTTCTGTGCAATATGAACCTGCAAGTATCCGGGAACGTTAGATCACCAAGGTAGTCCCCGAACCAAGGGATGCATCAAGGCAAGTTGAACTTTGAACGAGAATCAGGTCAAACAAATCAAGAATCATACCTCGTGGAGCAATACTCGTTCAGAACAAGAATCATGGATTATTATGTCAAGTTATGAATTTGGAAGTCCTTAAAGACTTGCATATCGTGGACAACTTGAAAACAAGGTCATAGTTCCACGGACGTTCTTTGGGGCACCGGGGCCGATTTGATCTGGACGAAACTCACGTAACAATCTTTTTCATATATAAGTAGGATGGTGTGTACGCTTTACGCTGCACCCTTCTCGCTCTAAGATTGATAGTCTCATATATAGGATTGGATGGAGTATTGCACCTTATGTACGTTACATTGCATACCATCTTCGTTCATAACTAAAAAATGTCCTTTATGGCTATGCCAGTGACTCATATTCATATAGATAAGTCATTCTCGCTTAGCGGCAATTCGCATGTGAGCCATTACATCGCATGAAGAATAAGTGAAAAACCTGAACGATCATGAGTATAACACACTTGGGTATAGTTGTCACTACCACATTTTCTAGGAAAGGGTATTTTGGTAATTTCCTATTTAAATAAATATTGTGCATGGTAAATAATTAATTGTTGTATTATTTAATTGTTGTTAGATATTATTAAATTATTTTGGACTTATTTCTAGTGGACCCAACTAGTTTAGTTTGGACCCATGGACCAACATGAATTAATTAGTTAGACTTGGCCCATTTAGAAAGCCCATAGTTAAGGAGATGGATTAAATTAATTAAATGATTAGACTAGAAGCTTCCTTCCTTAATTATTTCTTCATGAGAGGCCCCAAGGGGTACATTGGACATTTTATAATTGCTTGGGGGAGGGGCTATGGCCGGCCTATTAAAGAGGGGGGGAAATTTCTCTCTCCTCTCATCTTATTCCAAATCTAGATCTAGAATTCTCCCACTACCAAATTCCCTCCATTCCCAATCCAATTCCCTACCAAATTTATTCCAAATTCTTTCCAATTCACCATTAGAGAAGGAGGAAGCAAGGATCTAGAAGAAGGAAGCAAGGATCTACAAAGAGGAGCAAGGATCTACAATTTGGAAGCAAGTTCATCTCAATTGGAGGTTTCATTGGGAATCCATCTCCCAATAGGTATAATTCAGATTTTCCCATTTAAATAGCTTCTAAATCAGAGATTTAATCATGTAAAATCAACCTATATGTATGTACTACCCATAGGACTTTGTTTTGTGTTCATAGGAGACCCATGGAGAAAGTTATGGTGCTTTTTGTGTCAATTTTGTTGGAATTCCGAATTTACATTTTTTTTTGTGTGTCAATTGATCCTATAGATCAATTGGACATGAGATTTGTGTTTGAGGCTAGTGTCGTGTCCATATTGGGATACTTGTGGTTCGTATCCCAACTATTTGGTGATACGTATCATTTGGGGGTTTTCCTCCGACACGGGGCTTTGAACATGTCGTATTTTGACACGGACACATAGATCTACTTTTGACGCTTTGATTTGTTCATAAATATTATTTGTGATCTGTTTGTGTCCTTCGGGGTGCATTTAGTTGTGTGTTAGACTCGTGTCGCATGCGTATCCTAGATCTAGTGGGATACGGTGAGATACTCTCTAATTGTGTGTATTTTTGCATAGATCTAATTAATTGTGGTTCAATTCTTCATTTATAATTAGTATATATATATGGATATTAAATATTTATTTTGTGTATTTATTATAGTAATTATTGTAGCATAGATCTATATTTTGGGTGTGCTAATATAATGTACAATATAATATGTAGCTTTCTTGCATGCAAATATATATGTTACTACTTGTTAAATAATATAATTTATACATAAAATATTTTATAAAATATATTTGTATGTTTAATTGTGTAATTATATTATTTATAATTATTATGTAATTATTTGGATATTAATGTAAATATTTTAGGTGTGCTTCTAGCCATGTACATTATATGTTCTTTGTTAAATATTTGAAGGTATAAGTTTATGTGTATATTAATATATATATGTACATTTTTGTATTAATGGTTTATATATATATATATATATACTGTTTTATATATTCTGTTTATATATATATATATATATATATTGTTTATATATTCTATTTTTATATATATAATTATATATATACAACTTGTTTTAGTGACAGTGAATTAATGACAGTAAAAAAAAACTGTCATTAATTAGCCGACTAATAGCAGCCGCTGTAGCCTTCGGGCAATTAATGACAAACCTGTCATTAATTGCAGCAGCGGGAAACATCAGCTTTTCTGCGACGCTTTTCCGCGACAGTTTAACTGTCAGCGAAAACCAAAGCAGTGGCAGTTTATTATTTGGGTTTCGGTGACAGTCCTTCGGTGACAGTCCCGACTGTCACTATTTAAACTGTTTTGATTTAATCCTATTTTATTCACTGTTTTTCAATGACGCTTTGACAGATTTAATGTATATATTATATATTATAATTGTATATATATATGTATATATATATGTGTTTTGTGAGGAATAATAATTGTAATAATATATTATGTTATTTATATAAATGTTGGGTTGTATATATATTATTTTAGGGTATATATTAATTATATTATTAGTATACTTTGTGTGAGTTCTTTTGAATCTAATTTGATTCCTAAATTATTGTAGTTTATCTCTATATTATTTTATAGATGTCTTGTGAGGTTGACTTTGGGTTTGACCATGTTTGACTTTAGTAGACTTTAGAGTTGAACATAGTTGACTTTTGACTTAGAATTGACTTATTGGCCTAGAAGTTGTCTAGTTTGACTTGTTATCTTTCCGGGACCTTGTTTTAATGTTGTATTCCATATCTAGGTCTTCCAGGCACCGAGTCAGATATTTGTGAGACTGTTCATTGGACTTCAGGCGAGTACATTCTCTGATAGTTTCTCATTTATGATTCCTCTATGTTCGTTGTATCTAGTGTAGATATACATGTTCTCTTGACACTATGGTTACACGGATTGGTATATCCGGATCTCGTCATGAGATATTATTCCTTGGTATATGGTGTATATGGTGCAAGTATTGTTTTATTGGTTATTTTGTACATGTACAGACACCGATTCTCGGGGAGACTAGCTATCTTCTTGGGGAATCTCGTGCCATAACGTACCGTGGTTGGATCTATTATACCAGTCGGGGGTGGGGAGTATTTTAGTGTAGATATGTGATCATACCCTCCTTGTGCATGTCTTATTTCTTGTGAGTGTTGATCATACACCGCACGTATGATTAACCAGGCCATTATACTCTTGTGCAAGTTCCTAAGCCGATCACATGTTAAAGCTAGTACTCACACACTTAGTCATTAGTATTCTTGTTCTATCAGCATATTGTTCATTATTATATTTCTTTCCAGTACTTCCTTATTGTCTATACATTTCTTGTATCTATTTATGCATCTTGTTTATCCACAGCTACTTACTGTTACATAGTTTTTATCATTATTTGAGAACTGCTGTTAGGGTTGTACTCTGCTCCTTTCCTGACTGGATATATTTTCCAGATGACACTGAGGAGTACCCTACCTATTATGGACCCCAGGATGTTATGGGTTTAGATTCTGAGACCCTGGCTCAAGAAGGACTTATCCCAACTGAGACAGTTGACCCTGGAGTTGTAGCTTTATAGTTTTGTAGTATTCTTTTGTACTGGATTTGTCTCCAGCATATTTCTGTATTTTTCTTCAGACTCATTGATGTATTATTTTAGACTCATGAGTTGTATTGTGACTATTCTATTCTTATCTGATTCGTGTTCATTCTATCTTAGTTCTGTGATTGAGTACACTATCTTTTGGTGGTTCATTATTAGATAGACTTTCTAGACAGCGTTCTACCGCCGATTCTGCGGCGTAGGCTGGGCGTTGTTTCCGACTAGTACCCTTATCCCAGGTGCGGGTCGTGACACATTTTTGGTGGTGGCCCATGCAGGTCTAGCTTCACAAGTATGTGATGTCGTGGTAGTGCGACAACTTAGTTGTACTACTACGAGCCTGCGATAGGATATAGGATATAGGCTGAGATACTCAATCACATCTAGGAAAATTCTTTTAATTCAACTATTCTCCTTTGACATTGATACTTGATCCCTTAAACTGTCCTTTCCTTGATGTCTTACATCTTGTGCCGTATTGATTCTCATTCTGTCTTTTTATGAGACATACTCGGAGATACTTGCGGAGGCACGCAAGGTTGAGCGGGATCTGGGTTTAAAACCAAGAGAGACCGTGATTCTTTTCTGGGGGCCAACGGCAGTGCAGTATCTGCCAAACGTCCTCATTTCCAGTCCAGACCTTTCCAGCAGCCACAGCAGAACCAGACTCCAGCTAGAGCGCCTTCTCACCAGGTACCTCAGCAGCAGAGGCAGTTACAGCAAGCTCTATGCAACTTCTGCAAGAAGCCCGGCCACATCTGGGAAGTTTACAGAAAGAGGCTAGGAGTTTGTTTGTATTGTGGTACTGAAGGGCATCAATTGAGGGAGTGTCCTCGTCGTGCAGTTCAGGGACCAGCTCCAGCTTCGAGGGCACAAATGAGACCACCTGCAGCACAACCGAGGGGACCGCTTCCGACACAGCCGCAGCATTTTGTCCAGCATCAGCAGCAGGGAGGTGCTCGACAGGGACGAGCGTTTGCTATGACAGTTGAAGAGGAGGAACCCACCGGAGATGTCATCGCAGGTTCTATTCTTCTTGATTCCATTCCAGCTTTAGCTTTGTTTGATAGTGGTGCTTCCCATAGTTTTGTATCTGTTTCTTTTGCTCTAAAGCATGGTTTGGTACCTGAGTCTTTGCTTAGGACTTGCAAGATCATGACCGGGTGAGGCATTATCCTGGTTAATGATATTTGCAAAGATCGGAGAGTTACTCTGGGAGGCCGGGAGTTGAGTGCGTGTCTACTTGTAATGCCACTTCCGAGCTACGACATTGTACTCGGGATGGATTGGTTGAGTAGGCACCGTGCTAGCATAGATTGTAGAGGAGGTAGAGTTTTGTTTGGTCCGCCAGGAGAGCCAGAGTTCGAGTTTGCTAGAGGAGCTGCGGAGCAGGAAGAAGGCATTATTTGTGGAGCTATGGTGGAAGACAAGGAGTTGCCACATCCGTTGATAGCAGAATTTTTGGATGTGTTTCCTGAAGAATTGCCAGGATTGCCGCCAGATCGAGATATTGAATTTTCTATAGACTTGGTGCCAGGTGCAGAACCGATTTCGCAGCATGTCTATAGAGTAAACAACAGCGAGCTGGTCGAGTTGAAGAAGCAGGTGGACGAATTGCAGGATAAGGGGTTTATCAGATCGAGTTCTTCACCATGGGGAGCCCCGGTATTGTTTGTACCGAAGAAGGATGGATCGGTGCGTATGTGCATTGATTACAGGGCTTTGAATAATCTCACTATCAAGAATAAGTATCCTTTGCCACGGATTGATGATCTGTTTGATCAGTTGAGTGGTGCGAAGGTATTTTCTAAGATAGATTTGAGATCAGGCTACCATCAGGTGAAGGTGAAGCCGGAGGACATACCGAAGACTGCTTTTAGAACTCGGTATGGTCAGTACGAGTTTATGGTGATGCCGTTTGGTTTGACTAATGTACCGGCGGTATTTATGAACTTGATGAACAAGGTGTTCCACCAGTACCTTGACAAGTTCGTGGTGCTGTTCATCGACGACATACTCATATACTCGAGGACACCGGAGGAGCATGAGGAGCATTTGAGGATTGTGTTGGATGTGCTGAGGAAGGAGAAGCTGTATGGAAAGTTGTCCAAATGTGAGTTTTTCTTGGACAAGGTAGAATTCTTGGGGCATGTTGTGACTGGTGATGGTATTTCAGTGGATCCGAAGAAGATTTCAGCAGTAGAATCTTGGAAGACTCCGAGTTCGGTAGCAGAGATCAGGAGTTTCTTGGGATTGGCAGGCTACTACAGAAAGTTTGTGCAAGATTTTTCGAGGATTGCCGAGCCGATGACCAGACTCACAAGGAAGGATGTGGAGTTTGTTTGGACGGAAGATTGCCAGGCCACTTTTGAGGAGTTGAAGAAGAGGTTGACGTCTGCTCCTATTTTGACATTGCCATCAGGGTCCGGAGGTTTCACTATTTATAGTGATGCATCGAAAAAGGGTTTAGGTTGTGTTCTTCAGCAGCATGGGAAAGTGATTGCCTATGCATCCAGGCAATTGCGTCCTCATGAAAAGAACTATCCTACCCATGATTTGGAGTTGGCAGCTGTCATATTCGCCCTGAAGTTGTGGAAACATTATTTGTACGGAGAGCGTGTGGAGATCTTCACAGACCACAAAAGCTTGAAGTACGTTTTCACGCAGAAGGAGTTGAACATGAGGCAGCGTCGGTGGTTGGAACTGATGAAGGATTTTGATATCTCTTTGCAATATCATCCTGGGAAGGCCAATGTAGTTGCCGATACTTTGAGCAGGTATCCGGTAGCTATGTTCTTGACGCAGGATCGATATTTGTTGGAGGACTTGGAGAGCTTGGGCATTGAGGTGATTATTTCGGGTGGTGCTATGCAGATGTGGGGATTGCAGATACATTCAGATTTGATGGATAGGATCAAGGCAGCACAGTATGATGACGTATCTTTGAGGAGTATCAGAGCTCAGGTGAGAGCAGGATTGGAGGATGATTTCACTATTGCAGAGGATGGATCTTTGAGGCATGGAGTTAGATTGTGTGTGCCTAGTGGGGAGTTACGAGAGGAGATATTACAGGAAGCGTATCGCTCTCAGTATTCCATACATCCAGGTGCTAATAAGATGTATCGGGATATGCGAGAGAGTGTGTGGTGGTATGGCATGAAGAGGGAAGTGACACAGTTTGTATCCAGATGCTTAGTGTGCCAGCAGGTGAAAGCCGAGAGGCAGAGGCCAGGAGGTTTACTTCAGCCATTATCCATTCCAGAGTGGAAGTGGGAACACATTACTATGGATTTTGTGTCCGGACTACCACGATCTCCAGGAGGGAAAGACGCGATTTGGGTCATTGTTGATAGATTGACCAAGTCGGCCCACTTTTTGCCTTTCAAGGTGGGTTTGTCTACGGAGAAGCTGGCAGAGATGTATGTGAGGCAGATCGTTAGGATACATGGAGTTCCCGTCAGCATAGTCTCCGATCGGGATAGTCATTTCACTTCTCATTTCTGGAGGAGTTTGCAGGAGAATTTGGGCACTCAGCTCAAGTTCAGTACTGCATATCATCCCCAGACAGATAGGCAGTCAGAGAGGACTATTCAAACTCTCGAGGATATGTTGCGCACTTGTGTACTAGATTTCGGGGGTTCTTGGGAGGACCATCTCCATTTGGTAGAGTTTGCTTACAACAACAGTTACCAGGCCAGTATAGAGATGTCACCTTTTGAAGCTCTATATGGTCGGAGGTGTCGTACTCCTTTGTCTTGGGACGATGTTGGAGAGAGAGTTTTGCTTGGGCCAGAGATGGTTGTGGATGCAGCAGAGAAGGTTCAGTTGATCAGAGACAGACTTCGAGTGGCGCAGGACAGACAACGGCATTGGGCCGATAGCCATCGGAGACCCTTGGAGTTTGAGGTATAGTTTATATTTTATTTTGTGTGCTTGTTCTTGGTTGTTTGTTATAGATAAGTTCTTAAGGTGGTGTTTTGTTCTAGGTGGGTGGTTTGGTGTTTCTGAGGATTTCTCCGACACGAGGCACGATTCTCTTCGGTGGAGGCGGAAAGCTTAGTCCGCGATTCATTGGACCTTTCACTATTCTAGAGAGGGTCGGTGCAGTTGCTTATAGACTAGACTTGCCACCTGCATTGGAGGGAGTGCACAACGTGTTTCATGTGTCGCAGTTGAGACGATACGTGGCAGATCCTAGTCATGTATTGGATCACTCAGAGATAGAGGTGGGCCCTACTCTTAGCTATCCAGAGCAGCCAGTTGGAATTCTGGATCAGAGAGAGAAGGTGCTGAGGAACCAGACTATTCCTTTGGTGCGCGTCGCATGGAGGCATCACTCTCCGGGGGAGTCTACCTGGGAGAGAGAGGATGTCATGCGAGAGCGTTATCCATATTTGTTTGTACCTTGAGGTATGTTATTTCTAGTTATGTTCTGTTCATTGTTATGTTCTGTTCATTAGTTAGTTGTGATTCTTTAGTTCTGTTCTGTGATTTTCTGGGGGTAGTTTTCGTCTTTGAATTTCGAGGACGAAATTATTTTAAGGAGGGTAGACTTGTCACTACCACATTTTCTAGGAAAGGGTATTTTGGTAATTTCCTATTTAAATAAATATTGTGCATGGTAAATAATTAATTGTTGTATTATTTAATTGTTGTTAGATATTATTAAATTATTTTAGACTTATTTCTAGTGGACCCAACTAGTTTAGTTTGGACCCATGGACCAACATGAATTAATTAGTTAGACTTGGCCCATTTAGAAAGCCCATAGTTAAGGAGATGGATTAAATTAATTAAATGATTAGACTAGAAGCTTCCTTCCTTAATTATTTCTTCATGAGAGGCCCCAAGGGGTACATTGGACATTTTATAATTGCTTGGGGGAGGGGCTATGGCCGGCCTATTAAAGAGGGGGGGAAATTTCTCTCTCCTCTCATCTCATTCCAAATCTAGATCTAGAATTCTCCCACTACCAAATTCCCTCCATTCCCAATCCAATTACCTACCAAATTCATTCCAAATTCTTTCCAATTCACCATTAGAGAAGGAGGAAGCAAGGATCTAGAATTAGGAAGCAAGGATCTACAAAGAGGAGCAAGAATCTACAATTTGGAAGCAAGTTCATCTCAATTGGAGGTTTCATTGGGAATCCATCTCCCAATAGGTATAATTTAGATTTTCCCATTTAAATAGCTTCTAAATCTGAGATTTAATCATGTAAAATCAACCTATATGTATGTACTACCCATAGGACTTTGTTTTGTGTTCATAGGAGATCCATGGAGAAAGTTATGGTGCTTTTTGTGTCAATTTTGTTGGAATTCCGAATTTACATTTTTTTGTGTGTGTCAATTGATCCTATAGATCAATTGGACATGAGATTTGTGTTTGAGGCTAGTGTCGTGTCCATATTGGGATACTTGTGGTTCGTATCCCAACTATTTGGTGATACGTGTCATTTGGGGGTTTTCCTCCGACACGGGGCTTTGAACATGTTGTATTTTGACACGGACACATAGATCTACTTTTGACACTTTGATTTGTTCATAAATATTATTTGTGATCTGTTTGTGTCCTTCGGGGTGCATTTAGTTGTATGTTGGACTCGTGTCGCATACGTATCCTAGATCTAGTGGGATACGGTGAGATACTCTCCAATTGTATGTATTTTTGCATAGATCTAATTAATTGTGGTTCAATTCTTCATTTATAATTAGTATATATATATGGATATTAAATATTTATTTTGTGTATTTATTATAGTAATTATTGTAGCATAGATCTATATTTTGGGTGTGCTAATATAATGTACAATATAATATATAGCTTTCTTGCATGCAAATATATATGTTACTACTTGTTAAATAATATAATTTATACATAAAATGTTTTATAAACTATATTTGTATGTTTAATTGTGTAATTATATTATTTATAATTATTATGTAATTATTTGGATATTAATGTAAATATTTTAGGTGTGCTTCTAGCCATGTACATTATATGTTCTTTGTTAAATATTTGAAGGTATAAGTTTATGTGTATATTAATATATATATGTACATTTTTGTATTAATGGTTTATATATATATATATATATATACTGTTTTATATATTCTGTTTATATATATATATATATATATTGTTTATATATTCTATTTTTATATATATAATTATATATATACAACTTGTTTTAGTGACAGTGAATTAATGACAGTAAAAAAAAACTGTCATTAATTAGCCGACTAATAGCAGCCGCTGTAGCCTTCGGGCAATTAATGACAAACCTGTCATTAATTGCAGCAGTGGGAAACAGCAGCTTTTCTGCGACGCTTTTCCGCGACAGTTTAACTGTCAGCGAAAACCAAAGCAGTGGCAGTTTATTATTTGGGTTTCGGTGACAGTCCTTCGGTGACAGTCCCGACTGTCACTATTTAAACTGTTTTGATTTAATCCTATTTTATTCACTGTTTTTCAATGACGCTTTGACAGATTTAATGTATATATTATATATTATAATTGTATATATATATATATGTATATATATATGTGTTTTGTGAGGAATAATAATTGTAATAATATATTATGTTATTTATATAAATGTTGGGTTGTATATATATTATTTTAGGGTATATATTAATTATATTATTAGTATACTTTGTGTGAGTTCTTTTGAATCTAATTTGATTCCTAAATTATTGTAGTTTATCTCTATATTATTTTATAGATGTCTTGTGAGGTTGACTTTGGGTTTGACCATGTTTGACTTTAGTGGACTTTAGAGTTGACAATAGTTGACTTTTGACTTAGAATTGACTTATTGGCCTAGAAGTTGTCTAGTTTGACTTGTTATCTTTCCGGGACCTTGTTTTAATGTTGTATTCCATATCTAGGTCTTCCAGGCACCGAGTCAGACATTTGTGAGACTGTTCATTGGACTTCAGGCGAGTACATTCTCTGATAGTTTCTCATTTATGATTCCTCTATGTTCGTTGTATCTAGTGTAGATATACATGTTCTCTTGACACTATGGTTACACGGATTGGTATATCCGAATCTCGTCATGAGATGTTATTCCTTGGTATATGGTGTATATGGTGCAAGTATTGTTTCATTGGTTATCTTGTACATGTACAGACACCGATTCTCGGGGAGACTAGCTATCTTCTTGGGGAATCTCGTGCCATAACGTACCGTGGTTGGATCTATTATACCAGTCGGGGGTGGAGAGTATTTTAGTGTAGATATGTGATCATACCCTCCTTGTGCATGTATTGTTTCTTGTGAGTGTTGATCATACACCGCACGTATGATTAACCAGGCCATTATACTCTTGTGCAAGTTCCTAAGCCGATCACATGTTAAAGCTAGTACTCACACACTTAGTCATTAGTATTCTTGTTCTATCAGCATATTGTTCATTATTGTATTTCTTTCCAGTACTTCCTTATTGTCTATACATTTCTTGTATCTATTTATGCATCTTGTTTATCCACAGCTACTTACTGTTACATAGTTTTTATCATTATTTGAGAACTGCTGTTAGGGTTGTACTCTGCTCCTTTCCTGACTGGATATATTTTCCAGATGACACTGAGGAGTACCTTACCTATTATGGACCCCAGGATGTCGTGGGTTTAGATTTTGAGACCCTGGCTCAAGAGGGACTTATCCCAACTGAGACAGTTGACCCTGGAGTTGTAGCTTTATAGTTTTGTAGTATTCTTTTGTACTGGATTTGTCTCCAGCATATTTCTGTATTTTTCTTCAGACTCATTGATGTATTATTTTAGACTCATGAGTTGTATTGTGACTATTCTATTCTTATCTGATTCGTGTTCATTCTATCTTAGTTCTGTGATTGAGTACACTATTATTTGGTGGTTCATTATTAGATAGACTTTCTAGACAGCGTTCTACCGCCGATTCTGCGGCGTAGGCTGGGCGTTGTTTCCGACTAGTACCCTTATCCCGGGTGCGAGTCGTGACAATAGTTGAAAAACTTTTACATATGGAGCACTTCAATATTTTTTGCAATACGCCTCATAATCTATGTAACTCGTGCTTGTAGAAGCATAAAAAATACGCTGGGAAGAGCTACGCAGCCTCTTGATACAGAGCAACGTAAGCAGAGGCCTTCAGAGCCATCAGGTGTACAGCAGAGTTTTCTCCGCTAAAATATAGCGTGAAGAATAAAGCTCAAAGGACCATCCGCATAAGTGCAGTACGTCCAGGCCGCTCCAGCATGAACAGAGTCCTTCATCGCCTCCATGGCGTAAAACTCATCCGCTCTCGAAGCAGCGTTATAGCGTACGAGGAACGCTTCGTTTTCCCCGAAATGAACCTGTCAAGTCACGCAGTGAATCTGACCTCTGACTCCTGACAAAAAGTGCTGCACGACCACCCAGACGACGGCTGGAAACGACGGCAGGCCCCTCGGGACACGCACCATAAAATGATGGCAGATCTCTGCATTTAATGCAGAGGATTTAGTTAAAAGATCACCGAACCGTCGCTTACTGGAGTCCCCTCAGCATAAACCGCTCTTTCACGTACAAGGGAATACGCTGCCCTGTTTTACACAGGCAAACATGAGCGATTTTACGATCCGCAGCGGACAAACCGCCTGCCATGTCAAAAGCCGCACTTCGTAAGGGATTTGAGGCACGTCTCCACGTCTAATTGCACAGAGCGGTGACAGTTTCTCTCAAGGCACGTCTCTGCGACAGATGCACAGAATGGGTGCAGACCTTCAAAACACGCCTTCGTATTTAATACATAAGATGATAGCAAATCTCTGCAAGAGATTTGATTATATCTTCAAAAGCCATAATTCCGGCTAAAGGCGTCCACATCAGCATGATACGCAGCGGCTTCTACGCCCATTCAGGATCTGTGCCCATCCGGCTTCAACGCCCTCTCGGCCTCTATGACCGCTCGGTTTCTACGCCCATCCGGCCTCTAGGACCACTCGGTTTCTACGCCTATCCGGCCTCTAGGACCACTCGGCTTCTACGTCCACTCAGTCTCTACGACCACTCAGTCTCTACGACCACTCAGTCTCTACGACCGCTCGGCTTCTATGCCTGTTCGGCTTCTATGCCTGCTCGGCTTCTATGCCTACTCGGCTTCTATGCCTGTTCGGCTTCTATGCCTATTTGGCTTCTATGCCTACTTGGCTTCTATGCCATGGTGACAGACATTTGGCTTCTATGCCAACCTCTGCTACACAATGGATACCTACCTACGTGGCTTTTACGCCGTGATCTTAGTAGCAATTGTACGTGTTATGTCCCCTTAGTTGGACCCACGTCACACGCTCATTCAAAAGATCATCTATACGTAGGCATTGGTTACTTTAACCGTTGTGTAAAAGGGTGCTGTACTTTCCACTCCTCGGTTGTTACACCGATGGAGTGGTCACTGTCACCAAAACTATATAAATAGAGACCCCTATCAATGGGAAACAAGGTCGACAATTTGGAAGATCGAACCATGTCGGAGAAATCGGTAAAGAGAGAGAGAGAGAGAGAGAGAGAGAGAGAGAGAGCACCCGGAGCTCAGGCAAAGAGTAGGGATCGACGACTTCGGCATCGTGCATCCACCCTCTTCTGCAACCTTCGAAGCTGCTTCCTGTCTCCTACGGCACTTCTTCAACATCGTGTGGTCCAAGGGCTAAAGTGATCGACCGCAGATCAGACACCTATAGCAATATCTACCCAGATTAAATAAATTGTACTCCCACATCCTCGTATAGGATCGAATTGTACAAGTTTGTTTGTAAACCAAAGGGCACGGGTCTCATATAAACCCTGTCGTTGAAATACACTTTTATTCTTTCGTTTAATACCACAAACAAGATGGCGACTCTGCTGGGGACGTCTTTCTCTTCTGACGAGGAAGCAATTGCTCAACGCGATGCGGTATCTATAGGAACCGTGAAGAAGACACTGGTCGTTCAGTTCGATCATTCCGCCTACGAAGACATGCTTCGGACTGGGGGTAGCTGTCACTCTCTCTCCGTCCAAGACAACAGGATGCTGCACAAAGTGAGGGTGCCCAAGACATCCTCTACCATTCCTGTGGACTCTCCGATCTCTCTGATCTCTCCGACCAATGAGGTGGTAGCATCGCTCCCTCCGTGCCCCGCACGTAAAATTCAGTCTCCCGCTACGCACGTTACAGACAAAACTTCGAGCAAAGCTTCAGTGCTAACCCAGGAGTATCCACTGCGCTTTACGCGCAGGCATCAGTCTCCCGCTACGCGTGGTACAGACAAAACTTTGGGCAAAGCTTCAGTGCTAACCCAGAAGTATCCACTGCGCTCTACGCGTAGGAATCAGTCTCCCGCTACGCGCGGTACAGACAAAACTTCTGGCAAAGCCTCAGCGCTAACCCAGAAGTATCCACTGTGCTCTACGCGCAGAAACCAGTCTTCCGCTACGCGCGGTACAGACCAAACTTCTGATGATGCCTCAGCACCAAATCGGAAGTACAAATCACGCTCCGTGCGCAAGACAACATCTGACCTCTACGGGGAACCAGATGAGCGTTGTGATCTCCGCAAGTGCAACCACAAGTCTGGGGGTAGTCTCCCTCGACAAAACCGAGCAACATCCAAAGCTGGGGGTAGAATTCCCTCTGAATCCGAAGATGATGCAACGATGACGATCTTCCCAGAAGACCATAGAACTCAAGCATCAGGAGTCCGAAGGCCAAAAGGGACTTTCTCCTTCAATGAAGATGACATCAGTGAAATCTTCAATACGTTGATGAAGGAAAACAAACTTCAGCTACCTAACATCAGATACCCTGAGAGGGCTGGCAAAATTGATAACCCAGATTATTGTCTCTTTCATCGGTACATTCATCATCCTACAAAGACATGCTATGTACTAAAAAAGAGAATCCAGGAGCTGATCGATGCCAAGGTCATCACTCTGCATCTGTAAACGAAGGTCCGACCATCGATTATTATGTTCATATTACCTCTGATATCGATTGTCATCTAAACTTAATACCCGTACTTAACTCTAAGTACGCCAGTGGTGTTGAGTCCACAAAAACTGCTACGTCCATATTACCTCTAGCAGGGCTTGTCTCAAACCTATTGCTTGCACTTAGGTGCACAAAAGTGATGGGTCCACAAAATCAGCCATGTTCATATTACCTCTGAGCTGTAATACCCAGGGAGTTTGTCATGTTCATATTACCTCTGAATAAACCTTTCTAAAATCGGCCATCGGTTATCATGTCCATATTACCTCTGATATTGATTGTCATCTCAACTTAGCACCCGTACTTAACTCTGAGTACGCCAGTGGTGTTGAGTCCACAAAAACTGCCATGTCCATATTACCTCTGAGCAGATGTATGTCTCTATCCCCGATAGAGTCACAACCCAGAGAGTTTGTCATGTTTATATTACCTCTGAACAAACCATCCTGGTCCGACCATCGATTATCATGTTCATATTACCTCTGATATCGATTGTCATCTCAACTTAGCACCCGTACTTAACTCTAAGTACGCCAGTGGTGTTGAGTCTACAAAAACTGCTACGTCCATATTACCTCTAGCAGGGCTTGTCCCAAACCTATTGCTTGCACTTAGGTGCGCAAGGAGTGATGGGTCCACAAAATCAGCCATGTTCATATTACCTCTGAGCTGTAATCCCCAGCTGAGTTTGTTATGTTCATATTACCTCTGAACAAACCATCCTGGTCCGACCATCGATTATCATGTTCATATTACCTCTGATATCGGTTGTCATCTCAAACTTAACACCCGTACTTAACTCTAAGTACGCCAGTGGTGTTGAGTCCACAAAAACTGCTACGTCCATATTACCTCTAGCAGGGCTTGTCCCAAACCTATTGCTTGCACTTAGGTGCGCAAGGAGTGATGGGTCCACAAAATCAGCCATGTTCATATTACCTCTGAGCTGTAATCCCCAGCTGAGTTTGTTATGTTCATATTACCTCTGAACAAACCATACTAGTCTGACTATCGATTATCATGTTTATATTACCTCTGATATCGATTGTCATATCAACTTAACACCCGTACTTAACTCTAAGTACGCCAGTGGTGTTGAGTCCACAAAAACTGCCATATCCATATTACCTCTGAGCAGATGTATGCCTCTATCCCTGATAGAGACACAATCCAGGGGGTTTGTCATGTTCATATTACCTCTGAACAAACGATCCTGGTTCGACCATCGATTATCATGTTCATATTACCTCTGATATCGATTGTCATCTCAACTTAGCACCCGTACTTAACTCTAAGTACGCCAGTGGTGTTGAGTCCACAAAAACTGCTACGTCCATATTACCTCTAGCAGGGCTTGTCTCAAACCTATTGCTTGCACTTAGGTGCACAAAAAGTGATGGGTCCACAAAATCAGCCATGTTCATATTACCTCTGAGCTGTAATCCCCAGCTGAGTTTGTTATGTTCATATTACCTCTGAATAAACCATACTGGTCCGACTATCGATTATCATGTTCATATTACCTCTGATATCGATTGTCATCTCAACTTAGCACCCGTGCTTAACTCTAAGTACGCCAGTGGTATTGAGTCAACAAAAACTGCTACGTCCATATTACCTCTAGCAGGGCTTGTCTCAAACCTATTGCTTGCACTTAGGTGCACAAAAAGTGATGGGTCCACAAAATCAGCCATGTTCATATTACCTCTGAGCTGTAATCCCCAACTGAGTTTGTTATGTTCATATTACCTCTGAACAAACCATCCTGGTCCGACCATCGATTATCATGTTCATATTACCTCTGATATCGGTTGTCATCTCAAACTTAACACCCGTACTTAACTCTAAGTACGCTAGTGGTGTTGAGTCCACAAAAACTGCTACGTCCATATTACCTCTAGCAGGGCTTGTCCCAAACCTATTGCTTGCACTTAGGTGCGCAAGGAGTGATGGGTCCACAAAATCAGCCATGTTCATATTACCTCTGAGCTGTAATCCCCAGCTGAGTTTGTTATGTTCATATTACCTCTGAACAAACTATACTGGTCCGACTATCGATTATCATGTTCATATTACCTCTGATATCGATTATCATCTCAACTTAACACCCGTACTTAACTCTAAGTACGCCAGTGGTGTTGAGTCCACAAAAACTGCAATGTCCATATTACCTCTGAGCAGATGTATGCCTCTATCCCCGATAGAGTCACAATCCAGGGAGTTTGTCATATTCATATTACCTCTGAACAAACCTTCCTAAAATCGGCCATCGATTATCATGTCCATATTACCTCTGATATCGATTGTCATCTCAACTTAACACCCGTACTTAACTCTAAGTATGCCAGTGGTGTTGAGTCCACAAAAACTGCCATGTCCATATTACCTCTGAGCAGATGTATGCCTCTATCCCCGATAGAGTCACAATCCAGGGAGTTTGTCATATTCATATTACATCTGAACAAACCATCCTGGTCCGACCATCGATTATCATGTTCATATTACCTCTGATATCGATTATCATCTCAACTTAGCACCCGTACTTAACTCTAAGTACGCCAGTGGTGTTGAGTCCACAAAAACTGCTACGTCCATATTACCTCTAGCAGGGCTTGTCTCAAACCTATTGCTTGCACTTAGGTGCATAAAAAGTGATGGGTCCACAAAATCAGCCATGTTCATATTACCTCTGAGCTGTAATCCCCAGCTGAGTTTGTTATGTTCATATTACCTCTGAACAAACCATACTGGTCCGACTATCGATTATCATGTTCATATTACCTCTGATATCGATTGTCATCTCAACTTAGCACCCGTACTTAACTCTAAGTACGCCAGTGGTGTTAAGTCCACAATACCTATCACGTCCATACTACCTCTGATAGGGTTTATTTCGAACTTATTATTTGCACTTAATGTGCGCAGAAAATAATAGGTCCATTAAAAATCCCCCAGTGGGATGTCCTCAACAAATACGGTATCGTACTACGTCAGCCTATCATTCAGAGAAGGCAGACAGTCAGCGAATTCAAAAACTTTTTCGCGCGAAGAAGTCAGCGGTTCCTACGCTAAGGAGCTTTCTACGCTCGACAGCAACAGATCTATGGTTTTACGCTCGCAAGCTATAAGTCTATGGTTTTACGCCCGGATGCCTTTGTGCTCGGTAGCTTTTATTCTTGAGAGGTACAAACCTACGACTTTACGCTCAGCAGATACCAAATCGATGATCTCACGCTCGGTGGTGCTTAGTTCACGCTCGGAAGCAACAGACCCGCAACTTCACGCTCGGAGAAATTTTCTTTTCAGAAGCTACAAATCTACAGTTCTACGCTAAGGAGCTTTCTACGCTCGACAGCTACGAATCTATGGCTTTACGTTCGATAGCTATCAGTGTATGGTTTTATGCCCGGATGCCTTTGTGCTCAGTAGCTTTTACGCTCGAGAGGCTACAAACCTACGACTTCACGCTCAGGAACTACAAGTCTATGATTTCACGCTCGATGGTGTTTAGTTTATGCTCAGAAGCTGCAGACTAATGATTTCACGCTCCATGACTTCCCGCACATCTGAAGGATACGTCGGCCAGATCACGCGTACATCTGAACGGTCCTCAAAAGCAGTTTATGCTTCATTCAAAGCGTTTCAAATTTTGAGGAATTTAAAAGCTTTGAAGGGGGTCTTGTAGAAGCATAAAAAATATGCTGGGAAGAGCTACGTAGCCTCTTGATATAGAGCAGCGTAAGCAGAGGCCTTCAGAGCCATCAGGCGTACAACAGAGTTTTCTTCGCTAAAATATAGCGTGAAGAATAAAGCTCAAAGGACCATCCGCATAAGTGCAGTACGTCCAGGCCGCTCCAGCGTGTACAGAGTTCTTCATCGCCTCCATGGCGTAAAACTCATCCGCTCTCGAAGCAGCGTTATAGCGTACGAGGAATGCTTCGTCTTCCCTGAAATGAACCTGTCAAGTCATGCAGTGAATCTGACCTCTGACTCCTGACAAAAAGTGCTGCACGACCACCCAGACGACGGCTGGAAATGACGGCAGGCCCCTCGGGACGCGCACCACAAAATGATGGCGGATCTCTGCATTTAATGCAGAGGATTTAGTGAAAATATCACCGAACCGTCGCTTACTGGAGTCCCCTCAGCATAAACCGCTCTTTCGCGTACAAGGGAATACGCTGCCCTATTTTACACAAGCAAACATGAGCGATTTTACGATCCGCAGCGGACAAACCGCCTGCCACGTCAAAAGTCGCACTTCGTACGGGATTCGAGGCACGTCTCCATGTCTAATTGCACAGAGCGGTGACAGTTTCTCTCAAGGCACGTCTCTGCGACAGATGCACAGAAGGGGTGCAGACCTTCAAAACACGCCTCCGTATTTAATACATAAGATGATGGCAAATCTCTGCAAGAGATTTGATTATATCTTCAAAAGCCGTAATTCCGGCTAAAGGCGTCCACATCAGCATGGTATGCAGCGGCTTCTATGCCCATTTAGGATCTGTGCCCATCCGGCTTCAACGCCCTCTCGGCCTCTATGACCGCTCGATTTCTACGCCCATCCGGCCTCTAGGACCATTCGATTTCTACGCCTATCCGGCCTCTAGGACCACTCGGCTTCTACGTTCACTCAGTCTCTACGACCACTCAGTCTCTACGACCACTCAGTCTCTACGACCGCTCGGCTTCTATGCCTGTTCGGCTTCTATGCCTGCTCGGCTTCTATGCCTACTCGTCTTCTATGCCTGTTCGGCTTTTATGCCTATTCGGCTTCTATGCCTACTTGGCTTCTATGCCATGGTGACAGACATTTGGCTTATATGCCAACCTCTGCTACACAATGGATACCTACCTACGTGGCTTTTATTCCATGATCTTAGTAGCAATTGTACGCATTGTGTCCCCTTAGTTGGACCCGCGTTACACGCTCATTCAAAAGATCATCTATACGTAGGCATTGGTTACTTTAACCGTTGTATAAAAGGGTGCTGTACTTTCTACTCCTCGGTTGTTACACCGATGGAGTGGTCACTGTCACCAAAACTCTATAAATAGAGACCCCTATCAATGGGGAACAAGGTCGACAATTTGGAAGATCGAACCAGGTCGGAGAAATCGATAAAGAGAGAGAGAGAGAGAGAGAGAGCACCCGGAGCTCAGGCAAAGAGTAGGGATCGACGACTTCGACATCGTGCATCCACCCTCTTCTGCAACCTTCGAAGTTGCTTCCTGTCTCCTACGGCACTTCTTCAACATCGTGTGGTCCAAGGGCTAAAGTGATCGACCGCAGATCAGATACCTATAGCAATATCTACCCAGATTAAATAAATTATACTCCCACATCCTTGTATAGGATCGAATTATATAAGTTTGTTTGTAAACCAAAGGGCACGGGTCTCATATAAACCCTGTCGTTGAAATACACTTTCATTCTTTCGTTTAATACCACAAACAGTGCTACCAAAACATAATCTCGTACATGACACTTTGTTTGCATATGTTATTGCCCCTAAATTACATTTATATGTTCGTGCTTGATTTAACTTGAGTTGTCTTGGACAGGAAAGGACGAATGGTTAGTTGATAAGTCCTTGTTCCTTTATATCACATGTCACACTACCACACGAGTTAGGCTTTACATTATTTCCATAAAACTGATCCTATGGCAAGATTAGAAAGATAACTTAATAGATGGTGCACGGAACCTATATAACGTGTTTGAATTTATCGAGCGGGCGAGAAGCCTCCCTACTAGTACAGCGGGCGAGAAGCCTCCCTACTAGTACATTCATGTACTGATAACCCACCAGATTACTTACAGGGCATGGAAGAACCTCGTTCAGTGTAGATGCCTCCTTCGTGCATGCTAAGGCTTGGAGTTCACTCTAGATCCTTGGAGCATTGCGTCCGGGACTAAAGCACATATACAAGACATAATATTAGAACATCGCCTATGTATCATTCCACAAATGTAGCTATTTGGCATGATTTTACTATTTTAGAGAGAGAGAGACTTGAGCGACTTATAATCTCGGGCTAGCGTGCTTGTAACACTTGTTAAATATCAATAAAGAGTTTTTTTACTTCTATAATTGTGTTATTCAATGCTTCCGCTATTGTCGACACTGTGAACTTGTTACCAATCGCCTATGAGTTTATTATTTTGCTGTATTAGGGCAATCTATGTGACTCTATGGCGTAGACCTCTTACCACGTGCATGGACCACGGTCTTGCATGGGCGCGGCTTACGCTCGTGCGGCATCACGCCCAGATAGGTCAAGCGATTGTCCCGCGGGAGCTCTGGTACGGTAATTTGCGCTTAGCGGGGATGGCCAATTTCCTACAGGAGATCGGGGTATGACAATCCCCAGGCATTCGTATTCATGACGTAACACAAAGGAGGCTAGTGACCTCGATAGTGATAATATCTATTCAGAAATAGCAACAACAACAACAACATCGATGGGGAGCACCGAAGGCTTTTTCGTATTTTGGTAAGGGAGGTCATAACCAGGATATTTCTAGGACAGAAAATGGATTATGCTTGAGATATAGAATCCATGATCATAGGGTTGCCACTTGTTTATTCATATATAGGCCAGAAAGGCTAGTACAACTATTTTCTACATTGTCGGCTCCAAGGGAAGTATACAAAGGAGAACCAGCAGTAGCGGTATGGCCTATATCTCAGGGTCCATTACCGACACAGGCTCAATTATACCGACAACAACAACAACAACAATAGTGACTTCATCAACGACACCAGAAAAGGCAGCAGCAGGGATATGGACAAGGCCAAGGGCAAGCATTCACCTTATCTTTGAAAGAATCTATAGCATTAGGTAATGTAGTGGTAGGTAACATATTTGTTACAACTTTCCTGACATAGCATTATTTGATTCTAGAGCTTCACACTCATTTATATCTGCACAATATGCTACACGAATTGGATTAAAGTTTGAGGCATTACCAGAGAGGCTGAATATACTCACTGCAATGGTATCGTAGGAGTTAGTAGGGTATGCCTAGCATGTCCCGTTAAAGTATATGGGCATTTATTACTTGGGAAGTTGATCAAGTTCCCTATGGGTAACTTTGACGTTATTTCAGGCATGGACTGGTTGAGAGATAGTCATGCGATGATAGATTATCATTAGGGTAGAGTGATATTTAGAGTCCATGCTCTAGAAGAGTTTATTCTTAGTACAATAGTAGAAGACCATCATAAAGAAGGAATTGTAACAGTGCAACGGGAGAGGACCTGATACCCAAATTAGTTAAAGAATTGACATATAGAGTTGATTCCAGGAGCATAACCAATATCCCAGATGGTATACCCAATATCACCATCAGATCTTGATCACTTATATCGACACGTGGAAGAACTGAAGCAAAATAAGTTCATTCAGACCAGTGGATCACCGTGGGGAGCACCAACGGTATTGGTAAAGAAGAAATATGGATCTATGCGGTTGTGCATAGATTACAGGCGATTGAATACAGTGACAATGAAGAACAAGTATCTATTGCCCATAATCGATGACTTATTTGACCAATTAAGCGAATCAAGAGTCTTCTCCAAGATAGGTCTACAATCAAGATAACATCAGGTGCGGGTTCGGGAGCAGGATATACTGAAGACATCATTTACGTCACTATATAGGCATTATAAATTCTTAGTTATGCCATTCGGACTGACTAATGCTCTGGCGGTATTTATGAATTTGATGAACCTTATTTTTATGTCTTACTTAGACCAATTTGTGATTGTATTTATCGATGACATCCTTGTGTATTCTTGTAATAAGGAGGAGCATGAAGAACATCTCTGGATATTACTGCAGACTTTGAGGGAGCACCAGTTATATGCGAAGCTTACTAAATATGAGTTTTGGCTGGATTACATATCCATTCTTACGCACATTATTTTTGGAGCAAGAGTGTCAGTTGATCCTAAGAAGGTAGATGTAGTAGAGGTCAGTTCAGAAGACAGTGACAGAGGTGTATAGTTTACTAGGATTGGCAAGATCCTACAGAAGATTTGTGTCAGACTTTTCTAAGATATCAGCACCATTGACTCTGTTGACGCACAAGTAAGTTACATTTGTGTGGATATCAGAGTGCCAAATAACATTTGAAGAGTTGAAAAAAGAAGTTAATCTCTGCACCAATCCTTACTTTTCCAGCAGGCTTCGGAGGATTTACGGTATATTGTGATGCATTCGGCAAGGGGCTTGGATGTCTTTTGATGCAACACGGGAGAGTGAAAGCGTATGCTTCTCGACATCCCAGGGATCACGAGAAGAACTATTCAACTCAAAATTTTGAGTAAGCCGTAGTAGTGTTTTCACTTAAATTATGGAGGTACTACTTATATGTCGATCGGGTGGAGATATTCACAAATTATAAGAGTTTAAAGTATGTATTCACGTAGAAGGACATAAACATGAGACAGAGAAGGTGACTAGAGTTGTTGAAAGACTATGATGTAAAACTTTAATACCATCTAGGAAAGGCAAATATAGTAGTTGATGCACTTAGTAGAAGAGGTAGAGAATTTATGTTGACCACTAAGAAGCACATTCTAGAAGACTTACGAGATATGGGAATCGAGATAGTACTTCCACATGATACATGAGTTCTGGCTAACCTACAGATCCAGTCAACTTAGGTAGATAGAATCAAGATACCTCAGGCAGAGGACCTGAAGATTCAGAAGCTACGGGTAGAATTTGAGTTCGGTCTTCAAAAAGATTTGATAATTCATGTGGATGCAATGCTAAGGTTTGGAAACCATCTATGTGTAACAAACGGAGATATTCAGTAAAAAGTTATGACTGAAGCACATAATTTCTAGTACTCCATTCATCCGGGAGGTGCGAAGATGTACGAAGATATCAAGCAAAACACATTTGGTGGAAGGAAATAAAGAGGAAAATAGCATACTTCGTATCGTGATATTTGATATGTCAATAAGTGAAGGAAGAACAACAAAGACCGGTAGAATTATTGTAGCAGCTTCCTATTTTAGAGTGGTGGTGCGAACACATCACCAAGGACTTTATGGCTGGTTTACCCAGATCTCTGACTGGTCGAGATTTAGTTTGGGTGATAGTGGATCGACTCACAAAAGTGGCACATTTTCTTCCCTTTAGAGTGTGACAGTCTACAGAGTAGTTGGAAAATTTATATATGCGACTGATTGTGAGGCAACATAATGTGCCGATAAGCATAGTGTCCAACAGAGATACCAGTTTCACTTCTTATTTTTGGATAAGCTTATATGAGATATTGGGTTCCAGGGTAAGATTCAGTACTACGTAGCAGCCCCAAACAGACGGACAATCAGAGAGGACCATCCAGACCCTAAAAGATATGTTATGATCCTGTACCTTAGACTTTGGTGGATCATGGGAGAATTATCTTCACTTAGTGGAATTTTCGTATAACAATAGTTATCATGTCAGTATTCAGATGGCGCCTGTCGAGACACTATACAGAAGAAGGTGTAGATCACCTTGGCATAGGACAAAATTGGTGAGCAGAATATGTTAGGCCCTAAAATGATCACGCAGACAGTCGAAGTTGTCAGGTAGATCAGAGAGCGACTTCGGGTTGCGCATGATCGACACCGTTACTAGGCATACCAGCATCGCAGGCTTTTAGAATTTTGTGTCAGCAACCATGTGTTCTTAAAGATATTGCTTACCCGTGGAGTTATTAGATTCGGGGTCCGTGGGAAGCTTAGTCCGCGATACGTTGGGTTGTTTGACATTCTTGATCGGGTAGGCGATGTGGCTTATCGTCTTGCCCTTCCATATTATTTACAAGAGGTACACGATGTATATCATGTATCTCAGTTATGTTGGTATATCCCGAATCTGAGTTATATCCTCGATTACTCTGAATTAGTCGTTGGTAACGACTTATCTTACGAGGAGCAGCTTGTATCCATTCTAGACCAAAGAGAGAAGGTACTCACGAACCGAACTATTTCCCTTGTCCGAGTTGCCTAGGGCCATCATACTCTTGGAGAATCGACATAGGAATACGAGAACAATATACAGTCTCGGTATCCGACCTATTCGATTCGGAAGGTATATTCTACCTTATGCCTTCGTATCTTAGATTTTTGTGATCAGGCGATCACCTATGTTGTGTGATATTATTGCTTTCATCTGTAGATTTGCTAGAAGGTTTATATCGTTCTTGTCCTTACTTCTTTAGCAAACCTTAGATTTTAATTTTGAGAACAAAATTTGTCTAAGGTGGATAGAGATGTCACTCCCCGTTCCTAGTATATGTATTGAGAGCATATTATTTCTCGCTTGCATGTTATTTATTGGTTGTATGAGACTAGACCCATTCTTTGGTTTATTTTGTTTTTTGGTTATGGTTTGGGTTAATTTTGTCATTAGTTGAACCCATGGTCTATACCTCAAACCGTAGATATATAACTGTCACTCCCCATTTTAGATAGCTTGTATGTTAATTAGGTTGCATGTCATGGAGAGTTGACTCATTCTTTGGTTCAATTAAACCCATGATTTAATTGTTGGGTTAGTTTGGTCATGAGTTAAACCATGGTCTAAACCTCAAATCCTACTTTTGTAACTTAGGGTTTTATGGGTTCCTTGACTTTTTTATAGTTTTAATCTACTAAAATATGATATTTTCAAAATTAGTTTTTGAGATGGATGGAGCACTTTATTTCGAGCATTTTGGCTTTTGGTTCACTCAATTCGGAGTTAGAATAAAGTTTTTATGAAGAATTTTTTCCAGTTTTGTAGCTTTCGCCATGATTGAACCTAGTAGGATGACTGTTATTCTATTTCTCTTCCCTAATGCACCACTAGAGATGTCTCGAGTACATATCACTTAGATGGTTAGTTACGCTATTTATTATTTTCTGCTTTGCTTCGCTGTATGTGGATTTCTTATGTACTTGTTAAGTCCCTCTGAGGACTTTGTACCTTTTCCAGATCCAAATGAGCACTTGTACCCGACGGAGTATGGAGTTAGAGATTTTACAGACTAGGACTTTGAGGTAGAGCCACAGGAGTTTTCTTGAGCATTCATGGACGACAGTTGCTTAGTGTCTTAGGTGTCTTTATCTAGTTAGCTGACGTCGGATCATTTCTTTATTACTTAGTTGTATTCTTTCAGTATTCATTTATACTCAGTTTTTCGTGGAATATTCTCCACAAGATTTTATTTTGAGTTTGATTCTGAGACTTATCTATTCATTCAGTTCTTACTTTGTGATATTTGTGGATGAGAATAGATTTTACCTGCCTAAAATATTGTGACTTAGATATATTTTATAGCGTACTACGACTGGTTAGGTCCATTAAATTGGGTTCCTATACTTGTTCGTACATGTGGCATGTGTACGTATACCTAGACCTAAGTACTTTGGGACTAGGATGTGACATTGTTTTAGTGGTGCCAATGTAGGTCGAGTTAGCTTAGCCGTTTCGGTTAAGTAACTGTACAAAGTGGGACTTCACTTATGATTAGAGTTTTAGGTCTCTTCCACAATTGACTATAACTTACCTTTCCTCCATTCTATTCTATTTAAATCCTTACATCCTGCTTAGTTTATGTACTCTTCCTAATCCTTCGTCCATCTCTTGCAGAGGGATGAATTTGCGTAACAAACGTGCCGCTACCGGGGGCAACACGTCTCCAGGGGTCAATAGTCAATCACTAGGAGAGGCCTCGAAGACTCCTCGACTTCCAGGACCGGAGGGACAGACTGATACTCTAGTTCCACCAGCTCTTCCTGTAGTGCCTAATGGATCTCCCCCATCTCCAGTAGCACTACAGGACGGCCAGATACAGATGTTCCAAATCTTTCAGATGATGATACAGGAATAGAGATAGCAAGATGCCACCCTGGCTGCCGAGCAGAGGTAGCATGCAGTAGAGAAGAGACAGGAAGTCACCAAGATGAGGCAGGGATTCCTGGTATCACTTGTGAGGATGGCTGTACCAGCAATCCACCAGCCCAGGCACTAGCTCCAGTGCCACAAGCGCGTCTTGGTTCAGTTAAGGATTTTGTGCAAATGAATCCTAAGCCATATAAAGGCAATA
The DNA here is from genome assembly GCA_036927795.1 of Iris macrosiphon. Taxonomy (NCBI): domain Eukaryota; kingdom Viridiplantae; phylum Streptophyta; class Magnoliopsida; order Asparagales; family Iridaceae; genus Iris; species Iris macrosiphon. The sequence continues at coordinate 56,578,990 of JAYESA010000016.1, forward strand.
AGAGTCCAATGGAGACCACAACTTGGACAACCAGCAGGAAGAAGCTTTTGGAGGCGTCACAGCTGCCTACGAATTTAATGATGACAGGTCAGTTAGAAAGGAATGCTAATAACTGGTGGGGATCGATGGAGCGCCAATGGGGTACATGCCAGACTTTGAAGCAATTTTTGGAGTACTTTGAGAAGAAATACTTTTTGGCCACTCTGAAGGATGCATTGTACAACCAGTTCCTCCATTTAGAGCAACAAAGCAAGATTGTCGATAAGTATGACTCATAGTTTAGCTGCCTCAGTAGATATGACGTTGTTATGATAACTAATGACTTAGAAAAAGCTAAAAGATTTTATCATGGGCTGACTCAGGAGCTTTAACACTATACCAGCTCATACTCCCGGATCTCTTATGCTGAATTATTGACAGAGGCCAGGATTCATAAAGCCATCAGCAAAGGAAAAGGGAACAACAATTAATCTAGCAAGGACCAACAAAGATGCTACAAGGGGGGCCTATCAAACGACCAATGGGACAGCAACAGCAACAGAGGATGGGGCCCTACCAGCTCAGAGAATCTATGACTTTTGTGGCAACAACAAGGCCCATTTTTATGGCAAGAAGGGGCACATGCAGAAGGAGTACAGAAAGAAACTGGGAACTTGCTTGATTGCAGATCAGGATAGCATCTGGCTAAGGATTGTCCATAGTGTAGAGCTATTATTTAATTTGGAGGAAAGAAGCCAACAGTACCAACACTAGGAGCAACCAACCAAGGAGGAAGAGTAGTATTTCGTCTGCCAGCACCAGGAGGGCAATAGAAAGGACCACCCTTTGCACCGTAGATAGTGCAGTTTGAGAGAGCCAGATAGCAGGCAGGAGCTCAGAGACAAGGACAGGTATTTTTATTGACTCAGGGAGGAGAAGAGACTGAAGTAGAGGCTATTAAAGGTATTATTCTAGTTGGATCAGTACCTGCCATTAGTTTATTTGATTCTGGGGCCAATCTTTCATTCATATCATCTAGATTTGTAGCAATGCATATAATAGCTACTTCACCCTTCCCTAAGAATTAGAGGATTCTTACCGGGGAAGGAATGGTGCCTATAACTAGTACCTATAGGACTTGTTTAGTTATTGTTTATGGCCGAGAGATAAGAGCTCGACTTTTGCTATTTCTAATGCCAAATTTTGACGTAGTATTGGGAATGGATTGGCTTAGTCAATACCATGCAGTATTAGATTTCCATAAAGGTTGTGCTATCTTTAAGCCGCCAGGCCAGTCAGAGTTTGAGTTCATAAGAGAAACTACAAAGAAGGTAGTAGGCCAGTACAGTGGAGCTTGCATGACAATAGTAGTTGCACGACCACTGATTATTGAGGAGTTTGCAGATGTCTTCCCAGACGAGTTGCCAGGTCTGCCACCAGACAGAGAAGTCGAGTTCACTATTGAGTTAGTGCCTGAAGTAGCATCGATATCTTCTAATGTGTATCGGCTAAAAAATAAGGTGCTAGATGAGCTAAAGGTGCAATTGCAAGAGTTGCAGGACAAGGGATTCATTAAGCCAAGTGCATCACCTTGGGGAACCCCAATTTTGTTTGTGCTAAAGAAAGATGGAACAGTCCGAATGTGCATCAACTATAGAGCACTTAATGCAATTTCTATAAAGAATAAGTACCCTCCGCCATAAATTTATGACTTGTTCGACCATCTAATAGGAGTACAGACGTTTTCTAAGATTGATTTGAGATTAGGATACAATCAAGTGAAGGTGAGGCACGAGGATATTCAGAAGACGGCTTTCAAGACATGTTATGGTTACTACGAGTTCTAGGTAGTGCCCTTTGGATTGACAAATGTGCCAGCTATGTTTATAAACTTAATAAACCGAGTATTTCATTAGTACTTTGACCAGTTTGTGGTCGTATTCATCGACAACATTTTGGTATACTCAAAGAGCAATGAGGAGCACGAGAAACATTTAAGGAAGGTGCTAGAAACATTGACACAGTAGAAGTTATATGCTAAACTGAGCAAGTACGAGTTTCTCCTAGATTATATCTTTTTTCTTGGTCATGTTATCTCGGGAGAAGGCATATCAGTGGATCCAGCCAAGATATCAATAATGGAGACATGTCCAATCCCAATCGACATCTTAGAGGTACGGAGTTTTATATGACTTGCCAGATATTACTAGAGGTTCGTGGAGAATTATGCGAGGATTACAGAGCCTATGACAATATTGACCCACAAAGACCAGGATTTTATTTGGACAGAGGAGTGTCAGATGGCGTTTGTTGAGTTGAATTAGTGCATGACTATAGCGCCTTTCTTAACCTTACCTACTGGACCAGAAGGATTTATTTTTTATAACGATGCTTCCGGAAAAGGACTAGGATGCATCTTGATGTAGCATGGTAAGGTGGTAGCGCATGGTTCTCGGTAGTTGAGGATCCATGAAAAGAACTACCATACTCATGACTTAGAGCTTGCAACAGTAATCTTTGCTTTGTAGCTTTGTAGGCACTATTTATACAAAGAGACTGTAGAGATTTATACAGATCCTAAGAGCTTAATGTATGTCTATACTCAGAAAGATCTAAAGCAGTGACAAAAATGATGGCTCGAGTTGTTGGAAGAATTTAACATTGAGCTGCAGTACCATCAGGACAAGGCTAATGCGGTAGCGAATGCGTTAAGTAGGAGACCGATGGCGTACTTCTTGACAACACAGAAGGAATTTTTATATGATTTGGAATAGTTGGGCATAAATATGGTTATGCCAAGAGAAGTCACAAAGTTGATGAACCTTTAACTGTAATCATCATTGGTGGAGCATATCAAGGCAGTTCTGTCGACCGATGCGAGATTTTAGCGACTTCGGCATGGGAATGAGGCTGGACTTCATAATGGACTGAGGCTACATGAAGATAGGACTTTGAGGTATGGGGATCGCCTCTATGTTCCTAATAGAGATATTAGGCAGGAACTAATGATGGAGGCTCATAATTCAGCATACTTTATTTATCCGGGAGGTACGAAGATGTAACAAAACTTGTGGCAACATTACTGGTGGCACGGGATGAAGCGAGAGATAGCACAGTTTGAAACGAAGTGCTTGGTATGTCTGTAAGTTAAGGTCGAACATCAGAGATCAGTAAGACTACTCCAACCGCTTCCAATCCCAGAGTGAAAATAGGAGCACATCACCATGGACTTCGTTATAGGTTTTTCGAGGATTCCAACTGGCTGAGATATAGTTTGGGTGATTGTGGACAGATTGAGTAAGGCGGCACACTTGTTACCCTTTAGAGTTAGGCAATCTACAGAAGTTCTGGCAGAGCTGTACATAAAGGAGATTGTACGCCTATATGGGGGTACCAGTCAGCATAGTTTTCAACTGAGATTCGTGTTTCACGTCCCACTTTTGGATAAGCATGTAGCAGAACCTAGGAAATAGATTGAAGTTTAGCACTTCCTATGACCTGCAGATAGATGGACAGTAAGAGCGCACCATTCAGACATTGGAGGACATGTTGAGAGCATGCATACTTGAATTTAGAGGATTATGGGAGGATCACTTGCACTTGGTGGAGTTCTCTTACAATAATAGCTACCAAGCAAGCTTTCAGATGGCTCTTTTTGAAGTATTATACGGAAGAAAGTGTCGATCTCCAGTATATTGGAGTGATATGGATGAGAGACTAATACTTGGACCAGAGTTGGTGACTCTCACAGTGGAGAAAATCAAGCAAATTCAAATTCACCTTCGAGGCAGTGTAGGATAGACAGAAGCAATGGACAGATACTCACAGTCGACCCCTAGAGTTAAAGTCGGGAGATCATGTGTTCTTAAGGATATCCCCTACTAGAGGAACCATCAGATTTGGAGGTAGAAGGAAGCTTAGTCTGAGGTACATCGGACCGTTCAATATATTGGAGCGTGTTGGCGAAGTTGCTTACAGACTAGCATTACCGCAGACCTTGGAGGGTGTCCACGATGTGTTCCATATCTCATAATTGAGAAGGTACATATCGGATCCTAGCCATATACTGGATCATTCAGGGATCACTGTAGGAACAAGTTTGTCTTATGAGGAGCAGCCGGTTAAGATTCTCGACAGCAGGGAGAAAGTGCTAAAGGGGAAGACCATTATACTAGTCTGTGTGACTTGGAAGCATCGTTCACCAGACGAATTTACTTGGGAAGCGGAGGATTCAATCTTAGAGCATTTTCCTCACTTACGCGAGTCTTCAGGTATGGATTTACATACCGCATTTTTGTTTTTCTAGATCGTGTCATATTCTTAATTTTGAGTACAAAAATTTCTAAGGTGGGTAGGTTATAAAATCCTTCACCCAAAAATAGGTATTTTGGGTCTATTCTATATTTATTGTTTTTATTTAGATTATTTTAAAATCAATTTAAATCCAATGGTTTCTTTTGGATACTTTACCTTAGTATAAACCTTAATAACATAGGACGACCCCAAAATCTATATTGCCCTTCGTAGAAAGTAGCCTACACTGGAGACACTACCCGTAAGATCTTCGCGTGACACAAAATTCGATCATTTAGTACTAGTATGGCACTAGTGTAACAACTGTAGTTTATTGTGTGTAATATTTAGATATTTTTATATAAATAATTTATTTGTGATTATTTTTCAATCCAACCATCTTCAATAAGCAACCCATAATTCCTCCATGCCAATTTAGGCTACTTCCCTCTTTTTTTTGCATTTATTTATTTATTTATTTATTTATTTATTATTTTATCCTTTAGAATCCTAAATCAAATCCTAATCAATAATACCCTATTTGATTAGTTGTTGAATATTTATTAACTAACAACCAAATTAGGAACCTTCAAATTAGGAAACTCCCAATCCTATTCCTACCCTCTCTCAAACCCGCGGCCCCCATACCCACAAATACCCTATAGGCCGACCCCCATCTCTCTCTCTCCCTCTCTCTCTCTCTCTCTCTCTCTCTCTCTCTATATATATATATATATATATATATATATATATATATATATATATATATATATATATATATATATATATATATATATCATCTCCAAACCCTAACACTAATAAATAAATTTCTCCTCTCCACCTCCTCCCTATAACCGACCCCATCTCTCCAAGCCCCAAACCCCCTCACATGGGCAAGCTCAAGGCCGACCACCTCCTCCATCCAAAAGCCCTAATTCTTCCTCCTGCACTTTCTAGTAAGTTCTTTCTTCAATCCTCCTCTTCTCCTTTCACTTAATTATCTTCTTTGTCATAGATTTATTATAAAAACCTAAATTGTATGTTGAGGTAAAAACCCTAACTTGCATGTTAATGTAAATTTTAATTTATATGATTGATGTAAACCTTATTTTCATGTTGTAGTAAAATCCTAATTTGCATGATAATATATATAGAGCCAAACCCTAATCATCTTTTGGTTAATCATAAACTAAGCTTTCTATGATGTTTCATGAATCAAGAATTATATTGTTTGGTGGATTGATAAATGTATTATATGTTTAAACCTGTGTTATTGATTGTAAAGTTGAACCCATGAATGCCTGTATACACCCCTAGGCAGAAACCTTGATTAAACCATGTTAATAATAGAGAAATATGATGATTAAATTATTATTTTCATATTTTTACTGTTTATTTCAGAATATTAGCTTGATAAATTTGTTTTAAATAAATTGTATGTATAATGCGTAGGATGACCTAGTTTAATGTTTCATCCAAAACCCTGCATCAAACCCTTCTAAAACTTTGTAAATAATTAAATTTTGTTGTTATTAACCTATATTAAATTTAGTTTTTAAATTATTTTTCCAAAAATATTACTATTGATTTAAATAAATTTTATGCATAAAAAGACACATATTGCATATAAACTTTTTCTAACTTGTTCTTTGGCCATATATGAATGTTCTTTATATTATTTTGTGATTAAAATTTATTTATTCAGAATTAAATATGATTTAGGTTTTCATGCAAAGCATAATAGTAGGGTTATAATGGCAAAATTTTACCAATATTATTGCTAGAAGACTAGTATGTGTCCAACGGAAAGACGAATACGTAGAATTGATAATTATGCATATAGGAACTCATTAAATAATTATTTTCTAGTATTTTAGAATTATTTTTAGAATTTAAATTTTTTTATGAATTCATCTTTTGAGAACTTGTAAGTCAAGAAAATCCTATTTAGCAACCATAATTACATGACTAGTTACCAACCATCGTAGAAACCCCTAGTGAGTTGAAAACCATTTTTTGTTAAATTTTAATGATATATTCCAGAATTAATAGTTTAATAAATAATATTTTAAAATATTTTTTGGTAATGTAGAATTGCTAGTAATAAATTGATGTGTAGTTCCTTGCATGTGCAACCAACGTTGGATAAATTACTAGATGATAACTTAATGTAACTAGAAAATAAAAGTCTAATTAGAGTATTAATTAATTGGTATGTGTTCATGACTTTTTGTGGAGAGCTCCGGAACAGATTTATTGTGCTTACAGCTTGGCTTGAAAGACAAGTACATGTTGCTTAATTTTATTGTTCAGTATACATATGCCTAGTTTTTATTTGCTAGTTGTGTGCACGTATTTTAGAGTAACAGACTTACCTAGTATATTATAAAGGTACGTGGTATCTTTTGACCTGACACATGTTCAACACAATCACTGAGTGAGTGACTACATGGACTAGTGTATCGACTGATCATCGATACGTTAGTTCACATTAGGTAATGGTAGTTAATATTGGGCTAGTTGTCTATATTTATTGACGTCGTTGTATTCTGTCTTCACCGCATATACGGTTCGGATACATTGGGAGGGAAGAATTTACTAGTGAGCGTATGGGATTTCTTTTTCTTACTAAGTATATGGTATGACTGGCGTACCCCCGAGTCCTTTCGGATGCCTGGTGGGATGATTGTTATTCTATTTCTTCTCCCCCGTGTGCTAATAGAGATGTCTCGAGTTCATATCACTTAGATGGTTAGTTACCCTATTTATTGTTTACTGCTTTACTTTCATACATGTCAATTTCTTGTGTACATGTTACGTCCCTCTGAGGACCTAGCACATTTTCCAGATCCAGACGAGCACTTGTACCTGACGGACTACGGAGTTGAAGATTTTGCATACGAGGACTTTGAGGTGGAGCCATAGGAGTTTCTTTGAGCATTCATGGACAACAATATCTTATTGTCTTGGGTATCTTAATCTAGTTAGCTGACACCGTACCATTTCTTTATTGCTTAGTTGTATTCTTTCAGTATTCTTTTTTACTCAATTTTTTGTGGATTATTATCCACTAGATTTTATTTTATAGTTGATTTTGAGACTTATCTATTCATTCAGTTCTTACACTGTGATATTTGTGGATGATCCTTGATTTTACCTGCCTGGAATACGATGTCTTAGATTTATTTTACAATATACTACGAATGGTTAGGCCCATTAAATTGGGTTCCTATACTTGTTTGTACAGATGGCATGTGTACGTATACCTAGTCCTATGTATTTTAGGACTGGGGTGTAACATTGTCACAGTGGTCGGACAAGAACCGGTCTTCCCTAAGAACAACTTATGCTTGTATCTAAGCCACTCAGCAGAAATAGACGTCAATATCAAAGATTGGAGGCTCCAGTTTATAGACTATGTCGTCTATGGAATCCTTCCAGATGACCTGAATGATGCCACTTTCGTTAGAAGATGCTCCCTCCGATTCTACTATAATACAACCACTAAGACATTGTATCGTCGTACATATGATGGGCTCCTACTACGATGCTGATTGTACACAGAAGCAAAGCAAGCACTCCGTGAAGATCACGACGATGATTGCGGGACACACCAACCCTAAGCTACAGTACCTCCTCTAATGTATGGTGTATTATTGGCCAAAAATGGTAGCAGTTGTTGTTGATTATGCAAAGAAGTGCGTAATGTGTCAAACCATGTTGACTTCATCCACCAACTGTAAAGACCCGCTTTGCCTCAATGCAAATAATCGATTCAAACGACACAAGTACGATGACCCGTGCCTCCTTACTCGGCGAGATGACTCGCTTGAGGCATTGGATTTAAACTTGATCCTTTATGAGTTCAGACTTTGACATTTAAAGATGCACTCGGAGTATCGTTCGCTCGAGGTAAATCATCGCTAAGGTGGGTGGCTATGATAAACCAGTCTTTGTTTAGCCTGCACTCTTAAAAATACAGACGATACATGTTAGTCGCTAGTCAAATCACCCCTTATATGCTAATAAAATAGTTCAACGTACCTAGCAAAGGAAATAATCCCATATTATTTTACTTGTATAGAATATGGGATATAAACCTGTTGCTGGAGATAGAAGTACTTGTATGCCTCAATAGAGTTTTTCTTACACGTTTCACCACTAAAGTAGAGATCGTTCTGTATGCCTCAGTAGTACCATCATGTACACTGTTGCGACGCACACCACTTAGACTATGGCATAAGTTAAAGTACTTCACTTAAAATGATTCACTTGGTTAAGGCAGGAAGACTATCAAAATAGTCGTTCCGAGCAAAGTAATAGAAAACATAGAACAGCTTCAGGACCGTTGGGTCGCCAAGGCAGCCCTGTACTGGGAGCTACAAAAATGATAAGAAAACATAAAGTAAGATGCAATTAAACAATAAAATCAATGAATGGTACTAAGGAATGGAACTAAGAGAATGGGACTAAGAGAATGGCTCGGGGAGCCCATAATAATGAAAGATGCAAAGAACCAATGAGTTAAGAACGGCTTAGGATAACTTGTAGTGAGGCTCATTACATGCGTCTACAGCCATTGTCATTTATTCAGAAAAAGAAGAGATCAAAAAAAAGAACCAATAAGAAAGACTCGCATGGTCGTAGATGCTTGTCCACAAGCTTGATTTCGACGGACGGTGTCACGATCCACACCCAGATATTCGGACACGAGTATGTGGGTACGTCTAGCCTACGCCGCAGCATCGGCGGTAGAATTCTGTCTGTGTCATTTCTAACTATCTAACATCTCAATAATATAATATGGTACCTGCCAATCATCTTAACTCCAAACGGAGGAACAATATGGTATCTCACAAGTATAACAAATCTCAATCACTAAACAAACTAAGGAAGATAAAGCACGAATGGAATAGCGAAAGAAAGAATAAAGATACAATCCATAATCTAAAATAATAATACAAACTATGAATCTTAAAATAATGGCCTAATACAATCCAACACAATAAACTAGACCTCCTCGGGCTCTGGAACTAAGTCCTCCTGGTCTACAAGAGTATCCTCTAAAGGTATGCCATCCTGCGGCCCGTAGAATGTGGGACACTGCCCTATAAGCCAATCATCTGGAAAAAATATACAGCCAGGATTGGAGCAAAGTACACCTCTGCTTGCAATTCTAATTAATTGACAAAGACTATAAACAGTTATAGTAAGTAATACATGGTGAGCAAGGAAAAGAAATAAATCAGAGAATAAAATACAATCACAGTTAATGTAAGAAGCAAGACAAAATATGCATGATGAATCAAAAAAATATAGTAAATAAGACTGTGAATAGATGAGAACTGAACTAGATAAATAAGATGTGTGTCCAGCAAGTATCATGTTAAGCCAGCAAAAAAGCACTAACTAGTGTGTTTTAAAATACCGCTTTCGACATGTAAACGGCTAAAGGTAAGTACGGCTCAATGCATACTTGGTGTGCGGCTGTTATCATTCCAGATTAGACCAAAGGAGGTGATTCCAGTTTTTGGGAATGTTTACATATCTGCTCGAGTATTTCCTCGCCCAATTAGTATAAATGAATCCAATTCTGACATTTAAATCTAATATGAGTCCAGCCAGATAAAATAGGTGATTCTAGTAGGTGAGTCCTGATGTGATGCTAATAATGTGTCATGAAGTAGAGGCCAGACAAGTATAATGTACGTGTCGCAAGAAAGTAAATTCATGCAATACTAATCCATGTATTCAAGTGTCGAGGAATAAGGTAAAATAATGCAATAAATCAGAATCATAGTAGATATCAAATAAAAAAAACTATCAGAGAATGTACTCGCTTGTCGTCCAAGCAATGAATGTTAAACTGTGTCACAACTGGTGTCACACAAACCTATATATGGAATATTACATTAATACAATATTCTAGAATAAAATTAAGTTAAGTTGATGCAATTCTAGGTCAATAAGCCATTTCTAGGTCAAACCGATGAAATCTAGGTTGCAAGAGTCTAACACTAAGCCACTAAATCGATATGCTATAAAACTAATCTATACAAGCTAAACTAAGATACAATATGGCACTCAAAGAGTCGTATCCTATGACACGCTAGTTTAATCATATAAAAATAGAATTTTAGATATATAAACAAGTAAAATATTATAATACTCTATCAATAAAAATGAAATAGGATACCTTGGCACTGCACCAATGTGTATCATACCTATCTCGATACCCAAACTCAATACCTTGGATATCGGCCCAATACCTTGGTAATACCTTGGTATCCCGAGGTAACCCAAAACTCTAACATATAACTAATACATATATAATACCCCAAGCTAATATGCTAATACACATATACATAAACCTCTAGCACTAGCTATATAAGTGTCTAACTACTAAACAATAATACCATACTACATATATACATAACTAACTACTACTATACAATAACAACTAAAACAAATATATTTATATATGTAGCTAGCTATTTACTAGTATACTAACATGTATATTTGTCTACACTAATATATATAGATACTAACTACTACTAGCTAACTCAATATCTCAATAACCCATAACTATATATATATAATAAATATAGCCAGATATAATAAACTCAACATAAACAAGTATATATACATATATATATATATATATATATATATATATATATATATTATAGGGTTAGTTTATATAGTTAGTTGAGGTATTGAGTAGTTGAGGTAATTGGTATGTTATGGTTAGTAGTTTATATTATATATATATATATATATATATAACTAATTATATACTAACATGTTAACCAAATACTAAGCAACTAATCTGAAACAGGACTGAAACTAAAACCTACTGATACTGTGCTCCGCACAGTGACTGATACACTGTGATACTGAAAAACTGGATCCAAATCTGAACTGAACGGTAGTATGAACAGAACTGGATACTCCCTGATACTGTAACTAGACTGATATCAGTGATCGCTCACTGATAATGCACAGTGGTGCTGATAAAGTCTACTCTCCTGCTGAATGCAGTAGCTCCCCGAGCCCCCTCTATACTGTGCTATAAACGCTGCTACTGTCGCAGCCTACTGCGCTCGATGCACGTGCGCTGCTCACGAGCTGCTGCAGCACTGATGCTGTATTCTGATATTGCTGGTGCTGCACGCGCGCAGCTGTTGTAGTCTGCTGCTACTATTATAGCCTGCTGCTGCTGCTGTAAGCGTTGCTCGTGCACTGCTCGCACGCTGCTGCTGCTGCAGTCTGCTGCTGCTGTTGCAGCCTGCTGCTGCTGCACGTGCGTTGCTCGCTGCACAACCACACACACAAACATAGCACACTTATATATACTTCTATGAATATAACTCTATACATATATTTACACTCACATATTGATATATGGACACATACACATATATTCAAACACATCTATGTATTTACATATACACATACATTCGTACATGTATATATCAAGTATCTCAATCTATATATATATATAGATACATCCTCATATGTATATGTATAGACATAATACACAAAACTCATATCATAAATAGCTATATCTCTCACACATAAACATATACATATATAAACATACACATATATTCATATAGATAAATGTATATACACTCACACATAAATACAAACACACAAACTCATACAATAACATGCCACCACCACTTATATACATATACATCTATCTATATCAATACCCTCATCTATGCTTATAATATATATATATATATATATATATATATATATATATATATATATATATATATATATATATATATATATATATATATATATATATATATATATATATATATATAACCATATACCCTTACATAAAACATAGATACCAATATCTATATAAATCTCTATATATATATGTAGTCCTATATATATATATATATATATATATATATATGAATATATACCTACACTCTTACAAAATAATCACAAACACACACATGCATATACACATATAAACACTAGTACGCATACACACACACACTCTCTCACACACACACACACACACATATATATATATATATATATATATATACAGTCACATACATATATACAAATAGATATATATATATACACTAATATATACAAACATATAGACACACACAAGGACATTTAATCATATACACTATTATATACAATATTTTATCACATAAATATCATATATATAAATACACATGTACGTATAGAAAAGAGGATAAAACATCAAACACGTGGAGTGCACCGTACCCGTATCACACTAACTCTATGATACGCTTGTGATACGGCTCCAACACACAATCAAACGCATCTCGGAGGACACGATCAAGTCTAAAATACTAATTATGAAATATACGAACCATAATAGAATCAATTACGTGTCTGTGTTAAAATATAACATGCACAAAGCCTCGTGTCGGAGAAAAAACCCCAAAATAACCAGTATCGTCAAATTGACGAGATACAGCCTACACGTATCCAATTGTGGACACAACACTAGTCACAAACAATCAATCATTTGTTATTTTGATCTATTAGACCAAATGATAAATAGCACATGTGTTAATCTCGAAATTACCCTAAAATTGCACCAAAATGCACGTAACTTCCACTATAGGTCTCCGATGAACCTAAAACAAAATCCTATGGGTAGCCTACGCATGTGGGTTGGTTTATCATGGTTAATTCTCAAATTTAGAACCTAATTAAAGAGGAAAACTGAAATGTGCCTATTGGGAGATAGATTTCCAATGAAAAATCTCTAAAGTGGAAAGTAGCTCCTCTTTGTAGATCTTGGCCTCCTCATTCTTGCTCCTTATTTTCTTCTTGTAGATCCTTATTGTATTAGCCTTTATTGAAGAATAGGGACTGAATTTGGGTAGAAATTTGGTGAGGAATGGTGAGGGAATGAAAAAATTTGGAAAGGGGCAAAATCTAGATCTATTTGGAATGAAAAATAAAATGATAGAGGCACTCTCTCTCCTCCTCTAATGGCTGGTCGTAAACCCTCTTCCAAGCAATATGAAATATCCAAAACATCCCTTGGGGCCTCTCATAAAGAAATAATTAAGGAGGGAAGGTTCTAGTCTAATGGCTTATCTAATTAATACAACCTCCTATTTCATGGGCCTAATTCATGGGCTCAATTTAAATTTATTTAAAAAGTTGGTTCATGCATTCTAATAAATGGGTTAGGTCCACTACACAAGTCTAAAATAAATCTACAACTAGCAATCAATAAATAATACAACCATTAAATAAATCATGCATGCATAATATTTAAATGCAAATAATCCTAAATTTAAAATATTCGTGTCAATTACCAAACAACCCTTAATTGAAAATATGAGGGTGACAAACCTACCCACCATAGAAAAAATTTGTCCTTGAAATTAAAGAAGATCGTAACCCCCTCTAGGTCAACCCTAGTCAAAACTAAACATACAACTTGCAATTTAATAGAAATCACTAACTATGGTCTTTGTCCATCATAGTTTTACAGTCTCCGTCCGGGTATACTAGCTACACAATAACACACAAGCAGCCTATAAGGTACTAACTAAACATGCAAACAACAGATGGGAAGAAAATAATCAGAATAAGACAAAATAAGCTAACTTATCATCTGAAGTGTCGTCCTCTCCGACTGCCAATACAAATGCCCCGCCCTGCTGTGGTGTCTCTCGCTGTCAGTATGGGACATTATGCTATGCCATAGGTGGTCTAACTCCTTCTTTCTGACCCCGTGCTCCACCAAAAGGGGTGCGGTAGGGCAATCCCTTATTTGGTGTATTGCGGATCCATAAAACAGGCATACCTTCAGCCTCCTTCTATAAATATCCCAATTGTGTCCTGACTTCTTGCAGTAGGCACAAGTGGGCACTGGCTGAATCTACCTCTGGGGCTGCTACTGAACTGGAGCACGAACCGGCGCCTGAACCTGCTGCTGTTGGATATGGGGACACTTAGCTGGTCCCGCACCGCTACCAGCACCATCCGAAATATCTTTACCTCTCTTGGACTTGAGATCTAAGTCATTCTCCGCTCTCTGTGCATCTATCAGGATCTCCTCAAAAGTAGCTGTGCGGTGCCCCCTAGTGAGGGATTTGATCTCCCGGATCAAACCCGTCCTGAATTTCCTAGCCTTCCCTTGGAGATTATGTCCCACTACAAACCTGCTCAATCTATAAAACTCCGCAGCGTACTCGTCCACTGTCATACTCCCTTGGACAAGGTATAGGAACTGGCTCTCTAAGACACCCAGAGCCACATCCGAAAAGAACTTCTCCTTGAAAAGCTCTTTAAAAGCTTCCCAAGTCAATCTTGCCGCCATGATCCTCGGGTCTGTCCTGAACCATGTCAACGGTATATCAAACATCTGGCTGCCTACTACCTCTACTCGTAGACTCTCCAAAATCTGTGCTAGTCGTAGGTTCCTCTCCACGTCCTCGATCCAATCATCGGCATATAAGATCCCTTTTGTGCCTTTGAAGTCTTTCAGCCACATCCTCTTGAAGTCTATGATAGTCCCCGGTCTCGATTGCTAAGGAATAAACTGAGGTGGTGCCATCTGTGGCTGGACCATAGCGGCTCTCTCAACTGCTGCAAGTGCGATCTGGTGAACATTCTCCACTCTCTGTCGCAGGACCTCGGACTATCACTGATGTGCCTCTATCATCTGGTAGAAGAGCGCAAACATCTACGTCTGATCGACTACTGGTGGTGGAGGTGGAAGATCCTCGAAAACTGTCTTCCCTATCCTTGGTACTGGAGGTGGAGCACCTCCAAAAGTTGTTGCCGATACACCTACCTGGACTGGTGAAGCTGATCTCCTAAATATAGGTGCTGGACCATCGTCTGAGGGTGTTGTCCTCAAGGGTGATGAAGTGACTGATCGTGCTGTCGCGGCACCTGATCGCTGGGAACGTGTCTTCGGCGGCATCCTGAAGATAGATTGAAATACGGAATCAATATTGATTATAATACGATATCATCAAAGATGGACAAAAATTTATTCAAAGCAAAGCAATATTCCAAAGATAAGGATTTGCAAAGTATATTTTGGAATATTTCCTAGTTGTGATTGAGTAAATTCTCAGCCTAAATCATATTTCCTAAAGCAGGCTCGTAGCAGTACTCTAGACGAGCACAACTTCAAAATCACACTAATTGTGAATCTCGACCTGCGTAGGCTGTAACCTCTGTATCCTAAAATTTTTGCTTAAATGTTGTTATGAGGTTAATTTGGGGCTATTGAGATTTTTTAACAATTTTTGGTTAATTAAAAACTAGTAACAATAATTTTTAGGGTTTCAAGAGTTTATTTTTATGACAAACATAATCACAAATCTCCCAAACTATTATTTTAGGTTCTAAATAATCAAATATATTTTCTATTTAGGCTAATAACTAATTTTTTAGGACTTTTAGAATTTATTGTGCAAGCCTAGGAATATAGCATGGACCCACATAATTTTTTAGTGTTTATAATATTATTATATATTTTCTAAAATTATTTCAAATTTTTTGGAATATGTTTAATATTTATTTTTAGTTAAATAGGTAAACCTAATTTTTAGAGCTTCTCCTAATTATAGTAGAAAACCTATGAACATAAAATTGATCCAACTATTTTTTAGGGTTTATGGGATCAAAATATATTTTTGGTAATTTTTTTAGATTTTTATGATTAATTTTAATGTTTATTTTGAGTTATTTAGATTTAAAATAACTTAAATAATATTTGTATAAAGTCAAATCAAAAACAAATAATATAAACAAAACCATCAAACCAAATTCTATCATTTTTATTCAGCCGCATATCAGCCAACATATATATATATATATATATATATATATATATATATATATATATATATATATATATATATATATATATATATATATATATATATTATAATAACATTAATTATCCCTTTATTTTATAAAGAGAGAGATTTGAGGGAATGCCATCTAGGGTTTCCTTCATTTTCCAAAAGCCATTACTCATAGCTCCGGACTCCAAATGTGGCCCAATTTTTGTGTTAGAACCGTATTGACTTTAGTTTCCTAAATATATAAATAGTTTCACAAAATTCTGAATATTAAATTCTAGAAAATTCGTAGATAACAATATGTTCGAAAATAGATACGTCTCGGTGGTTTTGCAATTTCGGGTGAACCAGGAATCAAAATTATGAACCGTTTGAAGTTTCGGAAAGCTAATGTCGAGATAATTGACATATGTTTTTCCCATGATTTAAAAAGAAATATTTTGATACTGATAATTCTATAGAACTTCTAGATTAACAATCAACCACCGTTGCACAATGTAATTTTGTATGTGCAATAATTTTCAAATAAATTTGAATCTGGATGAGCCATAAATTATAGCACGTTTTTGATGCTGAAATCTACAGGTAACCATGCATGAAAGTTGAGTTTGTATTGGTTAACTTTTTGGTGAATAGATCATCTAGATTTGCATGCCGCGAGTCTCGAGTTGATAAAATTTGGTTTCTTTGGACAAAAATTTAGGAATTAACCTAAAAATTAGAATAATAAGATAAAAATAGGATTTTAGAGTAATTTTTCCAAAATTAAATAAATTAAAATAAAATATCTTTTGACATGGTAAATTCGTAATACATAGGCTATTTGGACTTTGACTTGGATCCTGACTCATACCAGCTAAGGACCACAGACGAGTACATTCTCTGATAAATTTTATTATTTGATATTTTCTATGATGCATGTTTATAGTATTTTTTTACCTAATTTCTGACACGATGGATACACGGATTGGTATTGTATGGATTCAATTTTGTGAGATATGTATTTTCAAGCTTATTGACTTTTTTTGACTAATAAATTACTGGACTAATATATTTTATGGCCTGTTGACATCTTCTGGACTATTGAGATTATTCGTGTCTAGACTTTGATCCCTGAGTACATGTTGGGCGGAGAAATACCTAGGAAACGTGTGAACATTCCCTTTTCATCCCATAATATTTCTGGAATAATAGCAGCCATACACGACACGTCTGGTTTATCGGATATTCCCCCCTAGCCGTTTACATATCAACTTGGTATTTCAAAATACTAGTTAGATATAGTCATTCTGGATTAATCTATACTTGTTGATTTTACACTTGCATGACAGGTTTCCTAGTTCACATATCTGTCTGTCTTTACATGCTTATATGTTCTTCTTTCTTATCTTTCATTATTTCTTTATTTAATTGCTCCTCTATGATGTACCATATTCTATTATTATATGATCATCAGGTATTTCATAACTATTTACTGTTTATAGTACTTGTCAATTAACTGGAACTGCTATTGGGTTGTACTCGTTCCATCCTGACTGGGTAAACATTTTTAGGTGACTTGCTATCTTACTTATTGGATTTTTTTGGAGATTGAGATGCATGTGTAGGCCAATATTAGAATTTAGATAGTTTAGCAACTTCTTTGGATTTGATATTTAGCGGGTTTGTTTTCGTGTTATAATTTAATTATAAATTAAGAATCTTGTAAAACTATGTAAATATTATGAATGAGCCATAGGTTTAAATTTGTGATTAAATATTATCTATTTGGATTGATGGACCATTGTTATAATATACAGCGTACTATCATCGATGCTGCGGCTTAGGCTGGGCTTGGCCACGTACTCGTATCCAAAAAGTGGATGCGGGTCGTGATAAGTTTTTATGGTGGGCCATACAGGTCAGTCTTCGCAAGTTGTACGATGTCATGGTTAGTACTTCAACTTAGTAGTACTAGCTATGAGCCTGTGACTAGAAGATGCTCATTCACAAATAAGATTGATTTGAATTTAGGAGAATGGCTAGGACTAGGTATAAAATTGGAAGGCCCTATTTCAATTTTATTGCTTGGGTAGTTAAAGTGTTACATAGGCTACATGATTAAAATAGATATACTTGTTGAACTTTTAGGTAAACTCTAGTAGATGAACTTGAGAAAATTAAGTAATTATATATTATGATATTTTTATAAGTTGGTGTGATCAAATTTATAGGTAGACTGCTCGATTGGTAAATTATTTCCTTAAGGTTACACAATTATTGAAAATAAGAATTATAAAAAAAAATCTGCTTTGAGGTTTAAATTTTTTTTTATAGCTTGATGATTATAATTTTCTTGCTAAAACATGGTTAAAATTTAAAAAAAAAAAGGAAAAATAGTTTTATTTTAAATGATGATAAAGACAAGAAGTTGAAGATATATAGAATTTTAGATTTTTGCAGATTATTATAGTGGATTTAGTTTAAGTTTGAAGAATTTAAATTTTGAGTATTTGATTTAAAATTTTGAGTATGGATTTATTACTTTGTGATTTTGTCGAATTTAAAAAAAGATTAACATTAGAGATATTGGACTACAAGATGTTGATTTAAATTTATAATTTGAAGATTTGAAATAAATATCAAGTTTTTATAATTTTTAAGGAGTTGAGATTTTATGTATTTAAAATTTTTGAGGAATCAAATTCAATTCAATAAACATATTCAAAGCTATAAAAAAAATTTGAAGTGATTAAAATTTTATTTCAATATTTGAATATTTGACTTTTGAGGAAAGTATATACATTTTATTTTAATTTTTCAAGAAATTAAATTTTGAGGATTTTATTTTGAGGATAAAATTTTATGGTAGGGAGAAGTTATCATATTTGATTACTGACAAAAATAATAAATTGAGGATAATGTTGAATTTTTTTTAAAATTGAGGATAATGTTAAATTTTTTAAAATTTAGGATAATCTCGTAAATTTTGAGATATAATTCAAGGAACTCCAGAATAATGTTGAGAATTTCGAGTGTTAGGAGTTCGATATAATATTAAAACTTGGATTATGAATTTGGTTAGATCAAAGAAATAATAATATAAAGATTTGACTTTATAACTTGTTGAATTCGGCTTTTAAGGCCTTAATTTGAATCCAAATTAGAGAAAAGTTTCGAGAGATATGATTGATCGAATAGATTTCAAATTTAAATTTTGAGAAATTTAAAATGATTAACATTAGAGCTATTGGCATACAAGATATGGATTTAAACTTTATATTTTGAAATTTTGAAATTAAATTTCAAGTTTTCAAAAAATTGAGGAGTTGAGATTTTATGGATTTATAATTTTTGGGGATTAAAGACCAATTCAATAAATATAGTCATAGCTATAAAGATTTTATTTTAGGAAGGTAATATACATTTTATTTAATTTTCTGAGTATTAAAATTGGAGGATTTTATTTTAAGGACAAAATTATAAGGTGGGTAGAAGTTGTCATATTTGATTATTGACAAAAAAAAATTTGAGGCTAATGTTGAAAGTTTTTAAAATTGAGGATAATCTTGAAAGTTTTGCGATATCATTCGAGGAATTCAAGGATAATGTTGAGCATTTAGTATTAGGAGTTCACTATAATATTGAAATTTTGATTATGGGTTGAGTTAGACCAAACGAATAATAATAATACAAAGACTGATTTTATAAGTTGTTGAATTTGACTTTTAAGGACTTAATTTGAAGTCAAAAAATTTGAGGCTAATGTTGAAAGTTTTTAAAATTGAGGATAATCTTGAAAGTTTTGCGATATCATTCGAGGAATTCAAGGATAATGTTGAGCATTTAGTATTAGGAGTTCACTATAATATTGAAATTTTGATTATGGGTTGAGTTAGACCAAACGAATAATAATAATACAAAGACTGATTTTATAAGTTGTTGAATTTGACTTTTAAGGACTTAATTTGAAGTCAAAAAATTTTTTTTTTTTTTGAGAGATATGATTGATTAAGTAGATTTAGAATTCAAATATTGAGGATGAGACTTTGAATTTTTTAAATTTATTCATGAAATATATATTAGTAGGATTTACTTTGAAGATTTGATTTAACTTTTAAATTTTTAGGATTGAATCATTAATCGATGTTCTGAGGATGATCATTAATTTAAATATCGAGAATTCGTATACGTAATAGAAGTGAGAATAAAATAAATTATGGCTATGGGGACAAATCAAATTATTGTGAGAAATGACTATAAAATGAGATTATAATTTTTAAGGATGGAATTAAATATTTTTTTAAACTTCAAGATTGGATTTAATTTTTGAGTTTGGATATGAGATTAAATTTGAAAATTTTAATTAGTAATTTTTGAAGACAGTTATAGATGAGATTTAAATTTTAATAAAATAATGTTAGATTATATTTAAGAGTTATGACTTGTGAATTTGATTTAAGAGAAAAATTCTATTGGATCTTAAATTTTTAAGATAAATTCAAATTTCGAAGATTTACGTTAAAATTATAAGTTATAAGGATGAAGTTAATTTTTAAGGACTTTGTTAAATAAAAATCGTGGTTTGACTTCATTATTATATTGCTTAAATTTTGATGGTGGCAGAAAAATTATTAAGGATTTTAAATTTTAAGGATAAACATTAATTTAAATAAAGAGTTGAGAATTTAATATGGCAGAATTGACAAGTTTGTTAAATCACAGATTTTTGTGAATATTATGATATGATCGAATTTTTCAATAAATTTTGAAAAATTTAAGAAAATTATCATTATATTTATTTGACTAGAAGATATAAATTTAAAATTTATATTTTGAATATTGTATTTAAAGATTTTGTAAGTATTATATTGTTTGAGTATGATGCGGAGAAAGAATCGAGGAGTAAGGTCATTAATGGATTAGTGTTTGAATTTAAATTTTTGGGACAAGAATTTAAATTTTATAAATATACATTGATTGGATTTAAATTAGAGAAGTAAGATCATTAATGGATTAGTGTTTGAATTCAAATTTTTGGGATGAGATTTTAAATATTATAAATATGCATTGATTAGATTTAAATTAAAGGATTGGATATTAAATTTTTGAGTATTTAGTTATTAACTTAAAATTTTGGAGGAGATTGTGATAAGAATGAAATTTAATTTTATATTTGAATATTTTCAGGAATATGATATTTATAGAATTTTAAAAAATTTGTGAAATAACAATATGGATTTACTTCATGATTATATGGTTTGTTGAATTTAAATTTTGATAAAAAAAAACTATTGAGAATTTTAAATTTTGAGAATAAATTTTTTTAAGGTGGGTAGACTTGTAACCTTCGTATCTTGAAATTTTTGCTTAAATATTGTTATTAGGTTAATTTGGGGCTATTAAGATTTTTCATAATTTTTGGTTAATTAAAAATTAGTAACAGTAATTTCTAAGACTTTCAAAATTTTATTTTTGTGACAAACATAATTAAAAATATTTCAAACTTTTATTTTACGTTATAAATAATCAAATATATTTTCTATAATTTTCTGGAAATTTTCTGAGTATATTTAGTATTTATTGGGAGTTATTTAGGCTAATAACTAATTTTTAGAGCTTCTCCTAATTATAGTATGAACATAATTTGCTCCAAAAAAATTTCTATGATTTTTGGGATCAAAATATATTTTTGGCAATTTTTTCAGATTTTTATGATTATTTTTAATGTTTATTTTGAGTTATTTAGATTTACAACGACTTAAATAATATTTTGATAAAGACAAATAAAAATAAATAATATAAACAAAATCATCCAACTAAATTATGACACGTGTCAGCCTATTATTTTTATTTAGCCACATGTCAGCCAACATATATATATATATATATATATATATATATATATATATATATATATATATATATATATATATATATATATATATATTATAATAACCTTAATTATCTCATTATTTTAGAGAGAGAGAGAGAGAAATTTGAGGGAATGTCATCTAGAATTTTTTTTTATTTTCCAGAAGCAATAACTCATAGCTCCGGACTCCAAACGTGGCCCAGTTTTTGGTGTTAGAACCTTATTGAGGTTATTATTCTAAATATGTAAAAAAAATTACAAAATTCTGAATATTAAATTCTAGAAAATTCGTAGAGCACAAAATGTCTGAAAATAGACGAGTCTCGGTATTTTTATGATTTTGGGAGAACTCGAAATCAGAATCACTAACCGTTTGAAGTTTCAGAAAGCTAATATCGAGATAATTGACATATGTTTTTCTCAAAATTTAATACAAAAAATTTCAGAACTGTTAATTCTGTAGAACTTCTAGGTTAACAATCAACCACCGTTGCACAATACGATTTTATTTGTGCAATAATTTCCAAACTAATTTGAATCCGGATGAGCCATAAATTCTAGCACGTTTATGACAATGAAATCTATTAGAAACTATCCATGAAAGTTGAGTTTGTATCAGTTGACTTTTTGGTCAACAGATCGTCTCGATTTGCGTATCATTAGTCTCGAGTTGATATAATTCAGTTTTAATGGACAAAAATTTAGAAATTAACCTAAAATTAGAATAATAAGATTAAAATAGGATTTTAGAGTAATTTTTCAAGAATTAAATAAATTAAAATAAAATATCTTTTGACATGGTAAATTTGTAATACCTACATATTTGGACTTTTACTTGGATTCCGACTCATACCAACTAAGGACCACGGGCGAGTACATTCTCTGATAGTTTCTATTATTTGATATTTTCTATGATGCATGTTTATAGTAATTTTTTTACCTGATTTCTGACACGATGGATACACAGATTGGTATTGTATGGATTCAATTTCGTGAGATATGTATTTTCAGGTCTATTGACTTTTTCTGGACTAATTACTGGAGTAATGTATTTTATGGCCTGTTGAAATCTTCTAGACTATTAAGATTATTCGTGTCTGGACTTTGATCCATGAGTACTTGTCAGGCGAGAAAATACCTAGGAGACGTATGAATATTTTATTTTCATCCCATTGACTTTCTGAAATAATAGCAGCCATACACGACATGTGTGGTTTGCCTGATATTACCCCCTAGCCGTTCATATATCAACTTGGTATTTCAAAATACTAGTTAGATACAGTCATTCTAGATTAATCTATACTTGTTGATTGTACACTTGCATGACAGATTTTCTAGTTCACATATTTGTCTGTCTTTACATTCTTCTTTGTTCTTTATTCTTGTCTTTCATTATTTCTTTATTTAACTGTTCCTCTATGATGTACCCTATTCTATTATTATATGCTCATCAAGTATTTCTTAACTATTTACTGTTCATAGTACTTGTCAATTAACTGGAACTTCTATTGGGTTGTACTCGTTCCATCTTGACTGGGTAAACATTTTTAGGTGACTTGCTATCTTGCTCATTAGATTTTGTTGGAGATCGAGATGCATGTGTAGGCCAATATTAGAATTTAGATAGTTTAGCAACTTCTTTGGATTTGATATTTATCGGGTTTGTTCCCGTGTTATAATTTAGTTATAAATTAAGAATTTTGTAAAACTATATAAATATTGGGAATGAGCAATAGATTTGAATTTGTAATTAAATATTATCTATTTGGATTGATGGACCATTGTTAAAATAGACAGCGTACTACCGTCGATGCTGCGGCGTAGGCTTGGCTTGGCCACATACTCCTATCCGAAAAATGGATGCGGGTCGTGACATGGGCCACCACTAAAAATATGTCACGACCCACAACCGGATATTCGGGTATGAGTACGTTGGTACGTCCAGCCTACGCCGCAATATCGGCGGTAAAATGCTTTCTGGTTTATTTCTAACTATCTAATATCTCAATAATATAATATGGTACCTGTCAATCATCTCAACTCAAAATAGAGGAACAATTTGTTATCTCACAAGTATAACTAATTTCAATCATAAAACAAACTAAGGAAGATAAAGCACGAATGAAATAGCGAAGGAAAGAATAAAGATACAATCCATAATCTGAAATAATGATAAAAACTGTGAATCTCAAAATAATAGCCTAATACACTCCAACACAATAAACTAGACCTCCTCGGGCTTTGCAACTAAGTCCTCATGGTCAACAAGAGTATCCTCTAAAGGTACGCAGTCCTGCGGCACATAAAATGTAGGATACTGCCCTATAAACCAATCATATAGAAAAATATATCCAGTCAGGATTGGAGCGAAGTACACCTCTGCTAGCAAATCCAATTAATTGACAAAGACTATAAATAGTTTTTATAAGTAATACATGGTGAGCAAGAAAAATAAATAAATCAGAGAATAAAATACAGTCACAGTTAATGTAAGAAGCAAGACAAGATATGTATGGTGAATCAAGAAAATAGATAAATAAGACTGTGAAAAGATGAGAACTGAACTAGATAAATAAGATGTGTGTCCAGTAAGTATCATATAAAGCTAGCAAGAATGCACTAACTAGTGTGTTTTGAAATACCGCTTTCGACATGTAAATGGCTAGGGATAAGTACGGCTTACCGCACACTTGGTATGTGGCTGCTATCATTCCAGATTAGATCAGAGGAGGTGATTCCAGTTTTTGGAATTGTTTACATGTCTACTCGAGTATTTTCCCGCCCGGCTAGTACAAATGAATCCAATTTCGACACGCAAATCAAATATAAGTCCAACCAGATAAAATAGGTGATTCCAGTAGGTGAGTCTTGATATGATGCCAGTAATGAGTCCTGAAGTAGAGGCCAGATAAGTGTGATATATGTGTCACAAGAAAATGAATCCATGCAAAACTAATCTGTGTATCCAAGTGTCGAGAAATTAGGAAAAATAATGTTATAAACCAGAATCATGGTAGATATCAAATAAAGGAAACTATCAGAGAATGCACTCGCTTGTCGTCCAAGAAATGAATGTCAAACTGTATCCTAACTGGTGTCACACAAACCTATATATGGAATATTATACTAATACAATGTTCTGGAATGAAATTAAGTTAAGTTGATGCAATTCTAGGTCAATAAGCCATTTCTAGGTCAAACCGATGAAATCTAGGTTGCAAGAGTCTAACACTAAGCCACTAAGTCGATACACTATGAAACTATAAACTAAGATACAACAAGGCACTCAAAGATTCGTATCCTAAGATACGCAAGTTTAATCATATAAAAATAGTATTTTAGATATATAAACAAGTCAAATATTATAATATTATATCAATACAAATGAAATAGGATACCTTGGCCTTGGACCAATACGTATCGCACCTATCTCGATACCCAAACTCAATACCTTGGGTATCGGCCCAATACCTTGGTAATACCTTGGTATCCCGAGGTAACCCAAAACTCTAACATATAACTAATACATATATAATACCCCAAGCTAATATGCTAATACACAAATACATAAACCTCGAGCACTAGCTATATAAGTGTCTAACTACTAAACAATAATACCACAATACATATATACATAACTAACTACTACTATACAATAACAACTAATAAAAATATATTTATATATGTAGCTAACTATTTACTAATATACTAACAAGTATATTTGTCTATACTAATATATATATATTGATACTAACTACTACTAGCTAACTCAAAATCTCAATAACCCATAACTATATATATATATATATATATATATATATATATATATATATATATATATATATATATATATATATATATATATAACTAAACTACTAACCATAACATACCAATTACCTCAACTACTCAATACCTCAACTAACCAAACTCAATACCCAAATACCTTGATGGAAACCAATATCTTGATAACCCAAACCACTAGTAAACAACTGAAATGAACCAATACCTAAACTAACTATATAAACTAACCCAATAATATATATATATAACTAATTATATACTAACATGCTAACCAAATACTAAGCAACTAATCAAAAACAGGACTGAAACTAAAACCTACTGATACTGTGCTCGACACAGTGACTGATACACAATGATACAGAAATACTGGATCAAAATCTGAACTGAACGGCACTATAAAATAAACAGGATACTCCCTGATACTGTAACTAGACTGATATCTGTGATCGCTCACTAATACTGCATAGTGGTTTTGATATTGTGCACTCTCATGTTGAATGCAGTGGCTCCCCAAGCCCCTCCATATTGTGCTGCAAACGTTGCTGCTGCCGCAGCCCGCTGCGCTCGCTGCATGCGCGCTGCTCGCATGCTACTCGTCTGCTGCAGCCTGCTGCTGCTGTTCATGTGCGCTGCTCGTGTGCTGCTGCGGCGCTGCTGCTGCAGTCTGTTGCTGCTGTTGCAGCCTGTTGCTGCTGTTGCACGCGCGCTGCTCACTGCACAACCACGCACAAAAATACAACCTCAAATACAACACACTTACATATACATCTATCATTATAACTCTATACATAAATATACACTCACATATAGATATATGGACACATAATTATATATTCAAACACCTCTAGGTATTTACATATACACATACATTCATAAATGTATCTATCAAGTATCTTGATCTATATATATATAGATACATCCTGATATGTATATGTATAGACATAATACATAAAACTCATATCATAAATAGCTATATCTCTCACATATAAACACATACATATATAAACATACACATATATTCATATAGATAAATGTATATACATTCACACATAAATACAAACACATAAACTCATACAACAACATGCCATCAACACTTATATACATATACATCTATCTATATCACTACCCTCATATATATATATATATATATATATATATATATATATATATATATATATATAACCATATACCATTACATAATACATAAATACCAATATCTATATAATTCTCTATATATATATATACTCCTTTCTCTCTATATACATATACATATCTATATATGAATATATACCTACACTCTTACACACATAATCACAAACACATACATGCATATACACATATAAACACTAGTATATATATATATATATATATATATATATATATATTTATATATATATATACAAACACATATATATATACATATAGATATATATACACTATTATATACACACATATAGACACACACAAGGACACTTAATCTTATACAATATTATATCACATAAATATCATATATATATATATATATATATATATATATATATATATATATATATATATATATACACACACACATGTACGTATAGGAAAGAGGACAAAACATCAAACACGTGGAGTGCACCGCACCCGTATCACACTAACTCTATGATACACTTACGATATGGATCCAACACACAACCAAACACATCTTGGAGGACACTAACAAGTCTAAAATACTAATTATGAAATATACGAACCATAATAGAATCAACTACATGTCCGTGTCAAAATATGACCTGCACAAAATCCCGTGTCGGAGGAAAAACTCCCAAAATAACCCGTATCATCAAATTGACGAGATACGACCTATACGCATCCAATTATGGATATGATACTAGTCACAAACAATCAATCATATATTATTTTGATCTATTAGACCAAATGATAAATGCCACATGTGCTATTTTCGGAATTCCCCTAAAATTGGCACCAAAATATGCGTAACTTCCACCGTAGGTCTCCGATGAACGTAAAACCAATTTCTATGGGTAGCCTATGCATGTGGGTTTGTTTCTCATGTTTAATTCTTAGATTTAGAACCTAATTATAGAGGGAAATTGAAATATACCTATTGGGAGATGGATTCCTAATAAAAAATCTCTAAAGTACAAAGTAGCTCCTCCTTGTAGATCTTGGCCTCCTCCTTCTTGCTCCTTGTTTCTTTCTTGTAGATCCTTGTTGTAGTAGCCACTATTAAAGAATAAGGACTGAATTTGGGTATAAATTTGGTGAGGAATGGTGAGAGAATAAAAAAATTTGTAAAGGAGAAAAATTTAGATCTATTTGGAATAGAAAATAAAATGGGAGAGGCACTCTCTCTCCTCTCTAACGGCTAGTCATAAACCCTCTTCCACGCAATATGAAATATCCAAAACACCCCTTAGGGACTCTCATGAAGAAATAATTAAGGAGGAAAGGTTCTAGTCTAATGGCTTCACTAATTAATCCAACCTCCTTATCCATGGGCCTAATTCATGGGCTCAATCTAAACTCATCTAAAAAATTGGTTCTTGCATTATAATAAATGGGTTAGGTCCACTACACAAGTCTAAAATAAATCTATAACTAGCAATCCATAAATAATACAACTATTAAATAAATTATGCATGTACAATATTTAAATTCAAATAATCCTAAATCTAAAATACCCGTGTCAATTACCAAACTACCCTTAAATGAAAATATGAAGGTGACAGACGGGGCACCAGGACCTATCCGACCTAGAGGAAATCAGGTAGTCGCACAAGTTATAGCTAGCAAGATAAGTTCAGTCTGTCGCTGGGGTACCGGGACCACCGTCTTATTGCGACTATATCCATAATTACGTTTAGGCCAGTGACCCGTTCATATAGATTAAGTCATGGCTCGGTTGCGGCAATCCGCGTGCAAGTCATTAGATTGAGTCTAAAGAATCTAAATCTGAGTAACCTGAAAAATGAACAAGTAATATGTATAACCTGAGTTTTATGATCATTTGAATAACCTGAGTAACACACCTGAATCTGAGTTACAAAGTAATCTGTGTATCAGAAATCTAAGCAAACTCGTGCACCTGATTTGGATCTCGCTCGTAGCATACACGTGTTCGCTATACAATTCTTGGATTTTATTATATATATATATATATATATATATATATTCCTATTTGGCTAACTTGATTGTGTCATTGGACAGGGAATGATGAATGGTAAGTTGATAAGTTTTGTCGTGTTTCATCTTTTGTCGCACTGCCGCACTACCGCACGAGTTAGGCTTTGTATCTTATTCCATAAAACTGATCATAAAGCAAGACTAGAAAGACAACATAAAAGATGGTGAACGGAACTAATATAACGTATTTGGATTTGTCGAGCGGGCGAGAAGCCTCCCCCCGAGCTCATTCATGAACTGATACACTACAAAAAAATTGGGTTTCTGTGACATGTAAAGTTGTCACAGAAGTTGGAAAACTCGTCACCACACATCTTTTATGATGTGTACAGTGACGACATACTTTTGTTGCATATACCTTTGTAGCTAAAAGATAAAGTGACGACAAAAATATGGCGTCACATAAGGTTTTCAAGTGTGACCAACAAAGCTTGTCACTAATAGTTTTTGTGACAACATACCTCATCACTATGAATGTTATAAGTGACGCACAATATTGTCACAAATAGTATATTATTATAAATTAAATTAAAAAAATATTTTGTCTAAAGAATAAAAAATAAAACTAACAAATCTATATTTGGACATTATGTGATTCGAACACGCAACCTTCTAATCCAGAATCAAACGTGCCACCATTACACCAAAACCATTTGTTAAATAAAAAAATAATAATAATATGTATGAATTCTACAAGACTGTTTGGCGGAATATTTCTTAGAAATTTTTTGTTTTAAATTATATTTTTAACTAAATTTCCTAGAATTTATTATTCTATAAAAAAATTCTGAATTTTTAAACTTTGTCACATAAAACTTGTTGTTATAATTTTTTAAGGAAGTCACAGAATATACCTTAAGTGACAAGTATTTTTACTTGTCTTATAATACTTGTTGATACAATTCTTTAAGGAAGTCACAGAAGAAACATTAAGTGACAAAATTTTTTGCTTGTCACATAATACACCTTAAGTGACAAGTATTTTCACTTGTCACATATAACTTGCTGTTACAATTCTTTACCAAAGTTACAGAATACACCTTATGTGATAAGTATTTTTAGTTGTCACATAGTACTTGTTGTTACAATTCTTTAAGAAAGTCACAGAAGATAACTTAAGTGACCATAATTTTTACTTGTCAGATGGAACTTGTATTTTTACTTGTCACATAGAACTTGTTGTTACATTTTTTTAAAAAGTCACAAAATATACCCTAAGTGACAAGTATTTTCACTTGTCACATAAAACTTGCCTTTGATTCTCATAAAAAAAATATTTTATTTTAGTAAAAATATTGAGTGACGACCAATAAAAATATAGTCACTAAATGATTTAAATATGTGACGATATACAACTATTGTCACAAAATCATATTAAAAGTGACAACAAAAATTACTTGTCACAGAAATATCTTTTTCTGTGACAAGTTTTACACTTGTCACAAACTACTTGTCACAAAACCCAATTTTATTTTAGTGTTAACCAACCAGATTGCTTGCAGGGTGCGAAAGAACCTCGTTCGGTATAGAGTAACCCCTCATGCATGCTATGGCATGGAGTTTGCTCTGGATCCTTGGAGTGTTGTGTCCGAAGATGAAGCACATATACAGGACATAATATTGGAATATCACCTATGTATCATCCCTTATTGTAATTTATGAGCATACTTTTATTGTTTTGTAAGAGATAGAGAGCTTAAGCGACTTATAATCTCTACCTAGCACAACTTATAACCTTATTCATTATCAATAAAGAGATTGTTATTGTATTATACTTATATTTATTCAATGCTTCTGCTATAATGATACTGTAAACTTGTTATCTATACATGTTTGGTTTCTTATTCCACTGCATCCAGAATATATGTACGACTCTGTAGCTTAGTTATTCTCCTCCTATTCGAATCATGGCCTTGCTTGGGTGCAGCTTGTGCTCGCGCAGGATCACGTCCTGATGGAACAATTGTCCTGCGGGAGTGCTAGCGCAGTGGTTCGCATCCAGCAGGGACGGCTAAACCTGCGAGAGATCGGAATGTGACATATTGGTATCAGGGAATGACTTTACGTCCTTGGATTCATATCTATTATCTTAGTTTTAAAGGCTTATTTGGTGGGTAATGAAGTATACGCTCTCTCTCATTGTTTTATTGGTATGTTCTATACAATAAGTCTAAATATTTTTAAAAAGTGCATGTGAATGATATTATTGCTTGAACGGGATTGTGATGCGAGGCCTTTATGCCGAACTGTGTCAGACTTTATCAAAATAGACTAGTGCTAGAATTTATAAGTTGTGTGCTAACCTGAATACCAATACATGATTTCCAAGGAGGTTAGTATGTGAGATAGAATATTGTTCGGATGGTTAGCTATGCACACAACCTTTCGGCTAAGTTATGTTGAGTATCGCGCGTTAAGACATTTGGTGCTAGAGAGTTTGCGAGCGAGATTGGTATATCGTTCGAATAAGATAAGTTAGACTTAGAATGACTATCAATAGAAATATTATCGGTATATCGCTAAGGCAAAATCGGGAATCGTGCTTGGATCTAAGGAATTGTTTGAACGGTTATTCATATTGAGAAGTTATGAATAAAAATAAAGTTTATGTGGGATGACTATCAATAGAGGTATATATGAGACTAAGATTATTGAGACGACGCATAGGGTTCGTGCAGGAGTTCTAAGGAACAAATTGGTGGATATGCGAACGAGTGATGCAAAAGCGATTGAGCATTTATTTGGATGACTCGATTCCTGAGTGGTGTATGCAATAGCTTAGGAAAAAGTATAGATCGAACCCTGAGTGTTGTATTGATCGTCTTAGAAATGTTCGAGCAAATCAAGGATTTCGGGATAGTAAAGTAGTATAGCAGTAAACGACGTGATTGTGCGAAGCCTTAGTATAAGTAATGCCTAGCAAGTAAGTAAATTCGAACGAATCGTGTGAGATTTGATTCAAACGAGTTAGAATAGTTGAACAATGATAAGACTTATATCGGATAGGAATTCAGAGTGTTGGAATTAATATTTGGGACAAGGAAAACTTAATAGATTGTACTAGCGAATTTAAATTAAATTAAACTAATTGAAGCTTGAGTTGAGATAAAATAATCGAGGATGCGATCGAAGTTAGCGCGATAGAAGATAGAGCACATAAAAAATTGAGTTTGCGTAGTATATCGCTCGATAGAATTTAGCTTGAGTACGAATGTTATGGTTTTGAATTTGGAAGATTTGATATGATATCGATAATTAGAAGATAGAATGGATTAAGACAAGTTAGAAAATTTTGTGGTTCAATGATTGAGGTAGGAAATAGCAGACTTAATCTTGAATTTGGACGAATGATTTTAAATCTAGTTCGAAAGATAAAACTTGACATCGGGCCCAGATGAGAACAGTTATCTTGCGGGAGCGTTGGCATAGTAATTTTACGTCTAGCGGGGATGATCGAACTCGTGGGAATATGTCCAATGATTATTCAGACAAACTCGATAAAATAGAACATAACGAAGGTGGATAGACTTTTGCTATATGAATTATGACTGAACGGTACCATTGTAGTTAGAAATTTTCACTAGGCAAATTATAATCATGGCATGAATGGTTATTAAGATGAACATGACTTTGTGGATAAGTGTATAACTTTGATAAAACAAAGTCTAACGATAAGGTGTCTTGGTTATTTCGAATATAACCCTAAAGTTTGACGTTGTCTTTTGCGAGTGCAACTCCTTGCTTACACATGTGTCACGCCCGAATGAGGACGGTTATCCCGCGGAAGCATTGGCGTGGTGATATCACGTACAACAGGGATGATTAAACTTACAGAAGATAGGAGCATGACAATTGAAAGATTATTTTGACTTATGGTTCAATACGATAAGACGAGTTTCAGTATACAAGTGAATCGAAAGTATTTCAAGGAGGAGTTAGTCTAGAACGTGAAGCAAGTTATGCTTGATAGTTTCGTGAACGGATACGTGAATCATGATGGATGACTTAGAGTTTATGATTGAGATTGGTGATTAGAAATTTAATCATGATTTGTGGTGTAGACTTAGAAAATATTGGATATGTGGTTGCTATCAAAATATATTTGAGGAGATAGACTATGCGAGCTGTTAGATTTGACATATGATATGGATATATCATGGATTTGATTGAACGAATGTGTTTTAGGAACATATTTGATTAAAATGGACTCGGACCCTGTACAATGAACGTTTTGATATTAGTATGATGATCTGTGTTGGATGTTTAAAAATCTGAGTGAAGCAAGCTTAGGCAGAGTACCCTGTATGAATAAATAATGGTTTGACCTTAGGGATTGACACGATAAAAATCATGAATATGAACTATACCTATGACCTGGTGAGTTGACCTAGAGGTTAGGCAGATGACCCTATGCCGAGTGAATGAACTAGTGTGACCGACTTTAGAGTATTGCTTGGGCAAGCCATAGAACTAGGACAACTGCTTAGAATTAGACTTGGAACAATAAGTGTGTGCTAGAAGTTGATGTTTAACGTGAAAGAAATGGACGATAGGACTTGGATGCGAGTCAGTTGATCTGATAGATCGTGCTTGACGATTATAAAATGCTTGATTTTAGGGGGATTGGAAAAGACTTAGATTTTGACTGACCCCTTTTGTTGTATCATTGTGATTCATAAGACGAGAACCCTTGATATTTTTACGTGTAGCTTGTCCGTCTTCGCTATCGCTAAGTTTGGTTGAATGCATATGTTTGAGGGATGACTTAAACTTTAGCACGATCCAAGACTCAATGATATATTGAACTCGAGTGCAAAGACTTCGCTATCGCTAAGTTGGTTAACATGCATATGTTTGGAAGATGCCTCAAATATGTGCCTATCCAGACTCACGATATACTGATCTCGAATGCTAGTATAAGTAAATATGTTAGATTTGTGTGGACGAGTATAATAATTTGGTTAAGTTTGCCTCAGCCTAAGATCATCGTACACACGTAGATTATAATGTACCATGCATTAAGCGATATATGTTTCGTGCTAAGGCGCAGTAGAGACTGAGTCAGAGAATACGACATTCGAGTATTATAGCCAGCTTAAATTGAGTGATAGGGTCATTCAATAAAACAGACCCAGCACACATGCGGCACGGAACAAGAAAAATGAGTAGGAGATTATATTCAAAAGGGGTCTAAGGATACAAAGTAATACCATTGAGTTAGATTCGATAGTGCATGATAGAACAGTTTGCGTAGAAGAAGTCTCGAGGGTGAGACTTGTTCTGAGTGGTGTATTGACCTTTTTGCTTCAATGCGGATAGCCGATTCAAATGGCATAAGTACGATGACCCATCCCGCCTTACTCGGCGAGAAGACTCGCTTGAGACAAAGGATACAGACTTGGCCTTCAGGAGTTCAGACTTGGCCCTTCAAAGATGTGCTCAGAGTATCGCTTGGATGAGGTAAATCATCGCTAAGGTGGGTGGCTACAATGAACCTGTCTTTGATTAGCCTATACACTTAAAAATACGGACGATACATGCTAGTCGCTAGTAGAATCACCTTTACATGCTAATAAAAGAGTATAATGCGCCTAGCTAAGGGAATAACCCTATCTTGTATTACTTATATAGAATATGGAAGATAAACCTGTTTCTAGAGATAGAAGTACTTGTATGCCTAAATAGAGTTTTCCTTATATATTTTACCGTTAAAATATAGATCATTCTGTATGCCTCAGAAGTACTATCTTGCGCACTGTTGCGATGCACTCCACTTAGACTTTGGCATGAGTTTTAAAGTACTTCACTTAAAATGATAAACTCGGTTAAGGGAGGAAGACTATAAAAATAGTCATTTGAGCCAAGTAATACAAAACATGGAACAGCTTCAGGATCGTTGGGTCACCGTGGTAGCTTCGTACTAGGAGCTACAAAAATGATAAGAAAACATAAATTAAGATGCAAGTAAAGAATGATATCAATAAATGACACTAAGGAATGATACTAAGAGAATCGTACTAAAAGAATGGCTCGGGTAGCCTGTAATATAGAAAATACAAAGAACTAATAAGTTAGGAACGACCTGGAATGGCTTGTAGCGAGGCTTATTACCTGCGTCTACAACCATTATCGTTTATTTAGAAGAAGAAGAGATCAAGAGAAAAAGAAAGAACAAATAAAAGAGACTCGCATGATCGTGGACGCTTGTGCACAAGCTTGATTCCTACGGACGGGATGCTGAGGTACAAGGACCGATCCGCCCTAGGTAAAATCTGGTTTTCACGCTAGTTGTAGCTAGCACTGATAAGTTAGGTCTATTACCGGGGCACCAGGACCACCATCTTATTGCGACTATGTCCATAACGGCATGTATACCGGCGACCCGTTCATATATATTAAGTCATCGCTTGGTTGCGGCAATCGGAGTATGAGTCATTGCATTTGGTCTAACGAATCAAAATTTGAGTACCTGAGAAATCAATAAGTAATCTGTATAACCTGAGTTTTATGATCATTTGAATAACCTGAGTAACAGGCCTAAATCTGAGTAATAAGTAATCTGTGTATCACAAATCTAAGCAAACTCGTACACCTGATTTTGAAACACGCTCATAGAATACATGTGTTCGCTATGCGATTCTTTGATTTCATTATATATATTAGTATTTGGCTAACTTGGTTGTGTCATTGGACATGGAAGAATGAATGGTAAGTTGGTAAGTTTTGTTGTGTTTCATCTTTTGTCGTACGGCGTACTTCCACGCGAGTTAGGCTTTGTATCTTATGCCATAAAATTGATCCTAAGGAAAGACTAGAAAGACAACTTAATAGATGGTACACGAAACTAGTATAACGTGTTAGGATTTGTCAAACAGGTGATAAGCCTTCCTACTAGTGCATTCATGTACTGATAACCCACCATATTGCTTGTAGGGTACGAGAGAACCTCGTTCGGTACAAAGTATCCCTTTGTATGTACTAAGGCATGAAGTTCGCTCTAGAGCTTGGAGTATTGCGTCTATAGATGAAGCACATATACAGGACATAATGTTGGAACATCACCTATGTATCATCCCATGTTGTAAGCCAATGGGCATGCTTTTATTCTTTTGAGAAAGGGAGAGAGCTTGAGTGACTTGTAATATCGGCCTATCTCCGCTTGTGACCTTATTCATTATCAATAAAGATCTTGTTATTTTATCTTACTTGTGTTTGTTCAATGCTTCCGCTATAACAACTTTATAAACTTGTTATCTATACCTGTTTGGTATCTTATTTTGCTGCATCCAGACTATCTGTACGACTAGGTGGTTTAGTTATTTCTTTGCATGTTTCAATCATGGCCTTGCGCGGGCGCAACTTTTGCTCATGTGGCATCACTTCCTGATGGAAACTATCATCCTGCGGGAGCGCTGGCGCAGTGGCTCATATCCAGCAGGGACGGTCGAACCTACAAAAGATCAGGGCATGACATATTGGTATCAGAGCATGGCTTGGACATGCCAAAATGTCTAAACTAAGACATCCAATACAATAATCTAACTATCTGCTACTAAATAATCATCTCTCGGTATCGGCTTCTCCTGGGCCACCGTCTCCAACTCTACACCCACTACGTCCTAAGGTTCATAGTGTATAGGATACTAGTCATCTAAATCATCTAAAAATTATATCCAGTCAGGATTGGCAAGAAGCACACCTCCAACAACAGTTCCAATAAATGATAAAGACTATATAATAGTAAATAGAGAAAATATACAAGATAAATAGAGCATAAGCTAGAAATATACGTAATATATAACTATTATAAATAGTACAAGAGAGATAAGCATCATATATAAGAGTCAGAAAATACAACTAATTAAGTGACTGAGTACTAGCTTTGACATATGATTGGCTTGGGAACTTGAACAGGAATCATGGCCTGGCTAATCATACGTGAGATATATGATTAATACTAATAAGGTACTTGTACAAGAATACTCATACAGGGTGGGTATGATCATATATCTAACTAACACTCCCCAACCCCTGACTGATATAGTGGATCCAACCATGGCATGTTACGACATGAGATTCTCTTAGAAGGTAGCTAGTCTCCCCTGGAATCAGTATCCATACAAGTATAAGAGCAACATAGCATGTACAAGATACCCCAGGAACTACCATAAATAATATCTCATGACGGGATCCAGAAAATACCAATCCGTGTAACCATGTGCCAAGAAGTCAAGGATATCTACACTAGATACAAGAAAAATAGTAGATATCATAAACGAAAATTATTCAAGAATGTACACGCTTTTGGTCCTTAGCAAATAATGTAACTCAGTGCCCAAGTTGATATCACATATACCAATATATGGAATATAATTTCACTTGGGTGTAATAAAGATAAATAAACTAATATGAGTCAAAATATGCTCTCTAGGCCATTTTTAGGTCATACTAGTCAAACTAGGTCAATACATTGATTCTAAATCCACAACTAGTTTCTAGGGTGGTTACAAGCAAGATTATACTAGCTAATATAATATTCTATGTATCATAATATACTATATGAACCTATATATATACCAATATATTAATACCTTAGTATATAAATGGGTTGCTACTCGTTTCCTTAGCCTATGTCTTGGTATCTTGAATATCTTAATTGTACACTCTCAATAGTAATACTCTAACCTCACATCTACATTACCAAACTGGTAGGTTAATACCCACAAATATTCTAATCATATGTGCACCTAAATTCATACCAATACACCCTCACTTGAGCTGAACCTAACCTTGCACTGCCACCACAGCATACACCATCAACCTTTACCTATTTACCTAACCCGACTACTGCTGTTAGAGCTTCTTGCTACTGCTGCTTCAATCATCATATTGTTGTTGCAACTACTGCTTGTTAAAACATGACTTCCCCCCTCACTTAGTACCTACTGCTGCAACAACTATTTGTTAAAACCAGACTTACCTCCCCAACTTTCTGAATAATTGTTTTCCTTGAAATATTATTGTCCTTCCTTGATGCTACCGTATCTTACGCAATATTGATCCCTTTGTTTTGAATTTGTCTTTAGGATGCCGCAAAAGACCAGATCCCAATGCTCTAGAGTAGTTTCAGCAAGGTCGGTTACTTCTTCACCTCTTTCAGCTCAGAGGGTTGCCTCACCGATTAAGGTGGGGACTTCAGCAGCTTTTGGGGGTGCTTCTCCACAAGTTTTGAGGACTGTTCCAGCAGTCACGGATGACCTTCCACCCCAACCACCCTTGCCAGTAGATGAGACGTAGATATTTGCCATGTTCTGGGAGATGATGGCAGCACAACAAAGGCAAACAGATGTTCTAAGTCAAGGCATCGAGAGTGCCCACCAGTTAGCTCTAGCAGCTGTGGAGAAGCTAGCCCTTGTCCATCCGCAGATCATACTGCCTCATCCCGTCCCGCACCAGCCGAGGCCAGGTACCATTGATAATTTCAAGAGGATGATGCTCAAGGACTTCTAGGGAACAGAGAGGATCTTGTACGCTGATGAATAGATCGAAGACATAGAGAGGAACCTGAGACAAGCATAAATTTTGGAGTGTCTATAGGTGGAGGCAGCGGGTAGTCAGATGTTTGACATTGCCCTGACATGGTTTTGTACAGACACGAGGATCACGGTGTCAAGATTAACTTGGGGAGCTTTTAAAGAACTTTTCAAGGAAAAGTTCTTTTCAGACGTGGCTCTAAGTGCCCTAGAGAGCCAATTCTAGGACCTCGTTCAGGAGAATAAGATGGTGGACGAGTACACTACTTAGTTCTGTAGATTGGGCAGATTTATGGAGGTACAAAACCCCTAGAGGGAGAGAGAAAGTTTTGAAAGGGTTTGATCAGGAAGGTCAAATCTCTCACCAGGGGTCATCGTACTGCTATATTAGAGGAGATGTTGATGGATGCTTAGAGGGCAGAGGATCACTTGGAGTTTAAGTCCAAGTGGGGAAGAGACATATTCGGAGGAGGTACCAGGAGTGCGGGTCTGACTAAGTGACCCTATTTTTACAAGTAGAGGAATTTTCATCCACTGAGGACTTTTCAGCCACAGTAGTTGTAAGCTCCAGTACGGGCACCAATTCAGAAAGTGCTATAATAGTAACAGTAGAGACGGGTACAATAGACTCCTACCTGTCACTTGTGTAAAAAGACAGGTCATATCTGGGAGGTCTGATGGATGAGGTTTGGAAAGTGCTTATATTATAGCGCAGAGGAACATCAAATGAGGGATTTTCCCATATCTTCTTGTCGTGCAGCTCAGAGAGCAGCCCCAGTTCAGAGAGCACTTGTCACTACAATATTTTTTAGGAAATGATATTTTAGTAATTTTATATTTAATTAAATATTATGCATGATAAATAATTATTTATTATATTATTTAATTATTATTAGATGTTAGTTATTTATTCTGGACTTGTGTTAGTGGACTTAACTAGTTTAGTTTAGACTCATGTACCAATATGAATTAATTGTTAAAAATTAGCCCAATTAGAAGGCCCATTGTTAAGGAGATTGATTAAATTAATTAAACCATTAGACTAGAAGCTTCCCTCCTTAATTATTTCTTCATGAGAGGCCCCAAGGGGTATATTGGACAATTCATAGTAACTTGAGGGAGGGGAAAGGGGGCCGGCCTATAATAAAGAGGGGGGAAATTTTTTTTTCTCCTCTTTTCATTTCAAAACTAGATCTAGAATTTTTCTCAACCAAATTCCTTCATTCTCACTACATTTCTCTACCAAATTTCATCCCAATTTCTTTCCAAATCACCATTGGAGGCTAGTAGAGTAAGGATCTAGAAAAAAAAAGTAAGGATCTACAAAGAGGAGCAAGGATCTACAAGTTGGAGGCAATTTTATCATTTTTGGAGGTTGCATTAGGAATCCATCTCCTAATAGGTATAATTCAGTTTTTCCCCTTAATTTAGGTTCTAAATCTGAGATTTAACTATGAAAAATTAACCCATATGCATAGGCTACCCATAGGATTTGGTTTTGCGTTCATAGGAGGCCTATTGAGAAAGTTATTGTACTTTTTGTGTCAATTTTGGGGAAATTTTGAGATTGACATTTGTTGTGTGTGTCAATTGGTCCTATAGATCAATTTGGCATGTGCTTGTGTGTTTGGGGCTAGTGTCGTGTCCATAATTAGGTACGTGTAGGTCGTATCCTAACAATTTGGTGATACGTGTTAATTTTGGGATTTTTTCACTGACACGGGACTTTGTACATGTCATATTTTGACACGGACACGTAGATTTGTATTTGACTCTTCGTGTTGTTCATAAATAATATATATGACTTGTTCGTGTCCTTTGGGGTATGTTTGGATGTGTGGGGGACTCGTGTCACATGCGTATCCAAGATCTAGTGGGATACGGCGTGATACTCTCCATGTGTTTGTACAAATTATATGTAGATCTATTTCTTGTGTTCTTGGAAAAATAATTGTATATATATATATATATATATATATATATATATAATATGGTATATATAATTATGCTTCTTGTGTGTTAGATCTATATATTTATTATGTATATTGTATGTAGCTATTCTTATATATGTATATATAATTATATATGGTAGCATGTATAATTATGCATATGTAAATAGATATTTATGCATTATTATAATTATAATTATATAATGTGTGTTATATATGGTGAATGATTATATGTACGTGTGTGTATATATATATATATATATATATATATATATATATATATATATATATATATATATATATATATATATATATTTATATATATATATATATATTAGCAACAACAGCCAAAGCGTCACAACAGTAGCAGCAAAGCGTCACAGCAGCAGCAGCCGCAAGAGCAACAACGATAGCGAGTGTTGCTGAACAATAGCAGTATCAATAGCGTATCAGGAGTTTTAGTGACAGTTGCAGAAAACTGTCACTAAAACATTAGTGTATCAATATCAACAGCAGCCTTCAGTGACAGCGGACAGAGTCTTTAGCGATAGTTTAACATTTTATATATTAGATATTATATATATATATATATATATATATATATATATATATATATATATATGGTATTTGAAATATATATAAATATATTTATATGGACTAATAGTATTTAATATATACGATATGTATAATAATTATTGTAGTATATGTATATATCTACGGGTAGATAGTATAACTAGTATTTGGGTATTACCTTGAGAAACCAAAGTAAGTACCAAGGTAATTGGGGATACCCAAGGTATTGGGTTTGGGTTAATAAGATTATGGTTTATTGTTGTGATACCAAGTTGGTTCAAAACTACGGTACCTATTTAATGTTAGTAATTAGGATTCTATATTATTAATAATTATTGGACTTATATATTGATGTTTTACCTATGGATTTACGTATCCGGAGATACGGTATCCTAATATTTAAGACATGGTTTTGTAACCTAGACTTTAGTATTTGAACCAATATTTTTGGTGTTAGACTCGTGCAACCTAGAAATAGGTAGTTGACCATAGTTTGACTATAGTTGACCATAGTTGAGTTAGAGTTGACCTAGTTTGACTTTTGACTTAAAAATTGACTTGTTGACCTAGAAGTTGATTAGTTTGACTTATTTTCTTTCTGGAACCTTGTATTGATGTTGTATTCCAAATCTAGGTCTTTGAGGCACCGTATCAGACATCGGTGAGACTATTCGTTGGACTTCAGGCGAGTACATTCTCTGATAGTTTCTCATTTATGATATTCTCTATGTTCATTGTATCTAGTATAGATATCCATGTTTTCTTGACACGATGGTTATACGGATTGGTATATTCGGATCTTGTCATGAGATGTTATTCCTTGGTATTTGGTATATCTTGTGCAACCCTTATTTTATTGATTATCTTATACATGTACATACACTGATTCTCGGGAAGACTAGCTATTTTCTTGGGGAATCCTGTGCCATAGCGTACCATGGTTGGATGTATTATACCAGTCGGGGGTGGAGAGTATGTAGTATTGATATGTGATCATATCCATCTTGTATCTTGTATAGTGTTAATCATACACCACACGTATGATTATATAGGCCATAAATCTTGTATCTTGTATCATGTTCCTAAGTCAATCACATGTTAAAGCTAGTACTCACAAACTTAGTCATTAGTATTCTTGTTCATTGGCATATTGATCATTATTGTATTTATTCTAGTATTCCTTACTATATATATCTCTTTATATCTATTGTGCATCTTGTATATTCACATCTATTTACTGTTACATAGTCTTTATCATTGATTAGAACTGTTGTTAGAGATGTACTCTGCTCCTTTCTTGACTGGATATATTTTTCTCAGATAACACTGAGGACCAGTACCCTACACATTATGGACCTCAGGATATTGTGGGTCTAGAATCTGAGAACCTGGCTCAGGAGGGACTTATCCCAACTGAGACAGTTGACCTGGGTTTAGTAGATTCTTAGTATTCTTTATACTGGATTTGTCTCCAGCTTATTTATTAGTATTATTTCAGACTCATTGATGTATTATTTTAGACTCATGAGTTGTATATGACTTTTCTATTCTTTTATCTGATTCGTGCTTATTTTAATCTTAGATTTGTGATTGAGTATATTCTCATTGTTGGTGGTTTATTATAATGTTAGATAGATTACCCAGACAGCGTTCTACCGCCGATTCTATAACGCAGGCTGGGCGTTATTTCTGACTTGTACCCTTACACCGGGTGCGGGTCGTGACATATTTTTCGTGGTGGCCCATGTAGGTCAAGCTTCGCAAGTTATGCGATATCGTGGTAGTGCGACGATTTAGTTGTACTACTGCGAGCCTGCGATAGGATATAGGATATAGGCTGAGATACTCAATCACATCAAGGTAAAATTCTTTTGATTCATCTATTCTCCTTTGAAATTCATACTTGATCCCTTAAACTGTCATTTCCTTGAGTGTCTTATATCATGACCCATTTTGATTTCATTCTAGCTTTAGCTTTGTTTGATAGTGGTGTTTCCCATAATTTTGTATTTATTTCTTTTGCTCTGAATCATGGTTTGGTAGCTGAGTCTTTGCTTAGGACTTGCAAGATCATGACCTGGGGAGGCATTATCCTGGTTAATGATATTTGCAAGGATCAGAGACTTACTCTAGGAGGCTGAGAGTTGAGTATGTGTCTACTTGTAATGCCACTTTTGAGCTACGATATTTTACTCGGGATGGATTGGTTGAGTAGGCACGGTGCTAGCATAGATTGTAGAGGAGGTAGAGTTTTATTTGGGCCGCCAAGAGAGCTAGAGTTCGAGTTTGGTAGAGGAGCTACAGAGTAGGGAGAAGGCATTATTTATGGATCTATGGTGGAAGACAAAGAGTTGTTGCATCCGTTGATAGTAGAGTTCTTGGATGTGTTTCCTGAGGAATTGCCAGGATTGCCGCCAGATCAAGATATTGAATTCTTTTTAGACTTGGTGCCAGGTGTAGAATCAATTTTGTAATATGTCTATAGAGTAAACAACAATGAGCTGGTCGAGCTGAAGAAGCAGGTGGACGAATTGCATGATAAGGGGTTTATCAGATCAAGTTCTTTACCGTGGAGAGCCCCGGTATTGTTTGTACCAAAGAAGGATGGATCGGTGTACATGTGCATTGATTACAGGGCTTTGAATAATCTTACTATCAAGATTAAGTATCCTTTGCCACGGATTGATGATCTGTTCGATCAGTTGAGTCAAGCCAAGATATTTTCTAAGATAGATTTGAGATCAGGCTACCATCAGGTGAGCGTGAAGCCGGTGGACATACGGAAGACTGCTTTTAGAACTCGGTATGGGTAGTACGAGTTTATGGTGATGCTGTTTGGTTTGACTAATGCACCGGCGATATTTATGAACTTGATGAACAAGGTGTTCC
Source organism: Iris macrosiphon (assembly GCA_036927795.1). Taxonomy (NCBI): domain Eukaryota; kingdom Viridiplantae; phylum Streptophyta; class Magnoliopsida; order Asparagales; family Iridaceae; genus Iris; species Iris macrosiphon. The sequence goes on from JAYESA010000016.1 coordinate 56,622,896, forward strand.
ACCAGTACCTTGATAAGTTTATGGTGATGTTCATCAACGATATGCTCATATACTCGAAGACACCGGAGGAGCATGAGGAGTATTTGAGGATCGTGTTGGATGTGCTGAGGAAGGAGAAGTTGTATACGAATTATCCAAATATGAGTTTTTTTAGACAAGGTGGAGTACTTGGGACATGTTGTGAGTGGTGATGGTATTCTAGTGGATCCGAAGAAGATTGCAGCAGTAGAATCTAGGAAGACTCCGAGTTCGGTAGCAGAGATCAGAAGTTTCTTGGGATTGGCAGGCTACTCCAGAAAGTTTGTGCAAGATTTTTCGAGGATTGCCTAGCCGATAACCAGACTCACCAGGAAGGATGTGGAGTTTGTTTGGACGGAGGATTGCGAGATTGCTTTTGAGGAGTTGAAGAGGAGATCAACGTATGTTCCTATTTTGACTCTGCCATCAGGGTCTGGAGGTTTCACTATTTATAGTGATGCCTCGGGCAAAGGTTTGGGTTGTGTTCTTCAACAGAATGTGTAAACCCCCTCACCGGACTAGGGTATGAAAGATTGGAAAAGTGATTGCCTATGCATCTAGGCAATTGAGTCCTCTTGAAAAGAACTATCCTACCAATGATTTGGAGTTGGCAGTAGTTATCTTTGCCCTAAAGTTATAGAAACATTATTTATACGGAGAACGTATGGAGATCTTCACAGACCACAAGAGCTTGAAGTAAGTTTTCACGCAATAGGAGTTGAACATGAGGCATTTTCGATGGTTAGAACTGATGATGGATTTTTATATATCGTTTCAGTATCATACTGGAAAAGCTAATGTAGTTACCGATGCTTTGAGTAGGTATCCAGTAGCTATGTTCTTGACGTACGATCGATATTTGTTGGAGAACTTGGAGAGCTTTGGCATCGAGGTGATAGTTCCTGGTTGTGCTATACAGATATGGAGATTGCAGATATATTCAGATTTGATGGACAGGATCAAGGCAGCCCAGTATGAGGATGCATCTCTAAGGAGTATCAGAGCTAAGGTGAGAGTAGGATTGGAGGATGATTTTACTATTGCTGAGGATGGATCTTTAAGACATGGAGTTAGATTGTGTGTACCTTATGGGGAGCGGTGTGAGGAGGTATTACAGGAAGCGCGTCGCTCTCATTATTCATGCATCCAGGTGCTAACAAGATGTATCGGGATATGCGAGAGAGTGTGTGGTGGTATGGCATGAAGAGGGAAGTGACATAGTTTGTATCCAGATGCTTAGTGTGCCAGCAGATAAAAGCCAAGAGGCAAAGGCCAGGAGGTTTACTTCAGCCATTACCCATTCCAGAGTGGAAGTGGGAGGAAATTACTATAGATTTTGTGTCCGGACTTCCACGATCTCCAGGAGGGAAAGACGCGATTTGGGTCATCGTTGATAGGTTGACCAAATTGGCCTACTTTTTGCCCTCCAAGGTGGGTTTGTCTATGAAGAAGATGATAGAGATGTATGTGAGGCAGATCGTTAGGATACATGGAGTTTCTGTCAGAATAGTCTCAGATCGGGAAAGTCATTTTACTTCTCATTTCTGGAGGAGTTTACAGAAAAGTTTGGGCACTCAACTCAAGTTCAGTACTGCATATCATCTCCAGACAGATGGGCAGTCAGAGAGGACTATTCAGACTCTCGAGGATATGTTGGGTACTTGTGTACTAGATTTTGGAGGTTCTTGGAAGGACCATCTCTATTTGGTAGAGTTTGCTTACAACAACAGTTACCAGGCTAGTATAGAGATGTCACCTTTTGAAGCTCTGTACGGTCGAATGTGTCGTACTCCCTTATCTTAGGACAATGTTGGAGAGAGAGTTTTTCTTTGGCCAGAGATGATTGTAGATGCAGAAGAGAGGGTTCAGTTGATCAGAGATAGCAACCGGAGACCTTTGGAGTTCGAGGTATAGTTTAGATTTTTTTTTGTGCTTGTTATTCGTTGTTTGTTATAGATTAAGTTCTTAAGTTGGTATTCTATTCTAGGTGGGTGGTTTAGTGTTTTTGAGGATTTCTTCGATATGAGGCACGATTCGCTTCGGTGGGGGCGGGAAGCTTAGTCCACGATTCATCGGACCTTTCACTATTCTAGAGAGAGTCGGCGCAATTGCTTAAAGACTAGACTTACCACCTGTATTGGAGGGAGTGCACAACGTGTTTCATGTGTCGCAGTTAAGACAAAACGTGGCAGATCCTAGTCATGTATTGGATCACTCAGAGATAGAGGTGGGCCCTACTATTAGCTATCCAGAGCAGCCAGTTGAGATTCTGGATCGGAGAGAGAAGGTGTTGAGGAACCAGACTATTCCTTTAGTGCGCGTCGCCTGGAGGCATCACTCTCCGGGAGAGTCTACCTGGGAGAGAGAGGATGAAATGCGAGAGCGTTATCCATATTTGTTTGTGCCTTGAGGTATGTTTTCCTAGTTATGTTCTGTTCATTGGTATATTCTTTCATAGTTAGTTATGTTTCTTTAGTTTTGTTCTTTTGTTATGTTCTGTTATTTTCTGGGGGTAGTTTTCGTCTTTGAATTTCGAGGAGAAAATTATTTTAAGGAGGGTAGACTTGTCACTACCATATTTTCTAGGAAAGGATATTTTAGTAATTTTATATTTAATTAAATATTGTGCATGATAAATAATTATTTGTTGTATTATTTAATTATTGTTAGATGTTAGTTATTTATTTTTGACTTGTGTTAGTGGACTTAACTAGTTTAGTTTAGACTCATGGACCAACATGAATTAATTGTTAGAAATTAGCCCAATTAGAAGGCCTATTGTTAAGGAGATGGATTAAATTAATTAAACCATTAGACTAGAAGCGTCCCTCCTTAATTATTTCTTCATGAGAGGCCCCAAGGGGTATATTGGACAATTCATAGTAACTTGAGGGATGGAAAAGGGTGCCGGCCTATAATAAAGAGGGGCAGGGAATTCTCTATCCTCTTTTTATTTCAAAACTAGATCTAGAATTTTCCTCAACCAAATTCCTTCATTCCCACTTCATTTTCCTATAAAATTTCATCCTAATTTATTCCCAAATCACCATTGGAGGCTAGTGGAGCAAGAATCTAAAAGGAGGAAGCAAGGATCTACAAAGAGGAGCAAGGATCTATAAATTAGAGACAATTTTATCACATTTGGAGGTTGCATTGGAAATCCATCTCCCAATAGGTATAATTAAGTTTTTCCCCTTAATTTATGTTCTAAATCTAATATTTAACCATAAAAAATCAACCCATATGCATAGGCTACCCATAGGATTTGGTTTTGCGTTCATAGGAGGCCTATTGAGAAAGTTATGGTATTTTTTGTGTCAATTTTGAGGAAATTCCGAGATTGACATTTGTTGTGTGTATCAATTGGTCCTATAGATCAATTTGGCATGTGCTTATGTGTTTGGGGCTAGTGTCATATCCATAATTGGGTACGTGAAGGTCGTATCCCAACAATTTGATGATACGTGTTGATTTGGGAATTTTTCCTCCGACACAGGACTTTGTACATGTCATATTTTGACACAGACACGTAGATTTGTATTTGACTTTTTGTATTGTTCATAAATAATATATATGACTTGTTCGTGTCCTTTGGGGTACGTTTGGATGTGTGGTGGACTCGTGTCACATGCGTATCCTAGATCTAGTGGGATACGAAATGATACTCTCCATGTGTTTGTACAAATTATATGTAGATATATTTCTTGTGTTCTTGGAAATATAATTGTATATATATGTATAATATGGTATATATAATTATGCTTCTTGTGTCTTAGATCTATGTATTTATTATGTATATTGTATGTAGCTATTCTTATATATGTATATATAATTGTATATGGTAGCATGTATAATTATGCATATGTAAATAGATATTTATGAGTTGTTATAATTATAATTATATAATGTGTGTTATATATGGTGAATGATTATATGTACGTATATATATATATAGTTATATATGCATATTAATATGTATATCTGTGTATGTTACTATGTGTATTATGTACATAATACTATGTGAGGATGTTTGTATAATTATTAGTAGTAATTATGTATATGGTATAAATATATATATATATATATATATATATATATATATAATAACATATATATATATATATATATGTTATTATATATATATATATATATAATAGAAACAGCAGCCAAAGCATCACAACAGCAGCAGCAACAGCCGCAAGAGCAACAGGGATAAAAAGTGTCGCTGAAAGGCAGCAGCAGCGGCAGCAGGGAAGCAGTGACAACAGCCAGCGACAATTTCAAGAAAACTGTCGCTAAAACAGGATATTGTGGGTCTAGAGTGGATAAAACAGGAAAACTGTCGCTGAAACAGTTTCAGGAGTTTTAGTGACAGTTTTAGCGACAGTTGCAGAAAACTGTCACTAAAATAGTAGTGTATCAATATCAACAACAACCTTCAGCGACAGCGGGCAGAGCCTTTAGCGACAGTTTGGGAATTTTATATATTAGATATTATATATATATATATATATATATACATATATATATATGTATATGATATTTGAAATATATATAAATATATTTATTATGCTAAAAGTATTTAATATATACTATATGTACAATAATTATTGTAGTATATGTATATATCTACGGGTAGATAGTATAACTAGTATTTGCTTATTACCTTGAGAAACCAAGGTAAGTACCATGGTAATTGGGGATACCCAAATTATTGGGTTTGGGGTATTAAGATTATGGTTTTATATTATGATACCAAGTTGGTTCAAAACCACGGTATCTATTTAATGGTTGTAATTAGGATTCTATAATATTAATAATTGTTCGACTTATATATTGATGTTTTACCTATGGATTTACGTATCTGGAGATACGATATCCTAATATTTAAGATATGGTTTTGTGACCTAGACTTTAGTATTTGAACCAATATTTTTGGTGTTAGACTCGTACAACCTAAAAATAGGTAGTTGACCATAGTTTGACTATAGTTGACCATAGTTGACTTTGAGTTGACCTAGTTTGACTTTTGACTTAAAAATTGACTTGTTGACCTAGAAGTTGATTAGTTTGACTTATTTTAATTTTGGAACCTTGTATTGATATTGTATTCCATATCTAGGTCTTCGAGGCACCGTATCAGACATCGATGAGACTATTTATTTGACTTCAGGCGAGTACAGTCTCTGATAGTTTCTCATTTATGATATCCTCTATGTTCATTGTATCTAGTGTAGATATCCATATTTTCTTGACACGATGGTTACACGGATTAGTATATCCGAATCTCGTCATGAGATGTTATTCCTTGGTATTTGGTGTACCTTGTGCAAGCCTTGTTTCATTAATTATCTTGTACATGTACATATACTGATTCTTGGGAAGACTAGCTATCTTCTTGGGGAATCCAGTGCCATAGCGTACCATGGTTGGATCTATTATACCAGTCGGGGGTGGGGAGTATGTAGTATAGATATGTGATCATACCCATCTTATATAGTGTTAATCATACACTGCACATATGATTAGTCAGGCCATAAATCTTGTATCTTGTATCATGTTTCCAAGCTGATCACATGTTAAAGCTAGTACTCACATACTTAGTCATTAGTATTCTTGTTTATTGGCATATTGTGCATTATTGTATTTATTCCAGTATTCCTTATTGTATATATCTCTTTATACCTATTGTGCATCTTGTATACTCACATCTATTTACTGTTACATAGTCTTTATCATTGATTAGAACTGCTGTTAGAGATGTACTCTGCTCCTTTCCTGACTACATATATTTTTCCTAGATGACACTAAGGACTGGTACCCTACACATTATGGACCTCAGGATGTTGTGGGTCTAGAGTCTGAGACCCTGGCTCAGGAGGGACTTATCCCAACTGAGACAGTTGACCCGGGTTTAGTAGCTTCTTAGTATTCTTTGTACTGGATTTGTCTCCAATTTATTTGTTAGTATTTATTCAAACTCATTGATGTATTATTTTAGACTCATGAGTTGTATGTGACTTTTTTATTATTTTATCTGATTCGTGCTTATTCCATCTTAGATTTATGATTGAGTATATTATCATTGTTGGTGGGTCATTATATTATTAGATAGATTATCCAGACAGCGTTCTACCATCGATTCTGCGGCATAGGCTGGGCGTTATTTCCAACTTGTACCCTTATACCGGGTACGGGTCGTGACAGCACTAGCGAGGCCACCTGCAGATCAGCAGAGAGGACCTTCATTGTAGACACAACAGTAAAGGCTTGTATAGCACCAACTATAGAGAGATGCACAACAGGGGTAAGCATTCGCCATGACGGTCGAGGAGATCGAGAAGGTGGAAGATGTTATATCAGGTTCAGTTCTTCTTGATTCTATTCCAGCATATCCTTTATTTGATTCCGGTGCTTCCCATAGTTTTGTATATGTTTCTTTTGCTCTTAAGCATTGTTTAAAGGTTGAACCTTTGGCTATGACTTACAAGATCATGACTGGGGTGGCATTATCCTGGTCAGTGATGCTTGTAAGGATCGAAGAGTTACACTGGGAGGCCAGGAGTTGAGTGACGTGCTTACTCGTAATGCCTCTTTCGAACTACGATATAGTACTCATGATGTATTGGTTGAATAAGCACCATGCTAGTATAGATTATTATGGAGGCAAGATATTATTTAGACCACCAGGATAGCCAGAGTTTGAGATTGCTAGAGGAGAATCAGAGCAAAGCGAGGATGCCATCTGTGGAGCCATGGTGGAAGAGAAGGAGCTACCATATCCTTTAATAGCATAATTTATGGATGTTTTCTCGGAGGAGTTGCCGGGATTTCCACCAGACCGAGATATGGAGTTTGCTCTAAACTTGGGGCTAGGCGTAGAGCTGATTTCTTAGCACGCCTACAGAGTTAATAACATCAAACTAGTAGAGTTAAAGAAGCAGGTAGATGAGTTACATGATAAGGGCTTTATCAGATCTAGTTCATCACCATGGGGTGCTCCGATATTTTAAATACCGAAGAAGGATGGTTCGGTACGCATGTGTATCAACTACAGGGCTCTAAACAAGCTCACTATCAAGAAAAAAATTCTGCTGTCGTGGATAGATGACCTCTTTGATCAGTTGAGCGGAGCAAATGTATTCTCGAAGATAAATAAGAGGTCAGGCTAACCAGGTAAAAGTGAAGAAGGAGGATATTTCGAAGATAGCTTTTTGGACCCGGTATGACCAGTTTGAGTTCATGGTGATACCGTTTGTGTTGACCAATTTTCTAACGGTATTCATGAATCTAATGAACAAGATGTCACTACCATAATTTCTAGGAAAGGGTATTTTAGTAATTTCCTATTTAATTAAATATTGTGCTTGATAAATAATTATTTGTTGTATGATTTAATTATTATTAAATGTTAGTTATTTAATTTGGACTTGTGTTAGAGGACTTAACTAGTTTAGTTTGGACCCATGGAACAACATGAATTAATTAGTTAGACTTAGCCCATTTAGAAAGCCCATTGAGATGGATTAAATTAATTAAATCATTAGACTAGAAGCTTCCTTCCTTAATTATTTCTTCATGAGAGGTCCCAAGGGGTTTAATGGACATTATATGATAACTTGAGGGAGAGGAAAGGGGCCGGCCTATTTAAAAAGAGGGAAAATTTTCTCTCTCCTCTTTTTATTCCAAAACTAGATCTAGAATTTTCCTCTACCAAATTCCTTCATTCTCATTTTATTTCCCTACCAAATTTCATTCCAATATCTTCCCAAATCATCATTAGAGACTTGAGATGCAAGGATCTAGAAGAAGGAAGCAAGGATCTACAAAGAGGAGCAAGGATCTACAAGTTGGATGCAATTTTATCTCAATTGGAGGTTTCATTGGGAATCCATCTCCCAATAGGTACAATATAATTTTTTTTCCCTTAAATTAATTCCTAAATCTGAGATTTAACGATGGAAAATCAACCCATATGCAAAGGCTACCCATAGGATTTGATTTTGTGTTGATAGGAGGCCTATGGAGAAAGTTATGGTGCTTTTTGTGTCAATTTTGGAGAAATTTTGAGATTGACAATTGTTATGTGTGTCAATTGATCCTATAGATCAATTTGGCATATGTTTATGTGTTTGGAGCTAGTGTCGTGTCCACAATTGGGTACGTGTAGGTCGTATCCCAACAATTTGGTGATACATATTGTTTTGGGGATTTTTTCTCCGACACGGGACTTTGTACATGTCGTATTTTGATACGGACACGTAGATCTATATTTGACACTTCGTATTGTTCATAAATAATATATGTGAATTTTTGTGTCCTTCGGGGTATAATTGGATGTGTGGTGGACTCGTGTCACATGCGTATCCTAGATCTAGTGGTATACGGTGTGATACTCTCCATATGTTGTGTATTTATATGTAGATCTAATTCTTGTACTTTTAATTCATGTAGATTGTATTTATGCATATATATAGATATTATATCTCTACTATATAATGCCAAAACTAGGCTTCACCGTGAAAAATTTTCGTTCCAAAAATACCCTTCAACATATCTAGTATATTATAGTATATATAATTGTGTTCTTGTATCATAGATCTATGTATTATATATGTACTAAGAGAATATATATATTATGTAGCATTTCTTCTACATGTATTAATATATATGTTATAGTATATAGTATGGGTATATATGTATATGTTGTTATAATATATTTGTATGTTTAATTGGGTAATTATATTATATATAGTTGTTATATGATTATTTATATATATGTATAGATGTATAATTATAATATATTTATGTATGTGTGTGCATGTGGCTATGTCATAATATGTACATATTAATAAGGGGATGTAATTATAGTTTATTGGTATTTTTATATATATATATTTATTTATTTGGGTTATATATATATAGATATATATATATATTTATTGGGTTTATATATATATATATATATATATATATATATATATATGCATTTGGCGACAGTGGATTAATGACAACCACTGTCATTAATAGCAGCGGGAGAACAACAACAGCCGCTGTAGCTATCGCAGCGCCATTAATGACAGCAGCCACTATCATTAATATCAGCAGCAGCGACAGTTGTATCGGTGAAGGTTGCAAACCGTCACTAAAGCAGCAGCAGCAGTGCAGGGATTCAGCAGCAACAGCGACGACAGCTTCGGCGACAGGCAGAAACTGTCACTAAAAAGCAACGTATCAGAATATCAGTTTTTAGCGACGGTTAGCAGATTTTATATATTTATGTGATTATATATTTATAAATATATATATGTATATATATATATATATATATGTTATAATATTAAGGTGATGTATTATTAATTGCTAAATTCTTTATATGTATAATATTTAGTATATATATTATATATATTTACGGGTAGTTAATATAACAGGGTATTGGGTATTACCTTGAGGAACCAAGGTTTTGGTTTTGGGTATCAAATTTGTGATTATTGTTGAGATACCAAGTTGGTTCAAAACCACGGTACCTATTTAATATTGTAATTATGATTCTATATTATTATGAATAATTGTTTGATAATTATTTTGTGATGTTTAACCTTGGGAATTACGTATCCGGAGATACGGTATCCTAACTTTTTAGATGAGGTTTCTATGGCTTAGACTTTAGTGTCTTGACCAAATATTTTGGTGTTAGGCTTGTGCAACCTAGAAATAGATAGTTGTCCATAGTTGACCATAGTTGACTCAGAGTTGACCATAGTTCAGTTTTGACTTAGAATTGACTTTTTGGCCTAGAAGTTGACTAGTTTAACTTATTCACTTTTCGGAACCTTGTATTAATGTTGTATTCCATATCTAGGCCTTCGAGGTACCGTGTTAGACATCAGTGATACTATTTATTGGACTTCAGGCGAGTACATTCTCTGATAGTTTCTCATTTATGATATCCTCTATGTTCATTGTATCTAGTATAGATATCCATGTTCACTTGACACTATGGTTACACGGATTGGTATATCCGGATCTCGTCATGAGATATTATTCCTTGGTATATGGTGTATATGATGCAAGTATTATTTTATTGGTTATCTTGTACATGTACAAACACTGATTCTCGGGAAGACTAGCTATCTTCTTGGGGAATCTCGTGCCATAGCATACCGTAGTTGGATCTATTATACCAGTCGAGGGTGGGGAGTATTGGTATAGATATGTGATCAATAGCCCTATTGTATCAAGTACTGATTACTGAATAGTGTTGATCATATACCGCACGTATGATTAGCCAGGCCGTATTGCATCTTGCCCAAGCTGATCATATGTTAAGCTAGTACTTACATAATTTGTCATTAGTATTCTTGTTCATTGGCATATTATTCATTATTATATTTTTTAGAGTATTTCCTTATTGTATGTATCTCGCATATCTATTGTGCATCTTGTATATTCACATCTATTTACTGCTACATAGTTTTTATCATTGATTCGAACTGCTGTTAAAGATGTACTCTACTCCTTTCCTGAATGGATATATTTTTCCAGAAGACACTGAGGAGTGGTACCCTACCTATTATGGACCTTAGGATATTGTGGGTTTAGATTCTGAGACCCTGGCTCAGGAGGGACTTATCCTAACTGAGATAGTTGACCCGGGAGTTGTAGCTTCTTAGTATTCTTTTGTACTGGATTTGTCTCCAGCTTATTTTGTTACTTCTTTCAGACTCATTGATGTATTATTTTAGACTCTTGAGTTGTATTGTGACTATTCTATTCTTTATCTGATACGTGCTCATTTCCATCTTAGTTCTTTGATTGAGTATATTATCATTATTGGTGGTTCATTATTTTTTGTTAGATAGATTACCTAGACAGTGTTCTACCGTCGATTATGCAGCGTAGGCTGGGCGTTATTTCCGACTTGTACCCTTACACCAGGTGCGGGTTGTGACATATTTTTAGTGGTACCCATGCAGGTCTAGCTTCACAAAGTATGTGATATCGTGGTAGTGCGATAATTTAGTTGTACTACTGCGGGCCTGCGATAGGATATAGGATATAGGCTGAGATACTCAATCACACCTAGGAAAATTCTTTTGATTGAACTATTCTCCTTTGATATTGATACTTGATCTCTTAATCTGTCCTTTCCTTGAATATCTTATATCTTGTGCCATATTGATTCTTTTTTTTGCTTTGTATCAGGATGCCACCTAAGACTAGATCGCAGCAAGGAAGAGCAGCTTCTGAGAGGTCTACGACATCTCGAGGGCCTACACCAGTCACTTCTCCGGTGATTGGAGTGTCAGTTGCTTTCGGAGGTCCACCACCTATTCAGAGGACTGTGCCAACTGTATCTGAGGGACTTCAACCTCCACCTCCTGTGCCAGTAGAGACGTCACAGATGTTTACACTATTTTGTGAGATACTCGAGGCACAGAGGGCTCAGTCTGAGGCACATCAGAGGCAGACCGACGTTCTACGGTAGGGTATCGAGAGTGCCCATTAGCTTGCTCGTACTGTAGTTGAGAGAGGAGTTCCGGTCCAGCAGCAGTATGTTCCTCAAGTTGCTTACCTTCGGCTAGGCAACATTCAGGACTTCAAGAAACTGGAGCCTAAGGTTTTTAAGGGACAAATAGCATCGTCTGTGATGATGATTGGCTTGAGGACATTGAGCGTCTTATGAGGGTATCCCATCTTTCTGAGGATCTGAAGGTTGAGGCGGTAGGACTTCAACTGTTTGACGTTACTCGTACTTGGTTCAGGAATGAGTCAGTTCTGGTTGACGCAGGACAACCTTGGAAGGTATTCAAGGACCTTTTCAAGAAGAAGTTTTTTGCCCGAGCAGACATGCTAGACTTGGGGAGATAGTTTGAGAGTCTTATTCAGGAGAGCATGTCTGTGGAGGAGTACGCTGCAGAGTTCGGCAGGTTGAGCCGATTTGCAGAGTATCTGGTGAGGGAGCCGGAGGTTCGAGCTATTCGTTTCTGTGAGAGTCTAAACTGGGAGGTAAAGATTCTTATTCCGTCTTTTTATGAGACATACTCATAAATACTTGCGGAGGCAAGCAAGGTTGAGCGGGAGTTGGGTTTGAAGCCCAAGAGAGACCGTAATTCTTTTCTGGGGGCCAACGGTAGTGCAGTATCTACCAAACATCCTCATTTCCAGTCCATACCTTTCCAGCAGCCACAGCAGAACCAGACTCCGGCTAGGGTGTCTTTTCACCAGGCACCTCAACAGCAGAGACAGTTATAGCAAGCTCCATACAACTACTGCAAGAAGCCCGACTATATCTGGGAAGTTTGCAGGAGGAGGTTTGGAGTTTGTTTGTATTATGGTACTGAAGGGCATCAATCGAGGGAGTGTCCTCGTCGTGCAGTTCAGGGAGCAGCTTCAGCTCCGAGGGCACAGACGAGACCACCTGCAGCACAGCTGAGGTGACCGCTTCTGACACAACAACAGCATTTTGTCCAGCATCAGCAACAGGGAGGTGCTCGGCAGGGATGAGCATTTTCTTTGACCGTCAAGGAGGATGAACCCACCGGAGATGTCATCCAAGGTTCTATTCTTTTTTATTCCATTCCAGCTTTAGCTTTGTTTGATAGTGGTGCTTTCCATAGTTTTGTATCTGTTTCTTTTGCTCTGAAGCATGGTTTGGCTGCTGAGTCTTTGCTTAGGACTTGGAAAATCATGACCGGGGAGGCATTATCCTGGTTAATGATATTTGCAAGGATCGGAGAGTTACTCTGGGAGACCGAGAGTTGAGTACGTATTTGCTTGTACTCGGGATGGATTGGTTGATTAGGCACCGTGCTAGCATAGATTGTAGAGGAGGTAGAGTTTTGTTTGGTCCACTAGGAGAGCCAGAGTTCGAGTTTGCTAGAGGAGCTGCGAAGCAGGGATAAGGCATTATTTATGGAGCTATGGTGGAAGACAAGGAGTTGCCACATCCGTTGATAGCAGAGTTCTTGGATGTGTTTCCTGAGGAATTACCGGGATTGCCTCGAGATGTTGAATTTTTTATAGACTTGGTGCCAGGTGCAGAACCAATCTCGTAGCATATCTATAGAGTAAACAACAGCGAGCTAGTTGAGTTGAAGAAGCAGGTGGACAAATTACAGGATAAGGGGTTTATCAGATCGAGTTCTTCACCATGGGGAGCCCCGGTATTGTTTGTACCGAAGAAGGATGGATCGGTGCGCATGTGGATTGATTACAAGGTTTTGAATAACCTTATTATCAAGAATAAGTATCCTTTGCCATGGATTGATGATCTGTTTGATCAGTTGAGTGGTGTGAAGGTATTTTCTAAGATAGATTTGAGATCAGGCTACCATCAGGTGAAGTTAAAGCCGGAGGACATACCGAAGATTGCTTTTAGAACTCGGTATGGTCAGTATAAGTTTATGGTGATGCCGTTTGGTTTGACTAATGCACCGGCGGTATTTATGAACTTGATGAACATGGTGTTCCACCAGTACCTTGACAGGTTTGTGGTGGTGTTCATCGACAACATACTCATATACTCGAGGACACCGGAGGAGCATGAGGAGCATTTGAGGATTGTGTTGGATGTGCTGAGGAAGGAGAAACTGTATGGGAAATTGTCCAAGTGTGAGTTTTTCTTGGACAAGGTAGAATTCTTGGGGCATGTTGTGACTAGTGATGGTATTTTAGTGAATCCGAAGAAGATTGAAGTAGTAGAATCTTGGAAGACCCCTAGTTCGGTAGCAGAGATTAGGAGTTTCTTGGGATTGGCAGGCTACTACAGGAAGTTTGTGCAAGATTTTTCGAGGATTGCCGAGCCGATGACCAGACTCACAAGAAAGGATGTGGAGTTTGTTTGGACGGAGGATTACCAGGTTGCTTTTGAGGAGTTAAAGAAGAGGTTGACGTCTGCTCCAATTTTGACGTTGCCATCAGGGTCCGAAGGTTTCACTATTTATAGTAATGCATCGAAAAAAAGGTTTGGGTTGTGTTCTTCAGCAAAATGGGAAAGTGATTGCCTATGCAACCAGGCAATTGCGTCCTCATGAAAAGAACTATCCTACCCATGATTTAGAGTTGGCAGCAGTCATATTCGCTCTGAAGTTATGGAAACATTATTTGTACGGAGAGCATGTGGAGATCTTCACAGACCACAAAAGCTTGAAGTACATTTTTACGCAGAAGGAGTTGAACAGGAGGCAACGTCGGGGGTTGGAACTGATGAAGGATTTTGATATCTCTTTGCAATATCATCCTGGGAAAGCAAATGTAGTTGTCGATGCTTTAAGCAGGTATCCGGTAGCTATGTTTTTGACGCAGGATCGATATTTGTTGGAGGACTTGGAGAGCTTGGACATTGAGGTGATTGGTCCTAGTGGTGCTATACAAATATGGGGATTGCAGATACATTCAGATTTGATGGACAGGATCAAGGCAGCACAGTATGAGAATGTATCTCTAAGTAGTATCAGAGCTCAGATGAGAGTAGGACTGGAGGATGAATTCACTATTACAGAGGATGGATCTTTGAGGCATGGAGTTAGATTGTGTGTGCCTAGTGGGGAGCTACATGAGGACGTATTGCAGGAAACACATCGCTCTCAGTATTTCATGTATCCAGGTGCTAACAAGATGTATCGGGATATGCGAAAGAGTGTGTGGTGGTATGGCATGAAGAGGGAAGTGGCACAGTTTGTATCCAGATGCTTAGTTTGCCAGCAGGTGAAAGCCGAGAGGCAGAGGCCAGGAGGTCTACTTCAGTCATTACTCATTCCAGAGTGGAAGTGGGAGGACATTAATATGGAATTTGTGTCCGGGATTCCACGATCTCCATGAGGGAAATACGCAATTTGGGTCATCGTTGATAGGTTGAGCAAGTCGGCCCACTTTTTGCCTTTCAAGGTTGGTTTGTCTATGGAGAAGCTGGCAGAGATGTATGTGAGACAGATCGTTAGGATACATGGAGTTTCCGTCAGCATAGTCTCATTCGGGATAGTCGTTTCACTTCTCATTTCTGGAGGAGTTTGCAGGAGAGTTTGGGCACTCAGCTAAAGTTTAGTACTGCATATCATCCCCAGACAAATGGGCAGTCAAAGAGGACTATTTAGACCCTCGAGGATATATTTTGCACTTGTGTATTAGATTTCAGAGGTTCTTTGGAGGATCATCTCTATTTGGTATAGTTTGCTTACAACAACAGTTACCAGGCCAGTATAGAGATGTCACCTTTTGTAGCTTTGTACGGTCGGAGATGTCGTACTCCTTTGTCTTGGGACGATGTTGGAGAAAGAGTTTTGCTTGGGCCAGAGATGGTTGTTGATGCAGCAGAGAAGGTTCAGTTGATCAGAGACAGACTTTGAGTGGTACAGGACAGACAACAGCATTGGGCCGATAGCCATCGGAGACCTTTGGAGTTCGAGGTATAATTTAGAGTTTTGTTTTTTGCTTGTTCTTGGTTGTTTATTATAGATTAAGTTCTTAAGGTGGTATTTTGTTCTAGGTGGGTAGTTTGGTGTTTCTGAGGATTTCTCTGATACGAGGCACGATTCATTTTGGTGGAGACAGAAAGCTTAGTCCGCGATTCATCGGACCTTTCACTATTCTAGAGAGGGTCGGTACAGTTGCTTATAGACTAGACTTACTACCTGCATTGGAGAGAGTGCACAACATGTTTCACATGTCGTAGTTGAGACGATACATGGCAGATCCTAGTCATGTATAGGATCACTCAGAAATAGAGGTGGGCCTTACTCTTAGCTATCCAGAGCAGCCAGTTGAGATTCTGGATCAGAGAGAGAAGGTGCTGAGGAACCAGACTATTCCTTTGGTGCACGTCGCATGGAGGCATCACTCTCCGGGGGAGTCTACCTGGGAGAGAGATGATGAAATGCGGGAGCGTTATACATATTTGTTTGTACCTTGAGGTATGTTATATCCTAGTTATGTTCTGTTCATTGTTATGTTCATCCATAGTTAGTTGTGATTCTTTAGTTCTGTTCTATTCTGTTATTTTCTGGGGGTAGTTTTCGTCTTTGAATTTCGAGGACCAAATTTTTTAAGGAGGGTAGACTTGTCAATACCACAATTTCTAGGAAAGGATATTTTAGTAATTTTCTATTTAATTAAATATTGTGCTTGATAAATAATTATTTGTTGTATTATTTAATTGTTGTTAGATGTTAGTTATTTAATTTAGACTTTGTTAGTGAATCTAAATAGTTTAGTTTGAACCCATGGACCAACATGAATTAATTAGTTAGACTTAGCCCATTTAGAAAGCCCATTGTTAAGGAGATGGATTAAATTAATTAAATCATTAGACTAGAAGCTTCCTTCCTTAATTATTTCTTCATGAGAGGCCCCAAGGGGTATAATGGATATTACATGATAACTTGAGGGAGAGGAATGGGGCCGGCGTATTTAAAAAGAGGGGGAAATTTCTCTCTCCCCTTTTCATTCCAAAAGTAGATCTAGAATTTCCCTTTACCAAATTTCTTCATTCCTATTTCATTTACCTACCAAATTTTATTCCAATTCCTTCCCAAATCACTATTAGAGACTTTTGAAGCAAGAATCTAGAAGGAGAAAGCAAGGATCTAAAAAGAGGAGCAAGGATCTACAAGTTGGAGGCAATTTTATCTCAATTAGAGGTTTCATTACGAATCCATCTTCCAATAGGTACAATTCAGTTTTTTCCCTTAAATTATATTCTAAATATGAGATTTAACCATGGAAAATCAACCCATATGCATAGGCTACCCATAGGATTTGGTTTTGTGTTCAAAGGAGGCATATGGAGAAAGTTATGGTACTTTTTGTATCAATTTTGGAGAAATTCTGAGATTGACAATTGTTGTGTGTGTCAATTGATCCTATAAATTAATTTGGCATGTGTTTATGTATTTGGGGCTAGTATCATGTCCACATTTGGGTACGTATATGTCGTATCCTAACAATTTGGTGATACGTGTTATTTTGGGGGGGTTTCCTCCGACACGGGACTTTGTACATGTCGTATTTTAACACGGACACGTAGATCTATATTTGACACTTCGTATTGTTCGTAAATAATATATGTGACTTGTTTGTGTCCTTCGGGTTACAATTGGATGTGTGGTGGACTTGTGTCACATGCGTATCCTAGATCTAGTGGGATACGGTGTGATAATCTCTATATGTTGTGTATTTATATGTAGATCTAATTCTTGTACTCTTAATTCATGTAGATTATAATTATGCGTACATATAGATATTATATATATTATAGTATATATAATTGTGTTCTTGTATCATAGATCTATGTATTATATATGTACTAAGAGAATATATATATTATGTAGCCTTTCTTCTACATGCATTAATATATATATTATAGTATATAGTATGGGTATATATGTATATGTTGTTATAATATATATGTATGTTTAATTGGGTAATTATATTATATATAGTTTTTATATGATTATTTATATATATGTAGACGTATAATTATAATATATTTATATATATGTACATATTAATATGGGGATGTAATTATAGTTTATTGGTTTTTATATATATTGATATATATATATATATATTTATTTGGGTTATATATATATTTATTGGGTTTATATATATATGATATATATATATATATATATGTTATATATATATATATAGGCTTTTGGCGACAGTGGATTAATGACAGCCACTGTCACTAATAGCAGCGGGAGAACAACAGCAGCCGCTGTAGCTATGGCAACGCCATTAATGACCGCAGCCGCTGTCATTAATATCAGCAGCAGCGACAGTTGCATCAGTGACGGTTGCAAACCGTCACCAAAGAAGCAGTAGCAGTGCAGGGATTCATCAGCAACGACGACGGCAGCTTCAGCGACAGGCAGAAATTGTCACTAAAAAGCAGCGTATCAGAATATCAGTTTTCAGCACAGTTTTTAGCGAAGGTGGCAGATTTTATATATTTATGTGATTATATACTTATAAATATATATATATATATATATATATATATATATATATATATATGTATATATATATGTTGTAATATTAATGTGATGTATTATTAATTGCTAAATTCTTTATATGTATAATATTTAGTATATATATATATACATATATATATATGTATATATATATATACTAAATAGTTATAAGTATATAATCACATTATATATATATATACGGGTAGTTAATATAACAGGGTATTGGGTATTACCTTTAAGAACCAAGGTATTGGGTTTGGGTATCAAATTTGTGATTATTGTTGAGATACCAAGTTGGTTCAAAACCACGGTACCGATTTAATGTTGTGATTATGATTCTATATTATTATGAATAATTGTTTGATAATTATTTTGTGATGTTTTACCTTGGGAATTACGTATCCGGAGATACAGTATCTTTACCTTTTAGATGAGGTTTCTTTGGCTTAGACTTTAGTGTCTTGACCAAATATTTTGAAGTTAGGCTTGTGCAACCTAGAAATAGATAGTTGACCATAGTTGACTAAGAGTTGACCATAGTTCACTTTTGACTTACAATTGACTTTTTGGCCTAGAAGTTGACTAGTTTAACTTATTCTCTATTCGGAACCTTGTATTGATATTGTATTCCATATCTAGGTCTTCGAGGCACCGTGTCAGAAATCTGTGAGACTATTCATTGGAATTCAGGCGAGTACATTCTCTGATAGTTTCTTATTTATGATATCCTCTATGTTCATTGTATCTAGTGTAGATATCTATGTTCTCTTGATACTATGGTTACACGGATTGGTATATCCGAATCTCGTCATGAGATGTTATTCCTTGGTATATGGTGTATATGGTGCAAGTATTATTTTATTGGTTATCTTGTACATGTACAGACACTGATTCTCTGGAAGACTAGCTATCTTCTTGGGAAATCTCGTTCCATAGCATACCATGGTTGGATCTATTATACCGGTCGAGGGTAGGGAGTATTAGTATAGATATGTGTCAATACCCCTATTGTATCACGTACTGATTGCTGAATAATGTTGATCATACACCGCACGTATGATTAGCCAGGCCGTATTGCGTCTTGCCCAAGCCGATCACATGTTAAGCTAGTACTCACATAATTTTTTATTAGTATTCTTGTTCATTGGCATATTGTTCATTATTATATTTATTCTAGTATTTCCTTATTGTATGTATCTCTCATATCTATTGTGCATCTTGTATATTCACATCTATTTACTGCTACATAGTTTTTATCATTGATTAGAACTGTTGTTAGAGATGTACTCTGCTCCTTTCCTGACTGGATATATTTTTCCAGATGACACTAAGGAGTGGTACCCTACCTATTATGGACCTCAGGATGTTGTGGGTTTAGATTATGAGACCCTGGATCAGGAGGGACTTATCCCAACTGAGACAGTTGACCCAAGAGTTGTAGCTTCGTAGAATTCTTTTGTACTGGATTTGTCTCCAGCTTATTTTGTTACTTCTTTCAGACTCATTGATGTATTATTTTAGACTCATGAGTTATATTGTGACTATTCTATTCTTTATCTGATTTGTGCTCATTTCCATCTTAGTTCTGTGATTGAGTATATTATCATTATTGGTGGTTCATTATTTTGTTAGATATATTACCCCGACAGCGTTCTACCGCCGATTCTGTGGCGTAGGCTGGACGTTGTTTCCGACTTGTACCCTTACACCGGGTGAGGGTTGTGACACAAGGTGTTATACCAGTACCTTAATAAGTTTGTGATGGTATTCATTGATGATATTCTAGTGTATTCGAAGACCCCGGAGGAGCATGAGAAGCACCTGAGGATAATGCTCGAGACTCTCAGAAAGGAGAAGCTTTATGAGAAGTTTTTAAAGTGTGAGTTCTTTCTTGATAAGGTTGATTTACATGGACATGTGGTGACTGGAGATGGGATCTCAGTAGACCCGAAGAAGATTGTGGTAGTGGAGTCATGGGATACTCCAAGTTCAGTAGCAGTGGTCAGGAATTTTCCTGGACTAGCAGGTTATTACTGGAGGTTTTTATAGGACTTCTCCAGGACTATAGAGCTGATGAATAGGCTGACAAGGAACAATATGGATTTTTTCTGGACAGAAGATTGTCAGGCCACTTTTGATGAGCTGAAAAGAAGATTAACGACATATCCTGTATTGACGTTGCCATCGGGGTCAGGTGGATTCACTATCTATAGTGATGCTTTAGGGAAGGGTTTGGGTTGTATCTTACAGCAGAATGGGAAGGTGATTGCCTATGCTTCATGAAAATTATGTCCTTATGAGAAAAACTACCTTACCCATGATTTGATGTTTGCACCGGTCATTTTTCTCTAAAGTCGTGGAAATACTATCTTTATGGAGAGCGTGTAGAGATCTTTACTGTCACGACCCAGTCCCAAATTATGTAGGACTAGGAATACTTAAGCATGCCAGCCGTATGTATATGGCAACTCCAATATATGGATACCATAATACACACGAATGATTTAATATGAATATTAATTCACATGTGTCACGACCCGCACCCGGTTTAGGGGCACGAGTGCGTGGGTACGTCCAGCCTACGCCGCAGAATCGGCGGTAGAACGCTGTCTAGGTCAAGTACTATCTAAACAATCTCACGCTAGTATCCAACTCCATAAGGAGACGTGAATAACATAAAATAAATCTAGAAATACTCAATCACAACTACAGCACGATAGGAAAATGAAGAAATAAAAGAATACAACACAAGTCTAATGACACAATAATCATACCTGCAATCATTACTTCCAATCCCCAAGTATGTCAGAGCCAGTCTACTAAGGTCACAGTCTGGAAAAATATTTCCAGTCAGGAAGGAGCAAAGTACATCTCTAAATAGCAGTTCTATATAAATGACATAAGCTATGTAGCAGTTCTAGATGGAAACATACCAGATGGATGTATAGGTACGAGAAATGTACAATGAAAGAAATACTGGAAAATACTGTAAGTAAATGCAGGAAAAGAAGCAATATGTCAATGAGCAAGAGTTCTATGACTAAGTGTGTGAATACTAGCTTCAACATGTGATCGGCTTGGGAACTTGATCAGGCTGGTTACATGTGATTAGCTATGGTTCATATAAAGTCAGGCTAACCGTTGGTTAGCTATGGTGCATGTAGAGATCAGGCTAATCACACGTAACAGCTATGGAGCATATAAATGGTCAGGCCGCACCCGACGTGAGATGTGGGGTGAGCTATGGTGCATATAAAGTTGGGTATGATCACATATCTACACTAAAGTACTCCCCAAACCCCCGACTGGTATTGTAGATCCAATCATGGTACGCTATGGCACAGGATTCCCTAGGAAGGTAGCAAATCTCCCCGGGAATTAGTGTCTGTACATGCACAAGATATCAAGAAAACAAGTCTCGTACAAGCTACACCATGAATAAGGAATAACATCTCATGACGAGATCCGTGTATACCAATCCGTGTAACCATCGTGTCAAGATCATGGATATTTACACTAGTTACAGTGAACATAGGAGATATCATAAATTAGAAACTAATCAGAGAATGTACTCGCCTTGGGTCCTTAGCTGGTGAATATACCGAGGTCCTGTCCCAGAGTATCGTCTGGAGGAACCAACAGTCCTAAAATATATCAAATACAACATTTGCATCAGGTGCTACACTAACACATCACAAATACATGAACTCAGGGGCTCTGCCAGGCATGGCTCTAGTCAACTAGGTCATCTAGTAGGGATACGTATATAATACACATTACACTTATTAATACTTATTATATTTATACATGCACCAATTTAAATGTATTTACAATATATATATATATATATATTTATATACTATTTGAACCATACGTATACTCATATATATGCAAAAATACTGTTTAAAATATACATATATTTTGTCAACATCATTATTAGAATATACTAATATTAAATTACCAATTCAGATTTATACTAAATATATATATGCAGATGCCAAATAAATTCATATATTAAAAATACGTTTTATTACACATATGCTACATGAAATCTTACCAATTAAATATATGTATAATTATACCAAAAAAATATACATACATATATACATATATATATATATACCAAATAATTATATACATATACTAAAAATATATACATAGATACTAAATTAATTACATATACTAGAATACGTATTTACGTATATAAATCATTTCAAAATTATTTTGAACAATAATTTCAAATAAAAGTTTATTTATAAAAACTAGAATTTATGTAAAAGCTATCATATAATTTTATATCCATGGAAAAAATTGGTCACCAGCCCAATTAAACGAGTAGATCTTATTTTTATTATTGAAACTATAATTTTTTAATTAATTATAGAAACCCCAAAATTATTTTATTTACATACTTTAAATCCTTATATATTTATTACTAAACTAAATTTAAACAAATTAAATGTTATTAAACTAATTACATAAATTACTAACTAATTGATTATGAATTAATTAACTGATTACAAATTTATTAACTAATTAATCTAATTATAATTTAAACTAATTATATTTAACTAATATAGATACTGAACTAATTATATTACTAACTGTTTACATATAAATTAACCAAATTGATTAAATACTAACTACTGATTATATAATACTACTGATTATAATTAATCTAATGACTAACTAATACACAGACAGAAATACAAAGGGGAAGGAGGGAAAGGGAGAGAGGGGCTCACGGGGTTCTCGTTTCCGGCGTCGGCGGATGAGGTCCGCCGGGCAGGGCGGTCGACGTTGAGGGGAAGCGGCCACGGCTCGACGCGAGGCGGTGGCGGGCTGCTCGAACTCGACGAGAAGGGGATCTGCGGCGGCTTCGGTAGATCTGCTGCGGCGTGGGACTCGAGAGCGGCGGGCGCTCTGATCAAGACGGCGGCGCTCTGATCAAGACGGCGGCGCTCTGATCAAGACGGCGGGCTCTCGTTCCAGCGGCGGTCTCGGTTCCAGCGGCGGCGGCGGCTCGAGAGTAGCGGCTTCGAGGCGGCGGACTCGACTCAGCGGCGGACTCGACGACGTCGGCTCCGGCGGCGATCTAGTCGAGAGACTCCAGGTGGTGGTGGCAGGCGGCCAGATCGAGGAGGCGGCGGTTCTGGTCGGCCACGGCGCTCGGCGAGGCTAGATCTAGGGTTTCTCTGGGGATGTGTCGGGGTCCGGGTTCGTGTCCGGGCTGGACACGACGGGTTCGCTGAACTGTGAGGGACGTGTCCGGGTGTGTCGGACACGGGGTTGGGTGTACTGGTGGAGGTGGATGTGTCCGGGTCTGTCGGACACAAAAAATCTGATTGTAACGTTGTAACCGGACACAGGAAATGAATGGATACGATGGGACACCCGGGGTCGGACCCGAGGCCATCACGGCTGACACGGTGATGCTGGACACACGGACACGAGCACACAAAATGGTGGTGGCTTTGGCTTGTGGGAATTTGTGGAGGCTTGCTAATAAATTGAAGATTAGGGTTTCTTGAAAATTGTGAGAATGAGAACTTAAATAGGGAGAAAGGGTGTGGGATAAAGGGTTGCGGGTTGGCCCAATAATGAATGGCCCAGAATTAATTATAAAAAGGGGCTTCTCATGTGGAAAAATGAGGGTGTGCTGGCTAGTTAATAGGAACGGCAACTTGAAAAAATAAAAATAAAAATAAAGATTATAATTTCAGAAAATGTTTTTAGGAAAGCTAGCTAATTTCCAATTAGCTACTAATTAATACATTTTGCAAAGTCCTAGAAAGCATGACATTTATTTATTTACTATCTCAATAAATAAAAATTTATTTTATTTTATGAACTAGTCCTTTAAATAACTATTTAGTTAAAACAATAATTTTATGATTCAAGTCAATAAATATTTGAAACTAGAAATATATATATATTATTATTTATTTATTTATTTTGTAATACATCATCATTTAGGAAAAATGATTTTTATAAAAGATTTTTAAATTACCTTCTACAATCAAACATCGTTCAAAATCAAATGAATATTTTCAAGGAAAATATTTTATAAAACTCGATATTTTAAAATAAATTAAAATCTAATTATTTTTGAAATTGGAAATCGGAGGTTACAAGTCTATCCACCTTAGAAGAATTTCGTCCTCGAAATTTTAGGGATGACTAGGATAGAAAAAAATTTTGTTGTTCATAATGATGAATATATCATTGAAGAAAAAGAAAATATGGTTTAAGACAGGAATAACTTGAAGGAATCATGGCTCGGCCTTGAATCCTCTAGAAAGTTTAGGTTTGGGAAGTAGACACGATCATAAAAACAGATAATTTGAATAATGCACGTTCTTTTCAAAGTAACTAAACCAAGGAAGACCCAGTATAATGAATGATATAGACATGAAAGTTATAGCTAATTCGAAAGATACACAATTTGATTTAGAAACTTAAATACATCCTTCAGAATGTAATCAAGAGACATCTAATCGCCTTTCTTAATTTCTAGGAAAAAGAGTAGTCTTTACTACCATCTGAAAATAATCCTTCCTTTTTATCCTCGTTCGTTTTACTTTTCTCAATCTTGTGATTCATCATTAACTAATATTTATAAAAGTTTCAAATTTCACAAACTTTATTAGATTAGATCTTTGAATTTCTGAATCAAAATTTATTACCTGTCCAAAATCCTTATCATCAAATTTGAGTTTGTTTATCTTCACATCAACTATACCTCGATTATTTTCTTCGATTTCAAATGTTACTGTCATGGTCAAGATTTTAATTTAAATCACAACCTCAATATACCATGATCTTACCTTATGACCTTCAATTATATGATCCCATAATCAATTATATTATAATCTTCTTTACCATGAGCTTCATTTCATTCCATATTTCTTTATCCGTATGTATAATGTTTCCGAATTTTGAACTAATATATTTTTTTTTCATCCTCTGAATTTATTATCCCAATGTAAAATTTTTACTACTCAAATCCTCAATATTTTTAATTGAATTCCAGTCGTATCATAATCTCCTCAAATTTGAGTAAATAACTAAATACAAAATTTACTATCCAATCCTTTTAATTGAAATCCAATCAATGCATATTTATAAAACTTAAAAATCTGCATCCCAAAATTTAACTTTAAACACTCATCAATCATCTAACTCAAATTCAATTGACGCTTATTCCAATCTAACTCCTCATCCCAAGAATTTAATTTGACACTATTCCATTTACGATTTTATTTCCTGCTTTTCTTTTTTTTTTTTCCTCAAATACTCAACGATGCGATGCTTCCAGTATCTTCAAGGCAACATTCATACTATATAAAATTTCTATCTTGCAATCAAATAGATAAAATGATAATCTCTCAAATTTCTCAAATTTTTTTTTTTTTTTTTATAATCAATTCAATCATATCAAGACCTCCTTAAAATTAATAAATCCTCAAATTTTTGGCTCTGTGAATTTCTTAATTCTCCCTTTAAGTAAATGTTTGTCCTCGAATTTCAATCAAACCTCGATTTTCGCAAAAACAATGATTCCATCAACTCTGTTATAACAATCCCCTAAATTCTTTATTTAAATTTATGCTCATCCATAATTTAATCATCGTGTCCCTTTTTGTCGGTCATACCCTTGTCATAGATCCTTGCTATGGTCAAAACCCAAATGATCATGGTTTAAGAAAATTCTACTTACATCCATGCAATTTAAGAAAATATATAGGTCATGTGTCTTGTCATGGTATTTCAGTCTCTGTTAAGGTGTACTACTAGCTAAGTTCTAACAAGAAAATCACGAATATAAACCACGTTACTAGGGAATCAATCAATCAAAAGACGAAAAAGAACATTAGGAAAGAAAAGAAAGAACCTGCTAACATATTACTTGCGGTATCTGCTATCAACCACTTAACTCTAGCACATTCACTAACTAATTTCTATTCATGTACACTGACACCCATATTAACTAATCATATATTAATATTCATATCTCTCATCTACCAAAAATTAATCCTCAAAATAATCATCAAGGTTTAACTTCCCGACCAACTTAAAATAAAATGCATATACCTCCTCAAAATCAGATACTTCACATCGAAATAAAATTTAATCACTTCTAAAATCTTTGTAGCCTTAACTATGTTTATTGAATCAAATTTAAATCCTCAATATTTTAACAACATAAAATCTCAACTCCTTAAAAATTCTGAAAATTTAAAATTCATTTCCACCTTTTAATTTATAACTCCTCAATGTACATATCAGTGCTCACGGTCTCTGATACTCAAGGTGCACTCAATACCTATATTGTCTAGAACTGTGTACTAAATTTGTACTGCCCGAATCACTTGCACTATTACCTCCAATGATCAAAGTTATCATCAACTGTGTTTTCCTTCATGATTTCAATTATGTCAATTGGTATATCATCTAATTATCAACACACAGAGTGCTTACTGTTATTAACGTCATCCTTGACTAATCCTCGATATAGAATCGTTAGCACTTCTTGGTATTATATCACTAGCTGCATTAATGGATTATCTCTTCAAGCTCATTAGACTCATGATCACCTGTATCCTCTATAACACTCATGTTTCTTTACTCTCATGGGTATGTGTATGGTTCCTCATCTCGATGGTTGTATATGTATTTTCTTCTATCCTTTAAAGCCTATTAAACTAATCCGTGATACGCTTCATAACTTCCATTACTAATCCTGATATTTCTCTACTTATGACATCTCATTAAACCCTTTATACATATACATTTCTTTACCTTTAACATTTCCGATATCAATCATCCAATTGGACATCATGCTCCATAAATCCTTAACACAATTCCCGGATACTTAATCGTTCACGTAGATCATCCAATTGCATAATCATGATTATCCAGGACGGGTATGTTGGCTCTGATACTAACTCTTGAACTATCACTGATACTCTATACTCTCCTTCTACTCATAGTCTCTAATGACCTTATCCTAGAACCATTGTTTACAAGGTACTATGCTATGGGTTAATTCTAGATTAAAGCCTACTGCTCACATGCCCAACTAAGAAACACTTACAACTCACTAGCAACACAGTCAATACTAATACAAGACACAACAAAATTACAAGCCACTAATTATCATACTTAACAAGAAATCCTCAAGGAATAGGAGCTCAAAGACTGAATTGAGGACAGAAGGTATCTTTACTGCTAGTAAAGAAAGAAGCGGTGGAACAAAGTCCTGGAATAACAGAAATAGATAAGTCTTGAGATGATATTTTAAGAACCAATTTAGGATACAACCTGATAATCATACACGTCTGTCTGAAATCATGACACTCAGAATCCTCGCCACGCCAGTAAGCATAGATGCGATAAACGATAGGTTTCGTAACTAAGGTATGCACTCTATAATCATATCGTCTAGAATCTTCGCCACGCCAACCGGTATGGCTGCGAAAGACTTTAAGCTTCATAACTATAGTATGTACATCCAAGTCAGGTTCCTACGTTCTCGTCACCACACCTAATATGGCTGCGATAAATTCTAGGTTCCATAACCAAAGTAGACGTTTTACCTTCCTCACTGTCCTCATCAATATATGTCATCAGATGATACCATAAATCCTAGTCCGTAAAAATTCATCTCAATTTGAAATCAACTCAACAACGATACCAGGAATTAAAGTTAACAACTGGTCAACAAGAATCAAACTCAACAATGATACCAAGATTTTAATTTAAAAACTGCTCAACAAGAATCAAGTTCAGTAACAACAAGCGAGAGCGGGCGGAAACAAGGAAAAGTTAAATTGGAAATTTTAACAAGATTCTCAAGGGGTCGTCCCAGGAATCTCTCAAGAGTTTGTGATTGAGTATCCTCTCTCATCCTAGTATCCTATGTCCTATATTCTATAGCAGGTATGCAGTAGTACAACTAAGACGACGCACTACCACGACATCGCACAACTTGTGAAGTCTGACCTGCATGGGCCACCACTAAAAACGTGTCACGACCCGCACCCGGTTTAGGGGCACGAGTGCGTGGGTACGTCCAGCCTACGCCGCAGCATCGGCGGTAGAATGCTGTCTAGGTCAAGTACTATCTAAACAATCTCACGCTAGTATCCAACTCCATAAGGAGACGTGGATAACATAAAATAAATCTAGAAATACTCAATCACAACTACAGCACGATAGGAAAATGAAGAAATAAAAGAATACAACACAAGTCTAATGACACAATAATCATACCTGCAATCATTACTTCCAATCCCCAAGTATGTCAGAGCCAGTCTACTAAGGTCACAGTCTGGAAAAATATTTCCAGTCAGGAAGGAGCAAAGTACATCTCTAAATAGCAGTTCTATATAAATGACATAAGCTATGTAGCAGTTCTAGATGGAAACATACCAGATGCATGTATAGGTACGAGAAATGTACAATGAAAGAAATACTGGAAAATACTGTAAGTAAATGCAGGAAAAGAAGCAATATGTCAATGAGCAAGAGTTCTATGACTAAGTGTGTGAATACTAGCTTCAACATGTGATCGGCTTGGGAACTTGATCAGGCTGGTTACATGTGATTAGTTATGGTTCATATAAAGTCAGGCTAACCGTTGGTTAGCTATGGTGCATGTAGAGATCAGGCTAATCACACGTAACAGCTATGGAGCATATAAATGGTTAGGCCGCACCCGACGTGAGATGTGGGGTGAGCTATGGTGCATATAAAGTTGGGTATGATCACATATCTACACTAAAGTACTCCCCAAACCCCCGACTGGTATAGTAGATCCAATCATGGTACGCTATGGCACAGGATTCCCTAGGAAGGTAGCAAATCTTCCTGGGAATTAGTGTCTGTACATGCACAAGATATCAAGGAAACAAGTCTCGTACAAGCTACACCATGAATAAGGAATAACATCTCATGACGAGATCCGTGTATACCAATCCGTGTAACCATCGTGTCAAGATCATGGATATTTACACTAGTTACAGTGAACATAGGAGATATCATAAATTAGAAACTAATCAGAGAATGTACTCGCCTTGGGTCCTTAGCTGGTGAATATACCGAGGTCCTGTCCCAGAGTATCGTCTGGAGGAACCAACAGTCCTAAAATATATCAAATACAACATTTGCATCAGGTGCTACACTAACACATCACAAATACATGAACTCAGGGGCTCTGTCAGGCATGGCTCTAGTCAACTAGGTCATCTAGTAGGGATACGTATATAATACACATTACACTTATTAATACTTATTATATTTATACATGCACCAATTTAAATGTATTTACAATATATATATATATATATATATTTATATACTAGTTGAACCATACGTATACTCATATATATGCAAAAATACTGTTTAAAATATACATATATTTTGTCAACATCATTATTAGAATATACTAATATTAAATTACCAATTCAGATTTATACTAAATATATATATGCAGATGCCAAATAAATTCATATATTAAAAATACGTTTTATTACACATATGCTACATGAAATCTTACCAATTAAATATATGTATAATTATACCAAAAAAATATACATACATATATACATATATATATATATACCAAATAATTATATACATATACTAAAAATATATACATAGATACTAAATTAATTACATATACTAGAATACGTATTTACGTATATAAATCATTTCGAAATTATTTTGAACAATAATTTCAAATAAAAGTTTATTTATAAAAACTAGAATTTATGTAAAAGCTATCATATAATTTTATATCCATGGAAAAAATTGGTCACCAGCCCAATTAAACGAGTAGATCTTATTTTTATTATTGAAACTATAATTTTTTAGTTAATTATAGAAACCCCAAAATTATTTTATTTACATACTTTAAATCCTTATATATTTATTACTAAACTAAATTTAAACAAATTAAATGTTATTAAACTAATTACATAAATTACTAACTAATTGATTATGAATTAATTAACTGATTACAAATTTATTAACTAATTAATCTAATTATAATTTAAACTAATTATATTTAACTAATATAGATACTGAACTAATTATATTACTAACTGTTTACATATAAATTAACCAAATTGATTAAATACTAACTACTGATTATATAATACTACTGATTATAATTAATCTAATGACTAACTAATACACAGACAGAAATACAAAGGGGAAGGAGGGAAAGGGAGAGAGGGGCTCACGGGGTTCTCGTTTCCGGCGTCGGCGGATGAGGTCCGCCAGGCAGGGCGGTCGACGTTGAGGGGAAGCGGCCACGGCTCGACGCGAGGCGGTGGCGGGCTGCTCGAACTCGGCGAGGAGGGGATCTGCGACGGCTTCGGCAGATCTGTGACGACGTGGGACTCGAGAGCGGCGGGCGCTCTGATCAAGACGGCGGCGCTCTGATCAAGACGGCGGGCTCTCGTTCCAACGGCGGTCTCGGTTCCAGCGGCGGCGGCGGCTCGAGAGTAGCGGCTTCGAGGCGGCGGACTCGACTCAGCGGCGGACTCGACGACGTCGGCTCCGGCGGCGATCTAGTCGAGAGACTCCAGGTGGTGGTGGCAGGCGGCCAGATCGAGGAGGCGGCGGTTCTGGTCGGCCACGGCGCTCGGCGAGGCTAGATCTAGGGTTTCTCTGGGGATGTGTCGGGGTACGGGTTCGTGTCCGGGCTGGACACGGCGGGTTCGCTGAACTGTGAGGGACGTGTCCGGGTGTGTCGGACACGGGGTTGGGTGTACTGGTGGAGGTGGATGTGTCCGGGTCTGTCGGACACAAAAAATCTGATTGTAACGTTGTAACCGGACACAGGAAATGAATGGATACGATGGGACACCCGGGGTCAGACCCGAGGCCATCACGGCTGACACGGTGATGCTGGACACACGGACACGAGCACACAAAATGGTGGTGGCTTTGGCTTGTGGGAATTTGTGGAGGCTAGCTAATAAATTGAAGATTAGGGTTTCTTGGGAATTGTGAGAATGAGAACTTAAATAGGGAGAAAGGGTGTGGGATAAAGGGTTGCGGGTTGGCCCAATAATGAATGGCCCAGAATTAATTATAAAAAGGGGCTTCTCATGTGGAAAAATGAGGGTGTGCTGGCTAGTTAATAGGAACGGCAACTTGAAAAAAATAAAAATAAAAATAAAGATTATAATTTCAGAAAATGTTTTTAGGAAGCTAGCTAATTTCCAATTAGCTACTAATTAATACATTTTGCAAAGTCCTAGAAAGCATGACATTTATTTATTTACTATCTCAATAAATAAAAATTTATTTTATTTTATGAACTAGTCCTTTAAATAACTATTTAGTTAAAACAATAATTTTATGATTCAAGCCAATAAATATTTGAAACTAGAAATATATATATATTATTATTTATTTATTTATTTTGTAATACATCGTCATTTAGGAAAAATGATTTTTATAAAAGATTTTTAAATTACCTTCTACAATCAAACATCGTTCAAAATCAAATAAATATTTTCAAGGAAAATATTTTATAAAACTCGATATTTTAAAATAAATTAAAATCTAATTATTTTTGAAATTGGAAATCGGAGGTTACAACATGTGGTAAATATATTGTCACAAGTCACGATAAATACTAATCTCATCCACAAAACAAGTCATAGTAAAGAAATAACTAAACTAAAATAATAAGTCTGAATAATCCAAAAATGATAGTCGGGTGGAGACGAATCCATTACCAGTAACTATATCAAAACTAAAATGAGAGAGGAGGACAAAACTCTAATATAAAATAAGATGATGATAGAGCAGTATCAGCTAAGGGATAAATCGCTAGAGATAATCAAAGATGCTCAGATGGTAAGACTTCCTTGGCAGAAAATAATGTGTCAGGTCCTGGCCCATACTCCTGCGGATACTCTTGATCGTCTATACCTGGCAAGGGACCAGGTCCTCTGAGGGACGTAACAAGATACAGAAAATAGCATGCCAATTGAATACAGTAAAACATGCATAATAGACACAAAATATATAAGTAAGCTGTACTAGATAATCTATATGAATATGCATAATGAGGAGAACTTTTCAACGTATGGGCAGGTGTATGCTACTCTAAAACACATCTATCTCACAACTCACACACACGTCTATGTATACCATCAATCGATATATCTTGAGGGTAGCGACCATCGTGACACCATCAATCGACATACCGCGAGGGTAGCGACCATCGCGACACAACTATCGTAGTACGTGCTAGTTACTACAGTTTATCAGAGTGGGTAGCCCATACGCCTACTGACTGTCCTCCCCTCCTTTTATACTATGTGTCAAATAAGTGTCAACATATATAATATATAATTAGGAATGAAAGAAAACACATATATAATAAATATATAAAAACATGATAAGCATGTAAAGTACTGTAAGCAATTTGGCAAGGTATACTTGCCTGGCAAGAAAGTTAGGAAGTGTAAGCGTCAAGACGTCAAGCCCAAGAGATCAGAAATTATGTCATCTAAATGAACGTCTCCGGATGCTGAAATAAACATCACCAACATTTCCATAATAAGCGAGATAGTCAAAAAAGTCTACCCTTTCGTCCAATTTAGATACAGGGGCAAAACGGTAATTTTGGGTCAAAGGGGATCCACATGTGGCCCATTTTGCACCGAGATACGTGCCATAGATAAAGGTCTCTAAATAGGATAAATTATTGGTTAAACAAATTCTAAACGTCGATACGAACTCAACGGTATGTCCAATTTTAGATTCCGGTGACTCGACCACAAATTTGCCCTTCAAGTCAAACCGTGGGGCCCGCAAATAGGCAGCTTGGTCAACTCTCTCAGAATTATGTGAAACTTGGGTCACAGGACTAGCGTGATACCAT
The DNA here is from genome assembly GCA_036927795.1 of Iris macrosiphon. Lineage (NCBI taxonomy): Eukaryota > Viridiplantae > Streptophyta > Magnoliopsida > Asparagales > Iridaceae > Iris > Iris macrosiphon. The sequence continues at coordinate 56,655,797 of JAYESA010000016.1, forward strand.
GAATCCAATGACGTAAGTTTCATCGCATTCTGACGAGCAAACACAAAGTGGGTAGTGGTTTGCAAAAGGTCACGATATGGGAACTTTTTATGAATACGGGTTGATTCTTACGCGCACACACGTCCGAATCAACTTTCGTGTCACTACCACATTCCAAAAATAGGGGTATTTTTGACTTTTTATATACTATTAATATTATGATATTTATATTAAATAATTTCTCAATATGTGTATTTAAATTAAAAAATTGCATGAGCTGTGTATTTAAATATATTATATATATACAGTGCTCATTAATATTTGAGCTGGTAGACTTGACCTAGAAGCCCACTAGACGAACACCAGACCGAATTATGAGATTATGTATTTAATTATTTTATTTAGAATTTAATTATTGGAGGTAGTAATTAATTACCATAATTTATTTAATTATTGCGCCTTACCGTTGCTTCGATATTTGGAGCACTACCCTAGCTTTTGCCTTCCAACAAATTTTACAACCTTGTCCTAGACATGCCTGCCTTCCATTCTGACCTTTTTGCAACTCATAATTATGCTATCTTGTGCTCCATTTTAGCCGCACAATATTCGTCGCGGACGTTTATTTAAATTTCTAAATAAATTCCAATTTTGTATCGTTGTGCATTCCAATCGAGATTGGAGGCAATTTTGACCCATTTTTCATATGACCCAAATTAGGGTAATATTTTGTTCTGAGTCTTCTTCACTAATGATATTTGTGACCCGACCTAATTTTGGCCCCATGTACTCCTAATTAATTTTAGAACACAGCTTGCATTTATTCCTAATTAAATTGAGGATACCATTTTGACTAATCCCGTTTATTCCCAATTTAATTCCATTGCCCCATTAATTAAGCCCATACGAAACATACCACACCTCCTCACCCTAAAAAATACCAAACACCGAATCGCCCACGAAATTTTCATCATTTTATGCGTTTGTGCAAATCCCCAAATTTAAGGGGGCTAATTTGCAAATATTGCATTAGGTGTCAACACCCCATTGGTTCAACCAAATGGAGAATCCCAACATTTGACTAGTCAACCAACCCTCTCTATGTATAATTAATTTTTTTCATATCAAATCATGGCCACCCATTCAAAATGGGGCTCATCATCACCATACACCTCCCATCACCCTTCCTATATAATGTTACATCTCCCCCTCTTTCCCAAGCAACCCTAATCCCCAAACTTAGGGAAGCCCCCATCTTCTCTCTCTCCTCCCTCCTCAAATACCAACGTAGCAAACTTTTTCCCATTTTCTCTTCTTTCCTTTTTCTTCTTCTTCTTCTTCTTCCCTTCTTATTATTTTTTCCTTTCTTTTTAAAGGAAACCAAACTCCCCACCCTATCCTAGCCCGAACTTCAGTCCGGCCCCCTACCTCGGCCAGACTCCGGCGGCCCCTACCCGAAGCTCCAGCCTGCCTCCTCCTCAACCCCGAGCTCTTGTCTCCGGCCAACTTCCCGCAGCTCAGCCGAGTCTCTCTTCCCTGCGACTCCGGCGATGTACTCCTCCTCGGCCCACAGCATCACCCTCACCCACTGTACACCCGAGGCAACCCCAGCGGCCCGCAGCTCCCTCTCCAGCGACCAAGCCACCTGAAGCTCCACCCTCTTCTTTCCTGCCCAGCCGGCCAACTCCCCGACCTCTTCCTCCTAGCTCCTTAGCTCCGGTCAACTCGCTGCACCCCGCTCGAGCCCGACCTCTGACCACCCGGCCAGCTCCGGCCGAGTCCCGAGCCGACCCCCGACTTCCTCCAGCCTCCATCTACTCCGGCACGGTCAGCCACTCTCCTTTCCTCGGCTCCACGCCGAGCTACGACAACCACCCGTAGCTCACACCCCCTCCGGCATCACCACCCTCCTTCATAACATCACCACCACCCGATCCACTACTGCAACTCCCCGTACCTCCCTCTCCGCCCGAGCTCCCTCTCCCCTTCCCCGAGCAGCCACCTCGAGATCCTCCCTGCATCCTCGCAACTCCGGTACTGTCATTCTCCCTCCGACGAGCTGCCACCTCCGCAGCTGCAGCCCAACTCCCTGCACCTCCAGTCGAGCCCTCCCTTCTCCCGCTCCTTCCAAGGCGAATACCACCACCACTGCGAATACCACCACCACCATCATCATCCCACTCCGGCACCACCGTGAGCCTCTCTCCTCCAGCTCCTTCCAAGGCGAGCCACCTCGACTCCGGCCAACCACCATCGGAACCACCGTGAGCTCCCTCTCCCTTTTTCCCTCCTTCATTTTGAAATTAATTCTATGTAATGTGTTATGGTATTTATACGTAATAGTATATGTATGTATTATTATTATTGTATTTATATATATATACGTATATGTATGTATTATTATTGTATTCATATATATATACATATATGTATGTATTGGTGTATGTATGTATTAATATATATATACATATATATATATATATACAGGAATACAATATATGTTAGTAAATATATAATTGGTATATATATAAAGGTATTTTGGTATAAATATATATTATATTGGTATACAATAGTATGTACGTATTCATAATATATGTTAGTATTTATTTTAGTATGTATTTAATGTATATATATTTGGTATATATATATATATATATATATATATATATATATATATATATATATATATATATATATATATACATTAAATACATAATAAAATAAATACTAACATACATTATGAGTACGTATATACTATTGTATATATATATATATATATATGTATTTTGGTATAAATATATATATTGTATTGGTATACAATAGTATATACGTACTCATAATGTATGTTAGTATTTATTTTATTATGTATTTAATGTATATATATATATATATATATATATATATATATATATATATATATATATATATATATATATATATATATATATATATATATATATATATATATATATATATATATATATATATATATATATGTATTTTGGTATAAATATATATATTGTATTGGTATACAATAGTATATACGTATTCATAATGTATGTTAGTATTTATTTTAGTATGTATTTAATTTATATACAATTGGTATATATATAAAGGTATTTTGGTATAAATATATATTGTATTGGTATACAATAGCATGTACGTATTCATAATGTATGTTAGTATTTATTTTAGTATGTATTTAATATATATATAATTGGTACATATATAAGCTTTTTCACAAACTAATAAATATATAATTAAATATATTTGTGGCATACATATGATGTATATATATATATTGTTCAACTATATATATTATGTATGTATTGAGTATTGATAGTTATAATTAATAATATGTATAATATGTATATTTATATATGTATCTCTACTAGATGACCCTAGTTGACCAGTATCATACCTGGCGTAGTCCCGAGTTCAGTGTATTTTTGATTATGTGATTAGTGTAATGTCTGATGTAATATCGTATTATTTTATGATATGTCTATAGGACTGTTGGATCATCCAGACGATACTCTGGGACAGGACATTGGTATTGACAGCTAAGGACCCAAGGCGAGTACATTCTCTAACAGTTTCCATTATATTGATTATTTCTATAACTCTTGTTGTATAGCATACATGACTCTGACACTGTTCTTTATACGAGTTGGCATCATTGAGACCTGTCACGAGGAGTCATGATCTGGAATCCATCGTGCTAGATGGTAAAAAATAGGGAAATATTAGTAGCTTATGTGATCATACCCAACTTTACATGCATCATAGCTCACCTACGCCTCACGTTAGTGCAGCCTTACCATTACATGCCTCATCACTGTTACATGTGGTTAGCCTGACTATTACTCGCATCATAGCTATCCGGATGGATTAGCCTGACCTCAGGGATGATCGCTAACCAATGTAATGAGTCTTATCAGTCCCAAGCCGATCACATGATATGCTGATATTTCATAAACTTAGTTAGATGATTCTTGACATGTATCTCTAGTGTATTGATCTAGCATCCCCACATGTTCTAGTTTTGTTCTTGCACACCTTTACATACCAGTTCATTATTTTAGCGTATACTTGGATTTCTATTTCATTTCTATATGTACATTATATGCTTCAGTATTCCTTTATTCCAGTATTTCTGTTTCCAGTATATCCATGCTCGTCAGTATTCCTTATTGCCAGTTTTTACATCTGTCTGTATTTCTTTACACTGTATTATAGTTTTATCAATATATGTGGAACTGCTGTTAGAGGTGTATTTTGTTCCAATCCTGACTGGATATATTTTTCTAGGCTAAGCCTAGAGGACTGGTGTCCGACACTTATGGACCACAGGGTGAGTAGCTGAGACTTGGACTTGGTAGTTCAGTCCGGGAGGTTAGCCGGAATCACTAGTTATCTAGTTAGTTCTTTTATCAGATTATTTTTAGTACCGGATTTGTCTCTGGCATACTTGTTTAGACTTGGTTTATATTGTTGAGTTAGACTTCTTTCTATTTTTTTGACTTGTGTTACATCTTACTTGTTTTCTTAAGATCTTATCGTGTTGTAGTTATGTGATTGAGTATGTTGTTCTTATTATACTGTGATATCCATGTCTCCTCATGGAGTTGGATATTCATGTGAGATTGATTAGAAAGTTACATGACCTAGATAGCATTCTACCGCCGATGCTGTGGCGTAGGCTGGACGTACCCACGCTCTTGTGCCCCTATACCGGGTGCGGGTCGTGACACTTCGCGAAAGCCCACACGTCAGGATATACCATACTCGCCTTTCAGTACAATTGGTACGCGATGAGGCAGTCCCGTTTGGCGGGGCGCATTCCGTATCACAAAAAATTAGTTTTAAAATAACAAGTTTTTGGCTGTTTTGTAGGTCAAATAATTTAACAAATAAAATAAATTAATAAAAACTAAAAGAACAGTTAAATTCTCGGTTATATTGAGAAGAAAACCTTTCAATTAGATTTTGAAAATATTAAATAAGTTGGTGGTAAATTGGGCATGAACATGGGGGTTTGGGTCAAAATTTTGGACTTTTTTTGGTCAGTTTTTTGGCCAACTTCCTGTCGATTTTTTGACCAATCCAGGAAACGAAAACTCGTCCCACTTGAAGAAAAATCCTAGAGGGTTAAGTTATGAGCGTACACGGACAAACCGCTCAAGAAAAGGATCAAAGATGAGAGAGATACATCACCTTAAAGAGGGCAACGTTGCTGAATGTGCGGCTGTGCATACGCGTGCTGGCGGACGGTGGTACGGTCGGCGCCGGACGGCGGTGCCGGCACGGCTGCTGTCGGTCGACGGCGGGCTTCTGTCGGTCGGAGGTCGACCGGAGGTCTTGGATTTGAGTTAGGGATAGAGCTTGGGTTTCGGTTATATATATGCGTATATATATAGAGAGATAGGGAGAGGGGGATATTCTATGGGTTGTTGTTGGGTTCCGCGGGTGGGGTAGTTAGTATAGAATTTTGTTAGGTTTTGCTTTAGGGCTTTTTTTGTTTTTGTTTTCCTTTTTTTCTTTTCTTTTCTTTTTCTTTTTATTTTGTATTATTATTACTATTACTATTACTATTACTATTACTATTACTATTACTATTACTATTACTATTACTTATTATTATTATTATTATTATTAATATTATTTTTATTATTAATAACTATATATTATTTACATATATATATTTACATATATGGATGAGGTTATAAATAAAAAAAATATTTGCACACAAAATAAATTCTAGAAATCTATCAGCCTTTAACAAGACTACAAAAATAATAAAAATTATTTTATGGAATAATTCTAATTGAGTATTCATATAAGTAAATCAATCAATAATTTTTTTAATTAACTATGAAAATACACCAAAGGAATTTAATAATTAAAAAAAAACTTAAAATAAAGTTTAAATTTTTTAGGGGGTTTACATTTACAGACCACAAGAGCTTGAAGTACGTGTTTATATAGAAAGAGCTGAACAAGAGATAGCGGCGGTGGTTGCAATTGATGAAGGACTTCGACATATCATTATCGTACCATCGAGGAAAGGCCAACGTAGTCGCTGATGCCTTCAGCAGGTATTCAGTAGCTATGTACTTGACGATGGATACATATTTATTGTCCGATCTTGAGAGCTTGGGTATTAAGGTGCTGGTACCTGGTGTTGAGATACAGATGTGGGGAGTGCTGATACATTATGAGCTGATGGACAGGATCAAGGCTACCCACTATGATGATGAGACGTTGATGAGAATCAGAGCACATGTTCAGAAGGGATTATCATAGGACTTCACAATTGCTGATGATGGATCATTGTGGTACGGTACCAGACTATGTGTACCGAGTGGTGAGTTGCGCGAAGAGGTTCACGAGGAGGTGCATCGATTTCAATACTCTATTCATCCAGGTGCCAATAAAATGTATAGAGATATAAAGAAGCTTGTATGGTGGTATGGTATAAAGCGGGAAGTGGCGCACTTCATATCCAGTTGTTTAGTGTGCCAACAGGATAAGGCGGAGAAGCAGAGGCCAGTTGGTTTACTTCAGCCTTTAGCCATTCCAGAGTGAAAGTAGGAGCATGTTATTCCTGGTAGTTCATGGCGTATCTTGTATATACCATGTTACTCTTGTACTTGTATAGACACTGATTCCTGGGAAGACTAGCTACATCTCAAAGAATCTCGTGTCGTAACGTGACATGGTTGGATCCACTATACCAGTCAGGGGTTTGGGAGTGTAGTTAGATATGTGATTATTCCTACCATGTACGAGTATTCCTGTATAAGTACCCTATTAGTATTAATCATACACCTCACGCATGATTAGGCAGGCCATAATTCCTAGATAAGTTCCCAAGCCAATCATATGTCAAAGCTAAAACTCACTCACTTAGTTAGTTGTATTTCCTGACCCTTGTACATGATTCTCATCTCTCTTATACTATTTACATCATTTCTATATTTCGTATATTTCCTGCTCATGCTCTATTTATCTTGTATATTCACTCTATTTACTGTTACATAGTCTTTATCATTTATTGGAACTGCTGTTAGAGGCGTGCTTCGCTCTAATCCTGACTGGATATATTTTTTTGATAATTTAGATAACTGGTATCCTACACACTATGGAACTCTGGATGTAGTGGGAGTAGAGTTGGAGATGGTGGCCCAGGAGGAGCCGATACCAGGAGATGATCAGTTATTAGTAGATAGTTAGATTATTGTATTTGATGTCTCAGTTTAGAAATTTTGGCATGTATTATATTTGAGACTACTGTGCTAGTCTATTAGACTTGGTTATGAGTTATATTTATGATTTGTGATTCTATTTCTTCTATTCTATATCATGCTACATCTTCCTCTAGTTTTATTATGATTGAGCGTTGATTACTATTTTGTCCTACATTTGGAGTTGAGATATCTTGACATATACATATATATTGTGTAAGATGTTTAGATGGTATTGATAACCTATATCATATTCTACCACTGATGCTACGATATAGGCTTGATATACCCACGTTCTCGTACCCTTACATGGGATGCGGGTACGTGAAATATTTTTATGCTGGCCCATACAAGTCAAGGTATGTCATGCCCCAGTCCTAAAATATGTTGGACGAGGAATACATGAGCATGCCAGCCGTATGTATATCAAAACTCCATTATGTTAGAAAATGATAACACATACGTACACTTTAATAGGAATATTTAATTCATAAGTAGTAAATATATTATCAACACGAGTCACAGGCAACTATATCTCATCCACAAACACGAATAAAGAAATATTATGATAAATAACTAAGAGTCTCAAATATGAAGTATCAAAGAAATATAGTCGGGTGGAGTCGAATCCACTGCCAATCTATTATAGCAGAACTAAAATGATAGAGGAGATCAAAACTATAATATAAAATCATGTCAGATAAAAGAAACTACAACTAAGATATCCATCAATAATGTAGTAATCACTGGTACTTCGAAGATAAGACCTCCTCAATAGTGAATGATACGTCAGGTCTGGGTCTGTACGCTTGCAGATACTCCTATATACCTGGAAAGGGACCAGGTCCTTAGAGGGATGTAACAAGAAACCTAGAAATATGCCAATAAAGTACTAAAAATAAACATCCAAAGGGTCACCTAACCGTCTATGTGATAGCACTTTTGAGAACAACTTTCCAATATATGGGCTATTTGGCTAAAAATGGGATTAGCGTGACTCTCTCAGAGAATCAGTGGCCAAAAAAAATATAATGTCTCTCGGACTTCAGAGGCCGCCTGTAAATAATATAAGGGTCATCTGACCACGCATCTCAGGTGGAGTATACGGGTTACAAAAAAAAAGGTATAAAGGAGCCCAAACGCCTTACTTGTTATTTTCCTTACCCCATGCTCTATTTGTGTCACATCTATGACACAATGAAACCTCTAATAACTGCTAAGTCTTCTAGCATACAAATTTATTAGCAGTTATTCTCTATCGCACGTCCCATACGTACTGGTGGCCAACCCATCATACAAGTCTGTTTCTTATATGAGACTTACACTCGTGTAACATATGTGTCATATCCAATGAAACATAAGATGCCTCAAAATTATGGGGTGGCCTCTTAACTCTATGTAGTTATGCATAATATAAATAAAGGCAAAAGCTGACGCAACCGTTATTGCACCCAAGTTATTCTCGGAAATGCAGTTTTATATAACAAATAAATGGAAATAAATAACATAAAATGAATATGCAATAAAGGAATGTAACTAAAATGTACTATGACAAGGTATACATGCCTGGCAAGCAATCTGTGTAATGTAAGCGTCTAGGCGTCAATCACTAGGAACCGATAAGTAAGGGCTCTGAAGGATGCTAAAATAAATATCTCCGGATGCTAAAATAAATATCTCCAATGTCTCCAAAATATCATGATAGTCAGAAAACTCTTATCCATTTCGTCCAATTTGGACACAAGAGCAAAACGGTAATTTCGGGTCAAAGAGGGTCCACCTGTGAGCTACTTTACACTAAAAAATGTGTCAGAGGTAAAAGTCTCTAAATGGGTTTAATTATAGGTTAAAAAAATCCTAAAAGATGATACAAACTGAATGTTATGTACAATTTTGGATTCCAGTTAGCCGATCACAAATTTGCCCTTCAAGCCAAATTTGTGGGGCTCGCAAAAAGGTGCTTTGGTCAATTGTCTCAAAATCGTGCAAAACTTGGGTCACAAGACCAGTATGATACCACGGATCTGATGGCGCAAGTTTCGTGTCGATCCGACGAGTGCACACAAACTAATAGGATAATTTATAAAACACAAATATGGGGGAACTTTTACTGACACGGGTTGATTTCTATGTGCACACAGGTCCAAATTAACTTTCACGAAAGTCCGTTCATCAAGAAATACTATACGCGCCTTTAGGTGCAACTGGTATATAACGTGGTGGTCCAGTTTGTCGAAACGCACTCCGTATCACAAGTTGTTAGTTTTAAAAAACTAAGTTTTTGGTCATTTTGGAATCAGAATAATTTAATCCCCATTACAAACTAATAAAATCTAAATGAATAGTAAAGATCTTGGTTATATTGGGAAGAAGTCCTTTCAATTAGATTTTGAAAATATTAAACTGGTTGGTAAAAAATTGGAAATAAACAGGGGCGGTTGGATTGAATTTCTGAACTATTTTTTAACAGTTTTTTGACCAACTTTCGGTCAATTTTACGATCAATCCGGGGCACAAAAACTCATCTCGCTTGAAGAAAATCTTAGAGGGTCCTGTTTTGAGCGTGTACGAAAAAACCGTTTACGAAAAGAATAAGATATGGGGAAGATACATTACCATGAAGAGAGGGACTCTGGGCTGTGCTTATGTTGTTGTACACGCACACGGCTGCTCCCGGCGGCCTGGAGGTGGTCGCCGACGGTGGTGGCAGCCAGGGCAACGGAGGGGGGTTAGCCTGTCAGGGGGTGAGGCTGGAGAATTAGGGTTAGGGTTTGGGATTTGTGAGTATACATATATATAGATTGAGAAAGAGAGGGGGGTGGCTGTGAGGGGGGTCGGAGGTCTGTGTCTGGGGTCAAGTAGTAGTTTAGGAATATGTTAGTGTTAGGATTAAGGGTTATGTTTAGTCAAAAGAATTTAGGTCTAGGTTTGGGTTTATTTTATTTTGTTTTTCTTTTTATTTATTTATTTTCTTTCTTTTTCTCTTTATCCAATATTTAAATAAATAAATAAATAAGTAAAGAAATAAATATCTATCTATCTATCTATCTATCTATCTATCTATCTATCTATCTATATATATATATATATATATATAATATTCTAAAATAACTCTATAAATTTTTTTAACACTTTACTAAATAATTTTACACAAAAAATTTTTTGTCAAACATTTATAGTTATTAAATATAGATAAACATTTATATACTTAAAATAAATCAAATAACTATATTATTTAATTAGCTAAGTAAATAACTTAAAATAAATATCCCACAATTAATTAATAAGATAATAAAATAAATAAAAATTCTAAAATTGTAAATTTGAATTAGAGGGGTTTATATTCTTCCAAACTTACAAAAATTTTGTCCTAAAAATTAAAAATTAGGTTGTTCCAAAAATAAGAGAGGGCAAGATGGTAAAGAAATGTCAAGTTCGAGGTATCGTACCTCAAACTCGGGAAGAGGATACAAAAATTATGCATTAAATTCTAAGAATCAGTCTGATCTACTTTGAATAAGATAATATGGCACAAATAAGTTCAATCACATGAAGTGCTTGTACATGGAATTCAGTTGCAAAGAAATAGGATAGAGAAGATAAGTACACGATATGAAGTGTCGTTAATATGATGGAGGATGAACTGTCCCTTCTTGGATACATGGACGAACTTGAGATCTCTATGATCTAATAATCTAAAAAGGATGTCCCTTTATTCTATAAATTCTCCATAGCCACTATGCCTATATTTATACTCGTTGAAGTCATCAAATTTTAAATCATCAAAATTCGTATCTAAGTTAAGGCAATCTTAACCATCTCAAATTTTAAATAAAAAATCTAAATCTAATTCAAATATATAATAATTCTTCGAAATTAAAATAAACAATATTTAAATTTAAATTTAGTTGATCATAATCTCGTCTCAATTTCAAATAATCAAATTAAATACAAGTCAAATCTATTATAACCTCCTCAAAATTTAAATTGATGATTCAACCTCCAATATTCAAAATTTAAATCATATACTCAAATTATTATTATTTTGATCCAATATATCAAAATTTAAAATTTAATCCATACGACATTCTTCTCCTTAAAGTTAAATCCTTATCATATTTTTTTTCCATAACTAAAATAAATCATAAACATTCTTCTAAAACTTCGCAAAATTGAAATGACTTAAATATCTCAATCTTATCTTATTTGATTACCTTCTTAACCTCAATCTAAGATTTTTACTTTCAAATAAAATTTTAACTCATGTTAACAATGCAACTCCAACGCAACTTAGAATTTACCAATCTATCACACAAGACTATACTTTTAAGAAAAATATTCCTCAAATTATTTAATCATTTTATTCAATCTTTAAAAATTTTAACACAAATAGATCATATGTTTTACGTCTTTAATCACAAAAGACAACCACCTAGTAAAATAATTTACTTATAGGGTATATACCTAGTACTATTTATATGTCAAACTTCTATCAAGCATGAACGTTCGTATTTTCAAAATAGGAAAAGACGAGAAACAATGATGGTGATGTCAAGGGGAATGAACGAGTACAATTGTGAAGGCCAAGGGAGATAATCGAATTCAAGGAGGAATTTTGTTAAATAGGTTGTGGATTAAAATCCTATCTTGGCCTATACCTTTTCGCATGCTCGTATCAGTACTGTTACAGTTACAATACGATATGCTCTGACCTGTCTAGAGGACAAGTATGTTCGTCTAATAATCTAAGTCAACTATATCTCAATCCACGTAAAATAGTCATACAAAGAGCGAACCAAGTGCACTAAGGTTGATCATACTATAATATATCGATTCTAATTAGATAATGTATTAGTGGGCGTCCCCAATAATACATATGTCATGAATAAGCTCGATAAAAGAATAAGCTTGCAAAACTAGGCTATAATAGCAGCATAAGTCAAGATAGTCCAAAAATATGAGTACATCGGATTATGATAAATAAAAGTATAAAAAGTTCAAGTTCATCAAGAATCCAACACTCGTCCGGTGTTTGTCTCTACAGTTTCCATACTAACTTCTTGTCTAAGTCTCTGGTCGACCAAATTGGGGTATGACCTCTAAAGCTCTACAGTTTGGATAAACACTATCTTCTTATGCTATCATATATTTAGTGTCGTTCAATTACATTCATTAATAGTTTAAAAGGACTATGGGATACTAGGTTGTGAGACATGGTACCCATCTTACAAAGATCAACTAATACTGTAACTGTCTTATGGAGATTCTATAAAATAATCTTGTTCATGTAAATAAAGTAGAAACTCTTGCTGGGGTCTATGAGAAAAAGATCTTGGTACTTATTGGGGTATCATATTGTATTATAAAACTACCTAGGTAATGGTCATCTTAAGTCTTAATCATAGTACTTATAGAACAAAGTATTAATATTAAGAATAGAGAAGTTACTGACTCTCAAGTGAAAAAAGATATAACCTGTATTGAGATATATTAATAAATGTTATATGATTTGGAACTAGGGATAATTACAAAATTATATTCTAAACTAAATGAATAACCCAACCTGTCAAGTTCTAACTACAAAGCACAACAATTTGAAAATTCAAGATTAACAAACTATAATCCTACCAAACTATATATCCTAACATAAAAAAAATTACTAGGCCTACCATTAGAAGGGTAAGGTGTCATGATTTGAATGATGAAGAAATTTTTTAGTCATCGCACAAATAGCGAGCGTTAAGATTTCGGAGAAACAAGATATGAAAGTAAATAGAGAGACTCTTGATAATATCATGGTTTCCTAAGGAAAAGTTGTATGCTAGTCTCTATGTTCGAGGTATGATCAAGAAAAATATTCTAATCATTCGATAGGTTCTAATTGGGTAAAAAGCTATGACAATTGATCTATGATGGAGGTAGGGATTAACTCAAGATGAGAAAGTATATAGATAGTTGGATAAGATGGCAGGGTCGGTGACTCATGGAGTAAAATTTGACTCAATGATGATCATAGATTCGAGGGGATCTACTAAGCTGAAGGTAGGGTACCCTTGTTCTTACTAAGGTATTGGTTCATTCCTCTTGGCTTCCTAAGGTACTTCTCTGCTAATATCAAGACAAGAATCTAAATTTATAGACCTCTTATATTATCTCACTATGAAAGTTAGGTCTAGACCTAATATTCAACCTTGGATTTTTATTGGTTCCTTAATACTAGGGTAAAACAATATGGTCAAATTTCTAACTAACCCGAGTAGTATTTATGCTACTCTCAAGTCATTCCTAAAAATATCAAGGGATAATGGTTAATCAATTTATAGGTGTTGGAGGCCATGGTTCATTAGGTATGCTAAACTTTGGGAGCTATTAATATTCTAATTTATTTTTTTTAGTAGGTATGCTATCATAATTATCTTCTAACAAGAATTTCTATATTCTGGTAGAAGGCATTATCAAGGAACTATTAGGGAAGTACATTAAATAGGAAGAGGTGAGGAAACACGGAAACCTATGTCAATAGAATTAAGCGAGTATTTCGAAAGTCAAGAAAGGTAGGTGAGTTCAAAGAATTTGGAACAAAATCGAGGAGGAAAGTCAAGTATGTGGATGAGACCTATACTCTAATCCTATTTGCAGGCTTGCTCGGTACAGTAACGTACCCGAGTCAATATACTCTTAACCTACATGAGCCACAATAAAAATATGTCATAACCAGTCCCAAAATACGTAGGACAAGGAATACATGAGCATGGCAGCCATATGTATATGACAACTCTAATGTGTTAAAATATTACAACACATTTGTATGCTATAATATGAATATTTAATTAACCAGTGGTAAATATATTATCAACACGAGTCACAGGCAACTATATCTCATGCACAGACATAATTAAAAAATATCAAGACAAATAACTAAGACTCTCAAATATGAAGTATCAAAAAATATAGTCGGGTGGACACAAATCCACTGCCAATCGAAATATAGAGGAGATCAAAACCCCAATATGAAATAATATTAGATAAAAGAAACTACAACTAAGATATCCATCAGCAATGAAGTAATCACTGGTACTTCGAAGGTAAGACCTCCTCAATAGTGAATGATGTGTCAGGCCCGGGTCCATACTCCTGCGGATACTACTCTATACCTGAAAAGGGACCAGGTCCTTAAAGGGACGTAACAAGATAACGAAAAGTATGCCAATAAAGTACTAAAAATAAACTTCCATAGGGTCGCCTAACCGTCTATGTGAATGCACTTTTGAGAATAACTTTCCAACATGTGGGCTATCTGGCTAAAAATAGGATTGGCGTGACTTTCTCAGAGAATCAGGGGCCCAAAAAAATGTTACGTCTCTCGGACGTCAGAAGTCACCTGTAAATAATATAACGGTCATCGGATTACGCATCTCCGGCGGAGCGTACGGGTTACAAAAAGAAAAGTGTAAAGGAGCCTAAACACCTTACTTGTTGTTCTTCCCACCCCATACTCTATTTCACATTCATGACACGGTGATACCTCTAATAACTGATAAGTCTTCTAGCATGCAAATTTATTAACAATTATTCTCTATCGCACGTCCCATAAGTATAGGTGGCCAACCCATCACGCAAGTCCGTATCCTACATGAGACTTATACTCGTGTAACAGATGGGTCATGGCCAATGAAACATAAGATATCTCAAAATTATCTGATGGTGTCTTAACTCTAGGTCATTATGCATAATATAAATAAAGATAAAAGACGACGCAAGCGTCGTTGCACCAAAGTTATTATCGGAAGCACAATTTTATATAGAAAAATAAATAAAAATAAATAACAGAAAATGAATATATAATAAAGGAATGTAACTAAATAGAACTATGGCAAGGTATACTTGCCTGGCAAGCAATTTGTGTAATGTAAGCGTCTAAACGTCAAGTACGAGGAACCAAAAAGTAGGTGCTCTGAACCAACGTCTCCGGATACTGAAATAAATATCACCAATATCTCCGAAATTAGCATAATATTGAGAAAACTCAACTCCTTTCGTACAATTTGGACAAAGGGGCAAAATAGTAATTTTGGGTCAAAGCGGGTGCACATATAGGCCATTTTGCACCAAAAAATATGCCAGAGGTAATGTTCTCAAAATTGGACAAATTGTAGGACAAACAAATCCTAAATGACAATACAAACTCAATGGTATATCCAATTTTGGATTCTGTAGAGCGGATCATAAATTCGCCCTTCAAGTCAAACCGTGGGCCCCGCGAATAGGCAATTTTGTCAACCGTCTCAGAATCGGGCGAAACTTGGGTCACAGGACCAGCTTGATACCACAGATCCATTGGCATAAGTTTTATGTAGATCCGACGAGCACACACAAACTAATAGGTACCTTTACAGACACTGGTTGATTCCGACACGGGTTGATTTTGAAGCGCACAAACGTCCAAATCAACTTTTACGAAAGTCTGTACGTCAACAAATACCATACACGCCTTATGGTGCAACTGGTATGTGATATGGTGGCCCAGTTTATTGGGACATACTCCGTATCACAAGTTTTTAGTTTTAAAAAACCAAGTTTTTGGTTGTTTTGGAATCATAATAATTCAATCAATATTGCAAAATAATAAAAACTAAAAGAACAGTAAAAATCTTGGTCATATTCGGAAGAAGTTATTTCAAGTAGATTTTAAAAATAATAAACGGATTGGTAAAAAATTGAACATGATCAGGGACGGTTGGATTGAATTCCTAAACTATTTTTGAAAATTTTTTTGACCAACTTTCAGTCGAATTTTCGATCAATTTGGGGCACGAAAACTTGTTCTTCTTGATGGAAATACTAGAGGTCATGTTGTGAGCGTGTACGAAGAAATCATTTATGAAAAGAATGGGAGATGGGGAAGATACATTACCACGAAGAGAGGGACTTGGGGTTATGCTGCTATAGTTGTACATGCGTGCGGCAGCGTTCGGCTGCTAGGGGAGGCCTGGAGGCGGTCGCCGGCAGTGGTGGCGGCCAGGGCAGCGTAGGGGGGTTCGCCGGTTAGGGGGTGAGGCTGGAGAATTAGGCTTAGGGCTTGGGATTTGTGAGTATAACTATATATAGATCGAGAAAGAGGGGGTTGGTCGTGAGGTGGTCAGGGGTCTATGTCTGCGGTCGGGTTCAGGTAGTAGTTTAGGAATATGTTAGTATTAGGATTAAGGGTTATGGTTAAGCTTAAGGATTTAGGTTTTGGTTTTGGTTTGGGTTTGTTTTATTTTGTTTTTGTTTTTATTTCTTTTTCTCTTTATCCAATATATATATATATAAAAGAATTTTCTTAAAATATTTCTAAAAAAAATTCTAACACTATACCAATTAATTTTACACAAAAAAAAATTTTGTAAAACATTTATAGTTATTAAATATTTATATAGTTAAAATAAATCAAAGAACTATATTATTTAATTAGCTAAGTAAATAACTTAAAATTAATATCCAACAATAAAATAAATAAGATAATAAAAATACTAAAATTATAAATTTGAATTGGGGGAGTAGGGTTTACAATATAGTAGTGCTCAGACCTGGAGTAAAAACGTGTCACAACCCGCACCCTGTGTATGGGTACGAGAATGTGGGTACGTCCAGCCTACGCCACAATATATATTTACCTGTCAAGATATCTTAACTCCAAATGGAGAACAAAATAGTAATCAATGCTCAATCACAATAAAACTAGAGGAAGATATAGCACAATATGGAATAGAAGAAATAAAATCATAAGTCATAAATACAACTCATAACCAAGTCTAATAGACTAGAACAATAGTCTCAAATGTAATACATGCCAAATTGTCTAAACTGAGACATATCTAATATAATAATCTAACTATATGCTACTAACTGATCATCTCCCAGTATCAATTCCTCTTGGGCCACAAGCTCCAACTCTACACCCACTACGTCTCGAGGTCCATAGTGTGTAGGATACCAGTCATCTAAATCATCTAAAAAATATATCCAGGCACACCTCTAATAGCAATTTCAATAAATGTTAAAGAACATGTAATAGTAAATAGAGAGAATATACGAGATAAATAAAGCATAAGCAGAAAATGTACGGAATATAGAAATATTGTAAGTAGTATAAGTGATATGAGAATCATATATAAAAGTCAGGAAATATAACTAAGTGAGTGAGTAATAGCTTCGATATGTGATTGGCTTGGGAACATGTACAGGAATCATAGCTTAGCTAATCATACATGAGGTGTATGATTAACAGTAATAGTGTACTTATACAGGAATACTCGTATAGGTTGGGTATGATCACATATCTAACTAACACTCTCCAACCCCCGACTGGTATAGTGGATCCAACTATGGCATGTTACGACATGGGATTCTCTGAGAAGGTAGCTAGTCTCCTTAGGAATCAGTGTCCATATAAGTACAAGAGCAACAAGGCATGTACAAGATACGCCAGGAACTAACAGGAATAACATCTGATGACGGGATCCAAAAAATACCAATCCGTGTAACCATGTGTCAAGAAGTCAAGGATATTTATACTAGATACAAGAAACATAAAATATATCATAAACAAAAATCTATCAGAGAATGTACTCGCCTCTGGTCCTGAGCAAATGATGTAACTCGGTGCCCAAGCTGGTATCACACAGACCTATATATGAAATATCATGACACTTGGGTGTAATGAAGATAAATAACTAATATGAGTCAAAATATACTTTCTATGCCATTTCTAGGTCATATTATTCAAACTAGGTCAATACCTTGATTCTAGATCCACAACTACTGTTTAGGGTGGTTACAAGACTAAACTAGCTAATATAATATTCTATATATCATGATATACTATATTAACCCATATATATACCAATATATTAATACCTTAGTACATAAATGGGTTGCTACACATTACCTTAGCCTATCTCTTAGTATCTTGAATACCTTAACTATGACTAAAATGTACACTCTCACTAGTTATACTCTAACCTCACATCTACATTACCTAATTGCTAGGTTGATACCCACAGATATTCCAGTCATATGTGCACCTAAAGTCACACTAATACACCCTCACTTGAGCTCAACCTAATCTGGCACTTCCACGAGAGCACACACCATCATCCTTTACCTATATACATGAAACTGCAATATAACCCAAATACTTCCTTCACCTATACACTTACAGGTAAAACATTATAACATCACCTGTGTTCTACCTTGCACCCCAATGTGTATCAGTGTGTCTCTCTGATACCTCCCCTCTGCCACAGTCTTATATAACAAAGCCACACTTACCTGCTGCCATCACCTATACCATGATAACACTGACTCCTTCTACCTAATTACCTAACCCGACTACTATACCCATCATGATGTTGCTGCTGTAATAACTGGTTGTTAAAACCCGACTTCCCTACTCTTAGTACTGTTGTTGATTTGTGCAGCTAGTGCACACTTCTCGAATATCCTGGCACCACATGCATCCACCTGCTAATAGTCCTCACTATACTTAATATACTCACTGTTATTTCCCGTTCCCGATATACATATTTGGAATATATTTTCTTGCTTATTTATTTCTTACTTACATGTTAATTTGGTTGCACGTCATGAAGACTAGACCTATTCTTTGGTTCATTTGGCTCGGGGTTTAATTGTTGGGTTGGTTGGTCATGAGTTGAACCCATGTTTCAAACCTCAACCCTATCTATATAAGCTAACTTCCTTCTCTCTCTTCCCTCATTCTATTATTTCTCCTTCTTCTTTTATTTCTAGGTAAGTACACCTTAAAATACATGGAGAAATCCATAGATTTTAATTCATATTTTTCTCTTGTATTTTATTAGTCTAATATGTGCATATTATGATTCGATGCACTTTTAATCCTTGGAGTTTTCAGTTTTTATGGATAAAAGTTAAGAGATCTACATTTTTACTTAAGGATTTTTATGGATTCCAAAAGTTTTTTTGGTTTTGATCTATTAAACCATGTTATTTTAGAAAAACAAAATTTTGCTTTTTGGAGATTTTTTATTATGGCTGAACTTGCTATTTAGAGAAGACGAAGTGCTCATGCGGCCAGTACCATATGTGACCATAAGTGACCTGCTATTTGGGGACTAACCCTACTGGCTTTGTTTTTTCATTCGTGCATCCTTTGTGGTACTTTCTATTTAGGGTCTAATCTCACTGGTTTTTTATGGCCAAGTTTAGAGCCAGCACCCGAGGATCAAGCGTACTTCTCCCTTAACAATGACGTACACCAGACGGATGACCACTAATTGGCACGGGTGGGTTTCTTCTTCCCTGCTCGTTATTATACATTTTACTCTTTGGGGCATTTAGCCACTGGTACTTATTAGCTGTAAATCTGGATATTTAGTTTCCTTATATGATAGTAATTAATCAGACTGCAGCTGATCATATTTATGTACTTTTGCTACTCCATCAGCTTCTTATTTTGTACAGCTGGTTTCTAGAATATTTTGGCAAGACATTTGGGATGCCTTAATTTTTTATCATATATATTCTATGTTTGCTATCATCATTTGACTAATTGAGACATTAGTTGTTCTATGTGACCCTAAGTGACTTGCTTGTAGTATTCACCCCCTTGTCTAGTTAAAACCGTTACTGCTATACGACATTCTGTATCTTTTACGGGACAGCTGACCAAGTCAGTCTCCATATTTCGGTACTGGGGCATGACAAGATTTTAGTGGTGGCCCATGCAAGTCTCTATTTTTAGATTTGTTGGGTGTTATGGTCATAAGAGTCTTAATAAAATTTATTCCCTCTGATATCTTATTTTACCTTCCTTGATACCCATGCTCGAACTGTTAAAACTGCTTGCCTACTTGATTCTTTCTGTCCTATTCTTGATGTTTCTTGTCCTATCCTTTAGGGATTCTTCAATTGTTGGAGCAGCATAATTGGCAGGACAGGGTTCCCCTGGGCAACATAGGAGGTAGTACTTGCTCAGAGTAAGATTCAGATAGAGCCAGTTGTTGAACAAGCTGGCACAGGGAAACATGAAGTTGGACATGTTGAGCACCAAACCCCTGAGATCCTCGTACCCCCAGTACCAGTGGTACTTGATACCCCGATATTACTAGATATTCTTCACGGAATGATGGCTACGCAACAGCATCAGATGGCAGTACAACAATATCAACAGTTTCAACAACAAAAGCAAAATGTCTTATTGAGTCAGGGTTTACAGACGGCTTTGGAAAGAGGCAGAAGGACAGATTCGGTGGTGTTAGTAATATTTTGTTGACTTAACTCAAGGTAATTCAATGGAACAGAGAAGCCATCGCAGATGCGTGGTTACAAGATATCGAAGTTATTCTGGCAACAACAAGGGTTCTGGATGATGAACTAGTTGACCAGGTCTGACTGCAGCTTCAAGACCTTGCCCGTGATTAGTGGGCATCAGTGGAGGTTGGCTTGAGGCATCCTATCTCTTGGGATAGTTTGAGGACTCGATTTTGGGCTAAGTATTTTGGAGTTGTAGCATAGTATGAGCTCCAACAGTGGTTTATTGGTGTCAAGCAGGCCGATAGGACAGTGGACAAATATGCAGCTGAGTTTTGCAGGATGAGTAAATTTGTTCTGACAATGGTGGCTACAAATTCGGATAGGGTTATGAGGTTCTAACAAGGACTTTATCTAAAAATTCTACAACTGTTTGAGGAGCACGACTACCAGACTTACGAATTAGTGTTTATAGTAGCTCGAAGGCATGAGTTACTATGCAGAGGTTGTTAGCGAGGACGGAAGGCCCGAAGAAGTCTCATGCTCAAAGTCGAGGAGGAGGACGAGTACCCTGGACGTCAGCACCATCACCTGGCATTCATATCCATGATTCAGCGCCGAGGAGAATGGAAGTTACGGTAGTGACATTACCAGCTAGACAACAACCGAGACAGCAAAACCAACAACAACGCTGGGGAGCGTCGGTAGGTTGTTGTCACGACCCGCACCCGGTGTAAGGGTACAAGTCAGAAACAACGCCCAGCCTATGCTGCATAATCGGTGGTAGAACGCTGTCTGGATAATCTATCTAACAATATAATGAACCACCAATAAAGATAATATACTTAATCACAGAACTAAGATAGAAATGAGCAAGAATCAGATAAAGAATAGAATAGTCACAATACAACTCATGAGTTTAAAATAATACATCAATGTGTCAGAAGAAATATAGAATAAGCTAGAGACAAATCCAGTATAAAAGAATATTACGAAGCTACAACACCCGGATCAACTATTTCAGTTGGAATAAGTCCCTCCTGAACCAGGGTCTCAGAATCTAAACCCACAATATCCTGGGGTCCATAATAGGTAGGGTACCACTACTCAGTATCATCTGGAAAAATATATCGAGTCAGGAAAGGAGCAGAGTACATCTCTAACAGTAGTTCTAATCAATGATAAAAACTATGTAACAATAAATAGCTCTGGATAAATAAGATGCACAATAGATACAAGAGATATATATATACAATAAGGAAATACTGGAAGTAAATACAATAATGAACAATATGCCAATGAACAAGAATACTAATGACTAAGTATGTGAGTACTAGTTTAATATGTGATCGGCTTGGGCAAGATGCAATGCGGCCTGGCTAATCATACGTGCGGTGTATGATCAACACTATTCAGTAATCAGTACTTGATACAATAGGGATATTGATCACATATCTATACTAATACTCCCCACCCCCGACCGGTATAATAGATCCAACCACGGTATGATATGGCACTAGATTCCCCAAGAAGATAGCTAGTCTTCCCGAGAATCGGTGTTTGTACATGTACAAGATAACCAATGAAACAATACTTGCACCATATACACCATATACCAAGGAATAATATCTTATGATGAGATCCGGATATACCAATCCGTGTAACCATAGTGTCAAGAGAACATGGATATCTACACTAGATACAATAAACATAGAGGATATTATAAATGAGAAACTATCAAAGAATGTACTCGCCTGAAGTTCAATGAATAGTCTCACAGATGTCTGACTCGGTGCCTCAAAGACCTAGATATGGAATACAACATCAATACAAGGTTCTAAAAAGATAATAAGTTAAACTAGTCAACTTCTAGGTCAATAAGTCAATTCTAAGTCAAAAGTCAACTATGGTCAACTATGGTCAACTCTAAGTCAACTATGGTCAACTATGGTCAAACCAATGTCAACTATCTATTTATAGGTTGCACAAGTCTAATACAAAAATCTTGGGTCATGATATTAAAATCTAAGTCATAAAAATCACATCTTAAAATATTAGGATACCGTATTTTCGGATACGTAAATTCCAAGGTAAACATCACAATACATATATATCCAACAATTATGTATAATAATATAGAATATTAATTTACACATCAAATAGGTACCATGGTTTTGAACCAACTTGGTATCTCAACAAAAATTACAATCTTGATACCCAAACCCCGTATCTTGAGTATCCTACTTACCTTGGTCTCCACAAGGTAATACTTAATACCTTGATATACTAATACCCTCATATAATATATAAATGTATACTAATATTATACAAATAAGAAATATAGCAATAATAGTATATTATCTCAATGTCAATACATATATATATATACATATATATATATATAAATATAAGATATAAACACAAATATATAATAATCTGCCTAAGCGTCACTGAAAACAGTATTGAAAAACACTGATACACTGAAACCAGAATTTCAGTGACAGTTCTGGCTGTCACTGAAGCCACCGTCGATGCTGCTGTTGGAATCTGCACTTCTGCTGCTGCTTTGGTGACGGTTTTCAACCGTCACCGATCCTGCTGTCACTGCTGCTGCATTTCCCGCCGCTGTTGTCCCTCATTAATGATCGTGGCTGCTGTCATTAATGGCGCCGCCTCTTAGCTACAGCGGCAGCTATCGCAAAAACTCCGTCGGTGAAAACCTATAAAATATATATATAACATATATATATATATATATATCACCCAATTAAATATAAATATATATATATATCTATATATATAATAACTATACACCCTCTCCTATTATTATGTACATATTAATATAGCAACAACACACACATACAACATATATAATAAATATACACCCATACATATATATATATATATAAATAATCATATAATAAATATAAATAATCTAATTACTTAATTAAACATACACATATATTATATAAAAACATATACATATATTTACATCCCTAACATATATTATAACATATATATTAATGCATATAGAAGAAAGCTACAAAATGTATATTCTATTAATACATATATAATACATAGATCTATGATACAATAAACACTATAATAAATATACTATAATACATATATAATATCTTTATATATCTACACAATTATAATTCAAGAATTAAAGCATAATTAATTAGATCTACACATAAATACACAACAAATGGAGAGTATCACACCGTATCCCACTAGATCTACGATACGCATGCGACACGAGTCCACCACACATCCAATTGCACCCCGAAGGACACAAGCAAGTCAAAAATAATATTTATGAACAATACGAAGTGTTAAATATAGATCTATGTGTCCGTGTCAAAATACGACATGTACAAAGTCCCGTGTCGGAGGAAAAATCCCCAAAACAACACGTATCACCAAATTATTGGGATACGACCTATATGTACCCAATTGTGGACACGATACTAGCCCCAAACACATAAATACATGTCAAATTGATCTATAGGATCAATTGACACACACAACAAATGTCAATCTCGGAATTCCCCCAAAATTGATACAAAAAGTACCATAACTTTCTCAATAGGCCTCCTATGGACACAAAACCAAATCCTATTGGTAGTATATTCATATGGGTTAATTTTTCATGGTTAAATCTCATATTTAGAAGCTATTTTAAGGGAAAAAACTGAATTGTACCTATTGGGAGATGGATTCCCAATGAAACCTCCAACTGAGATGAAATTGCTTACAAATTATAAATCCTTGCTCCTCTTTGTAGATCCTTGGTTTCTCCTTCTAGATCCTTGCTTCTTAAGTCTCTAATAGTGATTTGGGAAGGAATTGGAATGAATTTGGTAGGGAAATGAAGTTGGAATGAAGAAAATTTGGTAGTGAGAAATTCTAGATCTAGATTTGGAATAAAAAAGAGGAAAGAGAATTTTCCCCCTCTACTTATATAGGCCGGCCCCTATTCCTCTCCCTCAAGTAATCATGTAATATCTATTATACCCCTTGGGGCCTCTCATGAAGAAATAATTAAGGAAGGAAGCTTCTAGTCAAATGATTTGATTAATTTAATCCATCTCCTTAACAATGGGCTTTCTAAATGGGCTAAGTCTAACTAATTAATTCATGTTGGTCCATGGGTCCAAACTAAACTAGTTAGGTCCACTAACACAAGTCTAAATTAAATAAATAATATCTAACAATAATTAAATAATATCACAAATAATTATTTATCAAGCACAATAATTTATTAAATAGGAAATTACTAAAATACCCTTTCTTAGAAAATGTGGTAGTGGCAAGTCTACCCTCCTTAAAATAGTTTCGTCCTCAAAATTTAAAGACGAAAACTATCCCCAGAAAATAGTAGAACAGAACCAAAGAATCATAACTAACTATGAAAGAATCATATAATAAACAGAACAAAACTAGAAAATAACATGCCTCAAGGCACAAACAAATATGGATAACGCTCTCGTTTTTATCCTCTCTCTCCCAGTTAGAATCCCCTGGAGAGTGATGCCTCCATTCGACACACACCAAAGGAATAGTTTGGTTCCTCAGCACTTCTCTCTCCGATCCAAAATCTCAACTGGCTGCTCTGGATAGCTAAGAGTAGGGCCCACCTCTATCTCCGAGTGATCCAATAAATGACTAGGATCTGCCATGTATTATCTCAACTGCGATACGTAAAATACGTTGTGCACTCCGTCCAATACAGGTGGCAAGTCTAGTCTATAAGCAACTGCACCGACCCTCTCTAAAATAGTAAAAGATCCGACGAATCGCGGACTAAGCTTCCCGCCTCTACCGAAGCGAATCGTGCCTCATGTCAGAGAAATCCTCAGAAACACCAAGCCACCCACCTAGAAAAAAATACCACCTTAAGAACTTAATCTATAACAACAACCAAGAACAAATAAAAAATAAAATCTAAACTATAACTCAAACTCCAAAGGCCTCTGATGGCTATCGGCTCAATGCCGCTATCTGTCCTGCGCCACTCAAAGTCTATCTCTGATCAACTGAACCTTCTCTACTGCATCCACAACCATATCTGGCCCAAGAAAAACTCTTTCTCCAATATCGTCTCAAGACAAAGGAGTACGACACCTCCGACCGTATAGAGCTTCAAAAGGCGACATCTCTATACTGGCCTGGTAATTATTGTTGTAAGCAACCTCTACCAAATGGAGATGGTCCTCCCAAGAACTCCTGAAATCTAGTACACAAGTGCACAACATGTCCTTGAGAGTCTGAATAGTCCTCTCTGACTGTCCATCTGTCTGGGGATGATATGCAGTACTGAATTTGAGCTGAGTGCCCAAACTCTCCTGTAAACTCCTCCAGAAATAAGAAGTGAAATGACTATCCTGATCTGAGACTATGCTGACGAGAATCCCATGTATCCTAACAATCTGCCTCACATACATCTCTGCCAGCTTCTCCGTAGACAAACCTACTTTGAAAGGCAAGAAATAGGCCAACTTGGTTAACCTATCAACGATGACCCAAATCGCGTCTTTTCCGCCTGAAGATCATGAAAGTTCGGACACAA
The DNA here is from genome assembly GCA_036927795.1 of Iris macrosiphon. Classification (NCBI taxonomy): domain Eukaryota; kingdom Viridiplantae; phylum Streptophyta; class Magnoliopsida; order Asparagales; family Iridaceae; genus Iris; species Iris macrosiphon. The sequence continues at coordinate 56,681,870 of JAYESA010000016.1, forward strand.
AATCTATAGTAATGTGTTCCCACTTCCACTCTGGAATTGGTAATGGCTGAAGTAACCCTCCTGGTCTCTGCCTCTCGGCTTTCACCTGCTGGCACACTAAGCATCTGGATACAAACTGTGCCACTTCCCTTTTCATGCCATACCACCACACACTCTCTCGCATATCTCGATACATCTTGTTAGCACCTGGATGCATGGAATACTGATAGCGATGCGCTTCCTACAATACCTCCTCACGCAGCTCCCCACTAGGCACACACAATCTATCTCCATGCATAAAAGATCCATCTTCTGCAATAGTGAAATCATCCTCCAATCCTGCTCCCACCTGAGCTCTGATACTCCTCAGAGATACATCCTCATACTGTGCTGCCTTGATCTTGTCCATCAAATCTGAATATATCTGTAATCCCCACATCTGCATAGCACCACCAGGAGCAATCACCTCAATGACCAAGCTCTCCAAGTCCTCCAACAAATATCGATCTTGCGTCAAGAATATAGCTACCAGATACCTGCTCAACGCATCGACAACTACATTGGCTTTCCCAGGATGATATTACAAAGAGATATCAAAATCTTTCATCAGTTCCAACCACCGACGCTGTTGTTTTGGATAATATAAACAAGAAAAGATTTGATGAATACGGAAAACGAGGTCTTGTAGAAGAGGTTGGTATCCCTCATGTAGAAGAGGTTGGCATAGAAGCCAATGTCTGTCACCATGGCATAGAAGCCAAATAGTTATCAAACCGACATAGAAGCCGAATAGGCGTAGAAGCCGAGTGGTCATAAAGGCCGAGTAGGCGTAGAAGCCGAGTGGTCATAGAGGCCGAGTAGGCGTAGAAGCCGAGTATTCATAGAGGCCGAGTAGGCGTAGAAGCCGAGTAGGCACCGAAGCAGAATGGGCGTAGAAGCCGAGCAGGCACCGAAACTGAATGGGCGTAGAAGCCGAGCAGGCACCGAAGCTGAATAGGCGTAGAAGCCGCTGCGTAACGTGCCAGAGTGATGATGTGGACGTTTTAGCCAGAATTATGGCTCTTTGAGATAATCAGATCTCTTGCATTAAATGCAGAGATCTGCCCCCATACTGTGCATTAAATGCAGATGCTTGTTTTTAAGATTTGCCATTATTCTGTGCATTAAATGCAGATACGCACCTTGAACCCTGTGCGAAGAGTAATTGCTGTCGTGGCAGTCTGTTCGTCTTCTGCGGAGCATAAGGAGCTCATGTTTGCCTGTATAAAACTATGCAGCGTATTCCCTTGTATGCGTAGGAGCAGCTCTCGCAAAAGGGATGTCACTAAATGACGGTTCGGTGACATTTAATCAAACCTCCTGCATTAAATATGGAGATCCGCCATCATCATGTATATTAAATACAGAGGCGTGTTTTGAAGGTCTACCACCCTTCTGTGCATCAAACGCAGAGACGTGCCTCAGGCTTCTGTCAGTATTCGGTGCATTAATTGCAGTGACGTGCCTTGAGGACCTGTCACCACCCTGTGTATTAAATGCAGAGACGTACCTCGAGTCCCGTACGGAATGCAGCTTTTGACGTGGCAGGCGGTTTATCTTCCGTGGAGCGTAAGAAGCTCTCATCTGCCTGTGTAAAACTAGGCAGGGTATTCCTCTGTGTACGTAAAAACGATTTTATGCAAGAGAAATGGCAGTAAATGACAGCCTGGGTTGCCGTGTCGCGCCATCATTATAGCCGTCGCCTGGGTAGTCGATCAGTATCCCTTTGTCAGAAGTCGAGACGTCAGGTTCATTGCAGGATCTGACAGGTTCATTGCAGGGAATACGAAGCGTCCCTCGTATACTTCAATGCTGCATTAAAAGAGGATGAGTTTTACGCCATAAAGGCGATGAAGCACCCTGTTTACGCTGAAGCAGCCTGGACATACTGCCCTACGCGGATGGTCCTCGAGCCTATATTTCACGCTGAGCTTGGTGGAGAAGCTCTGATTGCACGTTGAAGGCTCTGAAGTCCTCTTTTTATGCTGCTTTGCATCAATATGCTGCATAGAGCTATCTAGCGTATTTTTCATGCTTCTACAAGACCCCCTTCAAAGCTTTTTAAATTTCTCATAATTTGAAATACTTTGAATGAAGCATGACCTGCTCCTCGTAACTCGAAACGTTTCTGAATAGAGTTTTGAAAAGGTCGTGGCTGACTTTATGGCAGATTTATTGGGGATCGGTGCTCTCTCTCGCCTATAAAAAGGCTGAGGAGTTCTCATGTTCTTCCTACACTTCCTTCATCATACAGGGATGATGGCCGGAGTTCGTCGAATCGATTTGAGGAAGAAGGAGATCATGTTCTTCCAACATGTAAGGAGCCGAAAAAGATGGCATCTTCGAGCAAATATCATCTACAATGATGGATCATGGAAGGATATCATAGCCTCCTTTGCTCGGGATAATCAGCAACTTTGTATGGTGGTTCTTTGGAAGAGAAGAAGAATCGTATTTCACCACGCTGCTTGCAAGTGGCACCTTCTTCCGTTACCTCCGGGGATGAGAGCAGCAACTAGCTCTGACCTCGGATATTGAGTTGGGTGAAATACCTCAACTCAATCTGTCACGGTGCACGGAGCATGGGATCTGCATAATTTAGGCAGGCCCAGTTTCATATTCTTCCTCCATTTATCATTTTAGTCGATTGCAGAAATCGACCAACTGCAGGAGGAGAGACGAAGAATTGGTGCCCATGCAAGAACCTGGTAGAGCAGATTCTTGGGGGTGGCCTTCCAACGACGATAAGAAAATCCTTTTGTAGACGGGATTCTCTTCATATGTAATCATGAGAAATAAAGAAAAACCCTTGTAGATTGGATTTCCCTCATATGTAATCATGACTTTAATCTTTAATAAAATCGTCTTTCTTCCGTGCATATAATCATCTTGCCATACTTTGCTGTGAAGTCTGAATATGTGTAGCTTCGACACGTCTGATTCTTTATGCCAACTCTGTTTAGAAAGAGTGCTAGGTCCTGTCCTGTCTTTTACGCATAACTAGGGATGCGTAAAAAGCCGCTTTAGCATTCGAGTGTTCGAACTGTCCTGCTGTTTTTAGGAGTGAGGAACCACGTAGAATTCTGAACTATTACTTCTGATAAACAGAATTTCCTTTGTTCAGACATCATCTTCAAGAATAATTTTTTGGAAATCCCTTGGAACAGGGCGAGAAATTGCTGTCAAACTGATTTGCCATCTTGGTAGATAAAATATTCAGACTGAAGTCTAGATGAACTTTGAATTGACCCATGAAGAAGAGTAATTTTTCAATGTTTAACTCTGTATGCTTCGGGTACTTGGGATATCTTGATGTCAAGAAGGAGTATCTTCTGTGTGAACTCCTGTAATTGACCGCCTTGAGGATCGTTCAGATGTACGCGTATTCTAGCCTGCATATCTTTCAGATGTGCGGGAAGTCATGGAGCGCGAAATCATAAGTTGGCAGCCTCTGAGCATAAACTAAATACCATCGAGCATGAAATCATAGACTTGTAGTTCCTGAGCATGAAGTCGTAGGTTTGTAGCCTCTCGAGCATAAAAGCTATCGAGCACAAAGGCATCCGGGCGTAAAACCCGACTTGTAGCTGTCGAACGTAAAGTCATAGATTCGTAGTTGTCGAGCGTAGAAAGCTCCTTAGCGTAGAACTGTAGATTTGTTGCTTCTGAAAGGAAAATTTTCCGAGTGTGAAGTCGTCGATCCGTCGCCTTCGAGCGTAAACTAAGCGCCACCGAGCGTGAGATCATTGATTTGGTATCTACTGAGCGTGAAGTCGTAGGTCTGTAGCCTCTCGAGCATAAAAGCTACCGAGCACAAAGGCATTCGGGCATAAAACCATAGACTTATAGCTTGCGAGAGTAAAACCGTAGATCTGTAGCTTTCGTGTGTAGAAACCTCCTTAGCGTAGAAACCACGAACCTGCTTTACGCGAAAAACTTTTCGAATTCGCCGACTGTCTGCCTTTTCTGAATAAATAGGCTGACGTGGGACCCAATCATAACCAAATATTAATTAGGAGATTTGGTTCGGGGTCCGAGGAGTCCATCCGAACTCTATATATATCCTAAGTTTCTGAGGGGAAAACTTTCCATCCGTCTTCTGCGAGAGAAAGCTTTCGACTGTTCGAGTTCTTCTCCTTTTCTTCTTCGAGTCTTCAAAGTTTCCAGTAATGGCTTCAAAACAAACCTCCTCCGCTAAGGGAAAGAAGATTGATTCTTCTTCTCGTTCTTCGGCCCAAGTGATATCGTCTCTGGTTGGACAAGACGAACTTCATTCCGAGCGGAGCATCCCGCCGACGAGTAGTACACCCGGCCTGGAAGGTAGAGCTTTTGGGAAAGAGAGAATGACTAAAAATCCTTCGCACACGTTGAACGTGACCGCGCTAGGTCGTCTTCTGTGCTGATAGCCTCTTTGAGGAAGATGATACACGGAGACGTTTCATCTTTTTATGCCCATATTCCTAATGTGTCAGCGTAAAAACTCTATTTTTTCCGCAGTCAAGCGTAAAGGCTTTGACCGCCGAAAACTTGGTGTATACTATTAAAATTTGAGTTTTATGCTTATGGATGAAAATCCTGGCATAATAACTCAATTTAATCAATCTGGCGTAAAGCACAGACCGTATACTGCCAATTTTTATGTTTTAAGGAAATGGATTCCAGCGTAAAGGCTCAAGTTTCACAGTCTCGGCGTAGAGCATGGACTGTTGATTTTTCTTTTTGCGGATGTTGCAAGTACCAAAATGTCTAGTTACGAACTGACGTATTTCTTCTGTGCTTTTGCAGTTAGCTTGCATGAGTCTCCTTTGGCTGAAGTGATGGGCTCTGCCGCCGGGATGCTGCACTCCAACTATTTGGAGGATCTGTCACACGTGACATTTCCTATCTCCGGGCCCCAGTATCCCGAAGGGAGGATAATTCTGATATCGGCTCAGGGTGAGCGAATGCTGCTGAGCATGATCAATCGGGAGCCCCTAACGTACGTAGACAGGAAGCAATACCTGAAGCCGGCTTTCCTTTTCGGGGACATGATTGACAGGCAGTCCCAGACAAAGCCCAAGAGAGAACTCTGGGTTTTTCCTGCCGAGGGTTTGGTCTTGCATATGCCCAATATGCCGAGAGACTACCCCATCTCGGCCTTCTTTCATGCTACGCATCCTAGGAAGATGTTGTGGACGTTGACCCCCGATCTTTACGGCAAGCCAGGGAAGATCTTTCATCTGAGAGGAGCTGACCAGGGGTCGTTTGTCAGCCGCCCTTCTGGCTCTGTGACGCTGTTCAGAGGGTTGTACCCTGGCAGTGTCCCAAGTGAAGACAGTTTGGTGATCCAGCCGGTCCAGTTACCGACTTTCTGTAATGATTTTATGGGGCGTGGGGGAGTATACCCTAAGGTGAACCCTCGGTGTGGCGGGTGGATCACCCCTTCAAACCTTCGATGGGCTTGCTTAGTTGATAGGGCCCTGAAGCATTTTCAGACCGAGTTGGAGAACATTGGTCTGTTTGTAGCTGTGAGTGCTACCAGTGTTGGGTTACCCCTAACCCTAACCTGTTTCTGGCACTGATGGAGCGATATATTTTGCTTACCGGGACCTTCGCCACTCCACTGGGTGAGTTGGGATTGGCCCTGAATGAGATGACAGAGATCTCAAGACTGCCGATGGGGGATACACCATACGAAGAGTACGTTCCCACGAACCGGGAGCTGGGGGGTTCAAACCCTCGGGTAGTGGAAGTGTACCAGGAGTTGATGTGCCACTACCTCGCTTGTACCGCTTTTTATGATGAGCCCTCAGATTTGGCTCACATCAGCAAATGGACGTCCTACCTCTTCTTTCACCGGCCCAGGACTGCTAAGCCAGAGAATGTATTGGAGGTCAAGGATCTGCCTGTGAATCCCCTGAGTGCGCTTAATGCTCATGTAGTTGATGATCTTATTGTGGATGTTGGTGCCCCGGACCGGTTCCTCGAGGAAGGGACAGGAAAGTATCCTTAAGGCACTTAGGCCTATAGTTATTTGAGGCGCTGTCGCAGGCCTCTGTCCAGGGAGGCTCAACTGGCTGGCTTCCTTTCCATATGGCTGCGCCGAGTAGTAGTGCCTGGCGTCGCATCTGCGGACTGCATTCACCGTAACACGCTCTGGCCTGCAGTGCGTCTGGTATTCGGGGCAAGACTGGGCTTGCTCCCTGCCATAGTGTGCCGTATACAAGCTGGCCTGAGGGCTATGACTGACGGGCTGCTCGTCGATAAAATTCGGCATGATAGCTTTCCCCGGATAGAATTACCATACCTGTATTTGATGGGGTGGTTAATTCTCCATAACCCCCGGGTGATGTCTCCCGGTTCCGGCAGTAGTTCGGGGGGTAGTTTCTTGTTGAACTACCGAAAGTCTTCCTGGAACGTGAACACGGTTATAGACTATCGGCGGGCACTAGGCTTCAGTCATAGTTTGAAGCTTTTCTGTACCGTCCCTCCTGTACATCGCAATCAGTCGGGGATTAGGCTCGAGGATTCGGGTAGAGAGAAGACCATTCTTTCTCCCGAAGCTTTTAATTGGTTGGTCTGTATTAGACCATCCCATCTGCTGTACAAAAGCGAAGATCATTGCTTCTTGGATCCCTACTTGCCCAGTCGATTCGCCCGGCAGTTTGGGTATGACCAGTTGCACGTGGGCAATGCCGTCACCAGCTTCAGGTCCAGAGGTGGACTCATTGATGGAGCACGGGGATGGCAATATTTTATCATGGGCTGTACTGGGGCAATTTTTATTGTGCCCGTCATTACACTCTCCACGGAGCTGCGCATCCTGCATTCGTATGCCCAGTTCTATGTGGCAACGAACACCTTCCATCGCGATTTTGATATGTATGGAAGCTTTAGGCTGCCCTCTTCCAAGCCTGGGGGAAGAGTTGAAGTCCCCTCGGTTTCTTCCGACGAGGGTGAGGAGTCTGTTACCCCGGATGAGCCTCTGGTGTCGGTCCCTAGGGGTGAAGTACCTCCGCCTGCAGGGGCTTTGGTAGTTTCTGGGAAGCGAAGGGCTCCTGCTCCCAAGGAAGCTTCCCCTAGTAAGAGGAAGAAGAAGACGGTAAATCGTTCTCTCCGGATTCCTGACATTGATGCTCCTGGAGGTGAGCTTGCATCTCCCCGTGCTGGGGACGATTCTTCGATTGGAGGTTCCTCGCCTTTTAGAGAGGGATCTTCCACAGTTCCGGCTGGTGGTGCCGGAGAATCTCAGCTAGATGCCGCCGTCGCTGCTACCGCTTCAGGTAGTGGAACGAGGTCTCCTTCGGGGCTGAGTATAATAAAGTTCCGTATACCTCTAGTCGGATCGGCATCGGGAGGGACTTCTGCCACGCCTGCGAGCACACCTAGCGCAATTCCAGTCGATGAGCCTCGGTTGGATTTTGAGGAGGACCTGGAGGACTACTTGCCAGTGCCAGTTCGCAGACCCCTTTCTCCAGGTATGACAGCTCGCCTAGCATTATTAAGAAATGATTTAGCTGTACAGGCTGCAGGTGCGACGTATATGCTGTCCGCCAGGGGTAAATGTCGTCTTTTATGCCTCTTCTTTGGGAAAATTAATATTGCGTTGATATTAACTACCTTTTGTCTTCTTTTCAGGGAAAGACCTCTTCAGAGAGGGTGATATAGACGCGCCCGTTGGCTCTGTGTCAGGTCCTAGTGGTGACACGGAGGTACCTGATTTTGACGAGGAGACCTCTTCGGGTGCCAGCTTGCCTGTCGAGGAGACTTTTGAGATATCTCAAGAGGAGGACGAGCCTGTCATTACGATAGTGCCTCTTTTGAGCATGTCGGTCACTTCGTCCGGTGTTGGCGATTCTTCCTTCGTCGTACCTCCTGTTGAGGTGACGGCCGTGGCAACATCGTCTGTGGTGATTTTTGGGGGGAAAGTCGCCACCATCGCAGACACTCCCCGCGTTCATGCGGACCTAGTTGCGCTGACCGAGCAGTACACCGGGATTTTCTATACCACTTTGAGAATGCTAATGTCAATGGTGTTGGCGAAGAAGCTGGACTTTGCGTCGCTGAAGAGGTCCTCTCGGTTCTCGATAGAGGCGGTCAGGAAATTCGGTGATGCCGGGGTAGCTGACGCGCTGGAGGCGATGGTTAATGGCTTGGAGCAACCCATTAACGAATACCTGCAGCTAGCTCGAGGCAATATTGAAGCTCTGGTCCAGGCCAGATACAACTCCTTGACTGCGCATCTTGTTGAAAAGAAGGAAGGTCTGAATAAATTCATCGAGACCAATCAGCAGGAGATTGATAAAGGAAAAGTCGTCTTGGAGGAGACTCTCGCCCATCAAACAAAGTGCCAAGCCGAGCATGACGGTAATGTAGCGAGGGTCCGCAAACTGGAGACAAAGCTTGCTCAGGCAAAGAAGTGGGCTTCTCAGTCGTCGAAAGGTCTAGATATGGTGAATGGCCGACTGGTCGCAGCACAACAGAACTTGGCGAGTGCAGGAGTCGCCCGTGCCGGTCTCCTTCGGGCTAGAGCCGAATTGTCCCTCCTGATAGATGACGAGGCACGGTTGTAGCGGGTCTGCGCTGATGTCTTGGATTCCGGGGCTGAGAGGATGGCCGTACTGGCGCAGCAGCTTCGCGACCTGACCGCTCCCCCTTCATGATGTACTTTTGCTTTTGCTTTTGCTTTTCAATGTACTCTTGCTCTTTTCTGGGAATAATAAAGAGGCTTTTTATCTGACTTTGTGGACCCATGATTTCGGAATGTAAATGACAGGTTTGGGTAAAAGTGATATCAGAGGTAGTATGGACGTGATATACTTTTGTTAAGTTTTAGCAGAGCAAATCTATTCAGAGGTCATATGGACATGACAGAATATGATCCAACTAGTTTCATTTTGGAAGTAGTTTTGTCAGAATGAGATCACCTTATTCCACTTGAGCAGAGGAGGTTTAAGCATAGTACCTTTTCAGGAATTTGCCATTGATAGGAGCCATTAGCAGGTCTCCATTAGGCTAGGCTAACCTGTAAGTGCCGTTTGAGAACGTTGTCTCGATCACGTAAGGGCCTTCCCATTTGGGCTAGAATTTGCCTTTACTCCTGTGAGTAAGAATCATCGGCCTTCTTACAGCCAAAACTAGCTCACCGGCTTTGAACACTCTTTCCTTTACTTTTTGATTAAAAGTTCTGGAAATGCGTGCTTGGTAGAGCGCGATGCGCTGCTGAGCTTGGAGGCGTTTCTCGTCTAATCCTTCTAGCTCTTGAAGCCTTAACAGGTCGTTCTTTTCTTGAGTTAACTCGTTAGCCATGTCTATCCTGAGTGACGGAATTTGAATTTCGATAGGAAGAACTGCTTCACTCCCGTAGACCAATGAGAATAGCATGCAACCTGTCGGTGCTCATACCGTGGTGCGGTATGCCCAGAGACATTCTCCCAGCTTCTCATTCCAATCTCTCTTGTTTGAAGAGACGAACTTCTTCAAGAATTTGATAATGGTTTTGTTGAAGGCTTCCGCTAACCCATTAGCAGCTGGATAATATGCCGTCGAGACCACATTTTGTATCCGATTTTTATCGTAGAATCGGTGAAACGCATGGCTGATGAACTGAGGCCCGTTGTCATAGATTATCCTTCGGGGAACCCCGAAGCGGTAAATAACGTGATGCTTGATAAAGCTGGTCACGTTAGATGTCTTTACCTCTGCAAGAGGGATCGTCTCTGCCCATTTGGAGAAGTAATCCGTGATGGCCAGTATGAACAGGTGACCTCTGGAAGAAGATGGGTGAATAGGACCAATGATATCCATACCCCATGCTTCGAAAGGCCATGATGCAACTGTAGGATGTAGATGTTCGGACGGTTAATGTATGAAGTCTGCATGGACCTGACAGGCTCTGCATCGTCTGGCATACTGGATTGCGTTTGCGATCATAGTGGGCCAGTAATAGCCCATTCTTCTGACACGATCCTGTAGCTTAGGACCGGGTTAATGCGCCCCGCACACGCCGTCGTGAGCTTCACGGATAATCTGCTGTGCTTCATCACCAGAGAGACATCGTAATAATAGCCCGTCATAAGACCGGCAATATAGGCATTGTGATGATGCGTCAAAGTAAAAGCATAATGATCGTCTTTTGACAGATATTGCTTCTTTAGGATCTTCTGGCAAGATTCTGTATGCTACGAAATCTATAAAGGGACTTCTCCAGTCTTTCCTGCGAGGATCTGTGTCCACCGTGTAGCTGTATTCGATGTGAAAGTTGTTTTTCACATAGAATAGGTCTCTATGAAGAAGGATTACCGAATTCTACCTTCTTATAGGGGTAGCTAAATCTGCAGCTAGACTGGCTAGGGCATTAGCTTCCAGATTCCGAGACCGAGGTACATGCTCAAGGAAGAATCCTTTGAATGTCATGGATATCTCGACCGTTGCTCGGTGATAGGGGATGAGGTCGGGATTCTGGACTTCATATATTCCTCTGACTTGATTGACGATCAGCAGAGAATCACCGAAGGCTTCCAGAGATTCGACCCCCAGCTCTTTACCGACTTGGAGCCCGATTAGTAGAGCGTTGTATTCTACCACATTATTAGAACAGGGCTCGCTAAGAGAATATGCTCGGTAGATAACGAGTTTATCAGGAGTGACTAGGACGATCCCTACTCCTGAAACTATGTTTCCCTTGGGACCAGTCCTGGAGGCGCCATTGAAGAACAGTTGCCATGCATCGCCTTTCGTTGCGGAATTACACTCTACAACTTTATCGGGAATGTCCTCGTATAGTTTGGAGGCCTCCGGGATGGGATGAGCAGCTAGAAAGTCAGCCAATGCTTGGCCTTTGACGGACTTCTGAGGGACGTACACCATGTCATATGGCGTTAATAATATCGCCCAAGTCATGAGTCGGGAATTAAGGACACTTGGCTTGCTCATTAGTACCCGAAGAGGATTGATCCTGGAGATGATATGAATGGTTTGGCCCATGACATAGTGTCGCATTTTCTGAATAGCGAACATCAGAGCCAAGCATTCTTTCTCCACAGGGTTGTACCGGTGTTCGGCTTCGACCATCATCCTGCTGAGGTAGTAAATAGCCTACTCGTGGCCCATATCGTTCTTTTGTGCGAGAAGAGCTCCCAGAGAATGATCTATTGCTCGAACATATAGCACGAATGGTCTTCCTATGATGGGCAGTACCAGAACTGGCGGGCTAGTGAGGTAGCGCTTGATATCTCCGAACGCTTGCTGACAGGCTTCATCCCATACGAAGGATACGCCTTTCTTCATGAGATGAGAAAAGGGCTGGCATCTCCCGGAGAGGTTGGATATGAATCTTCGGATATAAGCCAGACGACCTTGAAATCCCCTGAGTTCCCTCAGATTGTGGGGCGGTCGCATTTCTAAGATGGCCTTGACTTTATCAGGGTCTACTTGAATGTCTTTGGCGATGATGACAAATCCTAGAAATTTGCCGCTAGATACCCCCAGAAAGGACTTTGTAGGGTTCATTTTGAGTTGATGTTGGCACATCAATTCAAATACTATCTTCAAGTCTTGGATGTGATTATCCCTGAGGCGGCTTTTGACAGCTACATCGTCCATGTAACACTCCACTGTCTTACGTAAATGCTTATGGAATATGTCACTCATAGCTCGTTGGTACGTAGCCCCGACGTTCTTTAATCCGAAGGGCATGACTGTATAGCAATATACCCCCAGTGGTGACCGGAAGGCAGTATGCTTCTCTTCTTTCAGGATGCATCTTGATCTGATTGTATCCTGAGAATCTGTCCATAAAAGACATACGTTCAAAACCGCAAGTATTGTTGATCATGACGTCTGTGATGGGAAGAGGGAATTCATCCTTGGGGCAGGCTGCGTTCAGATATCGGTAATCTATGCAGATCCGTACTTTCCTATTCTTCTTCATGACCGGGACAATATTGGCGACCCAGTCGGGATGTTGTTCCTCACGGATGAAGCCGCAGGCTATTAACTTCTTGACTTCAGCTTCAATGGCGTCCATCATGTCCGGGCGGAACCGACGTTGGTGCTGCTTCACAGGCTTTGAATCGGGCAATATGTTGAGTTTATGAGTAGCCACCTTTGGATCAAGACCTGGCATATCCTTATAATTTTATGCAAAGACGTTGATATATTCTTTTATCAGCTGGATAATTTCTTCCCTTTCTTCTTCGGAAAGGTCATTACTGATAAATATCGGCTTTGGTGAAAGTTTATCCCCTACGTCAATCTGGATAACTTCATCTTTAGTGGGAGGTTCTCTCTGCTCGAAGCGGAACTCCCATTGTGTATCCATCTGCTGATTCCAAGCGTTATTCTCGAATAGTTCGGATTCTTGTTCGTCTGATTCGAAAGAATCCGTCGCTACCATATTTGCTGATAATGTTTGCTCGCGAGCATGAGATGAGCCGGGGGGCGACGAGTCATTTGAAAGGAGGGAAAGATATCCTCGTTCGACTTGGAAGTCGTAAGGGAGGTGGCATACCCTAACCCAAAACGGGTTTGTTGATAGTGGGGATTGCCGAGCAGCGGTGTTCGTCTGCCTTTCCCGTAGTTTGAGACCTGGTTCCATCCTCAAGTTGTAACCCATATTTTGTATTATCTTCAAGGCTTGCGGGCTGTACCTGTGAACTTGCATTTCACCAGAGTCGTCATCGAAGGAATCTTCTTGTATAGTCTGTTTGTTGCGCATGCGGCCGAAGACTATTGAACGCTGACCGTTGCAGGCAGGTGGAACAATGAAGATAGAATCCTTATGTGGTCCATACGTCGTGGTGACATTGGATGATGACGCCACTTCCCATATGTGAGGATGATAGGAATCTATAGCTGCCAAGAATTTTCATGCGATAGGATCTATATCGTCATGGGGAGAGGATTCCTGATTTGGAATCCGGGCGTCGATATACTGGAAAAGAGGTCCTTTATTATTATCAGAAACCGCACTCCTGGTTGCATTTACATCACTCAGTTGCTTGTTGCGCCGAAGGTTGATGATTAAGGGCGGAGGCTGCTGTCTCAGAGTGATCACTAGAGGATCACCCCCTTTGCCTGACCTGGTGGATAGCCATAGGCTTTGTGGCTTTTGGATGGGTAGTCCATCCTTTCACCTTGATTGACAGAGGTTGCTTGACAGAAGGTTCTTCAGGCTCCCGGTAGGATTCCTTCTCTTCTTGGGCCGACACCTCTTTCGTGTACTCTTGAGAGTATAACACGGCATTGGAGTAGTAGGATTCTACTCCTTTAAACGGGTTTAGGTCGGCCACCTCCGTTTGTACTGTCCCTTGGGCATCTATATATTTGAAGCATTGATGTAGGGTCTAAGGAACGATGTTGTGATCGTGGATCCATGGTCTTCCCAGCAGGATATTGTAGGACACCTCTGAATCGATAACGTAGCATGTAGCAACCGATCTGAGGTTGCCAATCTGGATCCTCAGGCGAATTTTTTCCAACGGCTTACTTCTTCCGGTGTTGAAACCCACGATAGTAGTGGTGGTGTAAGCCAGTTCGCTGGTAGGAATCCTCAGCGGTCTAAGCAGACTATGAGGAATAATACTGATTGAGGATCCCGGATCTATGTGAATCCAGTCGACCTCCATGGAACCGACGTACCTGGTGTGGTTGAGGGGTCTGTCATGCCTGTTATGTTTTAACAGCATGTCGTCTTGAGTAAAAGTGATGTTTGGGACCACCTCCATCATACTGTGGAATCGGGGACACGCTGCAGGTTCTTCGTCGGGGGACTTGAGTTGGGTCAAGTATGTATCCGCCTGCATCAATGCTTCACTCAGGGCTAGACGAGTGTCTTGGGAGAGCCTGAGTAGCTCGAAGATGGACAACCTGGCTGGTGTATTAGCCAGTTGGGCCAAGATGTCGAAGTTGTACGGCTTCTCTAAACCTTTGTTTTGAATGTTTTTTACAGGTTTATCGAAGCGCACTTCTTTTTGCTTCCCCTTGTCCGCCAAAGTTGGTCTCGAATGATCGACCTCTGGTACGGCGGGCTCTAGTCCCGAAGGCTTGGCTGTTGAAGCGTCTGTAGGTGCATCTTCCTGACTTGCTCCGTAGTCCTTGAGGTAAGCCTTCCCTGAATGGGTTGCTGTGGCCAAAACCTCGTCTTCGTCTGATGTCGAAGAAGTTGTAACCATATGGCATGGCTTGCATTTGGAGTTCTTCCTGGACTTAGCTTTAGTAGCATTAGTCTCTTTTTCGAGCTCCGACACCAAGTTTTGGTGAACCCACATAATCTCGCCTCTCTGGGTAGTTAGGGGTAATAGGTCGTGATTTTGACCCCTAGCCGGAGGAAGATTAACGATGTTTATCGTTGTCCGGGAAATAGGTGTAACACCGTCCGGTACTTCTTGGGGAGGCAGATTGCCAAATTGTAGAGAGATCATGTTGGCCGTGACCGTCTTCTCGCTTTTGCGCAGAGTGATGGCTTTAGCATCGATCAGCTCTTGGATCTTCCTTTTTAGTATGTAACACGCCTTTGTTGGGTAGTGTACGTATCTGTGGAGGATGCAGTACTTGGGGTTGTTGGCAGTGCCGACTTTACTGGGCCGCCTCTCCTCCGGAAGGGTGATCTTGCCACTTTTGACGAGACACTCGAATATACTCGGAATATCGTCGTCATCGAAAGAGTATACCTCGACGGGCCTGGAAGTCCCAGGTTTTGTCTGCGTGGTTGCCGCAATCTTCTGTCTGGACGTATTGATCGCCAGAGCTTCTTTTCCTTTGGAACTGCGAGGATGGTCACCGTTGGGGGATGACCTCTTGCCTCTGTCAGAGGTAGAGATCATATACCATTGTCATGCGCCTTGCGACTGTTGTCCTCGGCGGCTACCGTTGAGATGATGAACGAGGGCCAATCATGGAACTGATATGGTCCTGTGAACACCGAGATCATGGGAAGAAGATTCTTCCTGAAAATGTCCACCAACGCTGAGTTTGGAACTCCTGGAGGCATCTGTAAAGTGGCTTGGTGAAAACGTTCGACGAAGGTGCGAACGTCCTCCATTTCCCTCTGCTTGACTTCGATGAGAGAGGACATAGACATGTCCATTCCTCCCTCGTAGAATTATGTAAAAAATAGAGCCTTGAAGTCTTCGAAGGAAGTAATGCAGTTGTCTGCCAGGCTGCGGTACCACTGGTAAGCTACTCCTGAGAGACAGCCCTTGAACACCCAGGTGAGGAGGGCGTCATACCCTTGTAGCAACACCGTTATCTTACTAAAATAGTTCATGTACTGACTTGGTGATGTTTTTCCCTCGAACAGGGCCATAGTCTGAGTTTTGTACCTCGGAGGAAAAGGGATCTCTTTCCAGATAGCTGGGTATGGCTGGTTGATTCCCAATTTCTTGAGAAGAACTTTGTGCTTCAAGGCGTCGAATTGGGCTTTCAACTCCCGCACTGCTTGCATCGGATTTTCAGCTGGTAGCGAGACCACGGAATGGTACAAAGTTGGTTGTATCATGACTCCCGCAGGAGGTAGTACATTCTCCCGGTGAGGAAGTGAAGGACCAGCTGACTCTTGATCTAGAGCAGGCTCTTGGATCGTGTTGGATGGTGGTAGGTCCACCCCCACACGTATCTGAGTAGGCGGGATCGACGTTTGAGCCATAGCAGCCGCCTGTTGAGTTAGCATCATTTGGTGCATGTTCTCCATCATTGATTGCATTTGCTTCAGATATGTCTCTAGTGTAGTAATACGTTGCTCAGTGTTCCCTGATGGCGAGGCTTCCTCGTATTCATCTCCAATGGCATAAACTCATATCTCCCTGGGCGTCATTGAAGGATGAGTATAGGTCGCTGCAGAAGTTGACTCTATACTCTCAGTATCTGATTCGGGAGACTGGCGACCCCCAGCATCAGAATCAGAAGAGCACGAAGTCAGTTGTCGTGACCTTGAACGAGTGTTCTGGAACACCCCAGCTTCGGTGTCCCTAAGGAGCATGTTGAATTTTCTTCGGCTCGGAGTTCTAGAGGATGGACGTCTTGAGTCTGAGCTTCCTCCAGGTATATGTGAAGCCATGTTCACAGATGCATGCGCAGGCTCTTCTTCTAGGAAAGATGGAGAATAGCTCAGCCGGTCGAAACTGACCGTTTTACTTTATAACAGCAATAATTAATTACAATCTTGTGACTATTACAGCAGTGCTCGCTAGGAGGCGTAATAGCCACGCTGGAAGATCCCCTCTCCTTGCGTTTCCGGATTAGATATTTGCGCAGGTCGGGAGGAGTTGCAGAAGAAGAAGATGATGGCTTGTTCCTTCTGTTCCCATTGGTGGGCATGCGGATGATGGAAACCATAGTCTTCCCTGTGCCACCCGTATACAACAGGTTGGCCATCTGGGTGGCGGATAATCCCCGAGGAGGGTGTCTTTCTGCAACTGGAGCCTTCTTTATGCCTAGGGACTTCGCCTGGCGTAATTTGGAGCTTCGCTCTGGTTGGCGTAAAGCTGAGGATGTCCTCAGTCGGCCATCAGCGTCTCGCGTAATTCGGAGGGCGTGCAGATTGTTCCCTTGCTGGCATAGATGCCGAGAAGTTGAGTAGTCCGCCGCTCGCTTTTCCTTGCGGAGATCACAGGGATCACCTGGTTCTTCGTAGAAGTCAGATATTGTTTTACGCACGGAGCATGTCTTGTACTTCTGATTTGGCGCTGAGGCTTTATCAGAAGTTTTGTCTATTCTGCCAGGGACGGGAGACTGAATTTCACGCGCAGAGCGCGGAGTATACTTCTGGGTTAGCGCTGAGGCATTGCCAGAAGTTTTGTCGGTTCTGTCAGAGACAGGCGACTGAATTTTACGCACAGGGCGCGGAGGGAGCAATGCTACAACCTCATTGGTCGGAGAGATCGGAGAGTCCACAGGAATGGTAGAGGATGTCTTGGGCATCCAGACCTTATGCAGCTTCCTGTTATTTTGGACAGAGAGAGAGTGAGAGCTGCCCTTTGTTCGGAGCATATCTTTGTAGGCAGACTGGTCGAACTGGACGACCAGTATCTTCTTTACGGATCCTACGGATACCGTATCGTGTTGAGCAATAGCTTCCTCATCAGAAGAGAAAGATGTTCCCAACAGAGTTGCTATCTTGTTTTGGATAATATAAACGAGAAAAGATTTGATGAATGCGGAAAATGAAGTCTTGTACGAAGACCCGCCCTTCTTTTATGTTTACAAATAAGATTGTACAAATTTGATCCTACACGAGGATGTCTAAGTACAATTTATTTAATCTGGGTGAATATTGCTATAGGTGTCTGATCTGCAGTCGATCACTTTAGCCCTTGGACCACACGATGTTGAAGAAGTGCCGTGGAAGACAGGTAGCAGCTTCGAGGGTTGCTAAAGAGGGTGGACGCCTGATGCCAAAGTCGTCGATCCCTTCTCTTTGACTGAACTCCGGATTCTTCTCTCTCTCTCTCTCTCTCTCTCTCTCTCTCTCTCGGCCGTTGCATCTGGTACTGGATCTCTTGATCAATTTTCCAACCAATTTCTTCGACCTTGTCCTCTGTTGATAGATGTCTCTATTTATAAAGTTTAGTGACAGTTGTAGAAGCATGAAAAATACGCTGGGAAGAGCTACGCAGCCTCTTGATGCAGAGCAGCATAAACAGAGGCCTTCAGAGCCATCAAGCGTACAATAGAGCTTTCTCCGCTAAAACACAACATGAAGTGTATGCTCAAAGGACCATCCGCGTAAGTGCAGCACGTCCAGACCGCTCCAGCGTAAGATAGAGTTCTTCATCGCCTCCATGGCGTAAAACTCAACCGCTCTCAAAGCAGCATTAATGCGTACGAGGAACGCTTTGTCTTCC
This sequence comes from Iris macrosiphon, assembly GCA_036927795.1. Lineage (NCBI taxonomy): Eukaryota > Viridiplantae > Streptophyta > Magnoliopsida > Asparagales > Iridaceae > Iris > Iris macrosiphon. Next base: position 56,699,710 of record JAYESA010000016.1, read on the forward strand.
CCAAAATGAACCTGTTAAGTCACGCAGTGAATCTGACCTCTGACTCCTGACAAAAAGTGCTGCACGACTACCCAGACGACGGCTGGAAACGATGGCAGATCCCTCGGGATGCGCCCCACAGTATGATGGCGGATCTCTGTATTTAATGCAGAGGATTTGGTTAAAGCATCACCAAACCGTCGTTTACTGGAGTCCCCTCAGCATAAACCGCTCTTTCGCGTACAAGGGAATACGCCGTCCTGTTTTACACAGGCAAACATGAGTTGTTTTACGCTCCGCAGCAGGCAAACCGCCTGCCACGTCAAAAGCTGCACCTCGTACGGGACTCGAGGAAGTCTCCACGTCTAATTACACAGAGCGGTGACAGCTTCTCTCAAGGCACGTCTCTGCGACGGGTGCACAGAAGGGTTGCAGACCTTCAAAATATGCCTCCGCATTTAATGCATAAGATGGTGGCAAATCTCTGCAAGAGATCCGATTATATCTCCAAAAGACGTAATTCCGGCTAAGACGTCCACATCAGCACGGTACGCAGCGGCTTCTACGCCCATTCTAGCACATTACGCAGCGGCTTCTACGCCCATTCAGGATCTGTGCTCATACGACTTCTACGCCCACTCAGTCTCTACGACCATTCAGTCTCTACGACCACTCGGCTTCTATGCCTGTTCGGCTTCTATGCCTGCTCGGCTTCTATGCCTACTCGGCTTCTATGCCTGTTCGGCTTCTATGCCTACTTGGCTTCTATGCCATGGTGACAGACATTTGGCTTCTATGCCAACCTCTGCTACACAATGGATACCTACCTACGTGGCTTTTATGCCATGATCTTAGTAGCAATTGTACAAGCAATTGTACGCATTGTGTCCCCTTAGTTGGACCCGCGTCACACGCTCATTCAAAAGATCATCTATACGTAGGCATTGGTTACTTTAACCGTTGTGTAAAATGGTGCTGTACTTTCCACTCCTCGGTTGTTACACCGATGGAGTGGTCACTGTCACCAAAACTCTATAAATAGAGACCCCTATTAATGGGGAACATGGTCGACAATTTGAAAGATCGAACCAGGTCGGAGAATTGATAGAGAGAGAGAGAGCACCCAGAGCTCAGGCAAAGAGTAGGGATCGATGACTTCAGCATCGTGCATCCACCCTCTTCTGCAACCTTCGAAGCTGCTTCCTGTCTCCTACGACACTTCTTCAACATCGTGTGGTCCAAGGGCTAAAGTGATCGACCGCAGATCAGACACCTATAGCAATATCTACCCAGATTAAATAAATTATACTCCCACATCCACGTATAAGATTACATTGTACAATTTTGTTTGTAAACAAAAGAAGGCGGGTTCTGTGTAAACCCCCACATCGAATACATTCCTATTCTTTTCGTTTAAATAACCACAAACAAGATGGCGACTCTGCTGGGAAAGTGTTTCTCTTCTGACGAGGAAGCAATTGCTCAACACGATACGGTATCCATGGGATCTGTGAAAAAGACACTGGTCGTCCAATTTGACCAGTCTGCCTACGAAGACATGCTTCGGACTGGGGGTGGCTATCACTCTCTCTCCGTCCAAGACAATAGAAAGCTGCACAAAGTGTGGATGCCCAAGACATCCTCTACCGTTCCTGTGGACTCTCCGATCTCTCCAACCAATGAGGTAGTAGCATCGCTCCCTCCGTGCCCTGCACGTAAAGATTAGTCTCCAGCTACGAGCGGTACAGACGAAACTTCGGGCAAAGCCTCAGCGCTGACCCAGAAGTATCCACTGCACTTTACGCGCAGAAATCAGTCTCCCGCTACGCGCGGTACAGACAAAACTTTGGGCAAAGCCTCAGCGCTGACCCAGAAATATCCATTGCGCTTTACGCGTAGGAATCAGTCTCCCGCTACGCGCGGTATAGACAAAACTTTGGGCAAAGCCTCAGCGCTGACCCAGAAGTATCCACTGCGCTTTACGCGCAGAAATCAGTCTCCCGCTACGCGCGGTACAGACAAAACTTCGGGCAAAGACTCAGCGCTGACCCAGAAGTATCCACTGCGCTTTACGCGTAAGAATCAGTCTCCCGCTACACGCGGTACAGACAAAACTTCGGGCAAAGCCTCAGCGCTAACCCAGAAGTATCCACTGTGCTCTACATGTAGGAATCAGTCTCCCGCTACGCGCGGTACAGACAAAACTTTCGATGGTGCCTCAATGCTAAATCGGAAGTATAGATCACGCTCCACGCGCAAAACAACATCTGACCTCTACGGTAAACCAGATGAGCGCTGTGATCTCCGCGAAGGGAAGCAAACAGGCGAATACTCAGCTTCTCGGCCTTTACCCCAGCAAGAGAACAATCTGCCTACTCTCTGGATTACGCGAGAAGCCGATGGCCCATTGAGGACCTCTTCAGCTTTACGCTAGTCTGAGCGAATCTCCAAATTACGCCAGGCAAGGTCCCACGACGTGAAGCAAGCTCAGGTTGCTACTCCTGACCTACGCGAATGCCTAAACCAGAAGCGTAAGGAGAGGGGACCTTCCAACATGTCTATTACGCCCCCTAGAGAGCAATATTATAATAGTCATAAAATCGTGATTGACTGCTACTGTTCTAAAACAAGACGGTCGATTTTCAACCGACTGAGCTACTCTCAGTCTTTCCCGGAAGAAGATCCCGCGTATGCATCCGTGAATATGGCTTCACGCATACCTAGAAGAAGATCAAGCTCAAGACATCATCCCTCTGGACCTCCGAGCCGAAGGAGATTCGAAGACCTCCTCAGGAACACTGAAGCTGGGGTGTTCCAAAACACCCGTGCAAGGTCACAGCAACCGGCTTTGTACTCATCTGATTCCAACGCTGGGGGTCGCCAATCTCTCAGATCAGATGCTGAGAGTATAGAGTCGAATTTTGCAGTGACCTATACTAATCCTTCGGTGACGCCCATGGAAATGGAAGTTTACGCTGTTGAAGATGGACACGAGGAAGCTTCTCCCTCAGGAAACGCGGAACAACGCATCACTGTGCTGGAGACGTCTCTGAAACAAATGCAATCCGTAATGGAGAACATACACCAGATGATGCTAACTCAGCACGCAACTACCGTGGCTCAAGCGTCGGTCCCGCCAACTCAGATACGTGTGGGGGGACTTGCCACCATCCAACCCAAGCCACGAGCCCGCTCTAGATCAAGAGTCGGCAGCTCCTCCGCTTCCCCACTCGGTGAATATATTACCTCCCGTTGGAGTCACGATAAAACCAACTCTACACTACACCGGAGCCTCGCTCTCAACTGAAAATCCAATACAGGCAGTATGGGAGTTGAAAGCCCAGTTTGACGCCTTGAAGCATAAAGATCAGCTCAAGAAACTGGGAATCAACCAACCTTACCCAGCTACCTGGGAAGAAGTCCCTTTTCCTCCGAAATACAAACCTCAGACTATGGCTCTGTTCGAAGGAAAAACATCACCAAGTTAATACATGAACTACTTCAGTATGATGACAGTGTTGCTACAAGGGAACGACGCCCTCCTCACTCGGGTGTTCAAAGGCTGCCTCTCAGGAGTAGCCTATCAGTGGTACCGTAGCTTGGCGGACAACTGCATTACTTCCTTCGAAGACTTCAAAGCTTTGTTCTTCATGCGATTCTACGAGGGTGGGATGGACATGTCTATGTCCTCTCTCATCGAAGTCAAACAAAGGGAAAAGGAGGACGTTCGCACCTTCGTCGAACGTTTTCGTCAGGCTACCTTACAAATGCCTCTAGGAGTTCCGGACTCGGCATTAGTAGACATTTGCAGGAAGAACCTCCTTCCCGTAATCTCGGTGTTTACAGGACCATATCAGTTCCATGAGTGGCCTTCGTTCATCATCTCGGCAGTGGCTACCGAAGACAACAGTCGCAAGGCGCATGACAATGGCATTATGATCTCCGCCTCCGATAGAGGCAAAAGGTTATCTCCCAGCAGCGACCATCCTCGCAGCTCCAAGGGAAAAGAAGCTCTGACGGTCAATACGTCTAGACAAAAGGCGGCGGCAACCACGCAGACGAAGCCCGGGACTTCCAGGCCCGTCGAAGTCTACTCTTTCGATGACGACGATATCCCTAGTATATTCGAGTGTCTCGTCAAAAGCGGCAAGATCACTCTTCCGGAGCTAAGGCGGCCCCAAGAAGTCGGCAGCACTGACTACCCCAAATACTGCATCTTTTACAGATAAGTACACCACCCAACAAAGGTGTATTACATACTAAAAAGGAAGATCCAGGGGTTGATCGATGCTAAGACCATCACTCTGCACAACACCGAGAAGACGGTCACGGCCAACATGATCTCTCTGCGGTTCGGCGATCTGCCTCCCCAAGAAGTCATGAACGGTGTCACGCCCATTTCCCGAGCTACGATGAACATCGTTAATCTTTCTCTAGCTAGGGATCAAAATCATGACCTAGTACCCCTGACCACCCGTCAGGGCGAGATCATGTGGGTCCATCCGGATTTGGTGTCAAAACTCGAAGAAGAGACGAAAGCTAATAAAGCTACGTCTAAAAAGAGCCCCAAATACAGGCCATGCCACATGGTTGCAACTTCTTCTGCATCAGACGGAGACGAGGTATTTGCCGCAACCCGTTCGGGGAAGGCCTACCTCAACGACAATAAAGCAGGTCAGGAAGGCGCAACGACTGATGTTCCAGCCGCCAAACCTTCAGAGCAAGGTCCCGCTATGTAAAATATCAGCCCTGCGAAACCTACTCCGACGAAAAAGGGGAAGCAGAGAGAAGTACGCTTTGATAAACCTGTGAAAAATATTCCAAGCAAGGGTTTAGAGAAGCCATACGAATTCGTCATCCTGGCCCAACTAGCCAATACGCCAGCCAGGCTCTCCATCTTTGAGCTACTCAGGCTCTCCCCAAACACTCGTCTAGCCCTGAGTGAAGCACTGATGCAGGCAGAGGTATACTTGACCCAGCTCAAGTCCCCCGACGAGGAGCCAGTGGCGTGTCCTCAATGCCACAGCGTGATGGAGGTGGTTCCAAATATCACTTTCACTCAAGACGACATGTTGTTAAAACATAACAGACATGACAGGCCCCTCTATTACACCGGGTATGTCGGTTCCATGGAGTTCGACCGGATTCACATAGATCCGGGGTCATCGATCAGCATCATCCCTCACAGTTTGCTCATGCCGCTAAGAATTCCTACCAGCGAACTGGCTTACACTACCACTACAATCGTGGGTTTCAACGCTGGAAGAAGTAAGCCATTGGGGAAGATCCGCTTGAGAATCTAGATCGGCAACCTCAGATCGGTGGCTACATGTTACATCATCGATTCAGAGGTGTCCTACAACATTTTGCTGGGAAGACCGTGGATCTACGACCACAACATCGTTCCTTCAACTCTACATCAATGCCTTAAATATGTAGACGCACAAGGAACCGTACAAACGGAGGTGGCTGACCTAAACCCGTTTAAAAGAATAGAATCCTACTATTCCGATGCCGTGTTGTACTCCCAAGACCACACGGAAGAAGCGCCAGGCGAGGCGAAGGACGAACCACTCATCCGGGAGCCAGGAAAACCCTCCGCCGCACTACCGCTGTCAATCAGAGCGAAAGGACGAACCACTCGTCCAAAAGCCACAGAGCCTATGGCTATTCACCTGAACAGATCCAACTCAGGAAAAGGAAGCGACTCTCCAACGGTCACTCTGAATCAAAAGCCTCCACCTTTGGTCATCAACCTTCGGCGCAACGGGCAGCCGACCAATGTAAACACGACCAGGAACGGAGTTTCAGATGATAATAAACTTCCTCTTTTCTAGTACATTGATGCTCATATTCCAAATCAGGAATCCACGCCCCGTGACGAGGTAGGACCCATAGCACAAAAATTCTTGGCAGCTATAAACTCCTACCATCCATATGTCTGGGAAGCAGCGTCATCGTCCAACATCATCACGACGTATGGACCCCATGAGGATTCTATCTTTGTTGTCCCGCCTAGCTGCAGCAGTCAGCGCCCCATATTCTTCGGTCGCATGCGCAGTCAACTGGCCAGCCTGGAAGACCCTTTCGATGACGATACTGGGAAAATACAGATTCACCGATACAGCCCACAGGCATTAAGGATCATGTAAAACATGGGCTATGACTTGAAGCGGAAGCCAGGCCTTAACTACGGAAGAGGTAGACGAACGCTGCCGCGCGGCAACCCCCGCTATCATCAAACTCGTTTCGGGTTAGGGTATGCCACCTCCCTTACGACTTCCAAGTCGGATGAGGACATCTTTTTCTCCTCCCAGGACGGCCCGTCACCCCCCGACTCACCTGATGCTCTCGGATAAACGCTATCAATAAATATGGTGGTGACAGATTCCCCAGAAGCAGATGAACAGGATTCTGAGCCATTTGAGAATGACTCTTGGGCTCAACAAATGGATACGCAGTAGAAATTTCGCTTTGAGCAAAGAGAACCTTCCACCAAAGATGAAGTTATCCAAATCGATGTTGGGGGTGAACTTTCGCCAAAACCGATATTTATCAGTGACAATCTTCCCCCAGCTGAAAGGGGAGAAATCATACAACTGATAAAGGAATATGTCGACGTCTTTGCATGGGATTATGGGGACATGCCGGGCCTTGACCCAAAGGTGGATACTCATAAGCTCAACATATTGACCGATTCAAAGCCTATGAAGCAGCACCAATGCCGGTTCCGCCCGGATATGATGGACGCCATTGAAGCTGAAATCAAGAAGCTGATAGCCTGTAGATTTATCCGGGAAGAACAACATCCCGACTGGGTCGCCAATGTTGTCCCAGTCATGAAGAAAAATGGAAAGGTACGTATCTGCATCGATTACCGAGATCTGAACGCAGCCTGCCCCAAGGATGAATTCCCTTTTCCCATCACGGACATCATGATCGACAACACCTGTGGCTTTGAATGCATGTCTTTCATGGACGGGTTCTCAGGGTACAATCAGATCAAGATGCATCCTGAAGACGAGAAGCACACTGCCTTTCGCACCCCATTGGGAGTATATTGCTATACGGTCATGCCCTTCGGATTAAAGAATGCCAGGGCTACATACTAACGGGCTATGAGCAGCATATTCCATGAGCATGTACGCAAAATAGTAGAATGTTACATGGATGACATAGCCGTCAAGAGCTGCCTCAAGGATGATCACATTCAAGACTTGAGGACGGTATTCGAGTTAATGTGCCAACATCAACTCAAGATGAACCCTACGAAGTCCTTCCTGGGTGTATCTAGTGGCAAATTCCTGGGATTTGTCATCACCGCCAAAGGCATCCAGGTGGACCCTGACAAAGTCCAGGCCATCGTAGAAATACGACCGCCCCACAATCTGAGGGAACTTCGGGGATTTCAAGGCCGTCTGGCTTATATCCGGAGGTTCATATCCAACCTCTCGGGAAGATGTCAGCCCTTTTCGCATCTCATGAAGAAAGGTGTATCCTTCGTGTGGGACGAAACCTGTCAGCAAGCATTCGGGGATATCAAATGCTACCTCACCAGTCCGCCAGTTCTGGTGCCTCCCGTTATGGGAAAACCGTTCTTGCTGTACGTCCGAGCAATGGATCATTCGCTAGGAGCTCTTCTCGCACAGAAGAACGATATAGGGCATGAACAGGCTATCTACTACCTCAGCAGGATGATGGTCAGAGCCGAACACCGGTACAACCCAGTGGAGAAAGAATGCTTGGCTCTGATGTTCGCTATCCAAAAGGCGCGGCACTACGTCACCGGCCAGACTATCCACATCATCTCCAGGATTAACCCTCTTCGAGTATTGATGAGCAAGCCGAGCGTTCTTAATTTCTGACTCGCAACTTGGGCGATGCTGTTAACACCATATGACATGGTATACGTACCGCAGAAGTCCATCAAAGGCCAAGCGCTGGCCGACTTTCTAGCCGCTCATCCGATCCCAGAGACCTCTAAATTATACGAAGACATTCCCGACGAAGTTACAGAATATGATTCCGCAATGGAAGGAGACGCATGGCAACTGTTCTTCGACGGTGCCTCCAGAACCAATCTTAAGGGAAATATCGTTTCAGGAGTAGGAGTCGTCCTGGTCGCCCCTGATCAGCTCATCATCTACCGAGCATATTCCATTAGCGAGCCCTGCTCCAACAATGTGGCGGAGTACAACGCTCTACTAATAAGGCTCCAAGTTGCTAAAGAGCTGGGGGTAGAGTCCCTGGAAGCTTTTGGTGATTCTCTGCTTATCGTCAATCAAGTCAGAGGAATATATGAAGTCCGAAATCCAGACCTCATCCCCTATCACCAAGCGACGGTCGAGATAGCCATGACATTCAAAGGATTCTTCCTAGAGCATGTCCCTCGATCCCAGAATCTGGAAGCTGATGCCCTAGCCAGTCTAGCGGCGGATTTAGCTACTCCTATAAGAAGGCAGAATTCGGTGATCCTTCTTAACAGAGATTTATTCTGCGTGAAGTACAACCTCCATATAGAACACAGCCACGCTGTAAACACAGATCCCCCTGGAAGAGACTAGAGGAGTCCCTTCATAGATTTTGTCGCATACGGAATCTTGCCAGAAGACCCCATAGAAGCAGTATCCGTCAAGAGACGATCATTACGCTTCTACTTCGATTCATCTTCACAATGCCTATATCGTCGGACTTACGACGGACTGCTATTAAGATGTCTCTCAGACGATGAAGCACAACAGGTTATCCGGGAAGCTCACGACGGCGTATGTGGAGCACATCAGCCCGGTCCTAAGCTACAGGATCGTATCAGGAGAATGGGCTATTACTGGCCCACTATGATCACAGACGCGATCAGCTATGTAAGACAATGCAGAGCCTGTCAGGTTCATGCAGACTTCATATACCAATCGTCTGAATATCTACATCCTACGGTTGCATCCTGGCCCTTCGAAGCATGGGGTATGGATATCGTTGGTCCCATTCACCCGTCTTCCTCCAAAGGCCACCGGTTTATACTGGCCATCACGGATTACTTCTCCAAATGGGCAGAGGTGATCCCTCTGGCTGAGGTAAAGGCGTCTGACGTAATAAGCTTCATCAAGCACCACGTCATTTATCGCTTCGGGGTACCCCGGAGGAAAATTCACGACAATGGGCCTCAGTTCATCAGCCAAGCGTTTCATCGGTTTTGCGATAAAAATCGGATACACAATATTGCCTCTACGGCATATTATCCAGCTGCTAATGGTTTGGCGGAAGCTTTCAATAAAACCATTATCAAACTCTTAAAGAAATTCGTCTCTTCAAACAAAAGAGACTGGAACGAGAAGTTAGGCGAATGTCTCTGGGCATACCGCACAACGGTACGAACACCGACAGGTTGTACCCCCTTTTCACTAGTCTACGGGAGCGAAGCAGTTCTTTCCATCAAAATCCAGATCCTGTCGCTCAGGATAGCCGTGACTAGTGAGCTGACTCAAGAAAAGAATGACCTGTTAAGGCTCTAAGAGCTGGAAGGATTAGACGAGAAATGCCTCCAAGCTCAACAACGCATCGCGCTCTACCAAGCGCGCATTTCCAAAGCCTTCAATCGTAAGGTAAAGAAAAAAGTATTCAAAGTCGGCGAGCTAGTCCTAGCCGTAATTAAGAAGGCCGATGATTCTTACTCACAGAAGCAAAGGCAAATTCCAGCCAAAGTGGGAAGGCCCTTATGTGATCGAGACAACATTCTCGAATGGCGCTTACAGGTTAGCCCAGCCTAATGGAGACCTATTAATGGCTCCTATCAACGGCAAATTCCTGAAAAGGTACTATGCTTAAACTCCCCTGCTCAGGTGGAATATAGCAAGGATCTCATATTCTGACAAAACTACTCCCAAAACAAAACAAGTTGGGTCATATCCTATCATGTCTGTACGACCTCTGAATAAGATATATCCTGTTAAGAAGTTTATCGAGAGTCTATCATGTCCATACTACCTCTGATATTACTCTCGCCTAAAAAACTGTCATTTATATTCCGAAATGATGGGTCCACAAAAGTTAGAAAAGAGTCGCCTTTATTTATTCCCAAAAGGGAGGCAGAATTACATCTGGGCAAGCAAAAAGGGAAAGGATACATCATAATGGCGGAGTAGTCAGATTGCGAATCAGCCACTCCAGTGCAGCTATTCTCTCATTCCTAAGAACCAAGGCGTCGGCGCGAGCCTGCTCCAGCCGTGCCACGGGAGTGTTCGTTAGGGTCAGATCAGCCTTTGCCCGAAGACAGCCCGCACGAGCAGCTTCTGCACGGTCCAAATCCTGTTGCGCTGTGCTCAGACGACCAGCTGCTACCTCTAGACCCGCCAACGATTGAGAAGCCCATACCTCAGCCTGAGCGAGTTTTTCCTTCAGCTTGGAGGCCCTCGCCGCATTCCCTTCATGCTCGGTGCGACACTGCGTCTCAACGGCAAGAGCCTCTTCCCCGACAGCTTTTCTCCTATCCATCTCTAGCTTATGCTTCTGGATGGAGTTGTCTAGGCTTTCCAGCTTTGTAGCAAGCCGCGCAGTCATGAGGTCGAACCGAGCCTGGACGTCAGCATCGAGGCTGCCCCGAGTCAGCTGCAAGTATTCGGTAATGGGTTACTCTAACCCATTAACCACCACCTCCAGAGAGTCAGCTGCCCCAGGATCGCCGAGCTCCCTGATGACCACGATCGAAGCAAGAGAAGTCTTCTTCAGGCGCTCAAAATCTAGACTCTTCGCTAACACCATTGATATCATCATTTTCAAACCGGTATAGAAAAGACTGGTATGTTGCTCGGTCAACGCAACTAGATCCGACTGGACGCCGGGATTGGCCGCAATATCAGCAAGTCCCTCTCCCGGGACAATTGCAGACGAGGTGGCCACAGCCGTCGCATCGGCGCATGGTGCGACCGAAGAAGGTACGGCAACGGCGGTCGAAGTCATCGCCACACTCACAAGAGGCAGGGTCACGACGACGGGTTCATCCGCCTCTTGAGGTAACGAAACTACTCCGGGCGTACAGGCCCCCGAAGCCACTTCCTCATCAAAGTTGAACGCCTTCGTATCATCGTCTGGAGCCCGGGCGGAGCCAGAATGTGCTTCAATGCTATACTCCCCGTGGGCGCTATCCCCGAAAAAGAGGACAAGAATGTTAATATCAGTATGATGATAATCTTTCTAAAGAGAGACATAAAGACGACATTTACCCGGGGCCAACGGCATATACGACGCATCTGCACCCGAGGTAGCTAAACCATGCCTTAATGACGCAATGCAAATTGTCATGCCTGGAGAAGGAGGTGGGCCGACTGAAATCGCCGAGAGTTCTGCCAAGCCCTCACCAAGACGCGGTCGAGGTTCATTAGCTAGAATCTCGCCCGTAACGCTCGCTGACACAACGGGAGTTTTACCCGTTGCTGACCTCAGGAAAGATTCTCCCATCTGCCTCGGCCACACAGGCAAACTCGCTCCACTACCTGGAGCAGCAGCCATGATAGCGACCTCTAGCGAGGATTCTCCGGTGCCGCCGGCCGAAACTGTAGAAGGTCCCTCTCTAAAAGGCGAGGAACCTCCAGCCAAAGAATCATCCCTGATATAGGAAGAGGCAGGCTCACTCCCGGGAGCCTCAACACCAAGAATGCGGAGAGGACGAGCGACCGTCTCCTTCCTCCTCTTACGAAGAGAAACTTCCTTCGGAGCAGAAGCCCGTCGCTTCCTAGAAGAGACTACCAAAGCCCCCGCAAACGGAGGTACTTCACACCTCGGCACCGACACCAGAGGCTCATCCGGAGTACCAGACTCCTCACCCTCGTCCGAAGAAACCGAGGGGACGTCAACTCTTCCCCCAGGCTTGGAAGAAGACACCATGAAGCTTCCACGCGTGTCGAAATTACGATGGAAGGTGTTAATCGCCACGTAGAACTGGGCGTAAGATTGGAGAATGCGGAGCTCCGTGGAGGCTGTAACGACCGGTACGAAAAAGCTTGCCCCCGTACAACCCATGATGAAATATCGCCACCCTCTAGCTCCATCAATGAGTCCGCCCCTGGACCTGAAGCTGGTAACGGCATTGCCTACATGCAACTGATCGTACCCAAACTGCCTGGCGAACCGACTAGGCAAGTAGGGCTCGAAGAAGCAGAGATCTTAGCTCCTGTACAGCAGATGGGAGGGCCTAATACAGACCAACCAGTTAAAAGCTTTCGGGGAAAGGTCGGTCTTCTCTTCACCTGAATCCTCAAGCCGCACCCCTGATTGATTGCGATGTACGGAGGGGACAATATAGAGGATCTTCCAGCCCTGGCTGAGGTTCAACACCAACCGACAGTCTAAGACTGTATTCACATTCCAGGAGGAATCCTTGTAATTCAGCAAGAATATACCCCCCAAGCTGCTACCGGAGCCAGGAGACATCACCCGGGGATTGTGGAGGATTAACCATCCCATCAAGTATAGATATGGTAATTCCACCCTGGGAAAACTCTCACGCCGAGCTTCGTCGGCGAGCAACCCATCAGTTATGGCTCTCAGGCCAGCCTGTATACGGCACACCATGGCAGGAAGCAAGCCCAGTCTTGCCCCGAACATCAGGCACACTGCCGGCCACAGGATATTCCGGTGAATACGGTCCGCGAACGTTGTGCCGGACACTACTACTCGATGCAGCCATATGGAAAGGAAACTAGCCAACTGGGCTTCCTTAGACAGAGGCCGGCGACAGCGCCTCAAGTAACTACAGGCCTTAGTGCCTTCAGGGTACTTTCCTACCCCCTCGACGAGAATCTGATCCGGAGCTGCGGCCTCCTCCATAAGACCCTCGACGACCTGGGCGCTAAGCACGCCCAAACAATTCACGGGCTCATTTTTGCCCCCCGAGGCTTTCTCCGACTTGGCAGCCCTAGCTCGGTGAAAGAAGAGGTAGGACATCCACTTGGTGGTATGAGCCAAATCACAAGGCTCGTTATAAAAAGTGGTGCACGCGAAGTATTGACACATCAGCTCCTGATATACTTCCGCCACCCGAGGGTCCAAATCCCCCAACTCTCGGTTGGTGGGAACGTACTCTTCATAGGGGGTATCCCCCATCGGCAGTCTCGAGACAACTGCCATCTCATGGAGCGCCAATCCCAACTCCCTCAGTGGAGTGGCAAAGGTCCCAGTGAGCAGAATATACCGCTCTATCAGCGCCAGGAACAAGTTAGGGTTCGGAGGCAACCCGACGCTCGTCGCACTCACAGCGGCATATAGTCTAATAACCTCCAGCTCTCTCCAGAAGTGCTTCAAGGCCTAGTCAACCAGGCATGTCCATCGGGAGTTTGTTGGGGCAATCCACCTATTACACCGGGGATTCTCCTTGGGATATACCCCGCCTCGTCCCCTGAAGTCGTTGGAGAATGTCGGCAATTGGACCGGCTGGATCACCGAGCTGTCTTTACTCGGGACACTACCCGGGCACAGTCCCCGGAACAACGTCACAAAGCCGGAAGGGCGATTGACAAACGACCCCCGGTCAGCTCCTTTGAGATGAAAGATCTTCCCCGGCTTACCGTGAAGATCAGGAGTCAGCATCCACGACATCTTCCTGGGATGCGTCGCTTGGAAGAAGGCCGAGATGGGATAATCCCTCGGCATCGTTGGCAAATACAAAACCAAATTCCCGACAGGGAAAACCCAGGGCTCCCTCTTGGGCCTCGTCTGGGACTGTTTGTCAATCATGTCCCCAAAGAGGAAAGCCGGCATTATGTACTGCTTCCCGTCTACGTAGGTCAGGGGCTCGCCATTAATCATGCTTAGCAGCATCCGCTCTCCCTGAACCGATATCAGAAACCACCTTCCCTCAGGATACTGGGGTCCGGAGATGGGAAATGCCACGTGGCACAGATCCACCAGGTAGTTCGAGTGCAGCATCCCAGCAGCGGAGCCTATCACCTCGGCCAGTGGAGACTCACCCAAATCAACTGCAAAAGTGCAAGAAAAAGATGTCACTACAAGTCTTGCACGAACATGCAGACCGAAGAAACGACAGTCTGTGCTCTACGCAGGATTATGCAAATCTGGCTATTTTACGCCGGCAGTACTCCCCATAAGCGTAACACTCAAATTTTACGATATACACCAATTTTCGGTAGCCAGAGCTTTTACGCTCAAAACTACGAAAATGTGGAGTCTTTACGCTGGCACATTAGAAATGTGGGCATAAAAGATAAAAATGCCTCCGTGCATCAACTTCCTCCAAAGAGGCTATCAGCACAGCAGACGACCTAGCGCGGTCACGTTCAACGTGTGCGAAGGATTTTTCGTCATTTTTGTCTCCCCAAAGGCTCTACCTCTAAGGCCGGGTGCGCTACTCGTCGGCGGAATACTTTGCTCGGAAGGAAGTTCGCCTTGTCCGACCAGAGACTCCCTCGCTGGGGCAGAAGAATGAGAGGAAGAACCTACGCTCTTTCCCTTAGCGGAGGGGGTTTGTTTCGGCGCCATTTCTGAAGACTCGGAGTGCTCGGAGAAGGAACGAAGAAAAACTCGGAACGGTCGAAAGCTCCCTCTTTCACAGAAGATAGATAAAAAGTTTTTCTCTCAAAAAACATGGGGTATATATAGTCCGGGTCGACTCCTCGAATCCTCGGACGAACTCCTTGAGACCCTAACTAAATCTCGCAAATTAAATGATGGGTTATGATTGGATGCTACGTCAGCCCACTACCCTTGGAAGACGGACAGTCAGCAAATTTGAAAGGTTTTTCGTGCAAAACGGTTCAGCGGATTCTACGCTAAAGAAGCTTTCTATGCTCGACAGCAACGGATCTCCGATTTTACGCTCGCAAGCTACAAGTCTATGGTTTTACGCCCGGATGCCTTTGTGCCCGGTAGCTTTTATGCTCGAGAGGCCACAAACCTACGACTTTATGCTCAGCAGATACCAAATCGACGATCTCACGCTCGGTGGCGCTCAGTTTACGCTCAAAGGCAACAGATCTGCAAACTTCACGCTCGAAGAAACTTTCTTTTCAGGGGCTACAAATCAAACAGTTCTACGCTAAAGGAGCTTTCTACGCTCGACGGCTACGAATCTACAGCTTTACGTTCGACAGCTATAAGTCTATGGTTTTATGCCCGGATGCCTTTGTGCTCGGTAGCTTTTATGCTCGAGAGGCTACAAACCTACGACTTCACGCTCAGGAACCACAAGTCTACGATTCCGCGCTCGATGGTGTTTTATGCCCAGAGGTTACAGACTGATGATTTCGCGCTCCACGACTTTCCGCATATTCGAAATAGTCCCCAATGCGGTCAATTGCAAAGAGTTTACACAGAAGATACTCGTTCTTGACCCAAAGCATCCCAAGTACCCGAAGGATACAAGAGTTCAAACATTGAGAAATTACTCTTCTCGGGTCCAAAATTGGAGGTTCATCCAGACTCCAGTATGAATATCTTGTCTATCAAAAGATGGCAACTCAGTTAGACAGCCATTTCTCGACCCTGTTCCAAGGGATTCTCGAGAAGTCACTCTTGAAGACGAAGTCTGAACAAAAATTCTGTTCATCGGAGAAGCAACAGTTCAAAAATTCTACGCGGTTCCTCGGTCCTAGCAACAGGACGGTTCTAAAATATTCAAAATGCTCTACAGCGTTCTATGGACTATTCGTTATGCGTAAAGGACAAGACCTAGCACTCTTTCTACAGAGTCGGCATAAAGATTCAGATGTGTTGAAGCTACACATATTCAGACTTCACAGCAACGTATGGCAAAATGATCATATGAAGAAGCAAGACGATTTTATTAAAGATCAAAATCATGATTACATATGAGGGAAATCCAATCTACAAGGGTTTTCTTTTCATTTTCATGATTACAACTGAGGAAAACTCCGTCGACACGAGGGTTTTCCCATCATCGTCTGAAGATTGCCCAGAAACTGTTCTGACAGGTTCTCGCTGGGCTTCAATTATTCATCCATCTTCTCCAGCAGACAGTCGGTTGTCGCAAACCGACTGACATTGCAATGATCAACGACGGGCAGATACAGAACTGGGCCTGCATAGATTTTACAGATCCCATGCTCCGTGCACAGATCAAGCTGGGACAGAGCGAGTCTGTCTGACTCTCGTCACCGAAGGCAAAATAAGAGGACATCACTTGCAAGCTGTATGGTCAAATACGACCCTTCCTCTCTCCTGGGGCAACGCCATACAAAGTTGTGGATTATCCCGAGCAAGGGAGGCTAAGATATCCTTCCATAATCCATCGTTGCAGTAGATATTTGCTCGAAGATGCCGTCTTTTTCGGCTCCCTACATGCTGGAAGAACATGATCTCCTTCTTCCTCAGGTCGACCCGACGAACCCTGGCGATCATCTCTGCATGGTGATGGGAATGTGGTGAGAACAGGTTTACCCCCCCAACCTTTTTTATAGGCAAAAGAGATCACAGCGGTCCCCAATAAATCTGCCATAAAGTCTGCATCGAACGTTTCAACGCTCCATTCAGAAACGTTTCAAGTTACGAGGGGCCGTTCATGCTTCATTCAAAGCGTTTCAAATTCCGAAGAAGCATAAAAAATACGCTGGGAAGAGCAAAGCAGCCTCTTAATGCAGAGCAACGTAAAAAGAGGCCTTCAGAGCCATCAAGCGTACAACAGAGCTTTCTCCGCTAAAACACAGCATGATGTGTATGCTCAAAGGACCATCCGGGTAAGTGCAGTACGTCCAGGCCGCTCCAGCGTAAGACAGAGTTCTTCATCGCCTCCATGGCGTAAAACTCAATCGCTTTCAAAGCAGCATTAATGCGTACAAGGAACGCTTCGTCTTCCCCGAAATGAACCTGTCAATTCACGCAGTGAATCTGACCTCTGACTCCTGACAAAAAGTGCTGCACGGCTACCCAGACGACGGCTGGAAACGATGGCAGACCCCTCGGGACGCGCCCCACAGTATAAGGCGGATATCTGTATTTAATTCAGAGGATTTGGTTAAAGCATCACCAAACCGTCGTTTAGTGGAGTCCCCTCAGCATAAAACGCTCTTTCGCGTACAAGGGAATATGCCGCCCTATTTTACAGAGGCAAATATGAGCTGTTTTACGCTCCGCAGCAGGCAAACCGCCTGCCACGTCAAAAGCTGCACCTCGAACGGGACTCGAGGCAAGTCTCCACGTCTAATTACACAGAGCGGTGACAGCTTCTCTCAAGGCACGTCTCTGCGACGAGTGCACAGAAGGGCTGCAGACCTTCAAAACATGCCTCCGCATTTAATGCATAAGATGGTGGCAAATCTCTGCAAGAGATTCAATTATATCTCCAAAAGCCATAATTTCGGCTAAGACGTCCACATCAGCACGGTACGCAGCGGCTTCTATGCCCATTCTAGCACAGTACGCAGCAACTTCTACGCCTATTCAGGATCTGTGCTCATACGGCTTCTACGCCCACTCAGTCTTTACGACCATTCAGTCTCTACGACCACTCGACTTCTATGCCTGTTCGGCTTTTATGCCTGCTCGGCTTCTATGCCTACTCGGCTTCTATGCCTGTTCGACTTCTATGCCTATTAGCTTCTATGCCTACTTGGCTTCTATGCCATGGTGACAGACATTTGGCTTCTATGCCAACCTCTGCTACACAATGGATACCTACCTACGTGGCTTTTACGCCGTGATCTTAGTAGCAATTGTATGCGTTGTGTCCCCTTAGTTGGACCCGCATCACACGCTCATTCAAAAGATCATCTATACGTAGGCATTGGTTACTTTAACCGTTGTGTAAAAGGGTATTGTACTTTCCACTCCTCGGTTGTTACACCGATAGAGTGGTCACTGTCACCAAAACTCTATAAATAGAGACCCCTATCAATGGGGAACAAGGTCGACAATTTGGAAGATCGAACCAGGTCGGAGAATTGATAGAGAGAGAGAGAGAGAGAGCACCCGGAGCTCAGACAAAGGGTAAGGATCGACGACTTCAGCATCGTGCATCCACCCTCTTCTGCAACCTTCGAAGCTGCTTCCTGTCTCCTACGGCACTTCTTCAACATCGTGTGGTCCAAGGGCTAAAGTGATCGACCGTAGATCAGACACCTATAGCAATATCTACCCAGATTAAATAAATTATACTCCCACATCCTCGTATAGGATTACATTGTACAAGTTTGTTTGTAAACAAAAGAAAGCGGATTCCGTGTAAACCCCCACATCGAATACATTCCTATTCTTTTCGTTTAAATAACCACAAACAACAGTGACCACTCATTCGGTGTAAAAACTGAGTAGTGGAAAGTACAATACCCTTTTACACAACGGTTAAAATAACCAATGCCTGCGTATAGATGATCCTTTGAATGAGCGTGTGACGCGGGTCCAACTAAGGGACAAAATGCGTATAATCGCTACAAAGATCACGGCGTAGAAGCCACGCAGGTAGGTATCCCTCGTGTAGAAGAGGTTGGCATAGAAGCCAATGTCTGTCACTATGGCATAGAAGCCAAATAGTTATCAAACCGGCATAGAAGCCGAATAGGCGTAGAAGCCGAGTGGTCATAAAGGCCGAGTAGGCGTAGAAGCCGAGTGGTCATAGAGGCCGAGTAGGCTTAGAAGCCGAGTAGTCATAGAGGCCGAGTAGGCATAGAAGCCGAGTAGGCACCGAAGCTGAATGGGCGTAAAAGCCGAGCAGGCACCGAAGCTGAATGGGCGTAGAAGCCGAGCAGGCACCGAAGCTGAATAGGCATAGAAGCCGCTGCGTAACGTGCCAGAGTGATGATGTGGACCTTTTAGCCGAAATTATGGCTCTTGGAGATAATAAGATCTCTTGCATTAAATGTAGAGATCTTCCCCCATCCTGTGCATTAAATACAGATGCTTGTTTTTAAGATTTGCCATCATTCCGCACATTAAATGCAGATACGCACCTTGAACCCTGTGCGAAGAGTAACCGCTGTCGTGGCAGTCTGTTCGTCTTCTGCGGAGCGTAAGGAGCTCATGTTTGCCTGTGTAAAACTAGGCAGCGTATTCCCTTGTATGCGCATTAGATGCAGAGGCGTGTTTTAAAGGTTTGCCAACCTTCTGTGCATCAAACGCAGAGACGTGCCTCAGGCATCTGTCAGTATTCGGCGCATTAATTGCAGAGACGTGCCTTGAGGGCCTGTCACCACCCTGTGCATTAAATGCAGAGACGCGCCTCGAGTCCCGTACGGAGTACAGCTTTTGATGTGGCAGGCGGTTTGTCTTCCGCGGTGCGTAAGGAGCTCTCATCTGCCTGTGTAAAACTAGGCAGCGTATTCCTCTGTGTACGTAAAAGCGGTTTTACGCAAGGGAAATGGCAGTAAATGACAGCCTGGGTTGCAGTATCGCGCCATTATTATAGCCATTGCCTGGGTAGTCAAGCAGTATCCCTTTGTCAGAAGTCGAGATGTCAGGTTCATTGCAGGATCTGACAGGTTTATTACAGGGAATACGAAGCATCCCTCGTACACTTCAATGCTGCATTGAAAGAGGATGAGTTTTATACCATAAAGGCGATGAAGCACCCTGTTTACGCTGAAGTAACCTGGACATACTGCCCTACGCGGATGGTCCTCGAGCCTATATTTCATGCTGCGCTTGGCAGAGAAGCTCTGATTGCACGTTGAAGGCTCTGAAGTCCTCTTTTTATGCTGCTTTGCATCAATATGCTGCGTAGAGCTATCCAGCGTATTTTTTATGCTTCTACAGCTGCCTCATGTTCAATTCCTTCTGCGTGAAAACGTACTTTAAGCTTTTGTGGTCTGTGAAGATCTCCACACGGTCTCCGTACAAATAATATTTCATAACTTCAGAGCGAAGATGACTGCTACCAACTCTAAATCATGGGTAGGATAGTTCTTTTCATGAGGACGCAATTGCCTGGATGCAAAGGCAATCACTTTCCTATGCTGCTGAAGAACACAACCCAAACCCTTCCCTGATGCATCACTATAAATAGTGAAACCTCCGGACCCTGATGGCAACGTCAAAATAGGAGCAGACGTCAATCTCTTCTTCAACTCCTCAAAAGCAACCTGGCAATCCTCCGTCCAAACAAACTCCACATCCTTCCTTGTGAGTCTGGTCATCGGCTCGGCAATTCTTGAAAAATCTTGCACAAACTTCCTGTAGTAGCCTGCCAATCCCAAGAAACTCCTGATATCTGCTACCGAACTTGGGGTCTTCCAAGATTCTACTGCTAAAATCTTCTTCGGATCCACTGAAATACCATCATCAGTCACAACATGCCCCAAGAATTCTACCTTGTCCAGGAAAAACTCACACTTGGACAACTTTCAATACAGCTTCTCCTTCCTCAGCACATCCAACACAATCCTTAAATGCTCCTCGTGCTCCTCTGGTGTCCTCGAGTATATGAGTATGTTATCGATGAACACCACCACGAACTTGTCAAGGTACTGGTGGAACACCTTGTTCATCAAGTTCATAAATACCGCCGGTACATTAGTCAAACTAAACGGCATCACCATAAACTCGTACTGACCATACCGAGTTCTAAAAGCAGTCTTCGGTATGTCCTCCGGCTTTACCTTCACCTGATGGTAGCCTGATCTCAAATCTATCTTAGAAAATACCTTTGCACCAGTCAACTGATCAAACAGATCATCAATTCGTGGCAAAGGATACTTATTCTTGATAGTAAGATTATTCAAAGCCCGGTAATCAATGCACATGCGCATCGATCCATCCTTCTTTGGTACAAATAATACCGGGGCTCCCCATGGTGAAGAACTCGATCTGATAAACCCCTTATCCTGTAATTCGTCCACCTACTTCTTCAACTCGACCAGCTCGCTGTTGTTTACTCTATAGATATGCTGCGAAATTAGTTCTGCACCTGGCACCAAGTCTATAGAAAATTCAATATCTCGATCTGGCGGCAATCCTGGCAATTCCTCAGGAAACACATCCAAGAATTCTGCTATCAACGGATGTGGCAACTCCTTGCCTTCCACCATAGCTCCACAAATAATGCCTTCTTCCTGCTCTGCAGCTCTTCTAGCAAACTCGAACTCTGGCTCTCCTGGCAGACGAAACAAAAATCTACCTCCTCTACTATCTATGCTAGCACAGTGCCTGCTCAACCAATTCATCCCAAGTACAATGTCGTAGCTTGAAAGTGGCATTACAAGTAGATACACACTCAACTTCTGGCCTCCCAAAGTAACTCGGTGATCCTTGTAAATATCATTAACCAGGATAATGCCTCCCCCGGTCATGATCTTGCAAGTCCTAAGCAAAGACTCAGCTACCAAACCATGCTTCAGAGCAAAAGAAACAGATACAAAACTATGGGAAGCACCACTATCAAACAAAGCTAAAGCTGGAATGGAATAAAAAAGAATAGAACCTGCGATGACATCTCCGGTGGGTTCATCCTCCTCGACAGTCATAGCAAACGCTCGTCCTTGCCGAGCACCTCCCTGCTGTTGATGTTGGACGAAACGCTGTTGCTGTGTCGAAAGCGGTCCCCTCGGCTGTGCAACAGGTGGTCTCGTGTGTGCCCTCGGAGCTGAAGCTATTTCCTGAACTACACGACGAGGACACTCCCTCGATTGATGCCCTTCAGTACCACAATACAAATAAACTCCCAACCTCCTCCTACAAACTTCCCAGATATGGCTGGGCTTCTTGCAGTAGTTGCATGGAGCTTGTTGTAACTGTCTCTGCTGCTGAGGTGCCTGGTGAAAAGGCGCTCTAGCTGGAATCTGGTTCTGCTGTGGCTGCTGGTGTCACCACCCCATTTCCAAAGCCGAGTATTTTTTTATATTTTAATTTGGGTTAATTGTGTATTATTTTTATTTAATTGTATTTTTATTTAATTAATGATTGTATTATTTTTATTTGATTGTTTTAGGGTTTTAGCTAGCCTGGACCCATGTCAGACCCTAGTGGACCCATGTTCCACCCAGCCCACAACCCTGTGAGACCTATTTTTGGGTTTTAGAATATTTATTATATTTTTAGTGGATTAGTTGGAGATTTTTGGAGTTAGTTTGAGTGCTTTTGGAACCCGAAACCCAAAACCGAGTTACGGGAGGGCATTTTGGACATTTGCCAACTTGTAACCCATTTATTTCACTTGGCCGGCCCTATTTTCCAACACCAGACCACAAGCACAGCAGGAGCAGCCCCTCCCCACCTTATTTCTTCACTTCTTCTTCTTCTTCTTCTTCTCCACTACTTCTTCTTCTTCCTTTCTCCTTCCCACTTCAAGTAAGTCTATTTTTCTTCCTTCCTTCTTCCATTTCTTCTACTTATTTGAACCCTAACCCTACATTCTTCTCCAACCTAGGTGGGTAGAGCTTAGATTTGGTGTTGGAGCTAGATTTGGGAGCTTGAAAGCTTGGTTTGGTGGATTTGGAGCTTTTTGGAGACTTTGGATTGGGATTCCAACTCCCAAGAGGTAAACCCTAATTTTTCCCCTTGTAATTACTTTTATATAGTGTAATTAATAGTTTAGAACCTTCCTAGACCCTTAGGCTACCCGTGGGAGGAAGTTGGAACTAGTTTGGTAGTGTTTGGAGACTTTAACACTAGGTTTTGTGTCAATTTTGGGTGAAACCCGAATTTGGCCCAATTTTAGGTGATGCCCTAGGTTAGACGGATCTAGGTAGACATTGTCGGGTCTCTTGAGGGTGATTGCATGTCTCCGTTCGGACACGGGAAGCCGTGTCACGGAGAAACGGGCGTTTCGGGCGTTTTTGGGGTTTTTGTCGTCGCCGATTCGAAGTGCGTGTGCGTTTTCGCCATGGACCTAGAATCGATGCGGTAGCATTTTTTTCTAGGATCTAGACATCGTTTAGGACCCGTGGGTAAATTTTGGGCCGATTCTGAGTTGGTTTGGTGTGCGTTTCAGGAGATTTTTTGAACCGCACACCGCGTGTTCGTCGAAATGACCGAACGGCCATTTCGGCATGGTTTTCTAGTTTCGGGCTTGTGTTTGCGTTGGGTTAGTATCGGAGAGTGTGTGCTAGAATTCTCGGTCTATATTTTATATATTTATAGGTATTTGTGCGTGTTGGGGTCATTGGGCGCGCGTTGGTGGGGCGTTGTGAGTGTTGTGCGTTATGGTGTATTGCGTTTATATATATATATATATATATATATTTGTGTGTGTTTCTATATATATATATATATTTCTACTTATACGTGTGTTTTTATGTGTTTGTGAGTGTGTTAGTAAGTGCTTGTATGAGTGTGTTGGTGTTAGTGTGTGTGTAGGTGAGTGTGTGTGTGAGTGTGAGTGAGTGTTTAGATATATATATATGTATATGAGTTTGTGTTTGTGTGTATATGTATATATATATATAGGTGTGTATGAGTGTGTATATATATATATATATATATATATATATATATATATATATATATATATATATATATATATATATATATATATATATATATATATATGTATGTGTGAGAGTGTGTGTTAGTGTGTGTGAGAGAGTGTGTGTTAGTGTGTGTGAGAATGTGTGTGCTAGGGTGTGTGAGAGTGAGTGTGTGTGAGTGAGGGTATATATATATATATGTTTGAGTGTGAGTGTGTATATGTATATATATATAGATATATGTGTATATATATAGATATATGTGTTTATATATATATATATATAGATATATGTATATAATTATATGTGTGTGTATGTTGATATGTGTTTGAGTGTGTGTGTGTGTTAGATTATATATAAGTGTGTGTGTGTATATATCTATTGTATATATATCTAGAGATATATATATATGTATGTGTATATATATATAGTGATATATTGTAAACCCCCTCGACCAGAAATTAGGGTTAAATTATTTAATTAGCATGATTAGGGTTAATCTGATTTAATTATGATTAATATCTAGTATTATAAATACCTGTGAAATTATTTGATTAATTGGGTTGATACCATAGCTGTTGCCCTAAAACGAATGCTACATATTTGACCTAGACATGCAAACCCATCATATTGAACCTAGAATAAACCCCGGATACGGATTTTCGTGCCTGATTTTAGTCGCACAAAAGTCGTTGCAAACGTCCGCACACAAATTAATTAAAATGCGTAATTACGTTCGCTGCCCGTTCCAATTGACATTGAGACCCAACCTCAACCAGTTTTGACCAACCCAGATCACGATAATATTGTACACTGAGCCTACTACACCAAAGACCCTTGTCCAACCAAATTTAGACTCCCGGTTTTTAATTAAATTAAATTAGAAACACCGTTACATTAATTAAGAATTAATTAATGTGGTGACCTAACCTAAATTAAATTGGACCCAACTCCAAACCAAACCCACATCCACACCCACAAGCCTCATACAAAACACCATACACCACCCTAGTCCAATGAGGAACACCAAACATGGTGTTTGTTTACATTAAATCCCTAATTCTAATTAATTGTGCAAATACCAAATTATCAGGGGCCTAATTGCAAAATTGCAATGAGGTGTCCCCCTCTCATTGGCCCAAACCATCATGGAGAAAAGAAATGGTCATGACCAATCATATGCATTTGATTTCCCCCCTTTCCTATGTACTTACATCACTTTATGTAGGGCACATCATGGCCCTACATTTTGAATAACTAAATCCTAGCCCTCCCCTCATCATGTAGAAGCTTCCCAACACCCCAACAAATTCCCACAGCCGGCCCTAACCCCTAGGCAGCCCCCTCTCACTCTCTCTCCTACATATACCCACATTTCAACTCATTAAAAGAAAAACAAAACCAAAACTTCCAAAAAATAACCTAACTTTTCTAAACCTCTCCTCTCAGCCCGACCACAGCCGATCCTCCCCGCCGCCTCCCACCGGCCAAGCGCCGCCACCAAATGCCACCACACCGACCCGACCACCCTCGCCTAGCTCCCCCCCACCTGCCACCTGAACCACCGGCCACCACGACGCCGGAACAGCTCCCCCCACCGCCCGCACCAACCGACTGTTCTCATCCCGCACAGCACAGCCGACCACCCCACTGGCCCGTACTCCACCACCACTACATCTCCGGCCACCAAACTCCGCCGAGCCCTCCCCCGGCCAGTCCTCTTCCTCGCGTAAAGTTTCAGCCGACGCCGTCACCACACCGGAGAGTTATCGCCCCCGCAGTGCCACCGTTCCCTGAACCACGCAGTTCGGTGCCGACGACCCCGAGCTTCGCCGGAGCGCCGTCCGGCCACCCCCGCCGGCGACGATCCACCACCGTGACCCCCTCGACCTGAGGTACAACCTAGTGTATGATTTTATGTATAAATATTAGTAATTATGCATGTATTTTAGGTTCCAAGCTTTTATATATATGGATCTCGTATTTTTAGTATTTAAATACGTATATTATGTATTCTATATATATATATTCTTTTCTGTATTTTATAGTATTTAAATGTATATATATACTGTAAATACTTCTGAGTATAATGTGTATATAATATATATATATATATATATATATATATATATATATATATATATATATATATATATATATATATATATATAAATGCATAATTAATTAATGAATGTATATATATACATAGTATATATATAAATACTTGGTATGATCAAATACCTAAAGTATATATGTATATATGTATATATACATATATATATATATATATATATATATATATATATATATATATATATATATATATATATATATACAAATAAATGTATATTTTTGAAATAATAAATAATGTATGTATTATTACCTAATTAATAATGTTGTGTATAAATATAAATAATGCTATATTTACTATTGGTGTATACACATAAGTATATATGTGTATGTATATGTATATAAATAATGTGTGTATATATATAAATATTTTGATATACTTTATATAATTAGTATAATAGTATGGGAATGTATAAATATTACCTACATATATATGTCATTATTTACTTGTATACTTAGTACATGAATATGGTGATACATCTATAAATAAATATATATATATATATAGATACTTATAAATATTAATTTGTGGAATAATAAAACATTATTTTAATACTTATAAATAATGTTATGTATATTACTTAGGCACAAAAATTTCTATTTTAATACTTATAAATAATGTTGAGTATATGTACAAATAGTATCAAAATGGTTATATATATAGGACTTTTGAATGTTACCTATTTTATATATATGTATTTATTTAATACAGGTATTATTGCTGAATAATTCATAAATACTATTTTTGTACTATTAAACATACGTTTTATTTAATATAATATGATTTAGGGTATATGTTTAGACTTATAATAACTATATATATAAATAGTCCCGACCCTATGACAGCTGCAGATACGAACAGCGTGTATTAGTCGTGCTATTGTAGCGACTAATTTGGTCATTACTATATCCTATATAGGATTGCTGGACACTACTGCCGAGGCATCAGGAGCAGGGCTTTGGATTTTGCAGCTACCCGGGACAGGCAAGTATACCTTGCTGGATTACTGCTTTAAATTTAAATGTTAAATATTTCAATTATACATGAACTGTGCGTGTCCGAGGTTGACTCGGGTGCAGTCGACATTGCGTCGATGAATAGTGTACATGTCCTAGTTGCTAGCTGACTCACCTTCGACTGTGAGGATATTTTGATATCTTCCTTGACCATGGCACTATACACGTATCGTGATGGTACACTCATATTGGGATGCAGGTCCGCGTACCCGATTTGCTATCGGTGCGTACGACATGCATCACGGATTAGTCTGTTTACTAGAGTAGTATAGTTAGTTGAGACTTGGCATCTAGATACGGTACACTCAAGTCGTGCATTCGACTTGCGTATCTACATTGGGCGGGAAGGACAACTGATAAACGTATGGGATACCCCCACCGGATTTCGTGGTATCCAGAGGAACCATAGACCTGGTGACTCCCTATATTCAGACACCGAGCTCTACGGAGTATTACGGACGTATATATATATTGCAGACACCACGCCCTTAGAGTGCGGACGATATACTTATACACAGATACCTCATTCCTCGGAATGATGGACGTTGCAGATACCACATTCTAGAGGACGTTGGACGTTATGCCTACACCTACTTATACGTTCCTAGGTTGTCCTTATATTGCATTCACTTAGATGGTTAGCACACCCCCTCTTTACTTTTATTTCAGTACTATATCCAGCATGCATATTGTATCTTGTTACGTCCCTCTGAGGACTTGGTTATCTTCCAAATCTGGACGAGGCCTATTATCCCACAGTTTACGGCCCAGGTGTGGAGGAGAGATTTGCTCTTGACGAAGAGCTGGAGGTACTTCCATCAGAGTACCCCTGATCAGATTGGTAGGCCTTTCGCCTATGACTGGAGCACCATACCTAGTTAGCCGTTGTTCCAGTCACTCTCCTTATCAGTACTTTATTTTCAGACTATCAGCACATTTTGTAGTAGGTTTGTTCCCACCAGTCATATTTCAGTTGTATTATGTCATTCGACTATGTCCTTATATTCCAGTCTTTCATTTCAGTATTTTACTTATTGTTTGTGGATGAGATTAGACACTTCCTGTTGATATATTAGACTTGTTAGATTTAGGACAGTGTAGCATACTTCGCCAGGATCCATTAAATTGGGATATCCTCGAAGACGTGTCAGCTGGCCAATGCCACGTGGCCTAGTTCCATAATATTTTGGGACTGGGGCGTGACATGGTTTTAGTGGTGGCCCATGCAGGTCTGAAACATTAAATGTTTTATCGCTTGTGGTATGGCAACGTGCCCAGCGAGCCTGCAATAGGATAGAAATTACTAAGTCTCATCCACTTGATTACGCCTTTGAACCTCTTCCGAATTGTAATATATTTGCATCCTGTTTGATTTTTCCGTACTCTCTCTAATGAAGTTCCATCTCTTACAGCGAGATGAACCTTCAGAGCCGACGTGAGATACTCGGTGCCATAGTACCACCTGCAGCACCGAGGGAGGATACGACACAGGGACCACCCAGACAGCAGCAGCCAGGGGCAGAGGTGATCCCTCGGGCCCCGATGATGCACTGGCATCAGGTCTCTCCCGACGAGGAGACACAGCAGCCAGAGGGCTAGGCATCACAGACAATTCTGAGGCAGTACTTCGAGGGGCAGACCTCGAGGGCGACACCGATGCCGCAGTACGAGAGGCCGGCACCCGAGGCGACCCCAAGGAGACAGCCGGAGGTACCGCTTCTACCACCTCCACAGTTTCAACCTCAGATGCCACCAGCGGAGGGACAGCCCCAGATGATGCAGTTCTTCCAGATGATGATGCAGGCCCAGTGGCAGCAGACGGAGACTCTGAGACAGGGTCTGATGGCAGTACTGGAGAGGGCACCTGCCCAAGCACCAGCACCAGCACCAGCACTTGCACCACCCAGACAGCAGCAGCCAGTGGCAGAGGTGATCCCTCGGGCCCCGATGATGCACTGGCATCAGGTCTCTCCCGACGAGGAGACACAGCAGCCAGAGGGCCAGGCATCACAGATAATTCCGAGGCAGTACTTCGAGTGGCAGACCTCGAGGGCGACACCGATGCCGCAGTACGAGAGGCCGGCACCCGAGAAGACCCCAAGGAGACAGCCGGAGGTACCGCTTCTACCACCTCCACAGTTTCAACCTCAGATGCCACCAGCGGAGGGACAGCCCCAGATGATGCAGTTCTTCCAGATGATGATGCAGGCCCAGTGGCAGCAGACGGAGACTCTGAGACAGGGTCTGATGGCAGTACTGGAGAGGGCACCTGCCCAAGCACCAGCACCAGTACCAGCACTTGCACCTGCCCAGCGAGCAGGCACTGTACGAGGCTTCAGAACGATGGGCCCGGATACCTTCTCGGGCAAGGAGACGGCAGAGGAGATCTCAGACTGGGTCTCCAATACTGAGATGCTGTTAGAGGGTTCGCAGCTACACCCCGATCTCTGGATGATCGCGGTGAGGGCCCAACTCACAGGCAACGCCCATCACTAGTGGGACTCTATAGAGCGCAGCATTGGCCGACAATAGACTTGGGAGGAATTTCTAGAGCACTTCAACACGAAGTATTTCCCAGCTACGGTGAGGAACGCCCTGTACTCTCAGTTCCTGCACCTGGAGCAAGGGAACCTGACTGTGGACGCCTACGACGGAGAGTTCAGCAGACTCAGCCGATTTGGAGCAGCCCTGATCCCCAATGACCTGAAGAAAGCCAGGAAATTCCACCATGGCCTCTCTCACGAGCTGTAGAGGTACACTACTACCCAGGCGAGGATCTCTTATGAAGAGGTCCTATCAGAGGCGAGGATCCAGGAGGCTATAGGAGGAGGAGGAGCGAGACGTTCCAGCGTGAACTTACCAGCCAGGACCCAGCAAGGAGCCGGAGGACCGATCCGCCGTCCAGGAGCGCAGGCGCAGCAGAGGACAGCGCCGTACCAGCAGAAGGAGCTTTTGACCTGTCACTTCTGTGGCAAGAGGGGACACATCAACCGAGACTGCAGGAAGAAGCTCGGGCTCTGCATGGTCTGTGGAGCCAGCCAGCACCTTGCTAGAGACTGCCCCCAGCGCAGAGATGCAGCACCCCAGACTGGACAGAGGCCACCAGCAGCACCACTGAGGATACCACCCCCAGCAGGAGGACAGCGTCCACCAGCTACCGGAGGACAGCAAAGAGGACCACCCTTGGTTCCACAGGAGGCACACTTCCACCAGGCCCATTAGCAGGCAGGAGGGCAGAGGCGCGGACAAGCCTTTGCTTTAGCATCTATTGAGGAGGAACCAGAAGGAGAGGCTATCGCAGGTACAATTCTAGTTGCATCATTACCTACAACTGCACTGTTTGATTCTGGAGCTACACTGTCATTTATATCTAGTAGATTCGTAGCAATGCATAGAGTAGCAACCTCCCCCTTACCTAAGAGTTGGAGAATACTTACCGGAGGAGGCATCGTACCGGTTACCAGCACCATTAGAACGTGCTCAGTAGTAGTTTGTGGTAGGAAGATGAGAGCGCGATTGTTGGTACTCCTAATGCCAGCTTTCGACGTTGTTCTGGGCATGGACTGGTTATGCCAGTACAATGCCGTACTAGATTGTCGGAAGGGTAGCATTACTTTTAAACTGCGAGGACAACCGGAGTTCGAATTCATGCGAGGCACCATCGAGCGAGGAGTAGGACATGCAGCTGGAGCTTACATGGCGATGGAGACGGCACCCCCAAAAATCGTTGCAGAGTTCGAGGATGTTTTCCCGGAGGAGTTGCCAGGCCTACCACCTGATAGAGAGGTGGAGTTCACCATTGAGCTAGTACCTGGAGCGGCACCGGTATCATCAAATGTGTACCGGTTGGCGAAGAAGGAGCTTGACGAGCTGAAGCTACAGCTAGAGGAGTTGCGGATCAAATGATTCATTTGTCCTAGTGTATCACCCTGGGGAGCACCAGTGTTATTTGTACCGAAGAAGGATGGGACGTTCCGGATGTGCATTGATTACAGAGCCCTTAATGCTC
The DNA here is from genome assembly GCA_036927795.1 of Iris macrosiphon. Lineage (NCBI taxonomy): Eukaryota > Viridiplantae > Streptophyta > Magnoliopsida > Asparagales > Iridaceae > Iris > Iris macrosiphon. The sequence goes on from JAYESA010000016.1 coordinate 56,730,202, forward strand.
TGACTATCAAGAACAAGTACCCTCTACCGCGAATCGACAATCTGTTCGACCAGCTGACATGAGTAGTGGTGTTCACGAAGATCGACTTGATATCGGGCTACCATCAGGTGAAGGTGCGAAGGGAGGACATTCCAAAGACAGCATTTAGGACTCGTTACGGTCACTACGAGTTCTTAGTGATGCCTTTCGGATTGACAAATGCGCCTGCTGTGTTTATGAACCTGATGAACCGAGTCTTCCATGAGTATCTGGACCAGTTCGTGGTAGTCTTCATCGACGACATCTTAGTGTATTCGAAGAGCCACGAGGAGCACGGGGAGCATTTGAGGCTAGTGCTAGAGACGCTGAGACGAGAGAGGCTTTATACCAAGCTGAGCAAGTGCGAGTTTCTTCTAGATCGTGTCGCATTCCTTGGACACGTTATCTCGGGAGATGGCATTTCAGTAGATCCCGCGAAGATATCATCTGTAGAGGCGTGGCCGACCCCTACCAACGTCACGGAGGTGAGGAGTTTCCTAGGACTTGCCGGATACTACCGAAGGTTCGTAGAGAACTTCGCAAGGATCGCAGAGCCGATGACCCGCTTGACCCATAAGGATCAGGAGTTCACCTGGACAAAGGAGTGTCAGACGGCGTTCGACGAGCTGAAGAAGCGTCTGACTACAGCACCCATCTTGACCATACCTTCTGGACCCGGAGAATTCGTGATCTATAGCGATGCATCCGGGAAAGGATTAGGATGCGTTTTGATGCAGCATTGGAAGGTTGTGGCCTATGCCTCTAGACAGCTGAGGACCCATGAGAAGAACTATCCTACCCACGACTTAGAGCTTGCCGCAGTGATCTTTGCTTTAAAGCTTTGGAGGCACTACCTGTACGGAGAGCGCGTAGAGATATTCTCCGATCACAAGAGCCTGAAATACGTCTACACACAGAAGGACCTGAATCAGAGGCAGAGACGTTGGCTCAAAGTAATGGCAGACTTCGAGATTGAGCTACAGTACCATCCGGGAAAGGCTAATGTGGTAGCCGATGCTTTAAGCAGGAAGCCCATAGCATTTTTCTTGACTACCCAACAACATCTATTGAGAGATCTAGAATAGTTGGGTATCAAAGTCGTCATACCCGGAGTAGACGGCCAGATGTTGAGTTTCCAGGTACAATCGACATTGGTGGAGAGAATCAAGGCTGCTTTGCCGACGGACGCCAGATTTCAGAGGCTTCGACAGAGGACAGAGGCTGGAATACAGACGGGACTGAGTATACATGAGGACGGGACTTTGAGATATGGAGATCGTCTCTATGTTCCGAACGGAGAGCTACGCTAGGAGCTGATGACGGAGGCCCACAGTTCGACCTATTCTATACATCCAGGAGGCACGAAGATGTACCGAGACCTGAGGCAGTACTACTGGTGGCACGGGATAAAGAGAGAGATAGCCCGCTTTGTGGCTAAGTGTCTGGTATGTCAGCAAGTCAAGGCTGAGCATCAGAGGTCTACCGGATTACTTCAACCGCTTCCGATACCGGAGTGGAAATGGGAGCACATCACCATGGACTTCGTCACGGGTTTCCCGAGGAGTCCTAGTGGTCGCAATGCGGTATGGGTAATCGTAGATAGACTCACCAAGTCTGCCCACTTTTTACCCTTCAGGGTTGGGCAATCTACGGAAGTCTTGGCAGACATGTACATGAGGGAGATTGTACGATTGCATGGAGTGCCAGTCAGTATCGTGTCTGACCGGGATACGAGGTTTACATCGTAATTTTGAAGGAGTATGCAAGAGAGTCTTGGTACCCGCCTTAAGTTCAGTACTTCGTACCACCCGCAGACAGATGGACAATTCGAGCACACTATTCAGACGCTGGAGGACATGTTGAGGGCATGTATGCTTGACTTCAGCGGTTCATGGGAGGATCACTTGCATTTGGTCGAATTTTCCTACAACAATAGCTATCAGGCGAGCATTCAGATGGCTCCCTATGAGGCATTGTATGGTAGAAAGTGTCGATCCCCAGTATGTTGGAGCGATATAGGCGAGAGGCAGATTCTAGGACCAGAGCTGATCGTCCATACAGTGGAGAAGGTGAAGAAGATCCAGGGGCATCTACGAGCAGCGCAGGACAGGCAGAAGCATTGGGCTAATGTGCATCGACGATCCCTAGAGTTCCAGGTAGGAGAACATGTGTTCCTGAAGATTTCACCTACCAGAGGAACCATCAGATTTGGAGGCAGAGGGAAGCTGAGTCCGAGGTACATCGGACCCTTTGATGTGCTAGAGCGCGTCGGAGAAGTTGCTTACAGATTGGCCTTGCCGCAGACACTGGAAGGAGTTCACAACGTCTTCCATGTATCTCAGCTGAGGAGGTACATACCTGATCCAAGTCATGTGCTTGACCATTCGGAGATCACCGTTGGTCCAAGCTTGTCATACCAGGAGGAGCCGGTAGAGATCCTAGACCGAAGCGAGAAGGTACTGCGAGGCCAGACTATCCCTCTAGTTCGTGTCGCATGGAGGCATCATGCACCAGGTGAATCAACCTGGGAACGAGAGGACGATATTTGGCAATGTTTTCTCCATCTCTTCGAAGGCCTAGGTATGTAATAGTACTTATTTCATTCAACAGTTATTCTATATGTCTGTTTTAATTTCGAGGACGAAATGCTCTAAGAAGGATATGTTGTAAACCCCCTCGACCAGAAATTAGGGTTAAATTATTTAATTAGCATGATTAGGGTTAATCTGATTTAATTATGATTAATATCTAGTATTATAAATACCTGTGAAATGATTTGATTAATTGGGTTAATACCATAGCTGTTGCCCTAAAACGAATGCTACATATTTGAGCTAGACATGCAAATCCATCATATTGAACCTAGAACAAACCCCGGATACAGATTTTCGTGCCTGATTTTAGTCGCACAAAAGTCGTTGCAAACGTCCGCGCACAAATTAATTAAAATGCGTAATTACGTTCGCTGCCCGTTCCAATTGACATTGAGACCCAACCTCAACCAGTTTTGACCAACCCAGATCACGATAATATTGTACACTGAGCCTACTACACCAAAGACCCTTGTCCAACCAAATTTAGTGTCACTACCACATTCCGGAAACAGGGGTATTTTCGAATTTTTCAATATTTAATATTATGTTATTTATAATTAATTAATTGCATGATAGTGTATTTGATTTAAATAATTATTATGTGTGAGGTGTAATTGAATATATAATTATATGCAGTGTTTATTATTTTATTTTAGCTAGCAGACTGACCTAGAAGTCAGTAGATAGCACCTGCCCGAATTATGAATTTTGAGGTTAATTGTTTTATTCTAGAATTAATTTATTGGAGGTGTAATTAATTACTGTATTTTATTTAATATTTTTGCGCATTGCCTTTGCTTCGATATTTGGAGCACTATCCAGACTTTTGTCTTCCAACAAATTTCACAGTCTTGCTCTAGACATGCCCACCTTCATTTCTGCTATTTTTGCAACTCATAATTATGCTCTTTGTGCATTAATTCTAGCCGCACAAAAATCGTCGCGGACGTTATTTTTTAATTTCCTATTTTTGTATCGTTGTGCGTTCCAATCGAAAATTGGAGGCCATCTTGACCTATTTTTCATGCGGCCCAAATTAGGGTAATATTCTGTTCTGAGTCTTCTTCAATATTGGTATTGATGACTTGATCTGATTTTGGCCCCAAGTACTCCTAATTAATTGTTGAACACAACTTGCATTTTATTTCTATTTAAATTGAGGATACCATTTTATCTGATTTTAAAATCTCAAATTAATTCCAGTGCCCTACAAATTCAACCCATACCCATCTTACAGTGTCCCCTGACCCTACAAAATATCGGACCCCAAATCGCCCGCCCAATTTTCGTCATTTTTGTGTTTGTGCAATTTTCCGAATTTAAGGGGCTAAGTTGCAATTATTTAATTGTAGGTGCCAACACCTAATTATTTAATCAATGAGGGAATCCAATATTTTAATTAATTAATCTCACCCTCATTCCCATGAATGAATTCCTCATGTTCAATCTGGACCACTCAATTAATTGAGTGCATCCTCACCCTCCATCATAACACCCTCTCTCCTATTTAATATCATGTCACCCTCAAACCCTAATCCCTATGCTACCTAGAAAACCCCACCCTCACAAGCCTCCAAAATATTCCCCAAGCCCCACCTCTCTCCTACGTTGGAAAACTCCTTCCCTCTTTTCTTTTTCTCTTTTCTTTTCTTCTCCTTCTCCTTCCTTTCTTCTTCTTCCTTTCTTCTCCTTTTCATTATTTTGAATTCAAATTAAAGGAGGAGGGGGAATACTGTTCATCCCCCTCACCACTGTTCAGCGGCCTGTCCCCGGCGGCTCAGGCTCTCCACGGCGGCCCCCTCACGAGCGCCCGGCCGACGGCTGCTCCTCCCTTCGGCGGACCCTCGCATCTCCGGCGGCGGCGGCCACTGCTCCTCAGAAGCCCGGCGGCTGCCCCTGTGTGCCCCGGCCGAGCCACTGTGCAGCCGGCCCTCTTCTCAGTATCTCCGGCGGCCTCTTCAACGTCGGCGGCTTCCCGGCGGACAACTCTGGCCGGCGTCCACTGCTCCTCCTATCACCACCCTGCAGTCCCTGTCACCCCGACCCCGCTGCTCCTCCGGCGGCCGGCGGCAGCCACCCCCTCTGTGAGTATTTCTCTCTCTCTCTCTCTTTTATATATATATATATATATATCTTTATACATATATATATATATATCTTTATATATATATATATCTATATATATATATATCTAATGTATATGTATGTGTTTGTTTATACATTTAAATTAATGTGAAAAACTTGTAAATGTATATATAATAAATGTAAGGTATTTTTATGTATTAAATAAATGGTATAAATACGTATTTAATTTAATATTAGTAGTATATGTATTAGTATATATTATTTAATGTGTAGGTATTTAACGTATACATATTAAATAATATTTTGGTATATGTATTATTTTTGGTAAAAATGTATACATATGTGAATTGTATATTAGTTATTTATTAGTAATCAATTGTTTAATAGTATATATAATAATTGGTATACGTACATATATATATATTTCATGTATACTAAATATATTTTAATAAAATGGGAATAAATATATATATGTATATATTTTGTAAATGTATGTAAAGTATTTTTAATTAATACTTTAAATATTTGAATACGTATTAGTATATGTATATGCATATTTTTATTTAATTAATATTTAAACATAATAAAATACATGTATAGATATAATAGTTATTTAATTTATGTTAATACATAAATATGTATTGGTATATAATGTAAAGTGTATAATATAATTGGTAAATGTATATACATGTATTTCATTTATCTACTTAGCATATTACAATATATAAATAGGTATAGTAATTATTTTTATTTAATTGTATAAATAATTAGTATATGTATTTCATTTAATTTGTATATAAAATATAAAGTATTACATTTAATTAATGAGAAATGGGCATATGTATATTATTTTATTAATATCTAATTATATGAGTGTAGTAGGTAATTAAATAAATTATATAATTAAGTATGTATTTAATTAAGGCACATGTATATATATGTATATTGGTATGTATTTTGTGTATGTGTATATTATGATACATGTATATAGTATAATTATTATTTTGGTATAAATATATATGTATATATATATATTTTCGTATTGGTGTATGTTTAACAAAAACATTTTTTGCATGTATATAAATAAATGTGGCATAACGTATATTTTGGTATAATTATATATATATTTTATTGTATAGATACAAATATATTTTTGGTATAAGAATTATATAAATTTATATACATCTATTTAGTGTATATATATTATATACGTATTTTGTACAAATTATTGATAGGCACTTATATATAGTATATACATGTTTAAATTGGTATTTATATTTTCTGAGTAGATATGTATATTTATGTACCCCTACTAGATGACCCTAGTTGACTAGTGCCCTGTCTGACATGGCCCTGAGGCCAGTGTTTATGGACTGTGTGTTAGCGTAGCATCTGATGCAAATGTGGTTTGATTGTGTTATGTTTATAGGACTGTTGGGTTACCCAGGGGATACTCTGGAACAGGACATCCATAAATACCAGCTAAGGACTGAGGCAAGTACATTCTCTGATAATTTCCAATTCTTGATAATTGCTATAAGTTCAATGATCTTGAAATGTTACAACTGAATCTTGACACTGTGCTACACGGACTAGTATAGCTTGGATCTGCAGTCATGAGATGTTACCTTAATTATCGTATTGACATTGTACACGACATGTATATTTAGAAACCGTACATGATAGACTTTACTTGCTCGTGTATCGTGACGTGTCATGGTTGGATCCACAGTACTAGTTGGGGGCGGGGAAGTAGTTAGTAAGAAATGTGATCATAACCTCTTATTGTAGTATAAAAACTGTAAGTGTTAATCATGCTCTTCACCCATGATTAGCCAGGCCTTATAGCAACCGTACATGTTCCCAAGCCGATCACATTTCGAAACTACTATTTCAAACACTTAGAATAGTTACAGTTCTCTATTTTAGATCATATACTACATCACCCGTATATGATACTGTTCCTTGTTCTTTCATTTTTACATGCACTGACTGTATCATATTGCTATTGCCTGTCTCTCTTAAACTGTCATTACATTACTTCACTGTCTTCTCAGTAACTAGCATGACATGTTTTATTGTATTATAGACATTATCAATTAATGGAACTGTTATTTGAGATTGTGCTTTGCTCCTTCCTGACTGGAAACATTTTTCCAGACTATGTCTTAGATGACCGCTGTCCGACACTTTATGGACTATGGTGAGTAGCTGCAGACTTGGTAGTTAGCTGTGATTCTGGAGGTCTAGCCGAAATTGTTATTCATTGTTAGTTCTTAAGTAGACTATTTGGTACCGGATTTGTCTCCGGCATTTTGATGATTCTTGGATGTGGTTAAGTTAAGTTATTTCTTGTGGACTTGTGTTGTGTTTAATTTTAGTTTTTATTCGAAATCTTATCGTGCTGTTAGTCTGTGATTGAGTATATGTTCATCTATTTGTGTCATCCGTGCCTCCTAATGGAGATTGGATATTTGCGTGACATTAGTTAGATAGTATCAATACCTAGACAGCGTTCTACCGCCGATGCTGCGGCGTAGGCTGGACGTACCCACGCACTCGTGCCCCTAAACTGGGTGCGGGTCATGACATTTAGACTCCCGGTTTTTAATTAAATTAAATTAGAAACACCGTTACATTAATTAAGAATTAATTAATGTGGTGACCTAACCTAAATTAAATTGGACCCAACTCCAACCCAAACCCACATCCACACCCACAAGCCTCATACAAAACACCATACACCACCCTAGTCCAATGAGGAACACCAAACATGGTGTTTGTTTACATTAAATCCCTAATTCTAATTAATTATGCAAATACCAAATTGGCAGGGGCCTAATTGCAAAATTGTAATGAGGTGTCCCCCTCTCATTGGCCCAAACCATCATGGAGAAAAGAAATGGTCATGACCAATCATATGCATTTGATTTCCCCCCCTTTCCTATGTACTTACATCACTTTATGTAGGGCACATCATGGCCCTACATTTTGAATAACTAAATCCTAGCCCTCCCCTCATTATGTAGAAGCTTCCCAACACCCCAACAAATTCCCACAGCCGGCCCTAACCCCTAGGCAGCCCCCCCTCACTCTCTCTCCTACATATACCCATATTTCAACTCATTAAAAGAAAAACAAAAACCAAAACTTCCAAAAAATAACCTAACTTTTCTAAACCTCTCCTCTCAGCCCGACCCCAGCTGATCCTCCCCGCCGCCTCCCACCGGCCAAGCGCCGCCACCAAACGCCACCACACCGACCCGACCACCCTCGCCTAGCTCCCCCCCACCTGCCACCTGAACCACCGGCCACCACGACGCCGGAACAGCTCCCCCCACCGCCCGCACCAACCGACTGTTCTCATCCTGCACAGCACAACCGACCACCCCACTGGCCCGTACTCCACCACCACTACATCTCAGGCCACCAAACTCCGCCGAGCCCTCCCCCGGCCAGTCCTCTTCCTCCCCGTAAAGTTTCAGCCAACGCCGTCACCACACCGGAGAGTTATCGCCCCCGCAGTGCCACCGTTCCCTGAACCGCGCAGTTCGGTGCCGACGACCCCGAGCTTCGCCGGAGCGCCGTCCGGCCACCCCCGCCGGCGACGATCCACCACCGTGACCCCCTCGACCTGAGGTACAACCTAGTGTATGATTTTATGTATAAATATTAGTAATTATGCATGTATTTTAGGTTGCAAGCTTTTATATATATGGATCTCGTATTTTCAGTATTTAAATACGTATATTATGTATTCTATATATATATATTCTTTTCTGTATTTTATAGTATTTAAATGTATATATATACTGTAAATACTTCTGAGTATAATGTGTATATAATATATATATATATATATAAATGCATAATTAATTAATGAATGTATATATATACATAGTATATATATAAATACTTGGTATGATCAAATACCTAAAGTATATATGTATATATGTATATATACATATATATATATATACAAATAAATGTATATTTCTGAAATAATAAATAATGTATGTATTATTACCTAATTAATAATGTTGTGTATAAATATAAATAATGCTATATTTACTATTGGTGTATACACATAAGTATATATGTGTATGTATATGTATATAAATAATGTGTGTATATATATAAATATTTTGATATACTTTATATAATTAGTATAATAGTATGGGAATGTATAAATATTACCTACATATATATGTCATTATTTACTTGTATACTTAGTACATGAATATGGTGATACATCTATAAATAAATATATATATATAGATACTTGTAAATATTAATTTGTGGAAGAATAAAATATTATTTTAATACTTATAAATAATGTTATGTATATTACTTAGGCACAAAAATTTCTATTTTAATACTTATAAATAATGTTGAGTATATGTACAAATAGTATCAAAATGGTTATATATATAGGACTTTTGAATGTTACCTATTTTATATATATGTATTTATTTAATACAGGTATTATTGCTGAATAATTCATAAATACTATTTTTGTACTATTAAACATACATTTTATTTAATATAATATGATTTAGGGTATATGTTTAGACTTATAATAACTATATGTATAAACAGTCCCGACCCTATGACAGCTGCAGATACGAACAGCGTGTATTAGTCGTGCTATTGTAGCGACTAATTTGGTCATTACTATATCCTATATAGGATTGCTGGACACTACTGCCGAGGTATCAGGAGCAGGGCTTTGGATTTCGCAGCTACCCGGGACAGGCAAGTATACCTTGCTAGATTACTGCTTTAAATTTAAATGTTAAATATTTCAATTATACATGAACTGTGCGCGTCCGAGGTTGACTCGGGTGCAGTCGACATTGCGTCGATGAATATTGTACATGTCCTAGTTGCTAGCTGACTCACCTTCGACTGTGAGGATATTTTGATATCTTCCTTGACCATGGCACTATACACGTATCATGATGGTACACTCATATTGGGATACGGGTCCGCGTACCCGATTCGCTATCGGTGCGTACGACATGCATCACGGATTAGTCTGTTTACTAAAGTAGTATAGTTAGTTGAGACTTGGCATCTAGATACGGTACACTCAAGTCGTGCATTCGACTTGCGTATCTACATTGGGCGGGAAGGACAACTGATAAACGTATGGGATACCCCCACCGGATTCCGTGGTATCCAGAGGAACCATAGACCTGGTGACTCCCTATATTCAGACACCGTGCTCTACGGAGTGTTACGGACGTATATATACATTGCAGACACCACGCCCTTAGAGTGTGGACGATATACTTATACACAGATACCTCATTCCTCGGAATGGTGGATGTTGCAGATACCACATTCTAGAGGACGTTGGACGTTATGCCTACACCTACTTATACGTTCCTAGGTTGTCCTTATATTGCATTCACTTAGATGGTTAGCACACCCCCTCTTTACTTTTATTTCAGTACTATATCCAGCATGCATATTGTATCTTGTTACGTCCCTCTGAGGACTTGGTTATCTTCCAGATCTGGACGAGGCCTATTATCCCACAGTTTACGGCCCAGGTGTGGAGGCAAGATTTGCTCTTGACGAGGAGCTGGAGGTACTTCCATCAGAGTACCCCTGATCAGATTGGTAGGCCTTCCGCCTATGACTGGAGCACCATACCTAGTTAGCCGTTGTTCCAATCACTCTCCTTATCAGTACTTTATTTTCAGACTATCAGCACATTTTGTAGTAGGTTTGTTCCCACCAGTCTTATTTCAGTTATATTATGTCATTCGACTATGTCCTTATATTCCAGTCTTTCATTTCAGTATTTTACTTATTGTTTGTGGATGAGATTAGACACTGCCTGTTGATATATTAGACTTATTAGATTTAGGACAGCGTAGTACACTTCGCCAGGATCTATTAAATTGGGATATCCTCGAAGACGTGTCAGCAGGCCAATGCCACGTGGCCTAGTTCCATAATATTTTGGGACTGGGGCATGACATATATATATGTGTATATAGTAGTGTGTGTGTGTGTGTTTGAGAGAGGGGGGACTGGAACTGAGAGCAGCAGCTGCTGCTGTGGGGCAGCAACCACCACAGCAGCAGCAAACAGGGCAGCAGCAACAGCATTTGCTGCATCAGCAGCAGCAGAAGCACAGCATCGGCAGCAGCAATTTGAGGAGCAGCAGCAGCAGTAGCTTAATGCGAGGGAGAGAGAGCGGTACATATATATATAGATAGATAGATTAGTAGTTAGTTAGATTAATAGTTAGGTGGATATATAGATTAGATATATAGATACATAGTTAGATAAATGGATAAATAGATAGATAGATAGATGCCTAGATAGATAAGATAATAAGATAGATAGATATATAGTTATATAGCTAGATAGATAGATTCATAGATAGGTAGATATTTAGATCGATAGATATTAGATACCTAGATACCTATGTATAAATAGATAGATAGATTTATGGATATATAGATATATAAGTAGATAGATAGATTAATAGATACTTAGATAGATAGTTAGATTGCTATATAGATAGATAGATGATAGTTAGATAGTTAGATAGAATGATAGATAGATGGATAGCTAGCTAGATATATAGATAGATAGATAACTAGGTAGGTGAATAGGTAGATTAGTAGATAGATATCTATAGATAGATACATAGGTAAATATATATCTAGATAGTTAGATATAGTTAGATAGATAAATGAATAGGTGGATAGATATATTGATATATATATATATATATATATATATATATATATATATATATATATATATATATATATATATATATATATATATATATATATAACTAGATGGTTAGATAGAATTTTAGTTAGATATATATATAGATATATATAGATAGATATATAGCTAGATAGATATTAGATAGATAGATACTAGATAGTTAGATAGATAGTTAGTTAGATAGATACTAGATAAATAGATAGATAGGTATTAGATAGTTAGATAGATAGATTGATAGATAGCTAGATATTAGATAGATAGTTAGATATCTATATCTATATGCATAGATATATATATAGATATATACATAGCTAGATAGATAGTTAGATATCTAGGTATAGATATATATATATGTAAGGTATGTGTAAGGTAAGGTATATATGAAAGGTATATATGTAAGGTATGTGAGATATATATGTAGATACCTAGGTATATGCATATATGTATTAGATATATATATATATTTTAGCCTAGATTATAGCTAGATATATATACATATATGTTTATGCATAGTTAGATAGCTAGAGGGGTAGTCGGGTTGAGTTTAGAGCGGTATCTCAATACCTTGAGATACCGAGGTATTGGGTTTCGAGCGGGGTTTTTGAGCAATAGCCTTGGAATAGTATTGGAGTGATTTTTATATACTTATGTGTATATATTTACGCGTGCTAGCATAGGTTTTAGCTGGTTTAGGCAGGGTATATAGCGTAGGTTGAGGTATCGGATACCGAGGGTATCCCGGTATCTCAAGGAGGCGAGTTTGAGAGTTTTCTAGCTTAATGACCTCGGTTTGACCTAGAATTTCAGGAGCACCCTAGTTTGACCCAGACTTGACCGTAGTTGACTCGGTTGACCGCCAAAGTCAACTTTTGACCTAGATTTGACCCAGAGTTGACTTTTTGGACCCAGGGTTGACTTTTTGATCCAGATTTCACCGGTTTGACCCGTTTGACCTAGAACGACCCTAGAAGCCTATTTTTAGTTATTCTATATCTGTTTAACTTATTAGAACCCTGTTTAACCTTGATTTTTGCAATAGGTCCTTGTGACACCAGTTCGGATCGCTAGTTGCTCAGGACGTCAGGCGAGTACATTCTTTGATAGTTTTTATTATCTTATGATTATTATGATTCAGCTTCTAGTATAGTATCATCTGATTATTCTGGCACAACACGGGATACTGATTGATATTTCTGGATTTATTTACTTGCGACACGTATATTTTATGTTTCTGGCCTCTATTCTGGAATCACTACAGGCATCACTCATGTTCAGGCTGGACTCATCTTGATTTGCGTGTCGGGTCTTGGATCTACTTGTATTAGTCGGGGCGGGGAAATACTCGAGTAGACATGTAAATATTCCCATCTGGAATCATCAGGAATTACTTCCTCTGGTCTAATCTGGAATGATAGCAGCCGCGCACCCAGTGCGCGGTGAACCGTACTTAACCCTAGCCGTTTACATGTCGAAACAAGTATTTCAAAGACACCGAGTTCATTCTTTATAGTCTGGACTCACTTGCATTCTTGTTGGTCTTACTTACATGTTTCTGGACTTGACTCACTACATATTTTTCATGCTTGACTCACTACACGTTCTTGTGCACGGACTTAATCTTAGCTTAGATTTCCTGTATCTTGCAGTTATTACTTTCTTCCTCTGATATCCATGCATCTTTACCTTTATGCACCAGTGATTTATATATTTCTTATTTCATACTTGCTCCATTCTTCTTGCTACTTGCTATAACTATTTTATAGTTTTTATCATTTAAATGGAACTGCTGTTAGAGATGTACTTGCTCCAGTCCTGATTGGATATATTTTTCAGAGTATCCGGAGGAGTGGTGTCCAATGTTTTATGGACCTGAGCCTGTCGATGGTGCAGACAGGGACCCTCTAGCTTAGGGGTAATTTTTGGGTTGGTAGCCGGGATCACTAAGACCTTGTTATTGTTTTTATTAGCTTTTAGCACCGGATTTGTCTCCGGTTTGGATTGAGACCTTGTATTGTATATTATTATTTTGGATGATTTGGATGATGTATTATTATTATTGATGTTGTGGTTGTTGTTGTTGGTTAGACTTTGGAGTTGTTAGTCTTCTTTGTTATCTTATCGTGCTTAGATTCGTGATTGAGTACTTGATTATCATTATGATATTGCTCCTCCGTTTGGAGTTGAGATCTTGACAGGTTTATATTGATTGCATGAGATTGCTCTAGATAGTTGACCTAGACAGCGTTCTATCGCCGATGCTGCGGCGTTGGCTGGACGTACCAATGACTCATGCCCAATTTTTTGGATACGGGTTATGACAGCTGGAAAGGTCTGGACTGAAAATGAGGACGTTTAGCAGATATTGCACTGCCGTTGGCCCCCAGAAAAGAATCACGGTCTCTCTTGGGCTTCAAACCCAACTCCCGCTCAACCTTGCGTGCCTCTGCAAGTATCTCCGAGTATGTCTCATAAAAAGACAGAATGAGAATCTTCACTTCCCAGTTTAGACCCTCACGGAAACGAATAGCTCGCACCTCCTGCTCTCTTACCAGATACTCTACAAATTGGCTCAACCTGCCGAACTCCGCAGCGTACTCCTCCACAGACATGCTCCCTTGAATAAGACTCTCAAATTGCCTCCCCAAGTCTAGCCTGTCTGCCCGGGCGAAAAACTTCCTCTTGAAGAGGTCCTTGAATACCTTCCAAGATTGTCCTACGTCAACCAGAACCGGCTCATTCCTGAACCAAGTGCGAGCGACGTCGAGCAGTTGAAGTCCTACCACCTCAACCTTCAGATCCTCAGAAAGACGGGATACCCTCATAAGACGCTCAATGTCCTCGAGCAGCATAGACGATGCCCTCCGTCCCCTTGAAAACCCTAGGCTCCAGTTTCTTGAAGTCCTAAATATTGCCTGGCCGAAGCTGAGCAACCTGAGGAACATCCTGCTGCTGGATTAGAACACCTCTTTCGACTACAGCACGAGCAAGCTGATGAGTACTCTTAATGCCCTGCCGTAGAACGTCGGTCTGCCTCTGATGTGCCTCTGACTGAGCCCTTTGTGCCTCGAGCATCTCACGAAACAGTGTAAACATCTGTGATGCCTCTACTAGCATAGGAGGTAGAGGTGGAAGCCCCTCAGATACAGCTGGCACAGTCCTCTGAGTAGGTGGTGGACCTCCGAAAGCGGCTGACACTCCAATCACTGGAGAAGTGACTGGTCTTAGGGTTGCTAAGTTGCATACGTTTTAGAGTTAACAACTAATATAAAAATTCAAAATGGTTTTCTATATTAATTCTTGGTGGTCTGGTTTTCTTAAATATTTCTCTGACATGTGGCACGATTCATTTTGGTGGAGGCGACAAGCTTAGTCTGCGATTCATCGATCCTTTTAGTATTCATGAGAGGGTCGATGCAGTCGCTAATAGACTAGACTTACCACCTGTACTGGAGGGAGTGCACAACGCATTTTATGTGTCACAGCTGAGATGGTACATGGCAGATCCCAGTCATGTGTTGGATTACTCGAAGATAGTGGTGGGCCCTACTCTTAGCTATCCAGAGCAGCCAGTGGAGATTCTGGATCAGAGAAATAAGGTATTGAGGAACCAGATGATTCCTTTGGTGTACGTTGTATGAAGGTATCACTCGCTAGAAGAGAGAAACTGGGAGTGAGAGACCGAGATGCGCGAGCGATATCCATATATGTTCGAGTCGTGAGGTATAATTCTTTCTTACATTGTATTCTTATTTTTGGTAGATAGTTTCTTCCTTAACTTTGAGGACAAATTTTTTTTATGATGGGTAGGATTGTCACCCTCACATTTTCACTCAAGGGTAGTTTGGTAATTAACAAGGGTATTTTTATTTTAGGATTTATTTATATTTAAATATTGTGCATGCATAATTTATTTAATTATTATATTACTTATTTATTGCTAGTTGTAGATTTATTTTAGACTTGTGTAGTGGACCTAACCCATTTAATAGAATGCATGAACCAATATTTTAGATTGAGTTAAATTTAGCCCATGAATTAGGCCCATGGATTAGGAGGTGGATTAATTAGTGAAACCATTAGACTAGAACCTTTCATCCCTAATTAATTTCTTTATGAGAATCCCCAAGGGGTATTTGGGACAGTTTACATTGCTTGGGGAAGGGATTACATGGCCGGCCCATAGTGGAGGAGAGAGAGTACTCTCATTTCATTCATCCCCAAATTCTAGATGTATAATTTTTTCCCTTTTCCAATTCCCTCATCAATTCTCCACCAATTATTTACCAATCTCTTTCTAAATTCATCATTGAGGTTTCTACAGCAAGGATCTACAAGAAGGAAATAAGGAGCAAGGAGGAGGAGGCCAAGATCTACAAAGAGAGGAGCTACTTGGCACTTGGGAACTTTTTATTCGGAATCCATTTCCTAATAAATACATTTTAGTTTTTCTCCTTCTAATAGACTCTAGATTTGAGATTAAACCATGAGATACTAACCCATATACCTAGGCTACCCATTGAAATTAGTTTTAGGTTCATCGGAGATCTACGGTGGAAGTTATGTTCAATTTGGTGTCAATTTTGGGGAAATTCTGATATTGGCACATGTAGTGGTTGTCATTGGGTCTAATAGATCTAAATGATATATGATTGCTTGTTTGTGACTAGTGTCGTGTCCATAATTAGATACGTGTAGGCCGTAACTCGTCAATTTGATAAAATGGGTGATTTTAGAGATTTTCCTCCGACACGGGACCTTGTGCATTTCATATTATGACACAGATACGTAGATACTCTAATTACTATATGTATTATTCATAATTAGTGTATTAGACTTGTTCGTGTCCTCCGGGATGTGTTTGGTTGTGTGTTGGAGCCGTATCGCAAGCGTATCATAGAGAAAGTGTGATACGGGTGCGGTGCACTCCATGTGTTTGTTGTTTTGTTCTTTTTTTATACGTGCATGTGTAATTATAGGTATATATGATAATTAATTGATATATATAAACATATAATAGTGTAATTGAGTTTATGTATATAGATGTGTCTATATGTTCATATAATAGAGTATCTAGATATATATGTGTGTATATACATACATGTTTGTATACATAAGTGTACTTGTGTTAATATATATATATATATATATATATATATATATATATATATATATATATATATATATATATATATATATATATATATGTACTTATATATGTAATGTTCATGTGTTTATGTATATGGAGAAGTATATATGTATATTGAGATGTATTTAAGTGTATGTATATGTGTGTGATTATATATATCAATATACTCATAGTGGTGGCAGTGTAGTGTTTGTGTATTTGTGTGTATGAGTGTAGTACGTGGTTGCATGTGTGTGGATGTGTGTTGTGAGGACTCGGGACAAGGGGTTATATCAGTTCAGCTCTTGCAGTCAAGGCAGTATCAACAAACATCAACAGGAAGAGCCACTGCACTATAGCGGTGTGCAGTAACAACGCTCAAGAAGAGGAGGAACCATCAGCAATTCAAGGCAGGGAGTTCCTGCAGAGGAGTTCACTGCACAGCAGCAGTGTTCAACAACGGAGAAAGAGTCGCGCAAGTATCAGTATCTGAGGCTACTCTGCAGTTTCCCTTGTAAGTAACTTGCAGGATTCTTTCTGTGCAGCAGTACACTTGCAGCAGGGATGTCGGGCTCTACTTTGAAAGGGGGAAGCAGCAGCTAGCTGCTGAAGATGTTGTGCACTCAAGGACAACAGCAGCAGCTCCACAGCATCAAGTGCATCAGTGCACTCAGGGACAGCAGCAACAACTCCACAGCATCGAGTGCATCAGTGCACATAGGGAGCAGCACTACAGGCAACAAGGTGCAGTAACTGAAGAACAACAGCAATACAGCCAGGCACAGTAGCAGTTGCAGCGAGAAAGGGATGTTGTTCAGCAAAGAGCAACCTCTTAGCACAGTACAGTGAAGTCAATAGCAAGTATCAATGTTTCAGGTATTAGATTTAGCTATTAGTTGTTACTTGGGTTGAGTTAGCGAGGTTTCGGTTTAAGTAGTTAATGGATAGTTACTTGTTATGAGATAGATAGTTAGTTAGAATCTAATATTCATATAGTCTATATATATATTGTTTTAGTTGTTATGTATAGTAGTTAGATATTGTAGTATGGTTTTATGTAGTAGTTAGATATATTATAGTATAGTTATATAGTTAGTATTAAGCTTGGTTATATATGTATTAGTTATGTTAGTGTTGAGTTGCGTTGGGATACCAAGGTATTGGGTCGATACCCAAGGTATTGAGTATGGGTATCGAGATAGGTGCGATACGCATTGGTACAAGGCCAAGGTATCATATTTCAATTGATTGGATATAGTATTATAATATTTGACTTATATATATATATATATATATATATATATATATATATATATATATATATATATATATAATATTATTTTCATATTCAAAACTTGCGTATCTTGGGATACGGCTCTTTGAGTGCCTTGTTGTTTCTTAGCTTAGCTAGTATAGCATAGTTCATAGTATATCGACTTAGTGACTTAGCATTAGACTTTTGCAACCTAATTTCATTAGTTTAACTTAGAAATAGCGTATCGACCTAGAATTGCATCAACTTCACTTATTTTATTCTTGAACCTTGTATTGATGCAACATACCATATATAGGTTTTGTGACACCAGCTTGGGCATCGAGCGACACACCTTGCTCAGGACTTCAGACGAGTATTTTTCTTTGATAGTTTTTAATTCATAATATCATATATATGCATGTTCTAGAATTATATATATTGATCCCGACACAGTGATTTCATGAACTGGTACTATATGGATCCCGTCAGGAGATGTATTCCCTACCGTGTTCAGCGGGTACTCGTATACATTGTATCTTATTCGTGTTCATACACTGCTCGTGTTCAGTGTGCTTATTCATGTAGACCCACCACTCATGTTCGGTGGTTCTGATATTCGTGTATACCCACTGCTCATGTTCAGTGGTTATATTTTATGTTCGAAGCATGTCGTGATTGGATCCATCGGTATTAGTTGGGGGTGGGAGAGTAGGAGTTGATTATGTGATCAAAGCCATTGTTACATCGTGTACATTTTGGTTATATACCTCACTTGTAATAGTCTTACCTGATCATGTTCACCCAACCCGATCACATAATGAACTTGTATTCTAAGGCACATTAGCTAGTTTAGATTGCAGTTATTTTATATTGTTGACATTCATATTGTTGTTCTATATTCTCATACATTACCTGTATATCTATTGTTCATCATTCATATGTTAGTGATCTTGTATTTTATTTCTATTTTTGTTTATATGCTCGATTATGCTATAGAAACTGCTTTCAGAGGTATGTACTTCGCTCCAATCCTGACTAGATATATTTTCCCAAATAACTGGCTTATAGAGCAATATCCCATATTCAACGGCCCTCAGGATGGCGTACCTATAGAGGATACTCCTATAGACCAAGAAGACTTAGTTGTAGAGCCCGAGGAGGTCAAGTTATATTTGTGTTGGACTTATATTATATTATATTATTGAGATTCATTGGGTTGTATATTATTTCAGATTGTGGATTGTATCTTTATTCTTTCCTTCGCTATTCCATTCGTGCATTATTCTTTCTTAGTTTATTTTGTGATTGAGATTAGTTAATCATATGAGATACTATATTGCTCCTCCGTTTGGGGTTGAAATGATTGACAGGTACCATATTATATTGTTGAGATATTAGATATTTAGAAATAACCCAGACAATATTCTACCATCGATTCTGCAGCGTAGGCTGGGCATAATCACGTACTCGTGTCTGAATATTCAGGTACGGGTCGTGACAACTCGACACACACAATCTAGTACTGTACCACAATAATCCATTATCTGTAATGCTGAAGTCCTCTTCCAATCCTATCCGGACCTGTGCTCTGATGATCCTTAGAGAATCATCCTCGAACTGTGCGGCTCTGATCTGGTCCATCAATTTTGACTGTACCTGAAGCCCCCATATCTGTGTTGCAACTCCAGGAACTAATACCTCAATGCCCAAACTATCATGATCGGCCAACAAATGTCTGTCCTTCATCAAGTACATAGCCACTGGATACCTGCTTAAGGCATCCACGACTATGTTGGCCTTCCCTAGATGATACAACAAAGCAATATCGAAGTCCTTTATCAACTCCAACCATCGTCGTTGCCTCATGTTGAGCTCTTTTTGTATAAACACATACTGCAAGATCTTGTGGTCTATAAAGATCTCTACCTCCTCTCCATATAAGTAGTGTTTCCACTGTTTCAGAGTAAAAATAACTGCTGCCAATTTTAAGTCATGGGTAGGATAATTCTTCTCATGCGAGCATAATTGCCTGGAAGTATAGGCAATCACCTTTCCATTCTGTTGTAACATACAATCCAAACCCTTACCTGATGCATCATTGTATATAGAAAATCTTCCTGCCCTTGATGGCAATGTCAATATTGGAGCTGTAGTCAACCTCTTCTTTAGCTCATCAAAAGCAGACTGACAATCCTCAGTCTTGACGAACTCTGCGTCCTTCCTGGTTAGTCTAGTCATCGGCTCTGCAATCCTGGAAAAATTTTGAACAAATCTTCGATAATAGCCTGTCAGTCTAAGAAAACTCCTGATCTCTACTACTGAACTCGGGATAGACCATGACTCAACAGCTGAAATCTTCTTTGGGTCCATTGTGATCCCGTCTCCTGTAATCACATGCCCGAGAAATTCAACCTTATCAAGGAAGAACTCACACTTTGAAATCTTGCCATATAGCTTCTCCTTCCTGAGGGTCTCCAGAACTATCTGTAGAAGCATAAAAAATATGCTGGATGGCTATACGCAGCATGTTCATACAGGGCAGGGTAAAAAGATAACCTCAGAGCCATCAACTTGCAACAGAGCTTCTCTGCTGAGCACAGTATAAAATATAAGCTCAAGGACCATCCACATAGTGCAATGTGACCAGGTCGCTTCAGCGTAAAAGAGGTGCTACATCGCCTTCATGGCGTAAAACCTATCCGCTTTCAATACAGCATTAAAGTGTACGAGGAACGCTTCATGTTCTTCGAAATGAACCTGTCAGACATGCAATGAACCTGACGTCTGCGCTCCTGACAAAGAGTACTGCACGACTACCCAGGCGATGGGTATGATGATGGCACGGCACTGCAACCCAGGCTGTCATTTACTGCTATTTCCTTTGCGTAAACCACTTTTACACATACGAAGGAATACGCTGCCTAGTTTTACACAGGCGGATGTGAGCTGTTTATGCTCCGCAGAAGACAAACAGCCTGCCACGTCAAAAGCTGTACTTCGTACAGGGCTCGAGGCACGTCTCTGCATTTTATGCACAGAGCGGTGATAGTTTCTCAAGGCACGTCTCTGCATTTAAAGCGCCGAATACTGACAGATGCCCGAGGCACATCTCTGCACTTGAGGCACAGAAGGGTGGCAGACCTCCAAACCACGCCTCCTCATTTAATGAGCAGGATAATGGCTGATCTCCGCATTAAATGCAGGAGATTTGATTAAATATCACCGAACCGTCGTTTAGTGGCATCCCCTTTGCGTAAACTACTCTTACGTATATAAGGGAATACGCTGTCCAGTTTTACATAGGCAGACATGAGCTTCTTATGCTCCGCAGAAGGCAAACAGACTGCCACATCAGCAGTCACTCTTCGTACAGGATTCGAGGTGCGTATCTGCATTTAATGAGCAGGATGATGGCAAATCTTAAAGACAGGCCTCTGCATTTAATGCACAGGATGGGGGCAGATCTCTGTATTTAATGCAAGAGATTTGATTATATCTCCAAGAGCCGTAATTCCGGCTAAAATGTCCACATCGCCTCGGCTTCTATGCCCACTCGGCTTCTATGCCCACTCGGTTTCTATGCCTCCTCGGCCTCTATGACTACTCGGCTTCTACGCCTACTCGACTTCTATGCCTACTTGGCTTCTATGCCTGCTCGGCTTCTATACCTACTTGGCTTCTATGCCATGGTGATAGTCATTTGGCTTCTACGCCAACCTCTTCTACACAAGGGATAACTACCTACATGGCTTTTATGTCGTGATCTTCGTAGCAGATATACGCGTTCTATCCTTTAGTTGGATGCGCGTCACATGCTCACTCAAAAGGTCATTTATATGCAGGCATTGGTTATTTTAAATCGTCGTATAAAAGGGTGATGTACTTTCCACTACTCGGTTTCTATGCCGACTGTGTGGTCACTGTCACTAAAGCTCTATAAATAGAGACCTCTATCAATGAGGAACAAGGTCGAAAAATTGGAGGGTCGAAGAAGTTAGGTGTGAAAGCTGATCAAGAGATCCAGTACCAGAACCAACGGTAGAGAGAGAGAGAGAGAGAGAGAGGAGAATCCAGAGCTCAGGCAAAGAGAAGGGATCGACGACTTTGCATCGGGCATCCACCCTCTTTAGCAACCTTCGAAGCTGCTACCTGTCTTCCACGGCACTTCTTCAACATCGTGTGGTCCAAGGGCTAAAGTGATCGACTGCAGATCAGACACCTATAGCAATATTCACCCAGATTAAATAAATTGTACTTAGACATCCTCGTGTAGGATTAAATTTATACAATCTTGTTTGTAAACATAAAAGAAGGGTGGGTCTTCGCAAGACCTCATTTTCCGCATTCATCAAATCTTTTCTCGTTTATTATCCTAAACAAGATGGCAACTCTGCTGGGGACATCTTTCTCTTCTGATGAGGAAGCTATTGCTCAACACGATGCGGTATCAATGGGATCTGTGAAGAAGACACTGGTCGTCCAGTTCGACCAGTCGGCCTACGAAGATATGCTTCGAGCAGGGGGTAGCTCTCACTCCCTTTCCGTCTAAAGCAACAGAAAGCTGCGCAAGGTCTGGATGCCCAAGACATCCTCTGCCATTCCTGTGGACTCTCCGATCTCTCCGAACAATGAGGTTGTAGCTTTGCTCCCTTTGCGCCTTGCGCGTAAAATTCAGTCGCCTGTCTCTGGCAGGACCGACAAAACATCTGGCAAAGCCTCAGCGCTAACACAGAAGTATAATCCGCGTCTTGTACGTAAAATTCAGTCGCCTGTCTCTGGCAGGACCGATAAAACTTCTGGCAAAGCCTCAGCGCTAACCCAGAAGTATAATTCGCGCTCTGTGCGTAAATTTCAATCTCCCGTCCCAGGTGGATCAGATGAAACTTCTGACAAAGCCTCAACTCTAGTCCAGGAGCCTAAATCGTGCTCTGTGCGTAAATTTCAATCTCCCGTCCCTGGCGGAATAAACAAAATTTTTGATGATGCCTCAGCGCTAAATCAGGAATCACAAACGCGCTCCGTGCGTAAAAATATATCTGTCTTCTGGGGAAAAGCAGATAATCCCTGCAATCTACGCAAGGGAAAGCATGCGGCAGACTACTCAACTTCAGGACCTTTACGCCAGCAAAGGAACAAGTGATCATCTTCTTCTATAGCTCCTACTGACCTGCGCAATTATCTGATCCAAAAGTGCAGGGAGAGGGGGTCTTCCAGCATGTCTATTATGCCTCCTAGCGAGCACTATTGTAATAGTCATAGGATTGTAATTAATTGTTGCTGTTCTGAAGCAAAACGGTCGGTTTTTGACCGGTTGAGCTACTCTCCATCTTTCCAAGAAGAAGAGCCCACGCATGCATCTGTGAACATGGCTTCACACGTACCTAGAGGAGGATCAGGCTCAAGACATCATCCCTCTAGAACTCCGAGTCGAAGGAGATTCAACATGCTCCTTAGGAACACCGAAGCTGGGGTGTTCCAAAACACTCATTCAAGGTCATAACAACCAGCTTCGTACTCTTCTGATTCCGAGGCCGGGGGTCGCCAGTCTCCCGAATCAGACGCCGAAAGTATAGAGTCAACTTATACAGAGACCTATACTAATCTTTCAATGACACCCAGGGAGAGGGGAGTTTATGCCATTGGAGATGAACACGAGGAAGCTTCCCCATCCGGGAACACTGAGCAGCGCATCACTATACTAGAAACATCTCTGAAGGAAATACAATCCATGATGGAGAACATGCACCAGATGATGCTAAATCAACACGCAGCTGCCATGGCGCCAGCATCGGCTCCTCTAACTCAGATACGCGTGGGGGTGGACTTACCACCATCCAACACGATCCAAGAGCCTGCTCTAGATCAGGAGTCAGCAGTTCCTTCGCTTCCTCACTCGGAGAATGTACTACCTTCCGTCGGAGTCACGATGCCATCGATACCTCATCACTCCGTGGTCCCGCCACCGGCCGAAGATCCGATATAGGCAGTACGGGAGTTGAAAGCCCAATTTGATGCCCTAAAGCACAAAGATCAGCTCAAGAAATTAGGAATCAACCAACCTTACCCAGCCATCTGGGAAGAGGTCCCTTTCCCTCCTAGATACAAACCACAGACTATGGCTTTGTTCGAGGGAAAAACATCACCAAATTAATACATGAACTACTTCAGCATGATGACAGTGTTGTTACAAGGGAACGACGCCCTCCTCACTCGGGTATTCAAAGGCTGTCTCTCAGGGGTAGCTTACCAGTGGTACCGAAGTCTGGCGGACAACTGCATTACTTCCTTTGAAGACTTCAAAGCCTTATTCTTTACGCGATTCTACGAGGGAGGAATGGACATGTCTATGTCCTCTCTCATCAAAGTCAGGCAGAAGGAAAAGGAGAATGTTCGTACTTTCATCGAACGTTTTCGTCAAGCCAATCTGCAAATGCCTTCAGGAGTCCCAGACTCGGCGTTGGTCGATATTTGCAGGAAGAACCTTCTTCCCGTGATCTCGGTGTTCATAGGACCATATTAGTTCCGTGATTGGCCCTCGTTCATCATCTCAGCGGTAGCCACGGAGGACAATAGTCAGAAGGCGCGCGATAATGGCATCATGATCTCGACCTCTGATAAAGGCAAGAGGTCATCCTCCAACATCGACCATCCTCGGGGTTCCAAGGGTAAAGAAGCTCTGGCAATCAACACGTCCAGGTAAAAGATGGTGGCTACCACGCAGACGAAGCCTGGGACTTCCAGGCCCATCGAGGTGTACTCTTTCGACGATGACGATATTCCAAGCATATTCGAATGTCTCGTCAAAAGCGGCAAGATTACCCTTCCCAAAGTAAGACGGCCCAATGAGGCCGGCAGTACTAACAACCCTAAGTACTGCATCTTCTATAGGTACATACACCACCCCACCAAGGCGTATTATATACTGAAAAGGAAGATCCAGGAGCTGATCGATGCCAAGTCCATCACTCTGCGCAACAGCGAGAAGACGGTCACTGCCAACATGATCTCCCTACAATTTGGCAATCTGCCTCCCCAAGAAATCTCGGACGGTGTTACGCCTATTTTCTGGACGACGATGAGCATCGTTAATCTCCCTCCAGCTAGAGGTCAAAATCAGGACCTGCTACCACTAACTACCCAGCAAGGCGAGACTATGTGGGTCCATCCAGATCTGGTGCCAGAAATCGAGAAAGAGACTCAAGCTGCTAAAGCTAAGTCTAAAAAGAACTCAAAGCACAAACTGTGTTACATGATTACGGTACACTCGGCATCAGAAGACGAGGTCTTGGCTACTGGAACCCTCTCAGGGAAAGCCTACCTCCAGGACTATGGAGCCAGCCAGGAAGATGTATCGGCAGATGCTTCAGCGGCCAAACCTTCAGAACCGGAATCCGTCATACCAGAGGCCGGTCCTTCCAAACCAACTTCGGCGGACAAAGGGAAGCAAAAAGAAGTGCACTTTGATAAACTTGTAAAAAACATTCAAAACAAAGGTTTAGAGAAGCCATACAACTTCGACATCCTAGCCCAACTGGCTAATACACCAGCCAGGTTGTCCATCTTTGAGCTACTCAGGCTCTCTCAGGACACTCGTCAAGCCCTGAGCGAAGCATTGGTGCAGGCGGATGCATACTTGACCCAGCTCAAGTCCCCTGACGAAGAACTAGTGGTGTGTCCTCAATGCCACAGTGTGATGGAGGTGATGCCAAATATCACTTTCACTCAAGATGATATGTTGTTGAAACATAACAGGCATGACAGACCCCTCTATTATACCGGGTACATCGGTTCCATGGAGGTCGACCGGATACACATAGATCCGGGATCATCGATCAGCATCATTCCTCATAGTCTGCTCAGACCGCTGAGGATTCCTATCAGCGAATTGGCTTACACCACCACTACGATCGTGGGGTTCAACGCCGGAAGAAGTAAGCCGTTAGGAAAGATTCGCCTGAGGATCCAGATTGGCAACCTCAGATCTATGGCTACATGTTACGTCATCGATTCAGAGGTGTCCTATAATATTTTGCTGGGTAGACCTTGGATCCACGACGACAGCATCGTTCCATCAACTCTACACCAATGCTTCAAATATGTAGACGTCCGAGGAACAGTGCAAATGGAGATTGCTGACCTGAACCTGTTCAAAGGAGTAGAATTCTACTACTCTGATGCCGTGTAGTACTCTCAAGACTGCACGGAAGTGGTGTCAGCCGAAGCAGAGAAGGAATCCCACCGGGAGCCAGAGCAACCCTCTGCCAAGCAACCTCTGTCAATCAAGGTGAAAGGACGGACTACTCGTCCAAAAGCCATAGAGCCTACGATGATCCACCTGAACGAGACCAGATCAGGAAAAGGGGGTGATCCTCTAGTGATCACTTTGAACCAGAAGCCTCCATCCTTAGTCATCAACCTCCGGCGCAGCAAACAGCCGAGTGATGTAAATACAACCGGGAACGGAGTTTCAGATGATAATAAATATCCTCTTTTCCAGTATATTGATGCCCAAATTCCGAATCAGGAATCCTCCCCCTACGACGATATAGAACCTATAGCGCAAAAATTCTTGGAAACTATAGATTCCTATCATCCGTATATATAAGAAGTGGCATCATCATCCAATGTCACAACGACATACGGACCGCATAAGGATTCTATCTTCATTGTCCCGCCTACTTGCAGCAGTCAGCATTCGATAGTCTTCGGCCGCATGTGCAATGAACCGACGGTGCAAGAGGATTCTTCCGACGATGATGCCGGTAAAATGCAGGTTCACAGATACAGCCCGCAAGCTCTGAAGATCATGCAAAATATGGGTTATAACTTGAAGCTGGAACCGGGTCTCAACTACGGGAAAGGCAGACGAATGCCGCTGCACGGCAATCCCTACTATCAATGAACTCATTTCGGATTAGGGTATACCACCTCCCTCGCAGCTCCTGAGTCAAGCAAGGATATCTTTTCCTCCTCTCAAAACGGCTCAGCGCCCTCCGACTCATCTCATGCTCTCGAGCGAACATTATCAGCAAATATGGTAGTGACGAATTCCTTCAAATCTGACGAACAAGAATTTAAACTGTTTGAGAATGACGCTTGGGCTCAGCAAATGGATACACAATGGGAGTTCCGCTTCGAGCAGAGAGAACCTCCCACTGAAGACGAAGTTATCCAGATTGACGTTGGGAATGAACTTTCGCCAAAGCCGATATTTATCAGTAACAATCTTTCCGAAGCAGAAAGGAAAGAAGTTATCCAGCTGATAAAAGAATATATCGACATCTTTGCGTAGAATTATGAGGACATGCCAGGCCTTGATCCAAAGGTAGCTACTCATAGGCTCAACATATCGCCCGATTCGAAGCCTGTGAAGCAACACCAACGCCGGTTCCGCCCGGATATGATGGACGCCATTGAAGCTGAAGTCAAGAAGTTGATAGCCTACGGCTTCATCCGAAAAGAACAATATCCCGACTGGGTCACCAATGTTGTCCCGGTCATGAAGAAAAATAGGAAATACGAGTCTGCATTGATTTTCGAGATCTGAACGCAGCATGCCCCAAGGATGAGTTTCATCTTCCCATCACAGACGTCATAATTGACAATACTAGCGGTTTTGAACGTATGTCTTTCATGGACGGATTTTCAGGATACAATCAAATTAAGATGCATCCTGAAGACGAGAAGTACACTGCCTTCCGGATACCACTGGGAGTATATTGTTATACGGTCATGCCCTTCGGATTGAAGAATGCCAGGGCTACGTACCAACGGGCTATGAGTAACATATTCCATGAGCATTTACGCAAGACAGTGGAGTGTTACGTGGACGACGTAGCTGTCAAAAGCTGCCTCAAGGATCATCACATCCAAGACTTGAAGACAGTATTTGAATTGATGCACCAACATCAACTCAAAATGAATCCTACAAAGTCCTTTTTGGGTGTATCTAGTGGCAAATTTCTGGGATTTGTCATTACCGCCAAAGGCATTCAAGTGGACCCTGATAAAGTCAAGGCCATCTTAGAAATACGACCGCCCCACAATCTGAGGGAACTCAGGGGATTTCAAGGTCGTCTGGCTTATATCCGGAGATTCATATCCAACCTCTCGGGGAGATGTTAGCCATTTTTTTGTCTCATGAAGAAAGGTGTATCCTTCGTATGGGGCAAAGCCTGTCAGCAAGCGTTCGGTGATATCAAGCGCTACCTCACCAATCCGCCAGTTCTGGTGCCTCCTGTCATAGGAAAACTATTTGTGCTGTATGTTCGAGCGATGGATCATTCTCTGGGAGCTCTTCTCGCATAAAAGAACGAGATGGGTCATGAGCAGGCTATCTACTACCTCAGCAGGATGATGGTCGGAACCGAACACCGGTACAATCTAGTGGAGAAAGAATGCTTGGCTCTGATGTTCGCTATCCAGAAAATGCGACACTATGTCACAGGCCAAACCATTCATATCATCTCCAGGATCAATCATCTTCGGGTACTGATGAACAATCCAAGTGTTCTTAATTCCCGACTCGCGACTTGGGCGATGTTATTAACACCGTATAACATGGTGTACGTTCCCCAAAAATCCGTCAAGGTCCAAGCACTGGCTGACTTCCTAGCTGCTCATCCAATCCCGGAGGCCTCTAAGCTGTACGAGGACATTTTCGACGAAGTTGCAGAATATAATTCCGCAATGGAGAGTGATGCATGGCAACTATTCTTCGATGGTGCCTCTAGAACTGGTCCCAGGGGAAACGTGGTCTCGGGAGTAGGAATTGTCCTGGTTACTCCTGATAAGCTCGTCATCTACCGAGCATATTCTCTTAGCGAGCCCTGTTCCAACAATGTGGGAGAGTACAACGCTCTACTAATCGACCTCCAAGTTACTAAAGAATTGGGAGTCGAATCTCTGGAAGCTTTCGGTGATACTCTGCTGATCGTCAATCAAGTCAGAGGAATATATGAAGTTCGAAATCCAGACCTCATCCCCTATCACCAAGCAACGGTCGAGATAGCCATGATGTTCAAAGGTTTCTTCCTAGAGCATGTACCTCGATCTTAGAACCTGGAAGCTGATGCCCTAGCCAGTCTAGCTGCAGATTTAGCTACCCCTATCAGAAGGTAAAATTCGGTAATCCTTCTTAACAGAGACTTATTCTGTGTGAAAAACAACTTTCACATCGAATGCAGCTACGCTGTGAACACAGATCCTCCCAGGAGAGACTGGAGAAGTCCTTTCATAGATTTCGTAGCATACGGAATCTTGCCAGAGGATCCTAAAGAAGCGGTATCCGTCAAAAGACGATTATTACGCTTCTATTTCGACGCATCATCACAATGTCTATATCGTCGGTCTTATGACGGACTATTATTACGATATCTCTCTGGTGATAAATCACAACGGATTATCCGTGAAGCCCACGACGGTGTATGCGGAGCGCATCAACCCGGTCCTAAGCTACAGGATTGCATCAGGAGAATGGGCTATTACTGGCCTACTATGATCACAGACGCAATAAAGTATGCAAGACAATGCAGAGCCTGTCAAGTCCATGCAGACTTTATTTATCAACCTCCCGAATATCTACATCCTATGATTGCGTCCTGGCCTTTCGAAGCATGGGATATGGATATCATTGGTCCTATTCACCCGTCTTCTTCCAGAGGTCACCAGTTCATACTGGCCATCATGAATTATTTCTCCAAATGGGCGAAAGTGATCCCTCTTGCTGAGGTGAAGGCATCTAATATGATCAGCTTCATCAAGCATCATGTCATTTATCGCTTCGGGATACCCGGAAGGATAATCCATGACAATGGACCGCAGTTCATCAGCCAAGCGTTTCATCAATTTTGCAATAAAAATCGGATACAGAATGTTGCTTCTACGGCATAAATCCTACTGCTAATGGTTTGGCGGAAGCTTTCAACAAAACCATTATCAAGCTCTTGAAGAAGTTCGTCTCTTCGAACAAAAGGGATTAGAATGAGAAACTGGAAGAATGTCTCTGGGCATACTACACAACGGTACGGGCACCAACAGGTTGCACCCCATTCTCATTAGTCTACGGGAGCGAAGCAGTTCTTTCCATCGAGATCCAAATTCTGTCACTCAGGATAGCCGTGGCTAATGAGCTGACTCAAGAAAAGAATGACCTGTTAAGGCTTCAAGAGCTAGAAGGATTAGACGAGAAACGCCTTCAAGCTCAACAGCGCATCGCGCTCTACCAAGCACGCATTTCCAAGGCTTTTGATCAAAAAGTGAAGGAAAGGGTGTTCAAAGTCGGCGAGCTAGTCTTAGCTGTGAGAAGGTCGATGATTCTCACTCACAGAAGTAAGGGCAAATTCCAGCCCAAATGGGAAGGCCCTTATGTGATCGAGACGACATTCTCAAACGGCGCTTACAGGTTAGTCCAGCCTTATGGAGACCTGTTAATGGCTCCTATCAATGGCAAATTCCTGAAAAGGTACTATGCTTAACCTCCTCTACTCAAGTAGAATATGGCAAAAATCTTATTCTGACAAAACTACTTCCAAAGCGAAACTAGCGGGATCGTATTCTATCATGTCCATATAACCTCTGAATAGATGTATCCTGCTAAAACTTACCGAGAGTATATTACGTCCATATTACCTCTGATATCACTTTTACCCCAAACCTGTCATTTACATTCCGAAAGGATGGGTCCACAAAGTCAGATGAAAGCCTATTTATTATTCCCAAAAAAGGAGCAGAAGTACATTTGAAAAGCAAAAGCAAAAGTACATCATTTAGGGAGAGCGGTCAGGTCGCGAAGCTGCTGCGCTAGTGCGGCCATCCTCTCAGTCCTGGAAACTAAGACATCATGGCAAGCCCGCTCCAGTCATGCCTCGTCATTGCTCATGAGGGACAGTTCGGCTCTAGCCCAAAGAAAACCAGCCCGAGCGGCATCTGCACGCGCCAAGTTCTGTTGTGCTACGCCCAATCGGCTATCCACCACAAATAGAGCTTCCGACGACTGAGAAGCCCACTCTTTTGCCTGAGTGAGTTTTATTTCCAGCCTGAGGACCCTCGCTACATTCCTTTCGTGCTCGGCCTGGCACTTCTTTCGAAGAACAATGGTCTCCTCCAAGATAACTTTTCCTTCATCCATCTCCTGCTGATGTGTCTGGATGGATTTATTTACGCCTGCCATCTGTTTGGCAAGCCGTGCAGTCATGGAGTCGTATCTAGCCTGGACCAGATCTTCAACATTCCCTTGAGCTAGCTGCAAGTATTCGTTAACGGGTTGCTCCAAACCAATAACTATCTCCTCCAGCGTTTCAGCTAGCCCAATGTCGTCGAATTCTCGAATCAGCATTATCACCGACTGGGAGGACCTCTTCAGCGATGCAAAGCTCAGATTCTTCGCCAACACCCTTGATATTAACATTTTTAAAGTGGTGTAGAAGATATCAGTGTACTGCCCGATCAGCGCAGCTAGATCCGGTTGGACACTGGGGGTGGCCTCGACATTGGCGAATCTCCCTCCGAGAACAACCGCAGACAATGTTGCTACGGCCGTCGCCTCAACAGGTGGTGCGACGAAAGAAGAAGCGCCAGTACCGGACGAAGATACCAGCATACTCAAAGGAGGTATTGGCGCAATGGCAGGCTCGTCCTCCTCTTGAGATATCGGAACCTCGTCGACAGGCGAGTCGGCCCCCGAAGATGCTTCCTCTTCAAAATTATCCACATCCGTGTCGCCTCCAGAGCCAAAGGGCACATCTACACTGCCCTCCCCGAAGAGGTCTTCCCCTGAAAAGAGGACGAAAGGAAGTTAATATCAGCATAATGTTAACTTTCCTAAAAGAAATGGCGTGAAGACGATATTTACCCATAGCCGACGGCATATATGTCGCATCTACAGCCTGTACTGCTAAATCATTCCTTAATGATGCTAGGCAAGCTATTATACCTGGAGAAGGGGGTGCTCTAAGAAGCACTGGCGAATGCTCTTCCAGGTCCTCGTCAAATTCCGACTAAGGCTCATCGGCTGGAATCTCGCCAGATGCACTGGCATACACGGTAGGAGTCTCTCCCGATGCCGAGCCACATAAAGGTATTCTCAGCCCCGAAGGCGACCTCATTCCGCTACCTGAAGCAGTAGCAGCGACGACAGCCTCCAGCAGAGATTCTCCGGCACCACCAGCCGGAACATTAGAGGGTCCCTCTCTAAAAGGCGAGGAACCCCTGTAAAACCCCCTTCCTAGAAAATCGTATAAACCCTTTTAATTATTAATTGTTAATTAAATTGTAGTAATTAGGTCCAAATAGGAGAAATATATTTTTAATAATTTTTATATTAGGTGTTCGGGCCCTTAGATGACTTATGGGACCTTCAGAAATTTTTCAGAATTTATTCTATGTAGGAGACCCCTTGAGCTGTTGCTAGCCTAACGAGGTGCAAAACTCTATTATATAAATTTTCTTATGAGTATATATATATATATATATATATATATATATGTATATACAAAAATATATATACGTATATATATTTTTTTGTATAAAGAAAAGAAAGAAAAAGAATTTATTAATATAATAAGTATAATAATAATATTAATATTAAATAAGCAACTACTATTCATTCTGTAGCAACTTTACTTAAGCAAGTTCTTACTTTTGCCTTATGCTTTAGCAACTTGCTATTCCATTCAGCCAAAGGGAGCTGTCAACGCCTTAGCCTA
The DNA here is from genome assembly GCA_036927795.1 of Iris macrosiphon. Lineage (NCBI taxonomy): Eukaryota > Viridiplantae > Streptophyta > Magnoliopsida > Asparagales > Iridaceae > Iris > Iris macrosiphon. Next base: position 56,762,743 of record JAYESA010000016.1, read on the forward strand.
CCCACAGCAACTTAGTCATGCTTAGACCCGCCCCCTTCAGTGAATCTCATTAGCCAGCGCCCTTGCAAACAATTCTTTAAACCCGCGGACATCCGACCCTTCACCCTCTCTCTCTCTTAATATATAGCATATATATATAATAAACTCTCCAAAACCCTAACCTAAAACTCCAGACTTCCCCTTCCCATCTAGAGCCTTCACCACAGCCAGAGAAGCCTCCCCAAGCCATCCAACCATCCCGTCGACGCCGACATCGCGAACTGCAGTCTCCCACTCGAGGTACCTTCGCTCCGGCACGAATTCCCGTTGACTCGCTCGACCAAACGCTGATCCGTTTTCATAGGTATGATCTTCCCTCAACTCTCTCCAGTATTTATTTTATAGTCAACCTCGGAAAATGTGTGCCCCTAGGTGTAAATCAGCGTCCAAAATGGACGGACAGGCAGAATTCTGCAATCGCAGAATTCCAGATTGACCACCCGTATTGTCGAGTTCGTATCTCCCACCACAGAGATCCGAATTCGATGATTCTTTTTGATACCTGTAGAATACATGACCTAATTTAATTTCTGTAAAATAACCCTAGGCTAATAGTTGCTGTGGACATAGTTATGTTCGTCACAAAACTGTGCGCACCCACTTTTTCCGGTTTTCCAAAAGTTGGAGATCGGAGCGCGCCCCACCAAACGGGACCGCCCCGCCGTGTGCCAAGTGTACCAAATGGTGCACACAGCATAACGGGACACGTGAAAATTTGTGGGAACTGATTCGGACGCATGTGCGCGCCGGAATCAGGCCGTATCCGCGGACACATCCCGTGTCGCCACTTTTGTGGAACTCGCGAGTATTTTGTGCACGGTTGTCAGATTGCGACGAAACTTGCGCCACTGGACTCGTGGTAACGCGCTGGTCCTGTGACCCAATTTTCACGTATTTCTGAGACGGTTGACCAGATCGCCAATTGGCGGGCCCACAGTTGACTTTTTGGACCAAATATTGTTCGGCTCATCGGAATCCAAATTTGGACATACCGTTGAGTTCGTATTGACATTTAGAGTTATTTGACCCATAGTTTGTCCCATTTAGAGACTGTTACCCTCGGCACGCTTTTTGGTGCAAAGTGGGCCACACGTGGACCCCACTTTTGCCCGAAATTACCGTTTTGTCCCTGTGTCCAAATTGGACGAAAGGGATGTGCTTTTTAGCTATTTTGCTCATTCCGAAAATGTTGGCGATATTTATTTCAGCATCCGGAGACATTTGTTCTGTGGCCATAGCTTCTGGTCCTGTGTACTGGACATCTGGACGTGACATTTTGCAATTTCTTGCCAGGCAAGTATACCTTGCCATTGTACTGTTATTTACATTCCATATGTTGCACGCATCTTTATTTTCTGCCCTTAGTTCATATATTTTAATTGTTATATAAAATGCTCGCGACGGTGACGTCGCGATATGTTTTTACTTATGTATTGCATTGACCCTGTACATGAGACTACCCCATTATCATATAGTATCATTAGGTTCATTTGGCCGTGACACATATTTTTACACGAGTTGTGAGTCTCATATAGATCACGGACGCATGTATTGACTGATCATCGGTACGTATGGGCCGTGCGTTAGGGATAACTGCTGTTAGAAACTTTGCATGCTAGTAGACTTGGCAGTTATTAGAGGTCCAGGGACATAGCTTATTATAGTACGGTGGTCCCATCCTTGTACTTGTTTGGTTGCAGGATTGGGCTAGGGTACTAAGAATAGGCTATGGACCAAATCGTGTCATGGATGTGACATGCTTAGAGCATGGGGTAGAGAGGACAACAAGTACCGCATTTGAGCTCCTTTGCACTTTTTCTGTGACGCCCGGATTCTCCGCTGGAGATACGGGTGGTGATGACCCATATATATACATTGGCGGGCCTCCGCCGTTCAAAAGACGACGTGCCTTTGGGCCCCTGGATCTTCAAAAGAGAACCATGCCAAATCCCAGTTTTCAGCCAGATAGCTCACTTGTGGGAAAAGTTGTTCTTAACTGCATTCACTTAGACGGTTAGGCGACCCCTTTGGATATTTATTTCAGTACTTTATTGGCATGTGTTTAAGTATACTTGTTATGTCCCTCTGAGGACCTGGTCTGCTGCCAGGTGTACCGGTTCTTGAGTGTTTGCAGGAGCACAGATTTGGAAGGATATAGATGCTTCATGGATGTCTTCTCTTCGAGCCGTGATTGGTAGCTGGTACTTATTGTTTGAGTGAGTTGTATCTATATTGTATTTACTTTTTCCATTTGAGTTGGTAGTGGATTTGTTTCCACCCAACTATCATCCTTAGATACTTCTTGTTGAGATCTAGATTCATAGATACTGGTTATTTATTTCTATATGATTTTGGTGGATGAGATTTAGATTATAACCTGTGACTTGTATTACATTCTATACCACTTGTGGATTTTACATTCATATTACAGCGTACGTATGGATTGGTTTCCATATATTGGAGTTGCCATATCCATGCGGCTGGCATGCTTACGTATCCTAGTCCTACGTATTTCTGGGACTGGGGCGTGACATGTTTTTGTGGTGGCCCATGCAGGTCAAGAGCATATTGTCTCGGTTACGTTACTGTACCGAACAAGCCTGCACCTAGGACTAGAGTATAGGATCTCATCCATAATTGACTATGATTCATTTTCCTCCTCTCTGTTCTATTTCGAACAATCGTATCCTGCTTGAATTCTGTACTTCCTTAATAAGTTCCTTGAGTACATATAGCCTTCTGCTAGAATATAGGAACCCCTGTTATTAGGATGATAATTAGAGTAGCACACCTATTTAGAATACAACGAGATTATAGATACACCACTAAGTTTAGAATATCTAGCGAACCCTAGAATTCCTTATCCCTATAATTGGTTTACCATTACCCCGGATGTATTATGAAGACTTGAGAGTAGTATAGACACTACTAGAGTTAGCTAGAAGTTTTACCATAATGTTTGCCACTAGCATTTAGGAACCAATAGAAAACCAAAACTTAATATTTAGACTGAACCTAACCTTCATAGTTAGATGATATTGGAACTATAAACTTATATTATTGTCTTGTTATTAGTAGACAGCACCCTAGGAAGCCTAGAGGAATGTAATCAACACTTCTCCTTGATCATACCCCGAACATAGCAACTAATACCCCACTCCCCTTAGAGAACCATGATGCTATCTAGAGCCCTCTATCTTTATTTTTATTGTTTTCCTGCGACCATAGCGCTCGCTATTTTGCGACGGCTAATTTAGTTTCTTCTCTTCATCTTTCAACTCGTGCCATCTGACACTTCGGATAGTAGGCCAAGTAATTTTATTCTTTGTTAAGGGCTCACAGTTTACTAGGATTATAGTTGTAGCCTTGAGTGTGAATTTTTATGCTTGGTAGTTAGAACTTGATAAGTTTAAGTTGTTTTGTAGATTGTGACCAATGATTAACCCTTAGTTTTTAAATCATGTAATTTGTACCCTCACCTCGATACAAGTTAGACCCTTCCTCCTTAACGGCCAGTAACTCTTCTATCTTTACCATTGACACTTGCTTATAAGTGCTATGACTAAGACTTAGGATGACCATTACCTACATAAAGAGGATACCCTAATCAGTACCAAGATTTTCCTCATACACCGTAATAAGAGTTTCTGTTTTAATTACATGTGCAAGGTTATTTTGTAGGATCCTCTTAAGATTGTCACAATAGTAGTTAAATTCTTATAAGTTGGGTAGTATGCCTCACAACCTAGTATCACATAGTCCACTTGACCCATCGAGGTAGTATAACCAAAGGACACCGACTTTAGACTCTCATAAGAAGATAACATTAGTTGTATGCTGGCAGTAAACGACAGTATTTATTCCGACAATAGAATTTAGAGGCCCTGTCCCTATTGGTCGACTATCAACTTAGACAAGGAATTAGTATGACAACTGTAGAGATTGTGTAGTCTTTCATTATTATTGCTTATTTTTGCTTTTGTTTTTTTGTGAACTTGAATTGTTATGAACCTTCTTTCATCATAATCTAGCGTATTCACATTTGCTGTACTACCTTGACTTATGCTGCTATTATAGCCTAGTTTTGCAAGCATATTCTTTATCGAGCTTGCTCATGGCATATGTATTATTGGGTGCACACAATGATACATTGTCTAAATCAGAATCGGTGTATTATGGTCTGATCAACCGTAGTGCACTTGGTTCGCTCTTTGTACTACTACTTTATGTGGATTGAGATATGTAGTCATTAGTAGACGAATATACTTGCCCTAGACATATCTAAGCGTATCGTATAGGCTACATAACTGTACTAATACGAGCATGCGAATATGGATTTACCAAATAGAATTTCAGTCCACAACTGCCTTGACAATTCCTATTGGATTCCTTGAAATGCCTTGATCCCTATACTTGCATTCTATTACCTCTCCCTTGAACTCTTTATTATTGATCTTCGTCTTCCCTTATTTCGGAAAGACGAAATCTCGTGCTGGGTATAAAGTTTGATACACAGAGAGTACTAGATATACCCCGTAGGCCGATCACACACTTGAGAATTATTCTTTTGTAATTAAGGACATATCATATATGATATAATCGGCGTTGAAGTTTTGAGGATTGAATAACATGAGTAAATAAATTAAGGAATATTTTCTTAAGGTATATAGCCTTAGGTGATAGGTGAAAATTCTAAGTTGGGTAGCAGTGCATTATCAGCTCGGGAAGAATTTCTTTTAGATTATGATCGAGAAAGACTAGATTGGGAGAGGTGCAAGCTATTGTAATTTTGAGAAAGTTAGAAGGATGACTAAGATGATGAGGATCAATGAATCGATATTGAGGACCCAATATTTATACCTTAAGTGCATGAGTTAAATTTTGAACAATGAAGGTAGAATCACCAATTTGAATTTAGAGGATAAATATAGAATTTCAGACTTGAATATTGGTGGACTGCATTTAAATTATTTCTTTCAATTTGGTGATTTGAATTAAGAATTAAAATTTTGGTTGGGCGACCTATTTGAAATAATGAGGATGTGAATGGAATTTAAGAGTGGAGGCATACAAAATTTTATAAGTGAAAATGGGAATATATTGGACCCAAACCACTTCTAAAGGAGATCATGATAGTTAGAGATCGTGAGGTAAAAGTTATATGAGTATGTAAATCTTGGAGATGTTATGTGGATATGGATAATTTGAAACAAGGAGAGAAGAGATAACCATAGGTTAAATTTTGATTGGAGCAGTGGTCATCTTAACCTAGAAGTGATTGAAATGGACATGATTAGGATTTTAGTTATCGCAAGAAGATTGCGACTAACTTGCCTTATTGTACATAAAGGATTAACCGATTCTGCCTTATTTCAATTTTGAGGACGACATTGTTTTAAGCTCGGCAGATTGTGAACCCCTCACCTAAGAAATTGACCTACTCGGCTTAGATAGTGAGACTAAGGCTAGCACGAATCCACTTAGAAAAAGAATACGGTATTTTTATTTAGTTTACAACATGATCTCACTTGACACGCCTTACCGTGCTCCGATAATTGGAGCACTACACTAGCCACTGCCTTCCTACAAATTCTACACCCTTATCCTAGACATGTCCATCATCCAATTCTCATCTTTGTGCAATTTTCCAATTGTTGGACGCTTTTATGCAAAGGAACATTTATGTGTCCACACCATTGGACATGACACATGAAGAAACCTATTTTTCGCTCATATGAATTTTTCCATGATTTTTTTTTTCTCTTCTTCTTCTTCGGGATGTGCAACGTGCAACATCGCCCACCCCTTTAAACCTAACCTTGCATTTTAAACAATGCAAATCTTATACCATCATTGCATTCTATCGTGGCTTAATCGTAATTTCGAGGACGAAATTTTTATAAGTTGGGTAGAATGTAAAATCCCCTTCCTAGAAAATCGTATAAACCCTTTTAATTATTAATTGTTAATTAAATTATAGTAATTAGGTTCAAATAGGAGAAATAGATTTTTAATAATTTTTATATTAGGTGTTCGGGCCCTTAGATGACTTATGGGACCTTCAGAAATTTTTCGAAATTTATTCTATGTAGGAGACCCCTTGAGCTGTTGCTAGCCTAACGAGGTGCAAAACTCTATTATATAAATTTTCTTATGAGTATATATATATATATATATATATATATATATATATATATATATATATATATATATATATATATATATATATATATGTATATACAAATATATATATACGTATATATATTTTTTTGTATAAAGAAAAGAAAGAAAAAGAATTTATTAATATAATAAGTATAATAATAATATTAATATTAAATAAGCAACTACTATTCATTCTGTAGCAACTTTACTTAAGCAAGTTCTTACTTTTGCCTTATGCTTTAGCAACTTGCTATTCCATTCAGCCAAAGGGAGCTGTCAACGCCTTAGCCTACCCACAGCAACTTAGTCATGCTTAGACCCGCCCCCTTCAGTGAATCTCATTAGCCAGCGCCCTTGCAAACAATTCTTTAAACCCGCGGACATCCGACCCTTCACCCTCTCTCTCTCTTAATATATAGCATATATATATAATAAACTCTCCAAAACCCTAACCTAAAACTCCAGACTTCCCCTTCCCATCTAGAGCCGTCACCACAGCCAGAGAAGCCTCCCCAAGCCATCCAACCATCCCGTCGACGCCGACATCGCGAACTGCAGTCTCCCACTCGAGGCACCTTCGCTCCGGCACGAATTCCTGTTGACTCGCTCGACCAAACGCTGATCCGTTTTCATAGGTATGATCTTTCCTCAACCCTCTCCAGTATTTGTTTTATAGTCAACCTCGGAAAATGTGTGCCCCTAGGTGTAAATCAGCGTCCAAAATGGACGGACAGGCAGAATTCTGCAATCGCAGAATTCCAGATTGACCACCCGTATTGTCAAGTTCGTATCTCCCACCATAGAGATCCGAATTCGATGATTCTTTTTGATACCTGTAGAATACATGACCTAGTTTAATTTCTGTAAAATTACCCTAGGCTAATAGTTGCTGTGGACATAGTTATGTTCGTCACAAAACTGTGCGCACCCACTTTTTCTGGTTTTTCAAAAGTTGGAGATCGGAGCGCGCCCCGCCAAACGGGACCGCCCCGCCGTGTGCCAAGTGTACCAAATGGTGCACACAGCATAACGGGACACGTGAAAATTCGTGGGGACTGATTCGGACGCTTGTGCGCGCCGAAATCAGGCAGTATCCGCGGACACATCCCGTATCGCCACTTTTGTGGAACTCGCGAGTATTTTGTGCACGGTTGTCAGATTGCGACGAAACTTGCGCCACTGGATTCGTGGTAACGCGCTGGTCCTGTGACCCAATTTTCATGCATTTCTGAGATGGTTGACCGGATCGCCAATTGGCGGGCCCACAATTGACTTTTTGGACCAAATATTGTTCGGCTCATCGGAATCCAAATTTGGACATACCGTTGAGTTCGTATTGACATTTAGAGTTGTTTGACCCATAGTTTGTCCCATTTAGAGACTGTTACCCTCGGCACGCTTTTTGGTGCAAAGTGGGCCACACGTGGACCCCACTTTTGCCCGAAATTACCGTTTTGCCCCTGTGTCCAAATTGGACGAAAGGGATGTGCTTTTTAGCTATTTTGCTCATTCCGAAAATGTTGGAGATATTTATTTCAGCATCCGGAGACATTTGTTCTGTGGCCATAGCTTCTGGTCTTGTGTATTGGACATCTGGACGTGACATTTTATAATTTCTTGCCAGGCAAGTATACCTTGCCATTGTACTGTTATTTACATTCCATATGTTGCACGCATCTTTATTTTCTGCCCTTAGTTCATATATTTTAATTGTTATATAAAATGCTCGCGACGGTGACGTCGCGATATGTTTTTACTTATGTATTGCATTGACCCTGTACATGAGACTACCCCATTATCATATAGTATCATTAGGTTCATTTGGCCATGACACATATTTTTACACGAGTTGTGAGTCTCATATAGATCACGGACGCATGTATTGACTGATCATCGGTACGTATGGGCCGTGCGTTAGGGATAACTGCTGTTAGAAACTTTGCATGCTAGTAGACTTGGCAGTTATTAGAGGTCCAGGGACATAGCTTATTATAGTACGGTGGTCCCATCCTTGTACTTGTTTGGTTGCAGGATTGGGCTAGGGTACTAAGAATAGGCTATGGACCAAATCGTGTCATGGATGTGACATGCTTAGAGCATGGGGTGGGGAGGACAACAAGTACCGCATTTGAGCTCCTTTGCACTTTTTCTGTGACGCCCGGATTCTCCGCTGGAGATACGGGTGGTGATGACCCATATATATACATTGGCGGACCTCCGCCGTTCAAAAGACGACGTGCCTTTGGGCCCCTGGATCTTCAAAAGAGAACCATGCCAAATCCCAGTTTTCAGCCAGATAGCTCACTTGTGGGGAAAGTTGTTCTTAACTGCATTCACTTAGACGGTTAGGCGACCCCTTTGGATATTTATTTCAGTACTTTATTGGCATGTGTTTAAGTATACTTGTTATGTCCCTCTGAGGACCTGGTCCGCTGCCAGGTGTACCTGTTCTTGAGTGTTTGCAGGAGCACAGATTTGGAAGGATATAGATGCTTCGTGGATGTCTTCTCTTCGAGCCGTGATTGGTAGCTGGTACTTATTGTTTGAGTGAGTTGTATCTATATTGTATTTACTTTTTCCATTTGAGTTGGTAGTGGATTTGTTTCCACCCAACTATCATCCTTAGATACTTCTTGTTGAGATCTAGATTCATAGATACTGGTTATTTATTTCTATATGATTTTGGTGGATGAGATTTAGATTATAACCTGTGACTTGTATTACATTCTATACCACTTGTGGATTTTACATTCATATTACAGCGTACGTATGGATTGGTTTCCATATATTGGAGTTGCCATATCCATGCGGCTGGCATGCTTACGTGTCCTAGTCCTACGTATTTCTGGGACTGGGGCGTGACAACCCCCAATCAAAGAATTATCCCCAACATGGGGAGATGCAAGCTCACTTCCAGGAGCCTCAACACCAAGGATCCGGAGAGGACGATTAACCATCTTCTTCTTCCTCTTACGAGGGGAAGTCTCCTTCGGAGTAGGGGCCCTTCGCTTTCCAGAAATCACCAAAGGGCCTGTAGGCAGAGGAACTTCACCCCTCGATACCGCCACCAGATGCTCATCTGGATTGACGAACTCCTCACCCTCGTCAGAAGAAACCAAGGGGACTTCGACTCTTCCCCCAGACTTGGAGGAGGACACTCTAAAACTTCCATGCATGTTAAAATCGCGATGGAAGGTGTTCGTTGCCACATAGAACTGGGCATACGAGTGCAGGATGCTGTAAACCCCCTCGACTGATTCAAGATTATTAGAATTTAATTTAAAACGCTAGGATCTAATTGGGATTAAATAGGATTAAAATACGTCTTAATGCACCTCGCCATTGCATCACGCCTTAGCTACATCGCAGTTCTTGAGGGAGAGCCGGCATTTATTTAATTTAATTCTAACTGAGATCAATTCCACCTCAAACGAGCCCGATCAAGCCACCTTGCACTGCTACGTGGACCAACCCCAACCAGGTAAGCCAAGCCCACACGCAAGGCAGCCCATATTCACCATCACCACCAATAAATACCAACCCCTCATGCAAAAACCCTAAAAATAAAACTACTATTCTCCTTGCTCCCAAACCCGCCGAACTCCCCTGCCGAACTCCTCCCCAACCCGCAGACTTTCCCCAACCGACTACAACCCCCACGACCGGTGTACACCCCAGCCCCCGTCTGTTCTGGCCAGGGCATTGTCGCAGGCCAACGCCGACCCCCGCGTCTGGACCACCACCCCCGCGCGCCTCCACCCAGCAGCGCCGACGCCGGAGCAGCTACTGCTGCTGCGGTCCCTGCTCTGGTTGATTTAGCCGCTGCCGCTGACGCTGTTCGTCGACCGCCGCCGGAGTTCCACTCGCCGGAAGACGATCAGACGACGAGAAGGACCTCGCCTCGCCAGCAAGGTAAATGTCGGTACCCTTGTATCGAGTTCATATGTGAGTATCGTGTCATCGCAAGAGTCATATTCTGGTGACAACTTAGTTAACCCTAAATTATATCTATAGCGGTGACAATTAGCAAAAAATTAGAACTCATCTAATAACCAGTGAGTGCTCAAATCTTGAAGCCTGACATCAACGACCAGTATTTCACCTGAACCCTGGGCATAAATCTAGCCTGTTAAGTAAGGAAATCAAGGACCTTTTCGAGTAGAGTAGAAGTAATTGGCAAACCTTAACTCGGTAAATTATTGTTGCAAGATGAACGCTGACCAAAGACAGAAAACGGGTACACCTTAGCTACATGTACATGTGACGCTGTATTAGGTCCACAGTAAACCGGCAACAATACCTAGGAGCAACGTCATAATTACCTATGTACTTCTTAGTGACTGATATTAGATTGTTACATTATATTTTGTGCTTAGGAACTTTGGATCAGCCAGAAGACATTGCAGGAACCAGCTTTTGGCATTCCCAGCTTCAGGACACAGGCAAGATACCTTGCTATATTTACTGTCTAATTTAAATATTCATAAGTTGTATTGTATTCTTGTTGCTCGTAAATTATACAACTGTGCGCGTCCGAGTTGTCTCGGGTGCATTCGACGGTTACGTCGATGATTAGTATATATATGGACTTAGCTCTTAGCAGACTCAACCCATTGGACGATACTCTGTTATTGTCTGAGACCTGACACCTTACACGGGCACTGAGATATATTCATATTGGGATACGGGTTTGCGTACTCGACTAGCTATCGTTGCGTGTAACCTACATCACGGTTAGTACGTAGTTCAGGTTATAATCTAGAGACTTGGCATATAGATACATGGTATGCACGTCGAGTAGTCGACTTGCGTATCTACATTGGGCGGGAAGGACAACTAGTAGGCGTATGGAGTACACACATTAGAGCCGTAGTTTCGGAGGAACCTAGGATCCAATGATTTTCCCCTTATACTGATGCCACGTTCTTCGGAGCAATATGGACGATATACTGTACAGATGCCACTCTCTTCGGAGCATGGACGTTATGCCTATACCTATCCATACGCACCAGCGTTGTCCTCATATTGCATTCACTTAGATGGCTAGCACACCATTCTTGTATTTATTTTATTCAGTATTCATATATGGCATGTTATTTTCTTGTATCTTGTTACGTCCCTCTGAGGACCTGGTACCTGTCTAGATTTAGACGAGGCTTACTACCCCACCGTATACGGCCCGGGACAGGAGACGAGATTTGCTACAACTGAGGAGTTGGAGGTACAACCGTCATAGTTTTCGTGACCAGCTGGTAGGCCTTTAGCCTAGATGGAGGGCATCATTATCTACTCAGCTGATGCTCTAGTCATTATCTTTTATATCTTATTTCAGTACTTTATTTCGTCATAGTAGTGGGTTTGTTTCCACCAGACATCACTGGTTGTATTATGATATCTTGAGACTGGTATTTATTAACCAGCAGTTTATTTAGTGTTTCTTGCTTTTTATATTGTGGATGAGATTAGATTACCTGTTATGGATTAATATTGGACATATAGTATTATAGGACAGCATAGCACTCTTCATGGATCCATTAAATTAGTATATCTTCGGAGATGTGTCAGCTGGCCATTGCTACGTGGCCTGGTCCTGTATATTTTAGGACTGGGGCGTGACAGATGCGCAGCTCCGTGGAGAGTGTAATAACCGACACGGTAAAAATTGCTCCAGTGCAACCCATGAGGAAATATCGCCATCCTCTCGCTTCATCAATGAGTCTACCCCTGGACCGGAAGCGGGTGACGGCGTTGCCCACGTGCAACTGATCATACCCAAACTGCCTGGCAAACCGACTAGGCAGGTAGGGCTCCAAGAAGCAATGGTCTTCACTCCTGTACAGTAGATGGGAAGGTCTAATGCAGACCAACCAATTAAAAGCTTCAGGAGAAATATTGGTCTTCTCTCTACCAGAATCTTCAAGCCTAATCCCCGATTGATTGCGATATACGGAGTGGACAGTGCAGAAGAGCTTCCAGCTGTGACTGAGGCCCAGCGCCCGCCGGCAGTCTAGAACCATGGTCACGTTCCAGGAAGACTTCTGGTAGTTCAACAAGAAACTAGTACCCGAACTACTGCCGGAGCCGGGAGACATAACCCTGGGGTTATGAAGAATTAATCATCCCATCAAATACAGGTATGGTAATTCTATCCTGGAAAAGCTATCACGTCGAGTCTCATCGGCGAGCAGCCCGTCAGTCATGGCCTTTAGGCCAGCTTGAATGCGGCACACCATGGCAGGGAGCAAGCCCAGTCTTGCCCCAAATACCAGACGCACTATAGGCCATAGCGTGTTGCGGTGAATGCGGTCCGCAGATGCGATGCCAGGTACCACCACTCGGTGCAGCCATATGGAGAGGAAGTCAGCCAGTTGAGCTTTCCTGGACAGAGGCCTGCGGTAGCACCTCAAATAACTATAGGCCTTAGTGCCTACAGGATACTGTCCGATCCCTTCGTCGAGGATCAAGTCCGGAGCCCCAGCATCCACTATGAGATCGTCGACTACCTGAGCATTGAACGCGCTCAGAGGATTCACAGGCAGATCCTTGCCCTCCAATACCTTTACCGGCTTAGCAGTCCTGGACCGGTAAAAGAAGAGGTAGGACGTCTATTTGCTGATGTAAGCCAAATTTGAGGGCTCATCATAAAAAGCAGTACAAGCGAGGTAGTGGCACATCAGTTCCTGATACACTTCCACTACCCGAGGGTCTGAATCCCCCAACTCCCGATTCGTAGGAACATACTCTTTATATGGAGTATCCCCCATCGGCAATCTCGAGATCTCTGCCATCTCATGAAGGGCCAATCCTAACTCCCCTAGTGGAGTGGCGAAAGTCCCCGTGAGCGAAATATATCGCTCCATCAGTGCCAAGAACAGGTTGGGGTTAGGAGGTAACCCAACACTGGTAGCACTCACAGCTGCAAATAGACCAATGTTCTCCAACTCGGTCTGAAAATGCTTCAAGGCCCAATCAACTAAGCGAGCCCATCGAAGGTTTGAAGGGGTAATCCACCCACCGCACCGAGGGTTCACCTTAGGGTATACTCCCCCGTGCCCCATAAAATTATTACAGAAAGTCAGTAATTAGACCGGCTGGATCACCAAGATATCTTCACTCGGGACACTGCCCGGGTACAGTCCCCTGAACACCGTCACATTGCCGCAAGGACGGCTAACAAATGACCCCTGATCAGCTCCTTTCAGATGAAAGATCTTTCCCGGCCTGCCGTGAAGATCTGGAGTCAGCGTCCACGACATCTTCCTGGGATGTGTGGCATAGAAGAAAGCCGAGATGGGATAGTCTCTCGGCAACTTGGGCAGATACAAAACCAAGCTCCCGGCAGGGAAAACCCAGAGTTCTCTCTTGGGCTTCGTCTGAGACTGCTTGTCAATCATGTCCCCGAAGAGGAAGGCCGGCTTTATGTATTGGTCCCCGTCTATATACGTCAGGGGCTCCCCGTTGATCAAGCTCAACAGCATTCGCTCGCCCTGAGCCAATATCAGAATCTCCCTTCCTTCAGGATACTGCGGCCCAGAGATAGGAAATATCACGTGTGACAGATCCTTCAGATAGTTGGAGTGCAGCATCCCTGCGGCAGAACCTATCACATCGGCTAGCGGAGACACATGCAAGTTAACTGCAAGAGTGAAAGAAAAATACGTCAGTTCCTATAACTAGACATTACAGATCTTGCAGCACACGCCAAAAATCAACAGTCTGTGCTTTACGCCAAGACCGTAAAAACTTGACCATTACGCTGGAATCCATTTCCTAAAGCATAAAATTTCAAGGCTGGCAGTATACAGTCTGTGCTTTACGCCAGACTGATAAAATTGAGGTATTACGCCAGAATCTTCATCCAGAAGCATAATACTCAAATTTTATACACCAACTTTCGACAGTCGAAGCTTTTACGCCGGACTGCGAAAGTATGGAATTTTTGCGCTGACACATTAGAAATATGGGCGTAAAATATGAAACGTCTCTATGCATCATCTTTCTCAAAGAGGCTATCAACACAAGAGACGACCTAGCGCGGTCACGTACAACGTGTGCGAAGGATTTTTGGTCGTTTTTCTTTATCCCGAATGCTCTACCTTTTAGGCCGGGTGCACTGCTCGTTGGCGAGATACTTCGCTCAGAAGGAAGTTCGCCTTGCCCGACCAAAGATGCTCTAACTGGAGCAGAAGAACGAGAAGAAGAATCAACCTTCTTTCCCTTAGTAGAGGAGGATTGTTTCGAGGCCATTACTGGAAACTTCGAAATCTCGGAGAAGAAACGAAGAAGAACTCGAACAGACGAAGGCTTTCTTTCGCAGAAGACGGATGAAAAGTTTTTTCTCTCAGAAACTTAGGGTATATATGGAGTTCAGATGGACTCCTCGAATCCCAAACCAAATCTCCTAATTAATAATCCGATTATAATTGGGTACTACGTCAGCCTATCACTCAGAGAAGGCGGACAGTCAGCGAATTCGAAAAGTTTTCGCGCGAGGAAGATACGTGGTTTTTTACGCTAAGGGGCTTTTTACGCTCGACAGCTACAGATCTACGGTTTTACGCTCACAGGCTACAAGTCAATGGTTTTACGCCCGGATGCCTTTGTGCACGGTAGCTTTTACGCTCGAGAGGCTACAAACCTACGACTTCACGCTCAGTAGCTACAAATATATGATCTCACGCTCGGTGGCTTTTTACGTTCAGAGGCAACAGATCCATGACTTCACGCTCGAAAGATTTTCTTTTCAGAAGCTACAAATCTACAATTCTGCACCAAGGAGTTTCTACGTTCGACAGCTACAAATCTACGATTTTATATTCCAATGGCTACAAGTTTATGGTTTTACGTCCGGATGCCTTTGTGTTCGGTAGCTTTTATGCTCGAGAGGCTACAAACCTACGACTTCACGCTCAGGAACTACAAGTCTATGATTTCACGCTCGGTGGCTTTTTTACGCTCAGAGGCAACGAACTTATGATTTCACGCTCTACGACTTTTCGTACATCTGAAAGATGCGCAGGCCAGTACAGTACATCTGAACGACTCTCAAAGCGGTCAATTACAGGAGTTCACATAGAAGATACTCCTTCTTGACCTCAAGATACCCCAAGTACCCGAAGCATACAGAGTTCAACATTAAAAATTACTCTTCTTCATGGGTCGATTCGAAGTTCATCCAGAATCAAGTCTGAATATTTCGTCTACAAAATCAAGATGGCGACTTAGTTTGACAGCCAGTTCTCGCCCTGTTCCAAGGGATTTTCGAGAAATCATTCTTGAAGACGACGGTCTGAACAAAAATTCTGTTTATCAACAGTTTAGAATTCTACGCGGTTCCTAACAGCAGGACAGTTCGAACACTCGACTGCTAAGCGACTTTCTGCGCATCCTTAGTTATGCGTAAAAGACAGGACAGGACCTAGCACTCTTTCTACACAGAGTCAGCATAAATAATCAGACGTGTCGAAGCTACACATATTCAGACTTCACAGCAAAGTATGGCAAGATGATCATATGAAGAAGAAAACGATCTTATTAAAATCACGATTACATATAAGGGAAATCCAGTCTACAAGGGTTTTTTCTCCATTTTTGTGGTTACATATGAGGGAAATCCCGTCTATAAAGGGCTTCCTCATCGTCGTCTGAAGATCGCACCCAGAATCTGTCCTGCCAGGTTCTCGCATTGGTGAAGATCTTCCTCTTCTTCCATGGCAGTTCATCGACATCCACAATCGATGAACAAGAAGATGATCAGTGGCGCAAGGATGTAGAACTGGGCATAGACCCATACTGCCAACAGAAGAAAAGCAAAGTAAATTTGCTTGCCTATATCCCGTGCCACGGAGGTAACGGGAGAAGGCACCACTTGCAAGCTGTCTGGTCAAACACAACCCTTCTTCTCTCCCGAAGAACCACCATACAAAGTTGCTGATTATCCCGAGCAAAGGAGGCTATGATATCCTTCCATGATCCATCATTGCAGAGGATATTTGCTCGAAGATGCCGTCTTTTTCGGCTTCTTACATGCTGGAAGAGCATGATCTCCTTCTTTCTCAAGTCGACCCGACGAACTCCGGCCATCATCTCTGTATGGTGAAGGAAGTGTGGGAAGAACAGGAGAACTCCTCAGCCTTTTTACAGGCGAAAGAGAGCACCGATCCCCAAAAACTCTGCCATAAAGTCAGCCATGAAAGAACGTGTCAGGCTTGACCGTTTCAGGCTCCACTGAGAGCGTTTCGAGTTACGAGGAATGGTTGATGCTTCATTCAAAGCGTTTCAAATTACGAAGAATTTAAAAGCTTTGAAGGGGGTCTTGTAGAAACATGAAAAATACGCTAGATGGCTATACGCAGCATGTTCATACAGGGCAGCATAAAAAGATGACCTCAGAGCCATTAACTTGCAACAGAACTTCTCTGCTGAGCACAGCATAAAATATAAGCTCAAGGACCATCCGCGTAGTGCAATATGACCAGGTCACTTCAGCATAAAAGAGGTGCTACATCGCCTTTATGGCGTAAAACCCATCCGCTTTTAATACAGCATTGAAGTGTACGAGGAACGCTTCGTGTTCTTCAAAATGAACCTGTCAGAGCATGCAATAAACCTGATGTCTGTGCTCCTGACAAAGAGTAATGCACGACTACCTAGGCGACGGGTATGATGATGGCACGGCACTGCAACCCAGGCTGTCATTTACTACCATTTCCTTTGCGTAAACCACTTTTACACATACGAAGGAATACGCTGCCTAGTTTTACACAGGCGGATGTGAGCTGTTTATGCTCCGTAGAAGACAAACAGCCTGCCATGTCAAAAGCTTTACTTCGTACAGGGCTCGACGCACGTCTCTGCATTTTATGCACAGAGCGGTGACAGTTTCTCAAGGCACGTCTCTGCATTTAAAGCACCGAATACTGACAGATGCTCGAGGCACGTCTCTGTACTTGAGGCACAGAAGGGTGGCAGACCTCCAAACCACGCCTCCTTATTTAATGAGCAGGATAATGGCGGATCTCCGCATTTAATGCAGGAGATTTGATTAAATATCACCGAACCGTCGTTTAGTGGCATCCCCTTTGCGTAAACTACTCTTACGCATATAAGGGAATATGTTGTCCAGTTTTGCACAGGCAAACGTGAGCTTCTTACGCTCCGCAGAAGGCAAACAGACTGCCACATCAGCAGTCACTCTTCGTACAGGATTCGAGGCGCGTATCTGCATTTAATGAGCAGGATGATGGCAAATCTTAAAGATAGGCCTCTGCATTTAATGCACAGGATAGGGGCAGATCTCTGTATTTAATGCAATAGATTTGATTATATCTCCAAGAGCCATAATTCCGGCTAAAACGTCTATATCGTCTCGGCTTCTACGCTTGCTCGGCTTCTATGCCCACTCGGCTTCTATGCCCACTCGGCTTCTACGCCTCCTCGGCCTCTATGACCACTCGGCTTCTACGCCTGCTCGGCTTCTATGCCTACTTGGCTTTTATGCCTGCTCGGCTTCTATGCCTACTTGACTTCTATGCCATGGTGACAGTCATTTGGCTCCTACGCCAACCTCTTCTACACAAGGGATAACTACCTACGTGGCTTCTATGTCGTGATCTTCGTAGAAGATATACGCGTTCTGTCCCTTAGTTGGACGAGCGTCACATGCTCACTCAAAAGGTCATTTATACGCAGGCATTGGTTATTTTAAATCGTCGTGTAAAAGGGTGCTGTACTTTCCACTACTCGATTTCTACGTCGACTGTGTGGTCACTGTCACTAAAGCTCTATAAATAGAGACCTCTATCAATGAGGAACAAGGTCAAAAAATTGGAGGGTCGAAGAAGTTAGGTCTGAAAGCTGATCAAGAGATCCAGTACCAGATCCAACGGTCGAGAGAGAGAGAGAGAAAGGAGAATCCAGAGCTCAGGCAAAGATAAGGGATCGACAACTTTGGCATCGGGCATCCACCCTCTTTAGAAACCTTCAAAACTGCTACCTGTCTTCCACGGCACTTCTTCAACATCGTGTGGTCCAAGGGCTAAAGTGATCGACTGCAGATCAGACACCTATAGCAATATTCACCCAGATTAAATAAATTGTACTTAGACATCCTCGTGTAGGATCAAATTTGTACAATCTTGTTTGTAAACATAAAAGAAGGGCGGGTCTTCGCACAAGACCTCGTTTTCCGCATTCATCAAATCTTTTCTCGTTTATTATCCTAAACACTATCCTCAGGTGCTTCTCATACTCCTCCAGCATCTTCGAATATATCAATATATAATCAATGAATACTACCACTAACTGATCTAAGTACTGATGAAACACCTTATTCATCAGGTTCATAAATACCGCCGGGGCATTGGTCAACCCAAATGGCATAATCAAGAACTCAAACAGCCCATACCGAGTCCTGAAAGCTATCTTTGGAATATCTTCCTTCTTCACTTTCATTTGGTGGTACCCCGACCTTAAGTCTATCTTTGAGAATACCTTCACTCCGCTCCACTGATCAAATAAATCATCAATCCATGGCAATGGGTATTTATTCTTTATAGTAAGGTTGTTGAGTGCCATGTAGTCAATACACATGCGTATCGACCCATCCTTCTTCGGCACAAAAAGTATCGGAGCACCCCATAGTGATAAACTAGAGCGGATGAAGCCCTTGTCCTGCAACTCATTTACCTGCTTCTTCCACTATGCTAGTTTGTTGTTGTCCACTCTATAGACGTGTTATGATATTGGCTCTGTGTGTGGCACCAAATCTATAGAGAAATCCAAATATTTGTCCGGTGGTAACCCCGACAACTCCTCCGAAAATACGTCTATATACTCTACAATCAATGGATGTGGCGGCTCTTGCTCTTCTATCAAAGCTCCACAGAATTCTCCTTCGCTCCACTCTCTGCTCCTCTGACAAACTCAAACTCTGGCTCTTCTGATATTTAAAACAAAACTCTGTCTCCACGACAATCGATACTAGCAAGATGCCTACTTAACTAATCCATCCCGAGTACTATATCGTAGCTCAAAACTGACAATATGAGTAGACATACGCCCAACTCTCGGCCTCCCAAAGAAATTCTCTTGTCCTTGCAAACATCACTGACCAGGATAATACAACCCCCGGTCATGATTTTGTAAGTCCTCGCCAATGGTTCAGACTCAAGGTGATGTTTCAGATCAAAAGATAAAGACACAAACCTATGCGAAGCACAGGAATCAAATAAAGCATGAACTGGAAAAGAATCAAAATAGACGGAACCTGAGATAACATCACCGACTGGTTCCTCCTCCTCGAAGGTCAAGGCAAAAGCTCGCCCTTGTCGCTAGGCACCTCTCTGATGTTGCTGGTTCTGAGCAAATTGCTATTGTTGCGGTAGTAGAGGAGGTCCTCTTTACTGTCCTGCTGGTGGTCTCGCTGGTGCTCTCTGTTCCTGAGCTCCACCTTGAGCTGGACGAGGTAGAACTTTAGGACAAGCCCTCAACTGATGGTCTACTGATCCGTAGAATAAGTACTAGCCTAATCTCATCTTGCATACATCACATCCATGTCCTTGCTTCTTACAGAAAATATAAGGAATAACTGGCCTCTGAATCTGGTGCATCTGATGTGCTGGCGCTCGAGTTGGTCTATGATACTGCTGCCTCGACTGCTGGAAATACCTCTCGTGCTGTTGCTAAATATATGGCCACTTTATTGGACCCGTATTGGTACTGGATCCTCATGTGTCCCTCGGCCTCTTAGAGCCAAGCTCTATATCATCCTCTGCCCGCTGTGTCTGTCTCAGAATCTTCTCGAAATTAGCGGTGGAATCTCCACTCGTGTGTGATTTAATCTCCTAATTCAGACCCTTCATGAACTTCCTAGCTCTCCCTTTGGGGTTCTGCCCCTCCACAAAGTGACCTAATCTATAATACTCTGTCGCATACTCATCCACCGTCATACCTCCCTGAACAAGGTACTGGAACTGGCTCTCTAGAGATGTCAGAGCCACATCTGGAAAGAACTTTTCCTTGAAGAACTCTTTGAAATCTTCCTAAGTAAGTCCTGGTGCTGAGATCCTGGGTCCATCCTGAATCAAGTCAATGCAATATCGAACATCATGCTCCCTGCGACCTCTATCTGCAACCTCTCTGTAATCGGCGCCAGCCGCAGGTTCTGCTCAATATCTTCTGTCCAATCATTAGCATACAGGATCCCTTCTGTGCCTTTAAAGTCCTTCAGCCACATCATCTTAAAGTCTATGATGGTCCTCGACCTTAGCTACTGTAAGGTAAACTGAGGTGGTGTCATCTGTGGCTGGACTAAGACGGCTCTCTCAACTACTTCGAGAGTAATCTGGTGAGCATTCTCAATGCTCTATCGTATAACCTCTGACTGACGTTGTTTTGCCTCAATCATCTCCTGAAAGAGCACAAATATCTGTATTTGATCGACTGCGGGTGATGGGGGTGGAAGATCCCCTAAAACTGTCGGCGTTATTCTCTATACAGGAGGTGGAGCACCTTTGAAAGCTGCTACATAAATGCCCACCTGGATTAATGAAGCTGACCTCTGAAATATAGGTACTGGAACAACGTCTGATGGTGTTGTCCTCATAGGCGACAAAGTGACTGACTGTGCTGACATGGCACCTGAGCGCTGGGAACGCGTCTTCGGCAGTATCCTGAAGATAGATTGAACAAAGGAATTATTATTGAGTATAATACAATATCATCTGTCATGCCCCGATCTCCTGCAGGCTAAATAGGTCATTCTCGCAAGGCGAGAATCACTGCCTTAGCGCTCCCGCAAAACAATCGCTTTGACCCATCCGGGCGTGATGTCGCAAGCGTGAGCCACGCCCGTGCAAGGCCGTGGTCCATTGGCTGGCGGTAAGAGTTCTAAGCCACAGAGTCGTACAGATTTTCTGAGTGTAGCGGAGTCATGAATGCATAGGCGATCGAAAACAAGTTCACTGAGTCGACAATATTGCGGAAGCATTGAATAACACAAGTTGAAGTAAAACTCTTTTATTGATAATAACAAGTGTTACAAGTGGCATATAGCCAAGATTACAAGTCGCTCAAGCCTCTCTCTCTAAAACAGTAAAAGCGTGCCAAGTGGCTATAATTGCAGAATGATTGTACAGGCGATATTCAGGCAATGTTCACAATATTATGTCTTGTATATGTGCTTCAGTTCCAGACGTAGCGCTCCAAGGCTTCAGAGGGAACTCCTGGCCTTAGCACGCACGAAGAAGGCATCCGCACAGAACAAGGTTCTCCTGCACCCTGCAAACAATCTGGTGGATTATCAGTACATTGAATGCACTGGTGGGGAGGCTACTCGCCCACTCGACAAATCCAAACACGAATATAGGTTCTGTGCACCAACTATTATGTTGTCTTTCTAGTTGCCTTAGGATCAGTTTCATGCAAGATTTGAATAGCCTGGTCGTGTGGCAGTGTGTCGTGTGACATGAAAGGAAATACGCGAGACTTATTAACTTACCATTTTACCTTCCCTGTCCAAGGCAAACATTATAAATCTGAGCACGGGCATGTATATGAACATTCAGGAAGCATAGCATATGCAAACACGAGAGTCGTTATAACACAATCGTTTAGGTGTTCAGTTGTTCTTTGATGCAATGCAATGACTCGCACGCGGATAGCCGCTAAGCGAGGATGACTTATCTATATGACATAAGTCGCTAGCATAGCCATTTATGGACGGTTCACAGTCTCAAGACACAGAATGATAATGCAATGCAGGTGGTGAGCCCCGCTGCATAACACCTTGCCCTATAACATACGACTACTTATACGTCCCGTCCGGATCGGATCAGTCCCAGTGCCCCGGTGACCGTCCGCGAAACTCAATATAACATACATTGTGCACAAGTTATCCGCGACAATGCAGGGTCAGGGTCTATCCTTTTCTATAGCTTGATATGATAATCATGAATCTTAATCTTATTCTGAACGAGCATATGCTCCACGAGCTGGGATTCATTCTTACTTGACACGATCCTCGTTCAGATGCATACTTGGCATGATTATCATTCAAGTGTGATTCAATATTCATTCCTGCTTGATGCATTCCCCTAGTTCAAGGATTTGCCTTGGTGACCTAACGGTCCCGGATACTTGCAGGTTCAATTGCAAAGAAGAACTATTTGATAGTCTCCTGGCTAACTCAATGCATGCACAATACAATAACGTTAGATATTTGAAATCAGACAAGCATGCATTTCTAAGGAACATAACAACACGTTTGCTCGGACTTGAAGGTAAGTCGAGAGGAGAAACCGTAAGGGACTTAACATACGAGGGTCTGAATATAAGCAATATTTCATTTCCATGTTCTAGCATAACAATACAAGTTGGGATTATTCCCTTAGCTAGGTGCGTTGGATTCTTATTATCATGCAGGGGGTGATTCACCTAGCGACTAGCATGTATCATTCTACATTTTATGTGTGCTGGCTAAGCAAAGACAAGTTCACCGTAGCCACCCACCTTAGCGATGATTCACCTCGGTCAAGCGATACGTCAAGCGAGCATCTGAAAGCCTAAGCCAGATTCCTGTAGGGACATGTCTGGATATCCTTTGCCTCAAACGAGTATTTTTGCCTGAGCAAAGCGGGTTGCGATATTGCACTTTGTTGTTTGAATCGGCAGTCCGTTTGAACGGAATAGGGTATTACATCACCAAAGAAGGACAGATTTTTATTCAAAGTAAAGGAAATATTCAATAGATAAGGATAGAAAACTGAAATTGGAAGTGTTTCTTAGTTGTGATTGAGTATACTCTCAGCCTAAATCCTATTTTCTAAGCAGGCTCGTAGCAGTACTCTAGGTGAGCACTACTACGATATCGCTCAAATTGTGACTCTAGACAGACTTGCATGGGCCACCACTAAAAATGTATCATGACTCGTATTCGGATATTTAGGCACGAGTACGTGGGTACACCCAGCCTATGCCGCAGCATCGACGGTTGAACGTTGTTTCGGTCAATTTTAACTAACTAACATCTCAACAATATAAATATAGTACCTGTCAATCATCTCATCTCCAAACGGAGGAATAATATGGTATCTCACAAATGTAACTATACTCAATCACAATGCAAACTAAGGAAGATAAAGCATGAATGGAATAACGAAGAGAAGAATCAAGATACAATCCACAAGTCTAAAATAATATACATGCCATGAGTCTCAATAACACTCTAATATAAGCCCACCAAAATATAAACTAAACCTGCTCAGGCTCTACAACTAAGTCATCATGATCTACAGGAGTATCCTCTAATGGTATGCCCTCCTGTGGTCCGTGGAATGTAGGACACTGATCTATGAGCCAATCATCTAAAAAATATATCTAGTCAGGATTGGAGCAAAGTACATACCTCTAAAATCAGTTTCGAATACATAATCGAGCATATAAAATAAATAATAGAAAAGAATACAAGATATCTAAATAACTGAATGAAAAGAACTAGAATGAACAGTTAATGTACTAGAATGAAGAATAATAATATGAATATCTACAATAAAAAGGGAATAACTGAATCTAACTAATGTGCCATAGAATACAAGTTCATTATGTGATCGATTTAGGTTGAACATGAATACAATAAGGTAACTAGATTACAAGTGTGGTATATAATCGACATGTACACGAATACACTAGGGATTTGATCACATAATCAACTCCTATTCCCCCATCCCCAACTAATACTAATGGATCCAATCACGACACATTACGAACACAACTATAGGTACACTGAACACGAGCAGTATATGAATACAAAATATAAATAATCAATACCCAATACACGATAAAATATATGTGTAGGAGTATCCGCTGAATACGGTAGGGGATAACATCTCCTGACAGGATCCATATAGTACCAGTTTATGAAACCACTATGTCGGAATCAAGTATATAGTTCTAAAACATGAGATATATATACTATTATAAAATAAAAACTAACAAAGAAATGTACTCGCCTGAGGTCCTAAGCAAGGTGTGTCTCTCGATGCCCAAGCTAGTATCACACAGACCTATATATGGTATATTGCATGAATACAAGGTTCTGGAATAAAAATAAGTTAAGTAGTTCAATTCTAGGTCATAAAGCCATTTCTACGTCAAAATAGTCAAACTAGGTCAACTCTAGGTCAAACTTAGTCAAATTGGCTATTTCTAAGTTGTATGAGTCTAACTCTAGGATATTAGGTCCATACACTATGTAATTAGGTCATACTAGCTATGCTAAGATACTAGGATACCAACCAAAAATATCGTATCCTAAGATACGCAAGTTATTAGATATAAAAAATACTAATATATATATATATATATATATATATATATATATATATATATATATATATATATATATATATATATATAGTACTCTTAGCTAACTAGTGCTAAGTGGATACCTTAGGTTTGAACCAATGCGGTATCACACCACCTACACACCCTTCTTGATACTCAAACCCAATACCTTGAGTATCAACCAATACCTTGACATTACCTTAGTATCACAAGGTAATTCAATCCTAATAGATAGTTAATGACCCAATAAACAAAACTAAAAGTAACATTAACTAACTACTGCAATACTTCTATACTAACTTACTAATACATCAATACTTATATACATATATACATATATACATATAGCTACTAGTCTAACAAGTATATATATATATATATATATATATATATATATATATATATATATATATATTAGATAACAAAGTATATATAACTATCTAGATAGCAATATGACTAACTAGTTAAATATATATACATATATAACTAATTAGACTAATATGCAACCAACTAACTAACTATCAATAACTAACTAAACATCTAGTAAACTACTAGCAACCCTCTACTTTAACTAGTTGTTGCACTGTGGTTGCTGCTACTGTGCTATGCAGTTGTTGCTTGGCTTGCTGCAGTTGATCTTGATGTGGTTGCTTACTGCATAAGTTGTTGCTTGCTAGCTCGACCTGCTATTGGTGACTGTTGCAGTTGGCTCCTCAGTTGCTGAATGCCTATGCTGGTTGCTGCATACTGCTGTGCTGCAGTGAATACCTTTGCACTTGCTACAGCTAGCTAAAGGTTTGGCTACATATTGCTGTTGTTGCTTACTTTGCTGCTGTTCCTTAATCCTGCATACTGCTACTGCTTCTAGCATGTTGTGCTAGCTGTCACTGCTTGTTGTGCTGAAGTGTAGTAACATACTGCTACAGGTACAGTTGATTTGCTCTTGCATAGTTTGTTGTAGCTGTTGGATACTACTCTTGTTGTGGTTTGCTACTTGTTGTGGTGCACACTGCTCCTCTCATTCCAATTGATGGTACTTGTTGTTGTGCTGAAATTGCATCCCCTCATCTGCTGCAAAATACTTCTACTTTCTGACCCCTCACTTCACTGAACACACACTCACGCACACACACTCACACTCACTCAATCACTATATATACTTATATAGATATCAATATATATACACTCATATCTATACATATATAGATATACTCTCATAATCATACATATATATATATACAACATACTCACATACATATATATATATATATATATATATATATATATATATAAAATATAATATAATAGAGATATATACACATAATCATATAATTATATCATACTAATAGATATTACCAAATCAAATTGAATTGAGGTAAAATGAACAAACACGTGGAGTGCACCGTACCCGTATCACACTCATTCTATGATATCCTTACGATACAGCACCACCACACAACCAAACATATCCCGAAGGATACAAGTAAGTCTAAAATAATAATTATGAATGATAGAAGGAATTAATTACTCAACTACGTGTCCGTGTCAAAATATAAGATGCACAAATCTTCGTGTTGGAGGAAAACCCCAAATTAACCCATATCGCCAAATTGTCAGGATACGGCCTACACGTATCCAATTATGGACATGACACTAGTCACACACAATCAAAGACATGTTAATTTGGTCTAATTGACCAATTGACAAACACAAGAAGTGTCAATCTCAAAATTCTTTCAAAATTGACACAAAATACCACATAACTTTCTCCATAGGCCTCCTATGAACCTAATTCCAATTTCTATGGGTAGCCTTAGCATATGGGGTGGTTTCTTATAGTTAAATCATAGATTTAGAGTCTAATTAGATAGAAAAAACTAAATTATAGCTATTGGGAGTTCCCAATAAAATTTCTAAATTAAGTAAAATTAGCCTCCAACTTGTAGATCCTTGCTCCTCCTTATAGATCTTTGTTCTACTAGCCTCCAATGAAGAATAGAGAAGGAATTGGAAAAAAAATTAAGTAGAAAATGGTGTGAGAATAAAGAATTTGGAAGAAAAAAAATTTTAGATCTAGATTGGAATGACAAAATGAGAAGAGAGAGAGTCTTTCTCCTTCCTATGGTGGCCGGCCCCTTGCCCCTCCTCCAAGTTACTATAGAATATCCAAAATACCCCTTGGGGCCTCTCATGAAGAAATTAATTAAGGAGGGAAGGTTCTAGTCTAATTGGTTTCACTAATTAATTTATCCTCCTAATGAATGGGCATACTATTGGACACAATCTAAATTAGAATCAAATGTTCGTCCATGGATCTAAACTAAACTAGTTAGATCCACTACAGGTCCAAAAATATATCTAACATCTAACAATAAATAAATAATATAATAATTAATATTTACAATATACATAATAGTTAATATTATATTCTAAAATAAATATCCCCATGTCCAATTACCAAACTATCCTTAATTGGAAAAGTGAGGGTTACAGAAACAAGTAAAAAATAGTCCCATCCTTTAAAACAGAGAGAAAGTGCACTATTCTTCCTCGGTTAAGTAATTTCAGATAATTGTGCCATGTTTAGGAGGCACATTTTTTTATGCTTCTACAATTGGTGGGCAAGAAGGATGTGTCATCATGTTTATGCATTGATTATAGGCATTTGAATGTAGTGATGGTCAAGAACAAGTATCCATTATCAAGGATTGATGATTTTTTTGATCAGTTGAGTAAGCCAGTATTTTTTTCAAGATTGATCTTAGGTATGGGTATCATCGAGTGAAGTTCTGGGAGCAGGACATACCCACACTACCACAAAAAGTCAAATTAGCGACGTCTAAAAACGTCGCTAAATAACCAAAAATTGTCGCTAATTTGGTTTAGCGACATAATTAGCGACATTTTAAAGCAGTCAAAAAAAACCAAGTCGCTAAAACAAAAAACGTCGCTAAACATCGCTATGCCGACGTTTTTTAGCGACTTTAATGTGTCGCTAAATTTAGCGACATTTTGCGACGCCGCGTCACTAAATAGCGACGTTTATTAAAGTTGCTAAACGTCGCTGATTAGCGACTTATATAGCGATGTTACACCGACGTCATTAATAACCTGGCAATACTGCCATGTCAGCAATTTGCGACGTACAGCGACGTTTTTAGCAACGTCATTAGCGACGTATTTAGCGACTGGTTACAGCATCGCTAATTATGGACGTATTTAGCGACTTAATAGAACGTCGCTAAAAGTGTCGCTAATTTTCAAAAAAAAATATTGCATTTCTGGGTTTACCAACCCCCTTGGGTTCATTATCAGGTATATGATGGTAGTAGAAATAATTGAATAAAGAACACAATAGCAGCACCAAGGCAAAAAATTCTAGTGCACTGGATAAATACAGGCCAAGTATCAATCATCAGTTGTAAACCAAAATATGAATAATATAATAAAATTTGAAGAAAAGAAAGCATCCAACAAATCTCATCGTAAACGTAAAGAATATGGCAAATTTATATCCATACAATCGCATCCTAAATAATAAAAAAATATAAATATCCAGTAACTAACTATACTACTACGGATCTGCAGGAGGCTGACCACCGGCGCACTTGAAGGATAAGAACTCCTCATACTCGTCCCGTGGAATCGACACCGATGTCGATGGAGAAGGCAGTGACGTCGGTGGAGTCTGTGTTGATGTAGGCGCACCAGGAGGCTGTGCCCGCTCCAAGTATGCGAGTCGTTGGTTGTAAGAATCCATGGTAGATAACAGCCTCGTACTGCTATGAACCATTGAATCCTGCATCATCGTCAGCCTCTCGCCAATTGATACCTGTGACGCCTGCAGCTCCAAGATGTTGCGGTCGTTGGAGGCTCTAATATCATTTGTCAAATCTCGGAGCTCCGTCATGCTGCGGTCGAGCATATCCAATCGTGCGATGAGCATCGGATCGTCCGCCTGCGGTTGGGACCGGGGCTGCTCCTCCATACTTTACAGTAACTCGTCACGGAGAGACGCAATCTGATGGTCAACGGGCTCCTGGATGGCCTCCTGGACTCTGGCCGACGACTGCGAGGGCTGCGACTGCAAGGGCTGTGTGGAATACGCAGCTGTCGGGGAGGCTCTAGATGACTGCGTCGCAACCAGGGTGCCATAGGAGCCTGTACCGTAGTACGTACCCCTCTAGAGACCACCAGCTACGGTCACCCACAGGTCATCCGCCGACGGAGCTGGAGCAGGCTGCGACGAAGTACCAGCCTCTCCAGGTGTAGGTGCACTAGCAGTCGCCCGCTCACGCAGCCTAAGATACTCGGCCTAGAAAGGTTTGGAAACTCGATAATTGCCTAAGTTATATTAAAATTAACATAAAGTAAAGTAATACTTATATAGGTCGGTGAGACCCTCTCATCAATGAGATTTCTGTCCTTGCGATGGGTGGCCAAGAAGACGGTCACCATGTTTGCATCCTCACCCCTCTGTACCTGTTAAAAATATATTATTTATTACTAAACTTAAATATTTTTTTCAAGTACCATTTTATGGTACTTATATTAAAATAATATATTTTAAAAGAAAAAACATACCAAACGACGGAAATGTTCCGTCATCAGAATCGAGCCACCACACCACTTGGCAGCATTCTGCCTAGCCGCCTTGGCCTTCTTAGACCTTTCCTTGTAGCTCGGATCGTCGAATCTAGCCTCATCGCAGTCCACTGCTCAGGCGTGATCCAACCTTGGATCAGTTTTCCAGCAAGATCACGAGCCTTCTGGTCATCCAGAGCATCTCGGATAAGCTTAGCGGCAACGGTAGGAAAGAGTCGCTCGATCAACTTGGCCCGGCACGGAGGATAAAAATACGTTTGCTACAATAAATAATTTAGTAAGTTAGCATCACGGATAAGTTATATAATATGCATAAATTAGAGGATTTATTTAATATACTTTTACCTGGAAGTGTGCAAACCAGAACGCATTTCTCTCCTCCGGAGCCTCAGAGTAGTTGATCCAAGGGCCACCGTAGTTGTTCCTCAGAAATTGGCCCAGACGTCTCTGAACCGACGATGGACGATATCTATACAGAGATAATAATTTAGAATACTGAAAAAGTCAATATACGATGAATAAAGAGAAACACAAATATATACTAAACCATCTAATTGACTTACTTTGTACCGTCGGCCCAAATCTCTGTCCTCGTCTCCTCCGGATGTGCGCATGGAGGATCTTGCTGATGCTGGGACAACGTGGGCACGACCTCCTCGACATGCTCATCTGTTCCCATGGTTCCGTCAACAGGAGGAACGCTGTACGAGGGTATACTATCACGCCAGGAACTACTCGTCCCAACAGTCGGAGATATGAGTGATCGATATACTGGAGTACTGGGCGACGATGATCCGGAACCAACAGTAGGCAGTATCGGAGGAGCACTCTGTCTACCTCGGGACCTGCCGAATCCTCCGCGTCGTCCTGTCATATCTGATAACAACATATGATGAATATAGAGAAATACAAATATATAGTACATTCTACAGTCGAAATATGATACATATCTCAAAGCATTCTACAGTCAAAATATAATACATATATTCGTTAATGGGTACATCTAGTTTGTCAATTTTCCAACCTTGATCTATATTCTACAGTCAAAATATAGTTATATTCTACATGTAATATATTTTATTTTCAATCATCTTCAGAAAATTTATCTTGTTCGCCTTCCTCGTCCTACTCTTCCTCTTCCTCGTCTTCACTTTCATTTACTTCGTCTTCCTCTTCGGATAATTCTACATCTTCAACATTATTACTCGTGTAATAAGTAACTTCCGTTGAGTCCATATCTACAATATTTGTTACAAGAGGTAGATCGTCCTCCTGATAAGCTATTTTGTCAATGTCAAAGGTATTTCTAGCTTTAGTCTTGCATACTGCCCACCAATTCGACATCTTCGTCCAGTTATGGGTGCGACCAAATCCGTCACACTTGTACCCCTTAGTAGGCTCTTCGATAGCACGTGGTAAATCTTTTACCTCTTTCCATATCGTGCATACGGGCCACCTTGGCGATGGATTGGCCTTCTCCACAACTCCCGCACGAAAAGCATTCTGGTTCCTCCGGTACGGATGATCCTTCGGCAAAAATTATCGATGATAATCGAAGAAGCACGGTTTGCCTTCGTGTTTCAAACGAAAATCCTGAGTACAGTCCATGCAATACGGACATGAGAGACGACCATGGGTGCACCATCCCGATAACATTCCATAGGCCGAAAAGTCGTTGATGGTCTACATAAGTGCTGCCCTCATCTGAAAATTCTGCTTTCTAGAAACATCGTACGTGTTGGCACCTACTTCCCATAGCTGATTCAACTCATCTATCAAAGGCTGTAAATACACATCGATGTTCCTCTTCGGATTGTTCGGACCCGGGATAATAACGGTTAGGAACATATATAGAGTCTTCATGCACATCCAAGGTGGTAGATTGTACGGAGTGACGATCATAGGCCAACACAAATACTGGGAGACCAAAAGTCCAAAAGGGGTAAAATCGTCAAAGGAGAGCCCCAATCTGACATTACGCGCTTCCTCGGCAAAATGTGGATACTCTCGATCAAAGTGCTTCCATGCTTCTCCATCGGATGGATGATCCAATACTCCTTCGATCTGTTTTCGCCTGTGCCAACTCATGTTTTCTGCAGTCTCAACCATAAACAACCGCTGCAACCGCAGCGTCAAAGGCAAGTAGTACATTGAATCGGTAGGCTTCCTTGCACCGACAGACTTTCCTCTAACAGTGGCCTTGTAGCGATCAGCACCACAGAATCTGTACATATCTTCATCCTTGTCGTCTTTGTAGTACAACATGTACCCGTTGCGACATACATCGATTTTTCGTATCCCATCCAAAGCGATCTCACCATCCTCTTAGATCAATAGAAGTCTTTAGGCAACTTTGCACCCTCGGGCAAGATCTCTATAATCAAATCGAGCAGTCGATTATAGCATTCTTTCGACTTGTTAAAATCGGACTTGATGCTCAATAATCTTGTAACCACCTCCAACGGTGAATGATCCTCACAATCAGGATATAGTGGAGTCCTTGCATTCTCCAACAACTCCATAAACTTTGCAGCATCGGCATTCGGTGCCTCCTCAGCTGCATCATAATTGTCCAGATTAAAACTAGGTCCTGTCGCATCATAATTATCCGGATTAAAACTAGGCCCCGCCGCATCATAAACCATGTTCACCAACTCGTCGTCGTAAGTATCATGGTCGTAGACATCCATATACGGCTCCATATAGGGCTCCGACTCCGATGCTAGAGATACAAGTTCTCCGTGCGCAGTCCACTGATAGTAATTCAGCGTGAAGCCCTTCGAGTATAAATAATATGTAACTTCCACTTCTGGATGATATTTCCTGTTGCGATATCTCACACACGAACACTTAATTTTGGTACCGTCCATGTACTGAGGGTAAGCCTTGGCGAATTGCAGGAACTATTGTACACCCTCAATGAATTCATCCCGCACACCGCACATGTCATCAGGATGACGGTTGTACATCCACGAACGATGACGCAGATAGTAATTCATATTCATTTCTAGATACTTCTGCAAAAATAACAGTATGTATCATATAAATTATTACATACAGTGGCTTATCACCTAACTTCATAACTTAACCGTACTATAAAAATCATAACTGATATAATACATACTTTCATTTATCAAAGTCTAAAATAAGCAATATTCAAAACAACTGACAATTTTTCAAAGTCTAAAATAAGCAATACTTTTATTTCATAACTGATATAATACATACTTTCATTTATCAAAGTCCAAGAGCCCTTAAAATGATAAACAGGGTTAACTAGTTCATGGTGATGTTTCTAAGCCACTTCTAGATCCATACTAGTTTATACTAGTCAATACTAGGTTAATACCTTGCTACACTATGTCTTCTAGGTCGTACTAGGATATTCTGCTTTGAAATTAAGTACTCTACTATCCATACTGAGAGCCTCTTACCCTTGGCCTGGCACCTTGCACTTCATCCTTATACTTGCTCACTGGACTACAACCCAGTTAAGGGTTGTATTGGCATGCAACAAGTTACCGGTGAACACCTACCCGATACTTGTCTATACCTTAACCCAAACACATGCCTGCAGACCCTAACTAAGTCTGCAACCTCTGATACTTTGTACTTATTCTACAGTGGCTAAATCTTCCCTTCACTTAGTTGTTTCCAACTGCCCTTAGCTACTGCCAGGGCTCGCAGCAGTGCTTGTTGCTGCCTTGCCATTGCTTAAGCATGCATGTGTTTGATGCTGCTCAAGTGTGCACTAACACTCTCCCACTGCAGAAGATGACAGGAACCAATCCCCTCCTCACAGTGCCAACCCGACACCACTGTAACACATTGCCAGCTTGCCTAATGCACTAGGCCAAACTGAATTGAGTTCTGTTCCTGAAGCCTCATAGTTCAGTAGTGACACCCACACACAACTCGACTCTTCTACCCTCTCCCACATCAAGCACAGCTAGAAGACACTATGAACACTAACACAGATAACAGTAGCTATATACCTATATATATATATATATCGAGATACACATATATATGCATACACTCTCTTATATGCAAATAGATAATACACCAATTTACATATACATATCATATGATACTCTAAGGCATAAATAGACACACACACACAACCACTAGTCCAATTCACAAACATTTGGTGTGCAACACCAAGATACTCTAGGATACATCCTCCATACACCACACCACCATAATACCAACCCTCAATTCACATGGACACATCCAATAGATCAAACATTGTTTATATGTCAGTGTGTGTGTGTGTGTGTGTGTGTGTGTCATGCCTGTGGCAGTATCGGTGTCTGTGTGAGTGTGTGTGTATGTGTGTGTGGCAGTGTCAGTATCAGTGTCGGTGTCTGTATGAGTGTGTGTGTGTGTGTTTGCGTTGATGTGTGTGTGTCGTGTGTATCGTGTGTGTCTGTCAGTGTCTGTGTGCGTGTGTCGTGTGTGTCATGTGCGTGTGTCGTGTCTGTGTGCGTGTGTCGTATTTGTCAAGTGTGTCTTGTGTCAGTGTCACATTAGAGAGAGAGAGAGAGAGATTACCTATAGCTCGAGGAGGAGGAGGGGGATGCCGGAGTAGCCGCAGCCGTGGAGAGCCGGTCGCCGGAGAGGAGGGGGCGGGGGAAATCGAAAAGTTTTAAATTTTTCGACAGATAGGGGAAAAGAAAACTGAGACCTAATTAACCAAAATTTAGCGACGTTTAGCGACGTCAAATAAAAATATCGATAAAATAAAAATTAGCGATGTCAAAGACGTCGCTAAATACGTTGCTAAATATTTTTGATATATACGTCGCTAATTACGACGCTAAACGTCGCTAAATCAGATATATTAGCGACGTTTAGCAACCTTAATTGAACTTATAGCAACTAATCTTTTAAAATCTTAATAAAAGTCGCTAAATGTCGCTAAATGTCGCCATTTAGCGACGTCTAGCGACATTTTTTACGGAGTCGCTGATTTAGCGACGTTTTTACTTAGAGTCGCTAAAATACGTCGCTAATCCCGCTTTTTCTAGTAGTGCCATGACACTATTCAGACCACGGTCTGGTACAACTAAAAATGTAGTCATGCAAAACTAGTATGTCAACAATAGATAACAATATACAGTAATGGTAGTATATGTCGTAGTCCAATATTTGTAAATTATCATCGAAGTAGTAATCTATTCCTACACCAAAGTTGGACAAGTGGTGAACCACTATGTCAATACAGGATATATCCTAAAGTCTACTATCGATAATATAATATAGTATAAGTGATTTATTGAGCGGTCAATCAGATCCTATGAGTTATTTTATTAATATCTAGATTATTCAATAAGGATTCGTCAATAGTGTACAATCTAAGAAATATTGGTAAAACCTCATATAATAATAATAATCATTAATAATCCACTATATCCCCAGTAGGGCAATCACCGGGTATGTGCTATTAGATAAAATATAACAGTCCTATCGCTCATATAGGGTAGACATTGGGTTGGTACTATAAATATAACCAATTTTTTTCTCCAAAAATATAAGGATATGCCACATTATCTAGGGGTTGGCTAGTAAGAAAAACACAAAATTAGGATTCTTTCGCTCCTAATAAATCTATGTGATTAAAATAGTTAATTAACCATATACTATCATCTAGAACCTATGTTGTGGATACATGACCATCCGTCCTAGATATCATACCAAGTACGAGTACACTAGGCATGGATCTGGATAGGTTTTCAAGGTTCCAACCTAGATTAATCATGAATGCAATCGCGACAAATTAAAAATAATTCCTAATTCTAATCTACACTGTGATCGTTGACCTACTATAGAAAGATTCATACAAAAAATACTATATAATAACTATAACAAGAATAGGCACCTCTGTATACAACAGGTAGACAATGGAACCTTATTACAATAAAAAGGACTAATACCTTAAAGGGTAAACTCATATAGGTCAGTACTAATACAATATAGACAGTTCATGAACAAGGGTAAATCGGGAATCAATACGTCAAGTACTTGTACTTACCAATAACTACCTCGACCACAGAGTTTTTCATATATCAATAGCGAGGGTATCCGATACTATCAATAGCTAACCCATACAATAGCTAACTAATATTGTATAACTCATTCTAAATTTTGATCATCAATATATATCAAACTATAAGAATCTAATCCGAAGAATTCGACCAAGAGTTCGGCCAAAATTAGTTAAATAGGGATACATGGTTGATACTTCTCTAACTGAGCTAATACTATAGTAGCACCTATAAACTAGAGCTAGGAAATACTAGACAATAACTAGGGAGTATTTTTATAACAGTAAGATGGCCACATGACGAAATGATACACAAACTAAGGGTTATCCTAAAAATCAGCAACCAAATAGTATAATGCCAGTACATTAATAATATACTAGCAATATATTGTTGGTCCATTCGGTCTCAATAAACTTGATTTTGATAGTTAACTAAACCATATTTCGATATGTCATAATATGATACAACTTAATACAACTGAAGAATGTGACAATATTGCTTTTGCAATGGCGATAACTGGTTGTACTGCGTCAAGTTATTTATTTCATCATATATAATTTTATATTTTATTGAGTCTGCGACTTATATGAGTTGAGTCATACTTGGCAACTAGAAGTACTCAAGTCCACTCATAAAAGCCTACCCTTAACCCCACTCAAATCAAAACAAAACTAGCCCATACCAAAGCTTAGACCATTCAAGAATTAGACCTACCGAACTTGGTCCGAACTTGGTTCGAACTCGGTTGGATACCAAAATCGGACTGCCATAAACAAAAAATTGGGTAGTTGTAAAATCCTTGATTTTATGGTTTCAACATTCAAATTTTTAAATGCTTAGGTACCAACTTCTGGCCAAACTCTGTCCCAGAATAACCTACAAATAGACTTGGATTTCTCCATTCTTACTCACTCATCTCTTCTCATTATTTCTATCCATTAAGGAGTAATACCCAAAGCCTTAACCTTCTCCATCTCCAAGATTAACTCCCCAGCCTTCTAGGGCCAAGTGCGATCTAGGTTAAAATGTTGTTAGAGTTGTAAAAGCTTGGTTTCTCAAGTTCTCTCTCTAGTTGTGAAGTCTTTTGAGCCCTTCGGATCAAATCTCGATGTTGTAAGAAGTCAACAAGCCTTCGGATCAAAGCTTGTGATTCTCTATTGGTGTTATAGTGGATAAAACTCCAAGCAAGAGTTCTCGGGACTAGACCCGGCCTCTTAGAGAGAAACCAGTATACATCACAGTATTTGCGTTTGCTATCTCTTAACTATAGTGCTCTACATATCTGCTTTACATATGGTTATTAGTTGGTAGCTGCCTTTACTTTACATCAATTTTAATTGGATAGATTATTCTGCTAAACTTTATTTACACCCCCATATAGAATTGCCTTACGATCCTTCAATTAGTATCAGAGCAAGTTCTCTTATTACCAGATTAATCTTCTAAGAGATTAATGGCAACTGTTAGATCTATTCATACCAGCAATGGTGAAGGCCAGTCCACAAATAGGCCACCTATATTTGATGGAACCAACTACACATATTAGAAGACATGTATAAGCTTTTATCTTAAGTCTCTTGACTTTGATCTATGGTCTATTGTAATAGATAGATACATGAAGCCACCTAGAATAGTTTTAAATGGCTACCTTATTAACAAGTACCATGATAAATACACAGACACGGAGAAGAAACATGCTAGTCTTAATGCTAAAGCTATTAACACTCTATTTTGTGCTGTTGATAGAACTGAATTTAACAGTCTCCATTTGTGGCACTTTATAAGAAGTTTGGAAACTTATTGAGGTCACTCATGAAGGAACCTCATAAGTGAAGGAATCAAAGATAAGTTGACTGACATAGGAATACGAAGCATTCAAGATGAAGCAAAATGAGATGATCACTCAGATGTTCATAAAATTTTTGGACATCGTCAACTCTCTATCCTCTCTTGGCAAGGAGTACAATAATCATGAGAAGATTCACAAGGTACTCAGATGACTCACCAAGAATTGGAACCCCAAGGCCATTATAATCATTAAAGGAAATGATCTCACCATGATGACCCTCGAGGCACTTATAAGCAAGCTGATGACTCACGAGCTAGATGTCAAAGATTTCAAAGATCCCATGCCAAAAAAGAAGACGATTGTATTCAAGGCATATCACAAGAAGGTCACCAACTATGACTCCGAAGATGATGAATCTCAAGACGAAGAAGTTGCCTTGATCACCAGGAACTTTAAGAAATTTCTAAAGTTTAAGAGATTAAAGAAGGAGGAGTACAAAGACAATAGTGATGAAGAATATTTGTGCTACAACTGTAAGAAGACAAGTCACAAAAAAAGGACTCCCCAAAAATCAAGAAAGGGAATCAGCACGATCGCTCATCCAAAAGGACATTATTAAAGAAGTATGCGAATACAACCATATAGCATGAGAGCAAAGCAAGCGAATCTAAAGAAGATAAAAAACCTCGGGACACGACAAACCTATGCTTCATGACACTAACTGATTGTCACTTTTCGTTCCCGATATACGTAGTTGGAACATATTAATTTTCCTACTTATAATTATTTCTTGCTTGCATGGTTAATTAGGTTGCATGTCATGGAGACTAGACTCATTCTTTGGTTCACTTGGCTCTTAGTTTAATTGTTGGGTTGGTTTAGTCATGAGAGAACCCATGGTACAAACCTCAACCCTAACTATATACGCTAACTTCTTTCTCTCTCTTACCTCATGCTCTTATTTCTCCTTTTTCTTTTATTTATAGGCAAGTACACCTTGCATGATATGGAGAAACCCTAAATTTTAATTCTTAATTTTCTCTGGCATTTTATTAGTCTAATATATGTGAATTATGATTCTAAGCACTTTTAATACTTGGAGTTTTCGATTTTGATGGATAGAATTTAGTAGATCTACATTTTTAGTTAAGAGTTTTCATGAGTTTTAAAAGTTTTTCTTGGTTTTTATCTATTAAAAGATGGTATTTTAGAAAAACAATTTTTATAGGTGATTGAGTATTTTAATTCGAGCATTTTGGCTTTTGGTTCACTTGGTTTGGAGTTAAAATAAAGTTTTTATGGAAAAAATTAATTTTTTGGTCTTTGGAGTTTTTCGTCATGGCTGAACTTGCTGTCTGGAGAAGACGAAGTGCTCATATAGCCAGTACCATATGCGGCAGAAAAGTGATATGAGGCCTGAGTGCTATGTGTAGGACCGTGTATGAAAACTCTAGAGGAAGGGTGAATAGAGTGTATGTATGCAACGGAATAAAATCACCTGTTAAAATATAATTCTATGGCATGCAATTGTGATTAACTACTAGCTGTTAGAATATATCTCATGTGTAAGAATACTACTAGCAGTGTTATGAATATATGCAATAGAGTAAGAGAGAAAGCAAATGCAAATACCAAGATATATACTAGTTTTTCTCTGAGAGGACTAGTCCAGTCCCGATAACTCAAGCTCGGAGTTGTATCCACTATAATCACCAATAGTGAATCACAAGCATTGATCTGAAGGCTTGCCACTTCTTTACACCATGAGTTTTGATACGAAGTCTCACGACTTCACATCTTGAGAGAGAGAGAGTAATTGATTTAACAAAGTTATTTATAACTTAAAAGACTTCTAGACCGAGATCACACTTGGCACTAGGAAGGCTAAGGAGTTGCTCTTTATATGGGAAGGTTAAGGCTTAGAGGTTTGCTCACAATAGGATAGAAGACTTTAAGAATGGTTGAGTAGTTGTGTTATTGGGTTCTCTTTTGAATGAAGAATTCCAATCCTATTTACAGGTAGTAGGCAAACAGAATTCGGTCAAAATTCGGATGGGGTTTAATTCAAATTTCCAACCGTTGGGCCAAGAAATCATGAGCTAATGAGCTGGTTGATTTTATACCAAAAGGGTAACCTAGTTCAGCATTAGTTCGGCCCGAGTTTGGTCTTCTAGTATGGTAGACTATGTAAATGAATATAGTCTAATTTGGTGGATAGGTTCTTTGGTTTATTTGAGTGGACTAAGTATCTGGGTATAGGTACTTGGGATTTGCTAGTGTGACTCAGCGTACATTAGTCCTAGACTCAAATAAATAAAAGATTATATTTGAATATGAAACCAATAGCTGTTGCAGAGTTTGACTCTGGTACTGACGGAGTTGATGTACTTTGCATTGAGTATCTACTTCTTCTGTGTTTTGGATCTGATTCATCTGATCTTTGACGATTATCAGAATCAGGTTTACTGTGACCACTTTGTGTCAACAATCTCCCCCATTATGATAATTGATAAACTATGCCAAAATATACATATGGTGAGTCTGATGTAGCCTTTGATGCAAATTGTATCTTTTCGTGAAAAACTAGCTTTTGAGAAAAAGCTCCCCCGTAAGTAGATCTTTCCTTTGAACGGGAGCATTTAAAAGACATATAACTTGACATTTCTTTATAGCAAGATTAGGTGCAGGTATATCAACAAAATAGATATAAGTATGTCACAGTTATATGTTATCAACTATACATCATCAACTATAATCATCATATATTTTGTCATTTCTCCCCCTTTGTCAAAATATCATAGTGGAAAATAAAAACTCCCCCGTAATGAGAGATTATGACAAAATAAAGAAACAGACATAATAACCAGATAAAAGTAGCATGCTTTTGTTTAATAAAACAACCAGAAATAATAACATGCATAAATAAATAACAAGACTAGCACTAGGCAAATAGCATAAATGTTTGAACATTTTAAGCAAATGTTTCTAGTACAGTAAAAATAAAAAAATAATACATCCATATAGCCATAAGAAACATAAAACATCATCACAGATCATCAGCAACAGCATCAGCAGGCGGGTGATCGTCAAAGTATACTCCGGTAGGGTCGAAGTACTGTTGAACAAATGGATCATCGATCATGTAGCCTGGGCGGGAAGGATCACGAGCCACTGGGTGAGGTGTAGTAGGATGATGAGCTAGGTAACACTGTACATCTTTTAGGGAGTTGGCTAATATGTGTGCCTGAAGAGTGGTACGATAAGACTGGTCACAAAATTGAGTGATAATCATAGTATTCTACTCCTTGTGTTGAGCAGTTATCATCTTATTTTGCAACCTGAATTTCTTGCGGAACATCACTTGGATAGAGTCCAAGGTAGCCGGCTGTGTAGAGGATAAAAGAGTAGGAGTTGGAGCAGGAGGAGCTGGGGCTGGGTCAGCTGGTGCATCCGAATTAGATAAGTCATCTTCATCAGGAATGAGAGAAATAGGCTGAATCTTGCATGCTTTGGTTATGTAGGCTAGCTCAGATAGATAAGTAGGTTCTTCCATAGGGATGTGAAAGTGCTCAAAGATGAGTGGTAGATATATGGCATAAGAAAGTTGATGTTTGTGTTTACATCTGTAAATTATTTACTGAATCATTATTTTAGGAAGGCTAAAGGGAGTGGATGTGTAGAAGTGATATAAAGCATACATCTCCCTATAGGTCACATCATCTTTGGAGGTTTGCTTGGGAATGATGCAGAGTATATGATATGGTGAAGTTCGTAAAAGTATTGGTTAAAATAACGAGCACGAAAGTTTCCGTCAGGACAAGGATGCGGGGCGCAAAGTATGTCCCTGAAAGAGTCAAGAGTGATGTCGTCTCTGAGATTGAGTTTGTCGATCTCAACTAGGGCATCTTCTTCGTTAGGGATTTCAATAATTTCACCCAAAGTTGTATCGTCAAATTCAATATCGATTCCAGCTACTCTCGAAGAGATGGACCATTGATCAAGAGATAGATTACAGTAAAATATGCGAATGGCATTTAAATAAATAGGTTTTCTAGTCTTGACTAGACGATGAAGATGGAATTCTACAAGTTTAGGTTTTTGGGCATAAAAAGTATTAAAGTTAATAGGATTACCCTTGCAAGTATTTTTTTGCACAAAATTATTAAACCATAGGTTAGAGGGATCAATAGAAGTAAAAATGAAATTATCATATTCTCCTGGATTTGGAATATTTGGAGAAAATAAGGAATATGTAGCATCATCACAAGAGGATTGAGAAGAGGAAGCTTTATTTGCTTTTCTCTTCTTTTTCGCAAATTTAGGAGCCAAGAAAAAAGGGTTTGAGAATGTGAGGATTGTAACTTAAAAAGATTGAAGGGGATGAAAGAGAATCTCACCAAGAGCCTTAGATCTCAAGTTGAGAGAGAATAAGCCTTGAGGAAGGGGATTACAAAGCTAGGGTTTTGGAGGAAGGGTTTAATTCTCGATTTTGAGAAGAAGGGTTTGGGAGGATAAATTAATGAGATCAAATCAGTGGCTGCTGCTGTTAATAAAAATACTTGAACCAAATTCGGACCGAGTTCGAACCGAACTCTGTCCGAGTTCTGATGGCTCAGGATTTTTAAAAATATATTTTATAGAAAGCTATAATAATTATATTAAAAACATATAAGTGATCTCATACAAGTATATAGTATATCAGGTCTAAAAATATGACAGGTTATCTATCAGTCATTGCTATTTAGACAAGTCTTTAAACAGAATTTATAGCAGTCAATTACTGAATGAATGAATAATTGTATTTAGGAAACATTTCGTAAATAGCTCTTTGTATATCATTACTCAGTTAGGTATTTTTATTATTTATTAATTAGTTGTAGGGGTCGGTTCCCAGCTAGCGGTGGTCAGAAGACACTTAAGTACCGTATCCCTTAAGGCTGTTTATATCTTGTTGACAGAAGGACCCTTTAGGCTATTTAACAATAATTTCTATACCTTTAGAGCATAAGATTGAAGAATTATTTAACAAAATTTTTCTTCATACACAGTTTAAAAACAATTAAACTATCATATTTTAATAGATTGAATGAGTACTAATATACAAATTATGTTACTATAATGACTTAATAGTTATGTTTTGGTTGTTGGTGTAATTGCCAGGGAGTGTGGCCTGTGAGGTTGTGTTTGTGCTTGAGTGTATGTAGTATAGGTGAGAACATGTATGAAGGGTTGATTAGATGTTAAGTATATGGTATTTAGTGTACCATATGTGTGTTTCATACCTTGAGAATGTATGAGTGTGTATGTTGGGGTGTGGTTGCCTTGGTGTCAGGATTTAGGTTGGTAGGGAGTATTAGTGAGTAACTCGAGTGAGTATTAGTACATCATTTGGTCCTTTGTGATTTAGTAAGTGAGCAATATAGAAGATTGTACCAGTGAGTATCATGTGTGAAGAGTAGGGAATTGTGACAGCACAAGTGAAGGGTACAAGTGGTAACAAGATTATTGAGTGTGTGATGGCATTTGGATGTTGGCATTCGAGATGAGTGAAGGTTATGTGTATCACATAGTTTTAAGAGTATTGTATCAGTAAGAAATTGAGATAAGTGTCAAATGCAAATAGTTAAGTGGTGCAGTGAGTGGTTGAGTAAGTGTTTGAGTGTGAAGTGAAGTTGAGTATGGATATGAGATACAAGATGGTATATATCACATTGGAGTGCAGAACCTGAGAGATATGGGGTTACAAATTATAGGAA
This sequence comes from Iris macrosiphon, assembly GCA_036927795.1. Classification (NCBI taxonomy): domain Eukaryota; kingdom Viridiplantae; phylum Streptophyta; class Magnoliopsida; order Asparagales; family Iridaceae; genus Iris; species Iris macrosiphon. Next base: position 56,805,483 of record JAYESA010000016.1, read on the forward strand.
ATAGGGTGGTGTTCAACAATTAAGGTAAATCCTGGGTATGTGTCAGTGTAGTGTTCATGTATAGAGGGATGTGTATGTCTGGGGGGTCTAGTGTTGAGTGGGTACTTGTGAGAGAAGTATGTGTATTAGTGTATGTGAAGTCAGTATAAAAATATGGTAGTGTGTTTCACTGTTATGGGCAGTGAGATATTATAGGTGTATATCAAGGTTTCATGATGTGGAATTGGGTCTAGATAAGGAGACAAATCAGTAGGTTAATATTGGAATGTGTGCAGAACAAGGTGAGCATATCAACACAACCCATGTGATAAAGTAGAGTAGTATAATGTGAATGTAAGGTGTCTAGCCTAGATGGTAGGATACATGGGTATCCATGTGGTAAGTGTTATTAGGGCTGTGTTTATGTATCTTAGTGTATCATAATATAGGTAATATTGGTGACAGATGAGAGTGTGTATTAAGCTTGTATCCTAGTGTTAGGTATCCATGAGATATGTACCTTAGGGTAGTGGTCAAGGTGTAGGCTAAGATATTGAGTTAGAACTTAGTATCTATGAGGTACTAGAGTAGTAGATATGAGATAAATTAGAGTATGGAATCATTGAGTACTTTGGTATCATAAATACCAAGTGTTGGTAAGTGAAGGTGTTGGGGTAATGTTAATATAGGGTATTGTCAAGGTATTGAGTTATACTAAGGTATTAGAGTTATACTAAGGTATCGGATAGATATCAAGATACGGGATAATATTTGGATACGGGCTAGATATCATGATACGGGGTAGGGCATCATGATATTGGTAAGGTATTGGCTCAAAGCCAAGGTAATAACTTATAGCTAAGGTATTTAGCCTATAACTAAGGTATTGACCCATAGTTAGGGTATCCGTGATACGACTAAGGTATTGGCTAGGATACCAATGTAAATATTTATAGGCCAAGATATTAATATATATAGTATTAATAGAGATATTAGTGTATTAAGCTAGTATACTACCGGAATGACCTAGAAATCTAGAGTTAACCTAGTATTAGGTATTTTAGCGTTATTAACCAACTTAAAAGCTTGTTATGAACCTAGAATTGAGGTATCGACCTAGTTTGACTAGTATGACCTAGAAATTATATTTTAGCTTACTTAAACATGCATATTTCTCCAATACACCAAATGACATATAATTTTATATATAGGTCAGTGTAATACTAGTTCAGACACCGATTTGCATCATTTGCTATGGCCACATGCGAGTACATATCTCTGTTAGTTTTCTGTACTTGATAGTGTTTATATTATATATTCTAGAACTGATTTACTTGATTCTGATAAGATGTTACACGGGCTGGTATTGTATGGATCAAATCAGGAGATGTTATTTATTTGACGTGTGCATTAGGAATTCCTTGTACTCGTATTTTACCGTGTACATCGGATGTTCCTTGTACTCATATCTATTTGTAGGCCCCGTGTGCTTATGTCATATTTGTGTGCTCCATGTGCTCATATCATATTCGTGTGCTCTGTGTGCTTATATTATATATTATATTCGTGTGCTCTGTGTGCTTACACCATATTCATATGCGTATCGTGTTGTGATTGAATCCATAAATATTAGTCGGGATGGGGGAGTAGGAGTTGGTTATGTGATTAAACCCTTTCTGTATTTGTATGCATGTCAATTATACAATACAGGTATAATTGAGTTACCGTAGTGTAGACGTGTGCAACCCAAGCCGATCACATAACGAACTCGTGCTCTAAAATCACATAGACAGTATTTCTAGTTTCTCTTAATTACAGTTCATACCATATTGCCTGTGCTTACCTTTCCAGCTATTTATTGTAATTACCTACTTATCTCAGTTGTAGTCTTCATTCCCTAGTTACTTATAAATTTTGTATCATTTTTCTATTACTTGTCATAAATGCTCTACCATGTATTTGGAACTACTTTTAGAGTTTTGTACTTTGCTCCAATCCCAACTGGATATTTTTTTAGATGATTATTTAGAGGATTGGTGTCCTACATATTATGGACCACATGACGGAGAACTAGCAAAGGTAGCACCCATAGTACAGGAGGATCCAGTACTAGCTGTTAAGGAGGCTCAACTAGTCATAACAGACACTTAGCTAGTATTTTCTTATTGTACTGGATCTGTCTCCAGCCTTAGACTATTGGTATATTATTGATATATTTAGACTTTTTATGATTTATTGTTAGACTCTAGACTTGGATATTGGTTGTGGCATCTCTAGTTGTGATTTTGTGATTTCCTTCCTTTATTGATATCGTGCCATTATCTTCCCCTAGCATATTGTGATTGAGTATTGATTATTATTACATTATTATCATATTGTCCTCCTTTTGGAGTTGAGATATCATTGACATATTGCATATATTATTGTGTGAGATGGATAGATAGTATTGTTGATCTAGACAATGCTCTACCATCGATGCTGCTGAGTAGGCTGGATGTTACTTACACACTTGTGCCCCAACATCTGGGTGCGGGTCGTGACAAGAGTAATCACAAAACCTTTTTCGTTTTGAACATTTTTGCAAAAAGTAAAAAAATTCAAAAAAATGCCCTATTTTTGTTTGCAAGAAAATTTACCCATGTATATCTAGAAAAATTATCGATAATTACATATGCATAAAGCTTACCACCAAGAATGACAACTCTACTAGGTCCAAATAAATCTATATGTAATAATTGTAGTAGTCTAGAGTTACTTACATCGTTTATTGACTTAAAAGAAGATTTACTAGCTTTATTCTTTTCACAGTCAGCACATACCATATCCTTCTTGAAAGTAATCTCCAGTAAGCCTCTTACCAGCTTATTTATGGATAGTCTTGGAATAATATACATATTGGCATGTCCTAGACGTATATGCCATAACCAACTTTGATCTTTGTTGGCGTATAGATATCTACATACATGGTTAGTATCCTTTGAAAGATAGAATATATATATATATATATATATATATATATATATATATATATATATATATATATATATTGACTTTCCTAATACCTTCAAAAATGATATTACCTGTAGATCATTCATAAATAAAGCATTTGTCTTTTACGAAGTTAATACCATAACCATGGTCAGCTAGATGACTGATGCTGAGTAAGTTATGTTTTAATTTCATTACTAGACAAACATCTTTAATAACAGGATAGAGAATAATACTTATATTACTATTACCAATGATATATCCTTTGAGGTTGTTACCGAAGGAGACATATCTTTCTTTCTTCATCGATAGCGTTGCAAAAATGTTAGCATCACTAGTCATATGTCGTTAGCAACCACTATCGAGAATTCACTTGATTCTAGCATGAGAAGGTTGGTCTACATATAAAATGAGTTATAGATGTAACCCTTGGTACCCATTTCCTTGAGGGTCCAGATGCGTTAGTTTTTGGTATCCATGCATATATATTCATATCTACTAAATTTTTAGTTCTACATAATCTAGATATATGTTATTTCTTACCACAGTAATGACATATAACAGTATTATTGATGCTTGGTGCAGAATTATAGATATGAGTGTGTAAAGCAGTACTTTATATTTTACGTGGATATCTATAGTAAAATGTATAGTAGAATGCATGATTGTGTGAAGTAGTATATTGTGTTTTATGTGCATGATAGTGTGAAGTGTTATGTTGTGTTCTACATGCATGATTGTGTGAAGCATTAGGCTTGCTTGTAGACATCTTGCTGCGTGTACTCATTTGTTTAGTTACGTGTCTCATGTTAGACTGGGTAGTGGGTTGTTCAACCTATTTTCCCAATCTAATCTCTAATCTTTTAGAGATAACATAAACTTCATCATATTTAGCAGATAAGGCATCTATTTTACAAGCAACAATAGAATATTTCTTTTTTTTTATTCGAGTTCCTCCTTAAGTTTATCGTTGTCTTGAGTTCTCTTGTCAATGCAACCAAGTGCCTCATGTAGACTAAGCTTAATTTTGGATATCTCATCTGAATTATTTCAAGTAGAAGTATCCTTTACTTCATTCAATAAAGAGGTAAGTCTTTCTATTTCGGTCTGATAGGATTGAATATATTTCTTAGCATGCTTGTACTTATCTCTAAGCTTTCAAAAGTCATCAAGTAAGTTACTGAAAGCATTACCTAATTCATCAAATGTAAAATTATCGTAGGAATGGTTATCTGTTGCCTGATCAGTTAGTGCCATAAAATATAGGTTTGCCGTGTCTCAAGGTTTTTTCTCTTCTTCAAATTCACTTGCTTCGCTCTCATGCCAGATACTTGTATTTGCATACTTCTTTGACGATGTCCTTCAGGATAAGCGATCGTGGCAATTCACTTTATTTATTGTTGAAAAGTCTCTCCTTATGTGACATGTCTTCTTATAGTTGTATCACACAAGTTCTTCATCACTGTTGTCGTTGTACTCCTTCTTTGATCTCTAAAACTTTAGAAATTTTTTTGAAGTTTGTGGTGATCAGGGGAACTTCATCATCATGAGATTCATCGTTGTCGGAGTCACAGTTGGAGACCTTCTTGTGATGTTCCTTGAATGCAATCGCCTTTTCCTTTGGCGTGAGACCTTCAAATTCCTTGAGATCTAGCTCGTGAGTCATCAGCTTGCCCATGAACATCTCGACGGTCATCGTGGTAAGATCATTCCCTTCAATGATTGTATTGACCTTGGGATTCCAATTCTTGGCGAGTCCTCTGAGTAATTTGCGAATCTTCTCATGATTGCTTTACTCCTTGCCAAGAGAGGATAGAGGTTTGACGATATCGAGGAATCTTGTGAACATCTGAGTGATCGTCATATTTTGCTTCATCTTGAAGGCTTTATATTCTTGTATTAGTCGACCTATCTTTGATTCTTTTACTTGTGAGGTTCCTTCATGAGTTACCTCAAAAAGTTTTTAGACTTCATGTGAAGTGCCACAAGTAGAGACTCTACTAAACTCAGTTCTGTCTAAAGCACAAAATAGAGCATTAATAGCTTTAGCATCAATATTAGCTTTTTTTGTCTGAGTGTTTATCATGGGGCTTATCTATAAGGTTGCCATCTAAGACTATTCTATGTGACTTCTTTTATCTGTCTACTGCAAAAGACCATAGATCAAAATTAAGAGATTTTAGATAAAATCTCATACATTTCTTCCAATACGTGTAGTTGGTTCCATAAAAAAGATGTGGCCCATTTGTGGACTAGCCTTCACTATTGTTGGTGTGGATAGATCTAACAATTGCCATAAATATCTAAGGAGGTTAATCCGATAATAAGAGAACTTGCTCGGATACCAATTATAGGACCAAAAGGAAACTCTAGTAAGGAAATTATAAAGAGTAGTAGAGTTTAGAGAAAGCAAACGCAAATACCGCGATGTATACTTTGATCTGAAGGCTTGATGACTTCTTTACAACCATAAACTTTGATACGAAGACTCGCTGACTTCAAAGCTAGAGAGAAAACTTGTTTAGCCAAGCTCTTTTAACTCTGACAGACTTCTAACTGAGATCACACTTGGCACTAGAAGGCTGAGGAGTTGATCTTGGAGATGAGAAGGCTTAGGTTGTGAGGGTTTGTTCACTAAAGGATAGAAAGATTGAGATGAGTGAGTGAGTAAGAATGTGAAAATCCACGTCTTTTTATAGGGTATTCTAAGTAAAAATTCGGCCAGAATTCGGTACCCTAGCATTTAAAAATTTGAACGTTGGAACCACAAAATCAGGGATTTCATAACTGGACAATCTTCTATTTTAGGTAGACCAAGTTCGGTCAGGAATCAATTTCGTCCCGAGTTCGGTAGGCCTAATTCCTGAATGGTCAAAGTTATTTATGGGCTAGTTTTTGTTTGATTTGGGTTTGAATATGTGGATAGGTTTCAGGCTATTTGAGTGGACTTGAGTATGCCAGTTTGACTTGATGTACATAAGTCCTAGACTCAATAAAATGTAAGATTACATTGATGAAATAAACAACTTCACACAGTATAACTAGCAATCATCACAACATCATTGAAGTCTTATGTTGTATACAATTGTATCATATTATGACATATCAAAACATTGTTTAGTTAACTATCAAAATTAAGTTGACTGAGACCGAATGGGCTAACACTTATGACTAAATCCCGTGCATCACTTATAATATTAATAGTGACGAGGTATGTTGTCACGGAAAGAACACTATCAGTGACAAGGTTTGCTTGTCACAGTTGAAAACTTTATGTAATACCATATTTTAGTCTTCACTTTATCTTTCAGCTACGAAGGTATATGCAACAAAAGTATGTCGTCACTGTACTCGTCACAGAAGATATATTGTGAAGAGTTTCATAACTTCTGTGAAAACTTTATATGTCACAGAAACAAAATTTTCTTGTAGTGTATTGTCACCATAAGACATAGTGATTGTTGCTCAAAAGGCGGTTAAAGGCCAAGCAATGGCTAACTTTCTAGCAGCCCATCTAGTGCCAAAATCATTAAAGTCGTACGATGATATTTTAGACGAGGTGTTAGAATCTAATACGACGATAGAAGAGTCTGTTTGGCGAATATTCTTCGACGGTGCTTCAAGAACAGGACCCAAGGGCGATATTGTCGCTGAAGTGGGGATCGTATTGTTTTCTCCCGATAACCTGGTCATCTATTATGCATATTCTCTCATGGAGTCGTGCTCCAACAATATAGCAGAATACAATGCACTCATTATCGGACTCCAACTAGCTAAACATGTGGGGGCGGACTACCTTGATGCCTATGGTGATTCCAAACTGATAGCCAGTCAGGTCTGAGGGGATTATGAAGTCCGACATGAGGATTTAATGCTTACCATCAAGCCATGATCGACATAATTTTCATCTTTATAGGATTCTTCATAGAGCATGTACCGTAGTTACAAAATGTCGAGGCTGATGCTCTTGCTGGTCTCGCATCTTATCTTGCGATTCCCGTTAAGACCGTACAATCAATCATAGTGATTGGTTGAGATCTGATCTGCCCTAAGAATAATCTATGCATGTGTCTAAGCTACACAGCAAAAACCATAGCAGAGATATGATCTGCCCTAAGAATAATCTATGCATGAGATCTGATCGATTACCGTTAAGACATCGGCGTCAAAGACTGGAGGTTTTTATTTATAGATTACATGGTCTATGGAATCTATCCGGAGGACCTAAAGGAAGTCACTTCCTTTAGAAGACGTTCCCTCCGATTCTATTATAACATGACCACTAAGATGTTGTATCCCGGTTTGTATGACAGACTTCTGCTATGGTGCCTATTGGATGCCGAAGCGAGGCAGGAACTCCGTGAAGGTCACGATGGTACGTATACTGCAAACCAACCCAGACCTAAGCTACAGGATCATCTCCGATGGATGGGTTATTATTGGCCCAATATGGTAACAATGCTATAGAGTAAGCAAAGAAGTGCAGGATATGTCTGATCCACACAAATTTTATCAACCGGTCGTTAGAGTTCCTACACCCACCCGTGGCATCATGGCCATTTTAAGCATGGTGCATGGACATTATCGGACCAATTAGCCCAGCGCCATCCAAAAGGCACCGGTTCATTGTTGTCATCACTAACTACTTTTGCAAAAGAAGGAGGCTGTAGTGCTCATTGAAGTAAACAAATTGAACGTGATTAATTTCGTTAAATATTACGTCATCTATCACTTCCCGTAGGATCATTCATGACAACATTCTGTAATTTGTAAGCCATGCTTTTTACCGGTTTTACGATAAAAACCAAATCCATAATGTAGCTTCGACTACCTACAACCCAGCAGCGAGTGGATTGGCAGAAGCGTTCAATAAGATAATCATAAAGCTACTTAAGAAGTTTATTTTGTCAAATAAATGTGACTGGAACGAGAAGCTTGGGAAATATCTTTGGGTTTATCGGACAACGGTCTGAACCCCAACCTGCAGTACGCCATTCTCCCCGGTTGACTAGAGTGAAGCAGTCTTTCCCCTGAAAACCTAGATTTCGTCTCTCCGAGTAGCCCTCAACAATCAGTCAATAGCCAAAGACAATCTTCGTCCATTGTTGCAAGAGCTGGAAACACTGGATGAAAAGCTCTCCTAGCTCAACAACGTATTAAGCTAGATCAGGCACGCATCTCCGGAGTCTTCAACAAAAGGGTAAAGGAAAGAGCATTCCAAGTTGGTAACCTTGTCTTAATAGTGAGAAGACCGACATGATACACAAGATGCCAGGGAAGTGGGAAGACCCCTTCCTGGTAGAATCAGTATATTCTAATGGCGCCTACTGGCTTGCGAAATATAATGGAGACTTGTTAATGATGACGATTAATGACAAATTCCTAAAAAAGTAATAAGTCTAAGCAAGGCATGTACCCCCCTTATCCCTAGTAAAGTAACTTGAACATATAATGTTTTCTTTCCTATTTTATTTCCCTAGTAGGTGCAAATGTACAATATTGACATTTATCCCCCACAACATATCATAAATCTATTATTTGGGTTCAAGAATCCTGAATACGCTATGGATAGTAGATCCCCTAAAGCTCTCCACTGGAAAAGTCCTCAGGTCCAATTGAACGCTCTCATTAAGACCACCCTAAATCAGTTCCCTCGGGCAATAGTTAACGTCCATAATACCTCTGAACTATAACATGGTTATTCCCTCAGTAGAGTGAACCTTTCAATGAAAGAAAATAGTCACGTCCATATCACCTCATCCTTGTTTTCTCTATTCATGCAGAGTTAAATCTTACCATGTTCGCACAACCTCTGAGTAAGGTTTTTCTAGAGGAATTCTAAGTTCAAGAAGGTTTCCACGTCTACATTACCTCTAAGCAAGCATCCTTCCCTAAAGAAAACTTCGATCATCATGTCCATAATACCTCTGATGGTGTTCGTCGCTTTAACTTATCATCTGTACTTAGCTCTAAGTACGCCAAGGATGACGAGTCTACCAAGATTCCCCGAGGGAGTCAACCTAACCTATCATGTCCACATTACCTCTGATGGGGTTTTACGCCAAAACACAGCCATAATATAATACTCAAAGCTTACATACAGTATCAGCAAAAAAAGGTAGAAAAGGTCTTTATTTTCTTGTATGAGGAAAACACAAGAAGGAGGGAGGCTTTTCATCTTCAACCTCCTTATGAACATCGGGGTGCATCAGGTCGGCAACGAGCAGTTCGGCAGAAGCCTCGGCGGACTTTGCCTTGCCCTTGCCATTTCCCTTGCCCACAGCACCAAATTTGGGAGACATGTCAGAGAAGTAAGGAGTTCTGAGGACAGGGATGCAGGAGAAGAAGAAAAGATAGCAATAGCAAAAATAAGAGTGTTCTCTCTCCTACTGGGCCCCTATTTATAGGCAGGCACATGCGGCATCAGGTAACGACAAATTACCCAGTCGTTGTTGTAGGACCGTATATGGCAACTCTAGAGGGGGGTAGGTGAATAGAGTTTATGTATGAAGTAGAATAAAATCATTTGCTAAAATATAATTCTATGAAATATAATGGTAATCAACTACTAGCAGCTAGAATATATCTTATGTGTAAGAATACTACTAGCAGTGTTATGAATATATGCAATAGAGTAACTATCACGACCCGCACCCGGATATTCGGGCACGAGTGCATGGGTACGTCCAGCCTACGCCGCAGTGTCGACGGTAGTACGCTGTCTAGGGCATAATCACAGGTAATAAAAATCTAGCTCATCCATAGTAAAGTAAATAGACAAGGAAAATGACAGGGAAATAGAAATGATGAGATTTCATAAGACAAATTGTGATATACAATTCCATGGTTTAATACAGAATCCAGAAGATAAATCGGGGACAAACCCGATTGTTGTGCTGAAAGAAAAATATACTAGATAACTGGCTACTACTCCTCAAAGTATCTCCTGAGTAGGAACCGACTTCTCAACTGTATCACCTGCTACCTTATCTGGGTCATAAAGGTGGGGGCAAAGTTCTCATCATCGCCTAAAACAACGGATCCAGTCAGGAAAGGAGCAAAGTACACAATGCACAACAAGATTTAAACTAAATATTTATGACAATTAGACTGAGTATCATATTAAGAATATGCATAAAAGAAACAACAATAACTAAGAGTTAATGCTATAAACAGGGATATGAGAAAACAGGAATAAATAAGACAGGAAATAAAACTACAACAGTCAGCAAGAACTATAACAAGACCAGAAGCTATATGTGTGAACTTGTGTTTGTTTTAGAATACATAGTTGGCATGAAGGGGTTTATAAGGCTAATCCGGCCGTCATAAACGGCTATTAAATAGGAATAATCGAGATCTGGCTGAGGGTACAGTCGCGTACCAATAGCTATTAAACACGGCAGGGGGAAGGGTAAACTACATGCCTTCTAGTATTCTCCCACCCGACATGAAAAACAAGACATGAACTCCAGTATTCAAGACATAAAATATAGTATTCTAACACTACGTGTAATCATCAAGATACTAGTAGAGCAGGGAATTAATTATCATAATATAAAGATTAAACTTGAAGTGCAGGTACTTGCCTGTTGTTTGGATCCAATTACAATTTTGTGTCTCGGGAAAATTTCCAGAAATGAGTCCAGATGCTGAAATAAATATTACCATCGTGCTCAGAAGATATCAAATAGCTAGAAACGTCTGTCCTTGGGTCCAATTTGGAGACAAGGGCAAAAATGGCAGTTTCGGGTCAAAACGGGGTCCGCATGTGGGCCCGCTTTGCACCAAAAAACGTGTCAGGGTCAAAGGTCTCCAAAATTACCAAAAAGATCAGGAACGATAATACGAACCCAACGGAACTTTCAGAATTGGATTCCGATGAGCCGATCACAAAATCGCCCGTCGAGCGGGGCCTGAGTGGCCCACGACACGCGATTTCGTCAACGTTCTCAGAATCGAACCAAACTTGACCCACCGGACCAGCGTATCGCTATGAGTCCGATGGCACAAGTTTCGTTCTGATCCGACGTGTGTGCAAGAAGTTAGGGCAAATTGTAGAAAAGTCGGATACGGGGCGATGTCCGCGGATACGCGTTGATTTCGGGGTGCATGCACACCCGAATCAGCTTCCGCAAAATCTTACACGTCCGTATCGACGGTGCGCACGTATCTGTAAAGACCGCACACGACCAAGTCGTCCCGTTTGGCGGAGCGTACTTAGTTTCGGGGTGAAACAGGGTCTGGTTTTTCCTGTTTTTGGATCGCGGTGTGCGATCACCACAGGACGCGATGTCCCGAGCGGTTTGTCCGGGCACCGAGAGGGTCATACAGGCTTCGCAACGCAATTTACGAAATTAAAAACGGGGCAGCGAGGAAAAAGTTACACGCACCTGAACCGGGTCCAAAAACCCGAAGAATCCCGTGTCCGACACGTGTCCAAACGAATTTGGGAATTTAGGGCTAGGGTTTGGGTTTTTCGGCCAGCGACGGGGGAGGCCGGAGGCTGCGCTGGCGGAGGCGATCGAGGGCGGCTCGTCGGGGCGAGGCGGAGGCGCTGGCGGCCGGGCGGCGCCGGAGTCCGGCGGGAGGTGGGCGGAGGCTGCTCGCTGTGCTGGAGGAGGCGGTTGCAGGCGGCGTCGGGGCCTCTGGTCGGAGCAGCGGAGGAGGAAGGAGAGGGAGGTCTGGGGCGAAGGCGGCCGGCGGCGAGGCTGCTCGAGGCGGGCGGCGCTGGAGTGTGGCGGCGAGGTGGCACGGGGTCTGTGGGGAGCCGGAGGGGGAGGTTTATAGGCCAGGCGGAGGAGAGAGCGGGGGGGCGTCGGGGTCATGGCCGGGCGGGGCGGCTGCGTGGCCGGGCGGGGCGCCGCGTGGCCGGGCTGGGCGGCGCATGCGGCGGAGGCGGCGAAAGACTCGGGGCTGGGGAGAATGGGGAGGCGGGTTAGCGGGTGCGGGTCGGGTGCGGGTGGACCCGACCCGACCCGCTAGGTGGTCGTGGGCTGGGCCCTAATGGGCCGGGCTGGGTATAATTAGGATTAATAATAAATAAATAAATAAATAAATAAATAAATAAATAAATACTTAATTAATAAATAAATGTTTTTAGGTGTTTTAAATAGGTCCGGGGTCCAATAAATTCTAGAAAAATTATCCTAAGTCCAGTTTTTCATTTTACACCCAAAAATATTATTTTTATAATATTTTAATATTATTTATTATCAATTAAAAATCATTTAATTATTAAAACCATGATTTTATTTACCAAAAAATCCCAGAAAATTCCAGAAAATTATGAAAAATCCCAATTTAAAATTCTTGCAAAATCTGGGGGTTTACAATCTATCCAACTTATAAAAATTTCGTCCTCGAAATTTAAAATTAAGTCATACTTTGTTAACCCTTCATGTACATCAATCGCAATCTCCTTGCGATAATTTGAATTCTAATCATGTCCACTGCAATCACTTCATGATTAAGATGACGACTTGTTCCAATCAAAATTTTAACCTATGGTTATCACTTCTTACTTTCTCAAATTATCCACAGGCAGATTTTTAATTTGGTCCATCATAACGTATTCAAGACTTGCACACGCTCCTCATGAGTCTAACTATCAAAATTTCCTCTAGAAGTGATTCGAGTCCTGTAGTATTTCCATTCACAACTTTTTAAATTCCATTCACATCCTCAATATTCCAACTAGGTAGTCCAACCATCAAATTTTTTTATTCCTAATTCAAATCATCCAATTGAAAGATAATTTAAGTGTAGTCCACCAATGTTCAAGTCTGAATTATATCCTCTAAATTCAAATTGACGATTTTTATTTTCATTATTCAAAATTTAAATCATGTACCTAAGATACAACTATTGAGTCCTCGATATCAATTCATTAATCATTGTAGTCACTCCTCTAAATTTTCAAAATTATAATGGCTTGCTTCTTCCAATCTAACCTTACTCGGTCACAATCCAAAAGACATTCCTCTCGAGTTGACAAATACATTGCTACCCAACTTAGAATTTACCCATCCATCCTCTAAAGCTATACAACTAGTAAAGCTATGTCCCAACTTATTTAATCATGGTATTTAAGTCTTTAACACCAACACATCACCTATGGTATTCCCTTAATCATAAAGGGTCATCATCAATTCGATCGGTCTGAGGGGTATATCTAGTACTATCTATATATCAAACTTATACCAAGCACAAGATTTTGACTCTCCGAAATAAGGGAAGACGAGGATCAATAATAAAGAGTTCAAGGGTGAGGTGATAGAACAAAATATCGGGATCAAGACGTTTAAAGAATTCAAATAGAAATTGTCACGTAGTTGTGGATTGAATCTTATCTTGGTAATTCCTATTCACATGCTCGTATTAATACAATTATGTAACCAATACGATATGATCAGACATGTCTAGGGCAAGTATATTTGTCTATTAATCACTACATATCTCAATCCACGTAAAGTATTATTTCGAAGGGCGAATCAAGCGCACTATGGTTGATCAGACCGTAATACACTGATTCTGAAATATATTATTGTGGGCCTCCCCAATAATACACTTGTCATGAACAAGCTCGATAAAGAGTAAGCTTGCAAAACTAGGCTATAGAATAGCAGCATAATTCAAGTACAGCAAAATTAAGTGCGCTAGATGGTGATGAAAGGAGGTACAAATTATTTAAGTTCACAAAACAACCTACAATAAGCACAATAACAAAAGATTCTACAATCTCTACAGTTATCAAATATAAAAGCATTCCAGGTTATTAGCAAGTTCAAAATTTCTAGGTTGGGGCTGAGGTCACGAACCAATAGGCACGAGCTAAACAATACTAGAAACGGCAGCAAAAATAACTCACGCGCATTAGCTACTCCAAGAGTCTGCGCGTTCTCCACGGCCATGCTGGTAGAGCATCTCGTGGTGATCTTGTAGGAACCTTGTCGCTTGCTGGTAGATCCTTTACTCTGCATCCAAAAATAAACGATAAAGGCGCACAGGAATCAAGGCAGGATGCAAGTCAATAAAAATGATTCGAAGCCGATATGAATATCAAGAACGATTCAATCAAGTGGATGAGCTTTTTCCTAAATCCTTAATCTTATTGCAGGCCTGTTCGGTCCCTAAGTTGAAACCGAACAATTTAGTCGTTGACCTGCATGGGCCACCACAAAAACGTGTCATGACCCGCACCCGGATATTCGGGCACGAATGCGTGGGTACGTCCAGCCTATGCCGCAGTGTCGGCGGTAGTACGCTGTCTAGGGCATAATCACAGGTAATAAAAATCTAGCTCATCCACAGTAAAGTAAATAGACAAGGAAAATGACAGGGAAATAGAAATGATAAGATTTTATAAGACAAATTATGATATACAATTCCATGGTTTAATACAGAATCCAGAAGATAAATCGGGGACAAACCCGATTGTTGTGCTGAAAGAAAAATATACTAGATAACTGCCTACTACTCCTCAAAGTATCTCCTGAGTAGGAACCGGCTTCTCAACTGTATCACCTGCTACCTTATCTAGGCCATAAAGGTGGGGGCAAAGTTCTCATCATCGCCTAAAACAACGGATCCAGTCAGGAAAGGAGCAAAGTACACAATGCACAACAAGATTTAAACTAAATATTTATGACAATTAGACTGAGTATCATATTGAGAATATGCATAAAAGAAACAACAATAACTAAGAGTTAATGCTATAAACAGGGATATGAGAAAACAGGAATAAATAAGACAGGAAATGAAACTACAACAGTCAGCAAGAACTATAACAAGACCATAAGCTATCTGTGTGAACTTGTGTTTGTTTTAGAATACATAGTTGGCATGTAGGGGTTTATAAGGCTAATCCGACCATCATAAACGGCTATTAAACAGGAATAATCGAGATCCGGCTGAGGGTACAGTCGCGTACCAACAGCTATTAAATACGACAGGGGGAAGGGTAAACTACATGCCTTCTAGTATTCTCCCACCCGACATGAAAAACAAGACATGAACTCCAGTATTCAAAACATAAAATCCAGTATTCTAATACTACGTGTAATCATCAAGGTACTAGTAGAGCAGAGAATTAATTATCACAATATAAAGATTAAACTTGAAGTGCAGGTACTTGCCTGTTGTTTGGATCCAATTACAGTTTTGTGTCTCGGGGAAATTTCCAGAAATGAGTCCAGATACTGAAATAAACATTACCATCGTGCTCAGAAGATATCAAATAGCTAGAAACGCCTGTCCTTGGGTCCAATTTGGAGACAAGGGCAAAAACGGCAGTTTCGGGTCAAAACGGGGTCCGCATGTGGGCCCGCTTTGCACCGAAAAATGTGTCAGGGTCAAAGGTCTCCAAAATCACCAAACTTAGTGTCAACAGGTCAGGAACGATGATATGAACCCAACGGAACTTCCAGAATTGGATTCCGATGAGCCGATCACAAAATCGCCCGTCGAGCGGGGCCTGTGGGGCCCACGACACGCGATTTCGTCAACGTTCTCAGAATCGAACCAAACTTGACCCACAGGACCAGCGTATCGCTACGAGTCCGATGGCACAAGTTTCGTTCCGATCCGACGTGTGTGCAAGAAGTTAGGGCAAATTGTAGAAAAGTCGGATACGGGGCGATGTCCGTGGATACGTGTTGATTCCGGGGTGCACGCACACCCGAATCAGCTTCCGCGAAATCTCACACGTCCGTATCGACGGTGCGCACGTATCTGTGAAGACCGCACGCGACCAAGTCGTCCCGTTTGGCGGGGCGTAGTCAGTTCCGGGGTGAAACAGGGTCTGGTTTTTCCTGTTTTTGGATCGCGGTGTGCGATCACCACAGGACGCGATGCCCCGAGCGGTTTGTCCGGGCACCGAGAGGGTCATACAGGCTTCGCAACACAATTTACGAAATTGAAAATGGGGCAGCGAGAAAAAAGTTACACGCACCTGAACCGGGTCCAAAAACCCGAAGAATCCCGTGTCCGACACGTATCCGACACGTGTCCAAACGAATTTGGGAATTTAGGGTTAGGGTTTGGGTTTTTCGGCCGACGGCGGGGGAGGTCGGAGGCTGCGCTGGCGGAGGCGATCGAGGGCGGCTCGTCGGGGCGAGGCGGAGGCGCTGGCGGCCGGGCGGCGTCGGAGTCCGGCGGGAGGTGGGCGGAGGCTGCTCGCTGTGCTGGAGGAGGCGGTTGCAGGCGACGTCAGGGCCTCTGGCCGGAGCAGCGGAGGAAGAAGGAGAGGGAGGTCTGGGGCGAAGGCGGCCGGCGGCGAGGCTGCTCGAGGCGGGCGGCGCTGGACTGTGGCGGCGAGGTGGCACGGGGGCTGTGGGGAGCCGGAGGGGGAGGTTTATAGGCCAGGCCGAGGAGAGAGCGGAGGGGTCAGGGTCGTGGCCGGGCGGGGCGGCTGCGTGGACGGCGGGGCGGCGCATGCGGCGGAGGCGGCGAAAGACTCGGGGCTGGGGAGAATGGGGAGGCGGGTTAGCGGGTGCGGGTCGGGTACGGGTGGACCCGACCCGACCCGCTAGGCGGTCGTGGGCTGGGCCCTAATGGGCCGGGCTGGGTATAATTAGGATTAATAATAAATAAATAAATAAATAAATAAATAAATAAATAAATAAATAAATACTTAATTAATAAATAAATGTTTTTAGGTATTTTAAAATAGGTCCGGGGTCCAATAAATTCCAGAAAAATTATCCTAAGTCCAGTTTTTTATTTTACACCCAAAAATATTATTTTCATAATATTTTAATATTATTTATTATCAATTAAAAATCATTTAATTATTAAAACCATGATTTTAGTTACCGAAAAATCCCAAAAAATTCTAGAAAATTGTAAAAAATCCCAATTTAAAATTTTTGCAAAATCTGGGGGTTTAGAGTAACAGAGAAAGCAAACGCAAACACCAAGATGTATATTGGTTTCCCTCTGAGAGAACTAGTCCAGTCCCGAGAACTCAAGATCGGAGTTTCTCCACTTTAATCACCAATAGTGAATCACAAGCTTTGATCCGAAGGCTTGTCACTTTTTTATACCTTGAGTTTTGATCCAAAGTCTTACAACTCCACAGCTTGATAAAGAGAGTAATTGTTGGAACAAAGCTCTTTATAATTCAGAAGGCTTCTAGACCGAGATTACACTTGGCACCAGGAGGGCTAGGGAGTTACTCTTTGAGAAGGAAAAGTTAAGACTTAAAGGTTTGATCATAATAGGATAGAAGACTTAAGAATAGTTGAGTTGGTAAGAATAAGAATTCCAATCATATTTATAGGTTGTAAACAAACATAACTTGGCCAGAATTTGAATGGGGTTTAATTCGAATTTCCAACCGTTGGGCCAAGAAATTAGGAGCTATTGAACTGGTTGATTTCATACCAAAAGAGTAACCGAGTTCGGTCCGAGTTCGGCACGAGTTTGGCCTGAGTTCGGTCCGAGTTCGACACGAGTTCGGCCCGGGTTCGGTCTCCTAGTATAGTAGACTTTGTAAATGAATGTGGCCTGATTTGGTGGATAGGTTCTTTGGTTCATTTGAGTGGACTAAGTATCTAGGTATAGGTACTTAGGATTTTGCTAGTGTGACTCAGCTTATATCATTCCTAGACTCAAATAAATAAAAGATTATATTTGAGTATGAAACCAATAGCTGTTGCAGAGTCTGAATTTGGTACTGACAAAGTTGATATACTTTGCATCGAGTATCTGCTTCATTTGTGTTCTGGATCTGATTCATCAGATGTTTGACGATTATCAGAATCAAGTTGACTGTGACCACTTCGTGTCAACAATCTTTTCCATTATGATAATTGATAAACTATGCCAAAATACAAATATGGTGAGTCTGATGTAGCCTTTGATGCAAATAGTTGAAACATAGACGAAGTTTCTTTGAACGTAGATCTTTCCATGAAAAAATAGCCTTTTAGAAAAAGCTCCCACATAAGTAGATCTTTCCTTTGAACGGGAGCATTTAAAAGACCTGTAACTTGATATTTTTTATAGCAAAATTAGGTACAAATATTTCAAACAAAATAGATATAAATATATCACAGTTATATGTCATCAACTATACATCATCAACTATAATCGTCACATATTTTGTCATTTCTTCCCCTTTGTCAAAATATCATAGTTAAAAATAATAACTCCCCTGTAATGGGTGATTATGATAAATTGAAGAAATAGGCATAATAACCAGATAAAAGTAGCATGCATTTGTTTAATAAATTAACCAGAAATAATAACATGCATTGTTTTAATCAGAATAAATAATAAGACTGGCACTAGGCAAATAGCATAAACGTTTGAATATTTTAAGCAAATGTTTCTAGTACAGTAAAAATAGAAAAACTAATACATCCATATAGCCAAAAGAAACATAAAACATCATCACAGATCATCATCAACAGCATCAGCAGGCGGGTGATCGTCAAAGTATGCTCCGGTAGAGTCAAAGTACTATTGAACAAATGGATCATCGATCCTGTAGCCTGGACAGGAAGGATCATGAGCCATTGGGTGAGGTACGAAGCCCTCGAAAGGTATTCAAATTTCCAGATCTGGTTATCTTTGGACAACTACCGTCAAGAAAAAAATATCTTCACGTCAGCAAATATTTCAGAAGTTTGGCGTCATCAGTGCTATTGGTTTTCATATGAATCTTATATTTTATTTGAGTCTAGGACTTATGTATGTCGAGTCGCACTGGCAACTAAAAAGCAACTCAGTCCACTCAAATAGTCTAAAATCTATCCACCCAGAAATCAGGCCAAAAATATCTTGAACCTATCTACCAAACTAGACCACATACAAACTTGGATCTACCTAAAATAGGTAAACCGAACTCGGGCCGAATTTGCCCTGAATTACAACCGAACTCTGTCACCTATTTAGTATGAAATTATCTAGTTGTTATATCCCTGATTTTGTGGCCTCCAACGTTCGAAAATTTAAATATTCCCTATCGAATTCTAGCCGAACTCGATTTGGTAATAACCTATAAATAGAGTTAATTTTCACATTCTTACTCACTCAACCATTCTCAATCTTTCTATCCTATCATACCTCGGAGCCTAAACTTTCTTATCTTCAAGATCAACTCCTAGTCTTCTAGTGTCAAGTGCGATCACAATCTAGAAGTCTACAGAGTTATAAATAGCTTGGTTCATCAAGCCCCAGTTCTGTGTGAAGTTGTGAGTCTTCGGATCAAAACTCGTGGTGTGTGAAGTTGCGAGACTTCGGATCAAATCTCGTGGTGTAAGAAGTGTCAAGCCTTCGGATCAAACCTTGTGATTCACTATTGGTGATTATAGTAGATAAAACTTCGAGCTTGAGTTCTCGGGACTAGACTAGTCCTCTCAAAAGGAAACCAGTATGCATCACGGTGTTTGCATTTGCTTTCTCTTTCTCTTACTTTATTATATTGCATATACACTGCTAGTTAATAACTACCTTTATTCTGCTTAATTTTAAATTGGATAGATTATTCTGCTATACTCTATTCACCCCCCTCTAGAGTTGCCCTACGGTCCTTCACCTTCGTGTTCTTCTAAAATCCTAGTTCTTCTTTTTAAAGCTCAAGCATTTTCCATGGCACCCAAGCAATCTCAGCTGGCCAAGAAGGAGAGCAAAGGGAAATGAGCAGTCTCCTTCTCTCATACAACCATGGCTCGACCCGCCACGGAGCAAACTGTATCCCAACCCACCAACGACCACCTAAATATGCTGCGGTCGAGAGTAGTTCCTCGTGAAGAAGCCTATCATGCAGTAATAGATGCAAGGGGAGTGTTCTTTATATGTCTCTCTCTTCTCTCCTTTATTTTTTTTATTTTTTTTCTTTTTTATTAGTATTATATAGCGTGTTGTCATAGGCACCCAAATTTAAAATCTTTACTCTTAAAATTATATGTAGTATTGAGAGTAAGGATCGATCCCAAGAAGAGTAATTAGTATAATTTTATGCTATGTGAACAAGGATGGGGGGAGAGTTTTGAATATAATAAAAGCAAATTAAGAAAAGCTAAAAACAATTAAAGTATTAAAATTAATCAAATGAACAAATATTGGTCTAAGGCAACACCATCTTTGGAATCTTAAAACTGAGCATCGATGCAAGTATATATTAATTTATACTTTGAATATTCATCGTTGAAATTATGTTTCTATTTTCTTTCGCCACAATTAATTAAAACTAAGCGATCTAAATAACTTTAACTACTAAACAACCCCAGATAAGTGCTAAAGGTTTAATCTAGTAGCGTATTAAACTCAATGAGATCGATAAAGCAAAATAACACAAGCACAAGCGGTTGCATTTAATTTAGTCAGTCTTTTTTCTCCTAAGATCTAATAAAATAAAGTAGTTCATTAAATCTTAGTTGCTTCACAAATTAGAGAGGTCGAACAATTATGGATTCAATATATAATTTAGTAGTAGATTATAAAGAATAATAAACTAGTAGATCTTCTAGTAATTAAACAACACAATCATAGAAATATGCATAAGAAAATATTTGATACTCAAAGAACAAATCAAGTATATAAATGCAAATTAGATATCATGAGTTTTATTGATTCTGAGGCTTCTGTTTTCTTCGACCAATAAGACCTTAGTTGCACATGTTTATGAAAACTTCAAAGAAAGGGTTGGAGAAGAAGGAGAATAGTGGTGTGTAGTATTTTTTTTTGCTCATGATTTATACTCATTTTATACACTCTAAATTAGTTGTTTGAAGCCCACAATATCACCCCACAAATCCTCTAAGAGTTACAATATCCCAAACAATAAAATAAAATATTTGAACATGTAGGAAAATGGTTAATTCAACTTTAATTTTCATGCACATCATAGTTGACTCAATTTTAATCCTGATTTGTTCCATGATACAGCTAGAATCTTGGAAAACTCAAAACAGTAAAGTTGTAGCTCTGTCTCTTAGATTTCTGAATCAATTTGAATCACCTCAATTGGACTTCAGATGAGTGAGTTATGAGCATTTTTCTACAAGGTGTCAAAACTGTCCAAATTGAAATAGCTCCATTTTGCATTTATTGACTCCAATTGTATCCTAGATCAAAATATAAAAATAATGAGTATCTTTAAATATCAAATAAGCATAAAAGAGTAAATATTAAGGGATAAAATATGACATTTTGTATTCTCATCATTATATATATATTATAATCTCTGAAAAAGTGAAGAAAGAAGCGGGAAGAAGATGATGACGTGTACATAATACAGAGACACATATGCATGCAGACATTTCCCTCTTTTAGAGTGGAAATACCCTCCTACGCACTTTCCAAGTTTCAACAAACTTGTGAATGCTCACGTACTTTTCCTCTTTTAGAGTGAAAAGAGCCATCTTACGCATACGCGTAAACTTTGTCTTTCAGAGAAATCCATCAGCCTGTGCACTTTTGAGTTCTGTTGAATTTGAAAGCTCGCATACTTTTCTAAGTTTTATCAACCTAGGAATGTGCACTCTTACAACTTTCCTCTTTTAAAGTAAAACTCTGCTCTCATATCTTTAATAGGCCCTACAAACCTTGAATGTGTGCATAGTCTAAACATTTCTCATATAGAATGAGAAGTTAATGCACGTATTTCTCCATGAATCTTCATTAACTTCATTTTTTACAAAACCCTCGAACAGTACCAGCTGCTGAACAGGTGTAGGTGCTGGTGGAGGCACTGGGGCAGGTGTCCTCTCCAGAACTGCTATCAAGCTCTGTCTTAAGGTCTCGGTCTGATGCCACTGCGCCTGCATCATAGCCTGGAAGAACTATAACATCTGTGGTTGTCCCCTAGATGTGGCATCTGAGGTGGAAAGGGTGGAGGTGGTGGCAGTGGAACCTCCGACAGCGTCGTAGGTGTCTCCTCAGATGTCGGCCTTTCGGGCTGCGGCATCGGCATAGCCCTCGAAGTCTGGCTCTCGAGGTACTGCATCGGGATAGTCTGAGAAGTCTGGCCCTCATGCTGCTGCGTCGGGTCATCATAAGAAGTCTGATGCCAATGTATCAGCGAAGCCTGTGGGATCACCGGGGCCTGGGGTAGTGGCTGCTCTCCGGGTGGTCCCTGGGATGTCTCCTCCCTCAGTGCGGTGGCGGATGGCACTATAGAACCATATGCCTCGCGTCCACTGCGCAAGTTCATCTCGCTACAAGAGATAGAACTATATTAAAAGAGTACAGAAATAAGCAAACAGGATGCAAACATTCAAAACTACGAAGGAGGTTCAAAGATGTAATCAAGGTGGATGAGATCTAGTAATTTCTATCCTATTGCAGGCTCGCTGGACATGTTACCATACCACAAGCGATAAACAAGACATGCATGGGCTACCACTAAAACTATGTCACGCTCCAGTCCTAAAATATACGGGACCAGGCCACGTGGCAATGGCCAGCTAATACGACTCCAAGGGATTACCCAATTTAATAGACCCGACGAAGCATACTACGCTGCCCTAAAATACTATCAAGTTTAATATGCTAACATGCAGCAGGTAAATGTCTAATCTCATCCACATAATACAATATAAGAAGTACTGAAATAAATACTGGAAATAAGTGCAAAATCTGAATGTCATAATACATTCCAAATAAGTCTAATAGGGACAAACCCACTAAAATACAATGATGAAATAAAAACACGGAAAGTAGGAAGATAGCTAGACTAGAGCATCAACTAGCTAGATAAAG
Organism: Iris macrosiphon; assembly: GCA_036927795.1. Classification (NCBI taxonomy): domain Eukaryota; kingdom Viridiplantae; phylum Streptophyta; class Magnoliopsida; order Asparagales; family Iridaceae; genus Iris; species Iris macrosiphon. Next base: position 56,828,160 of record JAYESA010000016.1, read on the forward strand.
ACGCTCTAACCCAAGGTAGCAGCGTACCCTAAATAATGGAAACTCCTCTGGAAATGCCTCAAAGTCCTCAGCCACGAATCCTGTCTCTACTCCGTAGATGGTCAGGTACAAGTGCTCGTCCGGATCTGGAAGGAAACCAGGTCCTCTGAGGAACGTAACAGGATACAAAAATATATGCCATAAAGTAAATACTGTGTAAACTCGAGGATGAACTAACCAGGTAAGTAAAATGCACTTGAAGACAACCTTGGTACGTATGGGTAGGTAAAAGGTATAAAGCGTGGCGTCAAGCCAGAGGCTAAGTACCTGACATTAGCTGTAAACTAGATGCCAGGAGTATATGCTGACTATAATACCGATCATGATAGTGCGCAACTAGTAACCTCTATCGGATGTATCGACAAGCATATACGCCCATAACCGGGTAATACATAGCCCATAACCGGGTAACACATAGACCATAACCGGGTAACACATGGCCCATAACCCGGTAACACTGAGGCTCATGACCCCGTAGTTTACTCTGAATTTACGGTAGCCAAATGTCTGTCCCATACGCCTACTAATTGTCTTTCCCGTCCAATGCCAATGTACAAGTCATGAATACGATGTGGATATCTCGTACTATAATGCAAGTCGCTAAAGAAAGATACAACTAAGCTAAATACCGTCACACGTGCTGCTCACACCGATAGCCAGTCGAGTATGAAGCATGTGTCCCTACATGAACTCACTCTGTGACGTGAAATAATACATGTTAAGGCCTGGGGAGTCATATTGATAACCCGACAACTTTAGGTGCGTCCCCTAGACACTAGGTCAGACACAAGTCCTAACGTCAATGCCTTCGTTGACTACATCCGAGTCTTTCTCGGACGCGCACAGTTAAATATTAAAACAATAAAATATACAACTAAATAATAACTGAATTTAAACAGTACAACAAGATAAGGTATACTTGTCTGGAATTCTAGTGTGCACAAGTAAGGATCCTGAACCAGCAGCCAAGGTAGAATCGTCTTGGATGCTTATGAATAAATAATAATAAATATCAATCACTATATTACACTATGTTAATCATGTACACAAGTACAACTTACGCAATGTCATGAGTTACGTAGATAACAAATAAATGTTATAATTAAATATGTTGTCTAAGGTTGACTAGTCACGGATCAAGGGTGTAGGTGTACACTTAGTCTACTAGTCTACAGCATTTACAAGTCATCCTATGGTATAATTTCTCATGTGTTACAATCATGGTCACAGCTATGATCCGTATAGGTGTTAAGTTGCACCTCTAACACAGGGGTACTAGGTATCCTACTCACTAAAATTTCCAGGACACGTCTGATATAGGTAACCATCTAAGTCTTAATGTACGGGTACGTCATGTCCTTAGATACCGTGCATAACGAGATAATTAACCACCAAAATATGCTATAATTATAAATAATGCATAACACTAAACTCATGTCCTAGAATTAGATTAGTGCACGAAGGACAGTTTTAGTCTAACACCTAGGTCAACATAATTATACACCAAACTAAATAACCAATTTCCTATAAAATATTACTAATACTAACCACTATGCACGTATAAACAATTACAATTAAACACGCATAATTAAACACTAGGTATTAGGTTTCCTACATCAATATTTCTATGTAATAAACAATGAGGGGGAGAATGATACAAACCTAGGCGTGCTCGGCTAGGAGGGGGTGATGCACGTGGGTGGCCGAACTCCGACGAGGGGGGGTGCTTCGGCCAACACAGCTCGTAGCAGCAGCAACACTGGCAGCAGTTCGTAGCGACAGCGACAACGGCTTGGTCGGCAGTGGCGGGTTTCTGGCGGTAGCGGGATGGCCGTGGGATGATGGTAGCTAAGGTGGTGGTGGTTTATCGGTGATGGTCGGACGGTGCTGATAGGGTACGGGTGATAGTGATGATGGTGTTGGCGATGGTGATGTTGGTGACGGTGATGGGAGTGGTGGAGACGACGGTGCTAAGGTGGTGGTGGTGGTTGTTGATGGTTGTGGAGACGGTGAGGTAGGGATGATGGTGGTGGAGATGGCCGGGGTCGAGGGAGACAGGCGGTAGAGATGAACAGAGAGGGGAGTCGGGTGGTGGCTACGGAGAGTGTGCTGGTGATGATGATGATGGTGTTGGTGATGGTGGTTATGACGATGATGGCGGTAGTGATGGTGATGACAGTGGCGGTAGAGATGGTGATGATGGTGGCAGTGGAGATGGTGATGATGGTGGCCTTGGAGGTGGTTGGCTGTGGTGGCGGTAGAGTTGACTGGGGAAGAAGAGGAGTCAGGGAAGAAGAGATCGGGTTGGAAAAGAAGTGGGGTTGGGTCGTGGGCTGCTGTGGCAACTGCTGAGGCAGAGGTGGAGGCGGCTGCTGGTGGCGGGTTGGTCGTGGTCGAGGGAGGTAGGCGGTGTTATGGAGGCGGGGGATGCTCGGAGGAGGAGGCGGTCGAAGTTGGGAGAGGGAGGTGGCCGGGTGAAGGAGAAGGTGTAGTTTCTTTTAGGGTTTCATTTTGGAGATATTGTTGGCTGTGGATTTTAGGAGAGGGAGAGGTAGGTGTTTAAGTATGAGAGAGAGAGGGGGTGCTCACCTTGGGATTAGGGCCATCTACAAGTTTTTCCTAGGGATGAGGGAAGCTTCTACATGAAGAAGGAGTGGCTAGGATGATGTAGGTTTGAATGGAGGGTGGAGATGTAAGGAGAAAAAGTTGCATGTAGTACAACTAATAGAGGAAAATTTTGGGTGGACCAGTCAAAGAGGTGGGGGGTGAGTTTTTTCATGATTTGGATCCAATAGGAGGTGGACACCTCATTGTATTTTTTGCATAAAAGTCCCTAATAATTGAAAATTTGCACAAATAATAAAATTTTGGGATTGGATGAGGAAAAACATAATGTTTGGTATGATATAGTGGGTTAAAATGGTATATGATATTTAGTATGAACCTTGAGGGTGTGAGTGGAGGTTTGGGTTGATGTTGGGTCTAGTTTTGGGTTAGGTTGGGTCTTTACACCAATTTAATTAAAATTAGTGTAAGTGGTGTTCTTTAATTAATTGGGAGTGCATAAGATTAAAATTGGGTGGGACACAAGAGTCATGGATGTAGTAGACTCAGAATAAAATATTATCATAAATTGGGTTGCACAAAACGGATCGAGATTGTATCTCCAATTTCGATTGGAACGGACAAAGATGCAAAGTTAGATTTATTAGGATTTAAGAATGGACGTTTGTAACGAATATTGTGCGACTAAAGTGAAGCACAAGAAAGGATATTTATGAGTTACACAAAGATCAAAATGGAAGGCTGGCACGTCTAGAAAATATTTGTGAAATTTGTTTGAAAGCAAATGCTAGTGTAGCGCTCCAAATATCGAAGCAATGGTAAGGTGCACAAAGTGATACGAATATTGTGTACATTAATCTAAAACTCTATGTTCTAATTCTAAATGGCTCCAAACTAACCCTAGTCTCTCTATCTAAGCCAGGTAGACCTAAATTTGGTCGAGGGAGTTTACAGCATCTCAAACGAAGCCTACGAAAGAGGCATAGGTCTTCAAGGTTGAGACAAGATTATGTTCCTTTTTATTATGGAACGTGATTATCCCTTGTCCATATTTTATCATACTACGTCCCAGACAAAGATGAACTGGGATACAATTCCTTCGTTCCACGGAGCTAAACCCGTGAGAATCTGTCACAAGCATGACAACCAGGGAAGGAGCCTCTTCAACAGTACTCTTGATGGGCATACTGTTCCGATATACGGATTGTTACCTGAATCCGTGCCTAACAAGGATTCTTTGTTAATTCAACCTTGGATGGTGTCAACTTTCAAAAATCTTTTTACCAAGGCTGGTGGGATATACCCTACAAAAAAATATAGACTTATCGGGTGGGTCAGTAACAACACTAGTTGGAATCACCTGACTTTATGGATATTGGAACAATATGCACACAAACTTGCAAGCATGTTGCTTTACAACGTTGTTCTGTCCACCTGCTACGGTATTTCCCCCAATCATGACATATTCCTTACTCTGGTGGAACGATATAATTGACGTATTGGGACTTTCTCCACTCAGCATGGTGAATTGGGACTCGCATCGCATAAAATGCATGTGGTATCGGATCTTCCACTGGGGGAACTACCATATGAAGAGTACGTTCCTACTAATAGGAAGCTCCAATACTTGGCAAAAAGTGAACCCCGTCTCGTTGAGGTATATTAGGAGCTGATGTGCCACTACCTGGCTTGCAACCACTACCATAAGGCAGATTTTGTGACTGTCTACGTCATTAAGTGGTTCAAATACCTCTTAATGAATCTAACTAAGGATGAGAAGGCCACCAAAATTTAACCTATCCGACTATATATTAAGTGCTAATCTGGTTGAAGAACTCCTGATAGAGAATTAAGGAGCTGATAAACATCTCGATGATCCTGTGAGGAAGTACCCTGCTAGTACACATGTGTACAACTACCTAAGATACACCCGTAAAAAAAATTCTCGTGAGGCCTTATAAGATGGTTTTCTTTTCCTGTGGCTTCGACAATGGGTAGTTCCAGGAAATTCTAGTTCGATAGACCGATTTCAACGTAACTTACTGTTCCAAGTGGTACGGTTGGTCTTTAAGCATAAGTTGGCTCTTCTACCCGCTATGGTATGTAGATTAAACGCTGGCCTGCGAGAATTCACTAACAGTCTGTCGATGGAGCCCATAGGTTGTGGTGATTACCCAAGAATAGAGATGACAATCACATATTTGATGGGATAGCGGTTGTTGCATCACAAATGCCTAATGGCTCCCAGATTAGAGACTGATGATGCCACCAGGCCCGTATTCCTCTGCAAGTACAAAAAATCTAAGTGGAAGGATACTACTATTTTTGCGACCATAAGAGCACTGAACCTAGGAGTGGGTTAGAGTTTCTATTGTATTTCCCCTACAGTTGTAGCCGAGCATCAGGATGGTAGCTTCTATAACAGGGGTAATGACATGTCCAACTTGCCGGTCGGCGTCTTCTTTTGGCTACTTAACATCTGGCCTTCGCATCTGATTTACAGAAGTGATAACGACTACTCTATTGAGCCTACGGGTGGAGATATTTTAGCATGGGTTGCACAGGTGCCCAATTCACTTTGCCTCCTACAAAGGCTCCATTAAGCATAATGCACTCCTATGCTCAGTTCTACTGCTCAATCAATCAATTTTATCGAGATTTTTATTTGAGGAGTAGTTTCATAATAGCAAAAGAAGAGGTAGCTACTGGGACAAAGGAGGAAGAAGTTGCTCCACTAGTAGAAGAGGAGGACAATGCTCCTATGGATGACATACTTGAACCACTCATGGGTAAGCTAGAGGAATTGAATCTTCCGGCTTTGCATATCTCTCTACGATCGAGGAAGCACAACATCACACCTCCTAAGGAGCGTTAGCCTGCCAAGAAAAAGACCACAACCAAGAAGCGACAACCAATGCCTCCTACTCCTCCAAGGAGGAGTTTATTTCCTTCACCCAACAATTCTCCTGGCCAAGCTGGACAATCAAGTGGACCTCCAGTTTTATAGAGGATCACTGTATCTGTCCCTCCTTCGACCACTACCATAAGGGGTCAGTACAACAACTTCTACCTCATTTATTGAGAGGCTGGTGTCTCAACCTTGCAGACTCTTTAGGTAGATCCTATTCTCGATATTGCGGGTAGAATGCTTATGTCTATCACTTACATCACCCTTGAATCATCTGGTTTTGTGCAACATAGTACAGTTACCAAAGAAAGACACACTCCTCTGGCCTACTTTAATAGAGAGGACGCCGAGGTAGAAATAATTTTATCTCCCTCGGATAATATTCCCTAAAGAAGGATCGCCCGACCATCTGCAACCTCAGACTGATGCAGATGTGGAGGAGTTTGAAGGTGCAATCCCGCATACTAACATGGATACTACAATGTCAGAGGTGGGGATGGTTGTAAGAGAGTATAATGACATATTTCTTGATGCTGACTTCTCCCAAATAGAGGTTTCTCTAGTAGACTTGAGAACTTCCCTGGAGGGCCAGTCGCCGGACGATGAATATATACCAGTTGGGTCAGGTGTGTACTTTTATGTCCTTTTTATACCGCAACTTCTTACACTGCAGGCTTCATTATCACAAATCTTTGCAATGACAACCCAGGCTGACATAGGCCAAGGTGTCATTCACTTCTTTAGCTTGATTTATAATTTTACCTTAATGCTCAGTTCACTAACATTTTGTATTGATGAATTGTAGGTACGGAGACACACAAGGAAACCCACCCAAAACACATGGAAGAAGTGGTTGCTTCGCAGCCCGAAGCAACTCCTGCGATTGAAGTCACCGAGATAATCACAAGCATTATGGAGGTAAAAATAGTTGCTTCGGCTGCACTTGGCGATGTCCAGTATTGAGCTGTCGGCTTTGGTTGTCGATCATGGTAAAGTCTCTTTAGTGATGTGCCTGCTACCCGCTGTACAGAGTATCGAAGCTACCACAGTGACCACATCAGTGTATCCTTCTCAAGGAAGAGGACTGGATGTGGTGGCTTCAACTCCTAGTTCCAATGACTACTTTGACACTATAGTCGAGATTCAGACAAGCGCCTTCTACGGAACACTGGCATGCACTTTGAGGCTGGTGCTTGAAAAGGACCTAGCTTATAATAGTATGAGGATGATGGTCTCTTCCACCATTGACACTAAACTATCATAACTTCCAAGGGTGAAGCTCGTGCCACATCATTAGAGCAAATCTTGTGTGGACTTGAACAATCAATTGACGAGTATTTGGCGCCTCGTGAGGGAAATATTACTTTGCTCATCTAGGCAGAGTACGGATCCTTAACTAGTTATCTCACTTAACTGAAAACAGAGTTTGAGGAGCAGGAGGGATCCTATAAGGTGCATATTGCTCAACTAATTAATGAGATCAACGATACCAACTTTCTGGTCTGCCAGAGATGAGTATGCTTATGAGATAGTTCGGCTGGAGACTTTAATCGGAGAATCTCAAGAGTAGCTAGCTGTGGTAAGGAGCAAGCATTATGAGGAGTCATCTCAATATGATTTGATGGGTAATAGGGTATGTCCCTTGCACAAAACAAAGATGAACTCCACCAGGCCTGAACAAAGTTGTGGAGAGATATGCTCCTCTGACCAAGTATAAGGCAGAAGAAGCCCATATGGTTAAAGTAAGGGAAAGGGCTGAGCTCAAGAAAGAGCAGCAATTGGCTCAAGTGAGAATGATTTAAAATAACCTTTCTGCTCGTCCTTAGTAGCATAGAGAATCTCTTTTTTTTGGCACTCGTATTTTGTAAGCCAGTTTAAAAGATGAATAATTTTTTTGGCTTTTGAAAAATGACACTATCAGAGGTAATATAGACGTGATAGGCTTTTCGATTAAGATCTTGTTATAAATATCAGCTCAAAGTTGATATGGACGTGGCATAATATAACTTTGTGGTGATGGAGAAAATAATACAGAGATGACGTGGACATGATTGCTTTCCTTGACAATAAATTTGCTCTACTGGGGAGAATGAACAAGGGATAGTTCAGAGGTAATATGGACTTGAACTACTATTGAGGTCTTTCATGTTGGCCCATTGGTCTTGGTCGAACCATATTTCGATAATCAAAAAAGTTCGGACTTGATATAACCTACGAGAATCGAAGATACAGACGTACTACTGCTACAACTACAGTTTCAGAGAATGTGAATGCGACTTTTTTCAGTATCGAGTCAATTTAATTTTTTTATTTATTGAGTATAGAAAATATGTAAATCGAGTCACACTTGGCATTTAGAGGCTACCAAAAATATTACCCAGATTATTTTAGCCAAAATATTTCAAATTTTAAAAATAGCCCAACCTATTTTTCCAAAACCATGTTAGCCTAAAACAACCCAGCCCATTTTGATTCTGACTGGATTTAGGAAAAATAAACTCGATACGAACTCGGGGCGATTTCGGTGCGAGTTCGGCCCGAACTCGGTTCTAGACCCAGTAAGCCCTTACAACCAGTTCTTCCTGCAGACTCAGCTCCAACGTTAAAAAATCCGAACGTATGGCATCCGAATTTGCCCCGAACTCGGTCTGCAAAAGTACTATAAATAAATAAGGAATTCACCATTCTTATTCACTCAATTCACTTTTATTTCTCTTCTCTATTCCCTTAGTACAAGAGCATTTACATTTTTCCAATCCCAAGCTTTCAACTTCTAAGCCTTAAGTGCTAGTGCGTTCTTGGTTAGAAGTTTTCAAGAGTTGTAAAAAAGAGCTTGTTAAGAAGTTCAACACTTCAAGAAGTATTTGAGCCCTTCGGATCAAAGCTTGTGTCTATACGAAGTTGCAAGCCTTCGGATCAAAACTTGCGTTTCACTTGATGGTGGATTTTAACTCCGATCTAGAGTTCTCGGGACTGGACTAGTCCTCTCGGAGGAAAAGTAGTATACATCGTTGTGTTTACGACTGCTGATCTCTCTCTTTATTTACTTACTGTCATTTTATATTCAATTTTTTAGCTAACTGTGTTAATTTTTTTGTTGGGTTATTTTTATTCCGCTGCATATACACACACTCTATTCACCCCCCCTCTAGAGGTGCTTATTCGATCCTACAATTGGCATCAGAGAAGGTTATATTAATTGTTCTTAGACTATACACTCTAGAATACACATGGCTAACGTGAAATATATCTTCACAGGAGAGGACCAATCCACAAATAGACCCCAACTATTTGATATAACCAATTACACTTATTGGAAGACACGAATGAGCTTTTACTTAAAATCACTTGATTTTGATCTATGGTCAATTATTATTGACGGCTACAAAAAGCAACCAAGAATTGTTGTAGTTGGTGCACTTGTAGACAAGCCACATGACAAGTACACTGATCAAGAGAAAAAGCAAACTTGTTTAGATGTCCGTGCTATTAATGCTCTATTTTGTGCTGTAAATATGACATAATTCAACAGGATATCAATGTGCACACTACACCAAAAGTGGAACTTTCCAACACCAAAATTTTTAATTACTAACTATTTTTTACCGTTACTAATTACCAACGGTAAAAATCCGTTAGCAACAAAAAAAACCGTTAGTATAAATAGAAAAAAAGTAAAATTTAATATAAATAACACTTCTTATTTATTTTGTAACACTTTAAAACCGTTACTAAATTTAATAAAAATTGAATAGAAAAAAAAATCCTATAACAATGTGTCTTTCACGTAACATAAATGTGTTCGGAATGTGTTATAGGGGGGGGGGGGGGGGGGGTGGAACTTTTTCATTTCCCTCTTTTGTTTTTCTTCATCCAAGCAAACCCGATGAAAACCCGAGATCTCCTCTGAGCGGGGTGAAGCCCTAGCTCTCTTCCGAGGACCTCATCCTCTCTTTCCTCTTGAGCTGGTTAAGGTAAATCTCTCTCTCCTCGTCCTCCTCATTCCACTCTTCTAACAATATAATTTTAGGGCAAATCTAATTTTAGGGCAAATTTTAGGGAATACGCTTAGGGAAGAAATTTTAGGGAAATTTTTATATTGATATATGGATCCGAAGTTTCTGAGAAACCAGAGGTACGCGAGGAGGATGCACAACAAGAAGAGCGGAGAAGAGGGGTCGGAGCTGAATGAAGAGACTGGAGGAAGTTGAGTCTAAACGGCGAGGGGAGTTATAGTCGTCGTTATTTTCTTTTTTGGATTAACTAGACTTTGCAAACTTTAGGGGTTTGTCTATTGTTAAAGAATTATGGATCTACTATGTTTTTGATTTAAGTGTTTTTTTTTTCTTTAAGTAACACTACAACAAAGTTGTTTTGGATTCTATTATTATTCGCTAAATTTTGATTATGTTTACATTGTATGGTTATTTCATGGGTTATGTTGATGAAGATTACACGTGGATACAACACTAATTTTTGTTTGTCCTGGTGTGCCATCGAGTGTTTTGTTCAATATTCATTCATACAAGATAGTTGATATATGCACTTTGGTATAGAAATTGGTGGTACACATTTTTTTTGAGGTGGTACACATTTTTTTTGAGGTGGTACACATTTTTTTTGCTGACCTGATTGGTATAGAAATTGCTCTGAAAACATTGTCTTCTCGCTCTCTTTGAGGTGGTACACATTTTTTTTGTTAAAGTTATATGCACTTTGAATGATAGCTTAATATCTGACCCTGTTTGTAGAGTTTCTTAGATAGTTGATATATATTTACATATTGTACTTTTATGTACAGTCTATTTGTTGGTGTCCCTTGTTGATTACCTTTTATTTTCACTCTTCCAATATTCTGTCGAAGCTCAGATCCGGCTGCAGATGTGTTTGGTTGCAGTCAGAACTTCGATCTTTCTTCTATTCTTTCATGAGTCGTTTATCTCAAATTATTGTTTATGCTTGATAAGGAGTCCTTGTTTGGTGGTGGCTTATGTATGACTTAATCATATAATTTTATTCAGATTCGAGTGGCACAGAAATCATGATTTATATTCCTAGAGTGAAATTTCAAATTTTGGTACATGCCTAGAATGACACTGACTTAACAAGTAAGTATGGACATTTGTAAAGATGGTATATTGTAACTGCCTATAATTTTATTTGATGAATTCTTAATTTCTCCAATGATAGCTGGAGATTTTAAATTGCACATCATGATCTGTTAAGATTTTGAAATAGATATAAAGCTGATATATTGTAGACTCTTTTGATTTCCAAATGTCCATACTCTTTTGATTTCCAAAAGTATATGTTGGAGAGACGATATAGGTTGCTTTTGTTCTTAAAGTCCACGGCTCAAACTATAAAGAACAAGAAAAGTTCACATCTCGAACTGATCGAGTTTTTATAAATGTTTCTTTCTGTATATACAATTGCTAGGTCTACACCACCAATATTCTTGCTAACAATCATGTAAATATTCCTTGTGACTAGGAAACATAAAAGATGTACTGACAAGAGGAATGCACGCCACAAGTTTCGTACTACGAGATTCGGATCTTAAGCCCTAAAAGTATTGCCAACAAGAATTGAGATATACCTATCAGTCCCTATCTAATTTTGTCTTGTTCTTTCGCGTGTGTATTTAACTGGTATATTTTTTGCTCGTACACAATTTCACTGATATTTTTAAAACAGAATCTCCTAATTTGTTGTATATGTTGTTGACTAGCATGCATGGTAGTTTGAATCTCAGTTTTAGAATTTTCAATATATAAGTTTTATCTTATAAATGCACAGGCAGCTAAATGACAATCAGCTAGAGGGTACTGTTCCATCTGAACTAGGAAAACTCGATGAGTTGTTTGAACTGTAAGTATAAAATATGCCAACTTGAGTCTCAATGTTTTTGAATTCATGCCTTCCATCATGTTTAATTTCATTAATGTTCTATTAGAAGCTAAATGACAATTCATGTGTCCAAAGGCATTAGGAAAACTTCTTTTGGTAACTCATGGGAAGTTCTAGTACATGTTGTAAGATATCTTGGAGCTCAAGTTATATATATTTTTGGTTATCTTGAGTTTATGTTCCCTTAAAAGAGATGTTTGCGCTTGTAGAGGTGATGTTATTTTAGAAAACCAGTAAGAGGGTTCATCAAGAACGAGGGTTTTCTTCCTATGAGAAGAGGATCACTGAACTTTTCAAAATTTGGTAAGGACAAGCGTGCATTGAAGGTTGCTAAATGAAAGTTGGGAACACACAAGCGGGTGAAGAAGAAGCAGCGTGGAAATGGCTAATGTGCTCAGGAATATGAGGTAAATGTCTTTTTCCATCTTAGAAGTTTGATTATTAAATGTCTACTTTGTCTTCTATATGTCAATGGTTCAAAGTTCTACTAAAAGAATAAGGCAGTTTTGCTAGAAATGACTCTTATTAATTGGGTTGTTTCAGAGGTTTCAAAAAGAGGGGTTTATACCTATGAGAGATTGTAAGGTCATCTATTGTTGAGAAGTGTGGTTTAGACCTACAAATCGAGTTAGACCTCAAATTAGACAAGCCACTGCTCAGGGGTAGAGTTTACTAGATAACTGACATGTCATACCAACAAGCAATTTTTCTGCATATATGGTAACTTCAGAGATTGTAAGGTCATCTATTTCTTGATGTGTTGAAAAATACATGGACACTTCTTGGACTCTCAGAGTACCCTTCAAGTCTCCAAATAATGAAGATATCACAGTTCAAGTGGTAAGTTGACACTTTAAAATGAAACTTCTTAAGACGCTTTGCAGTCTCCATACATACATCAAGTGAATTTGATGGAATCTTTTTTCTTTGCATAGACAAAGTGAAAAAAAGTTGTTAGAATTTTTAACAAAGTATGTTGCCTTTGTGATTTTCAGGGAAAAGATGGTGGAATAATGGTTTATTTATTACAATGTTCAATTTACTTATGGACTTGGTATACATAAAACTTTTCCTAAACAAGGGAGAAATTGCTAATGTTATTAAATCGATACAAAGAGATATCTACAATTATACCATATACCAAGTTGCTTATACTTTCCTTAATTAGACTTTGTTTTCAGTTTGATTGAAAGAGTTGCATTAATTTAACATTTTGTTATATAAGTCAGTTGTGAGTTTGACTGGAGGAATTATGTTTCTTTCGACGTTGTAATCTTATTATTGGGGGGTAGGGACCATATCTTACTGAAATCGATAGTTACATGTCATGCCGTGAACCGTAACATTTTGTGGACGTGTCGTGGTAGGTGAGAGTTTCAACCATTTCATGTATGTACTGTACTTGTCATGTTCACAACTTGGGGAGGTATATATGATCCTCATGTAGTAGTTTTTATGAACTCACTCCTAGATGTTTGCTACACAGTATACAAGATTGGATCCTGATACTCAAAAATCCGAAATAATCCATCGAGAACTTCTAGATTATGGTTATTTGCCTTTGCTCAAACTACTTTATTTGTTCCATATATTTGTATAAATATGTCATGGTCCTTCTTCATTATTGATGCATTGTCTTATTATTTTCCATAATTTACATCATACCGACTGCTTCTGGGAGGAGGATCATGTTTGCTTTTGATCCTTGTCTTCGTTATGAAAAACAAACCAAGCCCACCTGCGGTAGCACAAATGGTGGGCATAGTTTACTCCGAGGAGGAAAGTGAGGTTTCTATCCGAGTACTGAAAAACTGGTGTCAAAGCCAGCATAGAAGATGATAGCCTGTTGCAATTGGCACTAGTGACACCGAAGGTGAAGACAGGCATCAATGATGGTACCATGGGGGAGGATGTTGAGCCACTGTCGGCAACAGAGGTACCTAGGGGCAGGACAGGCCTTCGTCTTTTCTTCTTGAAAATCAGGTAAAATTATATATTTTGATTTATTTTTGTTTCGGATGAGACATTGGTAAGTAGTTAACTCATGCGGCCTACATAGGACATAAGACTAACTAAATCTTTGATCATCTGAAAACTCTTAAATCTTTGAGCATTTGAAAACTCAAATTGTTAAGTTGTAGATATATATTTAGCTTTGCTTCTTTCTTTGTATACTCGTCTAGTGATTGATATCCCTTGTGAACAACCAGGAGCGTCTTTAAGCTGGAAGCCTGGGATCGGAGATTGCACGCATAGCAATTCCTGCTGCACTCGCTTTGGCAACTGACCCACTTGCTTCGCTAGTCGACACAACATTCATTGGCCAAATTGGTAACGTAGCCTAGCTTCTCATCCATTTCAAGTTGATATGTATATCTTTACGAATATCCTGATTGATAGTGATACATAAAATTTGCTATTACTACTACTACTGCTACTATCTGAATGATTGTTGGTGTCATAGGGGCATGTGCGACTACTTTTGAATGACACCTTGCTATATGATTCTACAAGGTGTGGTTTATTTGTTGTGTCCCATTAAAATTTGCTTTATATTATATATTTTAAATTCTCCACAATTGAATGATAGTCTTGATTTCTTATGTTGGTATTGTTTTACAGCTTACCAAAGTATGAATCCTCCCATGAGTTCCAAACCAAGCAAGAAACATGTGCAACTACCTTGGGATATGTTTAAACTGATTGAACCTGCACCACTGGAAGCTTCCCTCCCACAGGCCAGCTCCATAGTCAAATTCTACAATGACCCATCTAGCCAATGCATAATCCCCAGCGATAGATGTAGTTGGAGGTCCTGGCCACCACTAGAAGAAGCTTTGTGGTCTTGGTGGTGGCCCAAACAGCTAATCCACTTTATGCTGCAGGGAAGTGGGATGCCTGGTACAGGTGGTATCAATTGGCAACAAACGAGGGCTTGATATGTTGGTACCGGTATAACTAGGAAAAAAAGTTCATATATGTAATCCTGATCAAAGAATGTTATCAGAAACATCTAGTATTCCTTCTGTTTGTTGTAGTGATTATACGAAGAATAATTGTAATGATTGAATATATTTATTTATAAATACTAGTAGTGGTATGTTCTGTTTAATTTTGAATGTGTTGGTACAAATTATTGTGTAAATTGTACTATCATTATGAATCTTATTGTCTTAATAGAGCTACCAATATTTTTAATATTTTTTTTATCAATTTGTAATTGTAAAAAAATTGTTGGGAATAAGAAATTTATTTTTTCAACGATTTTTTTTACTGTTAGGAATGTGAATTTACCAACGATTTTTTCTGTTAGAAAAATTAATTTTCCAACGATTTTTGTTGTGAGAAAATTTATTTTCCTAATAATTTTTTCCTTTAGGAAAGTGATTTTACTAACGATTTTTTGCAGTTAGAAAATTTATTTTTTCAATGGTTTAAATTTTATTTTTCTAACAACTTTTTACTGTTAGATTTTTTTTTTACGCTATACTACCAACGGTAAAAAATCGTTAGTATAATTTTTCTAACGCTTATAGTCATTAGGAAATGACTGATTTGGTGTAGTGGTACGAAGTCACATGAAGTATGGAAGCTACTTGAAGTCACACTTGAAGGGACGTCACAAGTCACAAAATCAAAGATCAGTCGGCTTACAAAGAGTACGAAATCTTCAAGATGAAGCCCAAAGAGACCATTATGCAAATGTTCACTTGTTTCCTTGACATTGTAAATCCTTTATCATCTCTTGGCAAAGAATACAATAACCACGAGAAGTTTCACAAAGTTCTTCGAGGACTCACCAAAAACTGGAACCCCAAGGCTACAACGATCATTGAAGGGAACAATCTCACCACAATGTCACTAGAGACACTCATGGGCAACCTGATGAAGTATGAGTTGGACTTACAAGTCCTCGAAGAGTTAGCACCCAAGGAAAAGATGATTGCACTTAAAGCACAACACAAGAAGATCGTTGATGAAGACTCCGAAGATGACGACTCTGACAGTGAAGAACAAGCTCTCATGGTCAGGAAATTGGAAAAGTTGTTGAAGTTCAACAAAGCAAAGACTACAACAATAATGACGAAGAGCTAATCTGCTATGGATGCAAGAAGAAATGACACATCAAAAAATACTGTCCGTCAGCAAAGAAGGTGAACAAATAGGAAAAATCCACAAGGCGACCATCCTCCCGAAAGTATGCTAATATAAGCATTTGGCCCGAAAGTGAAGCCAGCGACTCAGACGACGATCAATCACAAGACGTTGCAAATGTTTGTCTAATTGCATTCAATAAGGTATCTGACAACCCCCTTTGTGACGATTTTACTTTTGATGAATTGGATAATGCTTTTAGTGATTTTCTTAGTGACCACAAGACACTTTTAGATAAATACAATGACACTAAGAAGGAACTCAAAGCACACAAGCTAGAGATTAATATAATGTCTACACTTTTAGATGATATTAGAGAGACGCGGTCATCTAGCGATACAAATGAATTGCCTGTATTAGATTAAACTTGCATGAAGCTTTACTTAGTATTGAACAGAAAGACAAGGACTATGCTAGGCTCATGGAAGAGTTTATAATAGAGAAGAAGAAAAATAGTTGTGCACTTATCAGAATAGATGCCTTGACTACTAAATACACTGAATTGTATGACACATCCAAAAAGTTAAAAATTTGATTAGAAAAATAGCCTGTACAGACTGCTTCCCAATCTAACACACTCAAAACCCAAGGACACTCATAAGACACAGTCCAAGAAGGCCGAACCTTCTAATCATGCATTCTATTATTAGTATCCACACACTTCACATAAGACCACACAACATGCCCATTATATCAACAAAAGATTCAATCATTATGTTAATGCTAAATATTATTATTGTGGTACTAATGGATATATCTCCTCGCTATTAGAAAGTTGATTAATATGAATGTATATAAGTGGGTACCAAAGACAAACACTCCAGGACCCTTCATGAAATGGGTACCAAATGTTACATCTGCAAATTGTCTTGTAGGTGGACCGCCCTTCCCATTCTAAAAGTAAATGGATCCTCGACAGCGGTTGCTCACGACACATGACCGGTGACGCATCTCTAATTACAACACTATCGATGAAGAAAGAATGATACATTTTCTTCGGCAACAACTTAAAATGGTACATTATAGGTAACGGTGATGTAGGTATGTCTCCCTGTCCAATAATTGAAGATGTTTGTCTTGTCGCTGAATTGAAACATAACCTTCTTAGTATCAGTCACTTAGCTGATCACGGGTATGGCATCAATTTTGCAAAAGATGAATGCTCTATAATTGATGGATCAACTGTAAACTCGTCTTTGAAGGAATAAGGGAAGATAATATTTATATATTTTATCTATTGGAAGACACTAACCACGCATGTAGATGCCTATACACCAACAAAGATGAAAGCTGGCTATGACACATGAGTCTAGGATACACCAATTTGGACACAATTGTAAGACTTTCTACTAGAAAACTGGTGAGAGGCTTACCAAAAATTATTTTCAAGAAGGATACGGTATGTAGTATATGTGAAAAGAACAAAGCTACGGAATCCTCCTTTATATTATTAATGTTGTAAGTACTTCTCGACTTTGCAGCTAATTCATATAGATTTATTTGGACCTAACAGAATCGCCAATCTTGGCGGTAAATTGTATGCCTTTGTGATTGTTAATGATTTCTCAAGATTTACATAGATTTTCTTTCTTGCAAATAAAAATGATGCATTTTTTGAATTTGTAAAATTTTGCAAAAAGGTACAAAACGAAAATGGCTTCATGATTACTCGAATTCTAAGTGATCATGGTGGAGAATTCAAAAATGTCGAGTTTCAAAACTTTTGTTATTGAAATGGTTTTTCTCATAAATTATTTTGTCCTAGAACTCTCCAACAAAATGGTTTTGTGGAGCGGAATAATAGAAATCTAAGCGAGATGGCTAGAGTAATGCTAAATCAATTTAACCTTCCAAAATAATTTTGGGCTTAAGCTGTAAATACATTGTGCTATGTTTTGAATATGTTTCTGATTCAACCTAAATAAAAAAAAAACTCCCTATGCATTATGGTCTGGTAGAGATCCATCTGTTAACTATTTCAAAATTTTTGGTTGTAGACACTTAATTCTTAATACCAAAGATAATTTAGGTAAGTTTGATGCTAAAGCAGATGAGGGTATCTTTGTAGGATATGCTGCCAAGAGTAAGGGATATAGAGTTTTTAATAAACGTTCTATGAT
Source organism: Iris macrosiphon (assembly GCA_036927795.1). Classification (NCBI taxonomy): domain Eukaryota; kingdom Viridiplantae; phylum Streptophyta; class Magnoliopsida; order Asparagales; family Iridaceae; genus Iris; species Iris macrosiphon. The sequence continues at coordinate 56,845,857 of JAYESA010000016.1, forward strand.
TATTAAAGAATCAATTAACGTTACTTTTGATGAGTTAAATTTTCAAGCAGTACATGGCAGTGATGCTGAAGATGTAATCATTAGCAAAGCACCAGCAGAAACTGCACCCAGTACCAATTACCTGGAAAGTTTGCCAAAAAAATGAGATTCATGACTGATTATCCAAAAAAACTGGTAGTAGGTAATATAACCAAAGGTGTATGTACTCGCTCCTCTACTAGAGATATAGCTCATAGTGTAGCATTCATTTCACAAGTAGAACCTAAAAATGTAGAAGAAGCTTTTTATGATAAATTTTGGATTTCTGCTATGCAAGAGGAATTGAACCAATTTGAACGAAATCAAGGTTGGAAACTTGTTCACAATCCTAGTGATCATCCGATCATTGGTACTAGATGGATATTCCGAAATAAACTTAATGAGAATGGTTTAGTCACTCGTAACAAGGCTCGACTTGTAGCTCAAGGTTATAACCAAGAAGAAGGTATTGACTATGAGTTGCGAGACACGGATCCATTCGCATGTTATGTGCTTTTGCTTGTTTTCATGATTTCAAACTATTTCAAAAGGATGTAAAAAGTGCATTTTAAAATGGTTTTATTAAAGAAGAGGTTATGTTGCTCAACCACCTTGTTTTGAAGATTTCAAATTTCCTAATCACGTTTTCAAGCTACGAAAAGCCCTCTATGGACTCAAAAAAGCTCCTCGTGCTTGGTATGAGCGACTTAGTTCTTTACTACTTGAAAATGGTTTTTCAAAAAGAAAGGTGAACACGATACTATTTATTAAATCATTAGATAATGATTTCCTATTAGTACAAATTTACGTTGATGATATTATTTTCAGTTCAACTAATGAGATTTTATGCAAAGAATTTGCTAAGTGTATGCAGAGTGAATTCAAAATGAGTATGATGGGAGAGTTGAACTTCTTCCTAGGACTTCAAATCAATCAGAATTCATAAGGGATATTCATTAACCAAGCTAAGTACATTAACGACTTATTTAAGAAGTTTGACATGTAAAATGCAAAACCAATTGGGACTCCTATGGCAACTTCTACCAGACTTGACATTGATGAATATGGAAAATCAGTTGACACACGTAAGTATCGAGGTATGATTGGTAATCTACTTTATTTAACTGTTAGTCGTACTGGTATAATATTTAGTGTTTACTTATGTGCAAGATTCCAGACGAATCCTAAGGAATCACACCTGTGCACATTTAAGTGTATCTTTCGATACCTTAAAGGCACTTCGACTATCGGCTTATGGTATCCCAAAATTACGTCGTTTGACCTTAATAATTATTCGGATACTGATTTTACTGGATGCAAAGTTGATCGAAAAAGTACCAGCGGCACGTGTCATTTCCTAGGAAAAGGTTTAATCTCATGGTTTAGCAAGAAATAAAATTCTATAGCATTTCAACTACTGAAGCTGAGTATATCGCAACAGGACGTTGTTGTGCTCAAATTTTATGGATGAAGAAAACCCTTGACGACTACAATCTTTACTACACCAAGATCTCTATATACTGTGACAACACTAATGCCATTAATCTCACTAAAAACCCCATATGTCACTCATGTACCAAACACATTGAGATTAGACACAACTTTTTAAGAGATCATCAAGCACACGGTGATATATGTCTTGAATTATTGACACGTAGCATCAATTAGCTGATATATTTACTAAACCGTTAGCAGAAGATCGATTCAAATTTATACGTTGTGAATTAGGAATTTTGGATATCAATGATATATAATGAATATGTATTTTCTTAAATCTTGATCCTATATGTAAAAATTATTTTAAAGACAAGACGAAAGGGTCATTCTGTCAAAAAGGCGCAAAAGCCTAAGTGACACGGTAGTTAAGCGTCTTTTGGACCACCGCTAGCTGGGATACGACCCCTACAGCTAATCTGAGATGATTAGTACATAACCGAAAAAATATTATTAAATACTGTTAGTTATTATTATTGAAATTCATAAATTACTAATTTGTTGATTTATAAAGTTGACGTGTATCTAAAAGAAAGTGAACCACAACTAGACTAAAATTGAAACATCATAACTCTATTAGAGTTCGGACAGAAGCCTCCCGACTAAAATTGAAACATCATAACTCTATTACTCGACCCGATCTCGGATGGCCTCGATTTTGTTTAAGTTGCGGGCCCCACTCTCTTTTATATACACACACCATCTTCTTCCCAAACGACTCCAGCACCTCCCAACGGCCAAAAACCTTCCAAAACTCTAGTTTTCTCAAACCCTAAAACCCCCTTGGATCTCCCTCTTCGTACGATTTCAGGAGCTAGAAATTTGGATTTCGGTTCCTTTCATCATTCTCTACCACTGTTCATCATTTGATTGAGTATATTACTCCTATTTCTCCTCCTTTAAATTATTTTCATAGCTCCCAAATTGTTTAGAAAGAAGAGAAAAGTAGGAGAAGCCATATCTTCCAATCAGGATGATGTTTCTTAATCTCTTTTTAGTCCAGCCTCGCGAGACGACGAAAAATTTAATGGATTTTTTTTGCTTCATTAGACCAATCCATTGAATGGTTCAATGATTTTTCAAACGCACCGCCTGTCCTGGCAGTCCTATCAATTTTACTACGTTTCATAATTATTTGGACTCTTTTCGTGTGTTAGAATTAGATGACATAGTGACTACTAGATTTCCAATTTATCTTAATATTGTTCATATGTTTTACTGCAATATGTCCTCAATTGATGATTTTGTTAAATCTCGTGTTGCCGGGTTAGATATTGAATTTGATGCTGAATACTTAGGAAAAATTCTTCACATTCCTAACTAAGGAGATCCCTTAGTACCTATCACATCTTTCAAATTTACTGACGGCACGACTCTAGACTCTTTTAAGGACTATATTTGTTTACCCAACCCCCATCCTCGTGGTCAACTTAAGGCTAAACACTTGAACATATGATTCTATGACTTACATCATATTATCTTTTCAACCATTTTCCTAAACATACCTCCACTGATGAGATTACAAAACTAGAGCTGTGTGCCATGTATCATATCCACTTTGAAATTCAATTTAGCTTTCCAAAGACTAAGATTTAGATGATGACCCATTCCCAAAAGAACAAGCGTAACCTTGTGTACACTATGTACTTGCCCATTATCTTTGAGCATTTCTAAATCTCTCTTTAGGATTACGCCTATCTTGTTGAGACTGCTTATCTCTTTGCTACTCGACGACCTGACCATGTTCCTCTAACTGCACCTCCTTCTCCTCCACCTGCTACTGACACACCTCACCCTGACACTGCTGCTACTCCTGAGCCACCTGCCTCCTTGGACGAGCTCCGGACCTTGATGTGAGATCACATCAGAGTTGAGGGTGTGCGTCACAGAGTAACACTTGAGCATCGTACTTTGAGGATGACCATCATAGATAGACAAACTATCTGACCACTCTCTATTTCCAGGCGATGTCCAACACCTTGGTGGATATGCAATATTCATTCTCTCATCTCCCTAGTGAACCCTATCCTATGGTTCATGATCCTTCACGAGACGGCTATCGAATTATTGATCCATATGTCTAGCCTTACTTGGATCCAGCTGCTGCCTACTATGATCCCAACCGTACAGCTGAGACTGGAGATCCGACGACTGGAGATGACGAGTGATGCAGATCCTTATGCTATCTCTTTAGTTACATTGGATCTTTGGATTGCTCTAGTTTATTATCTTTTGCAAAAAAAATTTAGTTGATGTATCACCTTCAGTTTATGTCGTAGTTTGAGACTTCATTTTATGTTTAAAATGTTTCTGAAATATTTAATACGCTTCTACTACTTATATTTCTAAAATTTTAAAATGCTTATTCACTGCTTATTTAAATATATCTATGTTACTTCACTCTTATTGTCTTTTTGTCTTGACATCTATGCTACAATTGCGGAAGAGCTTTCCCAATTTTAATTAAATGACAACGGGAGAGTAGTACTGATATCAGCAATATTAGCAGCAATACAGCTTTCGGCAAAAGAAGAAGTACCAGATTCAGATTTTGAGTTTTATTCTCTGCTATATCAGTCAGAGTTTGTCAATTATCAAAATAGGGGAGACTTTTGGCCCATTGGTCATGGTCGAACCATATTTTGATAATCGACAAAACCTTATTTGATATAACCTACGAGAATCGATGATACAGACGTACTACTGATACAACTACAGTTTCAGAGAATAGAAATGCGACTTGTTTTCAATATCGAGTCAATATAATTTTTCTACTATTGAGTATAGAAAAATATGTAAATCGAGTCACACTTGGCATTTAGAGGCTATCTAAAATATTATCCAGATTATTTTAGCCAAAATATTTTGACTTTTGTAAATAGCCCAACCTATTTTTCCAAAACCAAGTTAGCCTAAAACAACCCAACCCTTTCTGATTATGACTGGATTTAGGAAAAACTAACTCAATACGAATTCGGGACGAGTTCGGTATGAGTTTGGCCCGAACTCGGCTCCCCAGTAAGCCCTTGCAACCAGTTCTTCCTGTAGACTCGGCTCCAACATTAAAAAATCCGAATGTTTGGCATCCAAATTTGCCCCAAACTCGGTCTGTAAAAGTACTATAAATAAATAAGGAATTCACCATTCTTATTCACTCAATTCACTTTCGTTTCTCTTCTCTATTCTCTCAGTGCAATAGCCTTTACATTTTTTCATTCCCACGCTTTATACAACTCTTAAGCCTTAAGAGCCGGTACATTCTTGGCTAGAAGTTTTAAAGAGTTGTAAAAAGAGCTTGTCACGAAGTTCAACACTTCGAGAAGTATTCGAGTCCTTCAGATCAAAGCTCGTGCCTGTACAAAGTTACAAGCATTCAGATCAAAACTTGTGTTTAACTTGATAGTGGATTTCAACTTTGAGCTAGAGTTCTCGGGACTGGACTAGTCCTCTCAGAGGAAAACTAGTATACATTATTGTGTTTGCTATTGCTGATATCTCTCTCTCTCTCTATTTACTTACTGTTATTTTATATTTAGATTATTATCTAACTATCTTAATTTTTTTATTAGGTGATTTTTATTTCGCTGGATATACACGCACTCTATTCACCCCCTAGAGGTGCTTATTCGATCCTATATTTTATTCTAACTAGGAAAGATAAGATGAGATAATTCAGAGGTAATATGTGTAGCGCCCCGCTCCTAGCGGTGCACTATATAAGACTTGTGTCTCGATTGACTCAGTTGGAATTGAGTATGAGGAAACTTTACGGCAGAATCAATCACGGACAATACAATGAACCTTTACAATTGATGGATCGGCTTCTATAGGAATGTGTCCAATAATTTTTGTTAGATTTTTGGTTGGCTTTATTGGATTTTTTCTGCTTGGTTTTAATGAATGCATTTTCATGTTAGTTTTCGATGATTGATTGTTTAGCCCATTTTCATCGATTGAATGTATTCATTCTAGAGAACTCTAAGAGAAATAAAGATAGTAGTCTAACCAAATATTGGTGCCAATGTAGATAGATGCGTGACCGGAGCCTGAGCGAGCAAGAGTCCTTTCTCTCGGTATTCTATATTTGGTGAGCGGTTCTGTCCTTTATTCTCTACTCCTTTATGCCAATAAGCAATAATGTTCTATTGTAACCTTGCTAAGTCCAATGATTGATAAAGCCACTAATGGCACAAGTTTTATACCACTATTATAAATTAATGGAATTGTATTGATAAGAGGGAAGTTCAATTATGTAACGCAGGGAAGGATATAATCATTGTGTAGTGGTTTGGTGCCATGACTTAGCGGTAAATTGGAGTCTACAGACTACCAATCGAATCAAATAAATAAGTATGCTGAAATAAGAATGGAGAAATATGCATTGTTGCTCTAAATATTTTAATATCTTATACTGCTATTTATGCTTATCATATAGTCGTAGATGCATTGTATGGTCATGGACAACTTCTGCACAAGATAGTAAATTTTCTTGAACCGGACCTAGGGCACTGGGGACCGTTCGGCCTGGGAGAAATAGAAGCGCTTTGGTAGCACCGGGTATAAGCAAGACATTAATTGAGACTTGCTACCTGCTTTGAATGGTGTATCGCACGCCCATCGAAGTCCTATACGACATATCCATTGTGGTTCTACACCACAAATGACCCAGTAGGAATGAGTTGCATACTAATGATGTCTTATGTAGGGGTGGTAAGAACAATCCTGTAAATTATACAGGAACGACCACTGGCCGGGGTAAGGATTCCATATGTGCAAAGCTTATATATATTTTACTACATGTAATGTTGCTTATAAACTGTTGCCTATTAAAATATTACAATTATAATGTTGGCTATTTAACTACTGTCTTAACTAAGAAGTGTTGGTTTAGGTGAGTGGGCCAGTTCTGCTCACCAGTACATGTTAAGTACTATCTTATGTATCTGTGGGAAAACCAGGTGACCGAGATACCAGGGGCGCTCAAGGGAATTAAAGCTTTCGTTGTAGTCTTTTCAAGCTTCTTCCTATTTTCAAAGTATTTCAAAGATTTATAGTAGCTGCTTTTATGTTTCCAAGAAGTAATAAAGGGGCACAATGTATGGGATAAGAATATTATTTTATTTCAACCTATCGGTCTTTCTTTTATGCAAAGCTATGTAAGCCGTTCTGGCATTTCCATTTCGGTGCTGAAAAAATTGTACTTCGTTGCAAAGAATCAATAAAAGAATTATTTTTTCCTATACAAATGTGTAATTTATAATCTGCTGTTGTGTTGTGGAACTATTTACAAAAGATTTTTGACACAATGTGCACGTTCTTGCCTTGTACAAGTGAAACCCCGTACTTGTACGATATCACACCGAATATGAGGACGAATCGGTTATGCGGAACCGGAGCATGACAAGTTGGTATCAGAGCACGGTTTAAAGTTTCTTGAATTTTAAAAATTAATTTTTAAGTGAAAGTTTTCAACAATAACGATTTTCTCAGATTATTTGCTTTTTGATAGTGCTGCATGAAATAATGCATGAAATAATATTTCATACAATAAGCCCATAAATATTTTATGAGTAATAATTGAAGTTATTTCTTTTACAGATGACTAAGGGTGATAGCGCCAAGGCGACATCGTCGTCTGACCCAATGGACAAAGTAATAAACATGTCAGAGGAGCAAAGGGAGCAGAGCGATGCATATCACAAGATGATTGAGGCACAGCATCATGAGCTTCACATGCATCTAACAAACCAGTTTCAAGCATGATTTGACGCATAACAGCAGCAAGTTGATAACTTGTCTCAACTGGTAGCTATATTAACTGAGAATAACAACGATACCGAAGTGGCTGCCGCAAAAAAAGACAGTGGTAGTAGAAGCAGAGGAGACATAACAACCTCCAAAAAGGCGACCGATATTTAAGTTTTCTGAATTCAAAAGCTGCGATTCGCCTGAGTTTAATGGAAAGGTGGAACCAGAGGAAGTAATAGGCTTCCTAAAGACTTTGGAGGGCATCTTTCGTATGCTGGATGTGTAAGGCACCAAAAGGGTGGATTGTGCGGCTGTGTAGTTGCATCTCAAAGCAGAAGACTTGTGGGAGTCGAAGAGACAAGCACTGTGCGGTGCCAACCAAGAAGCTAAAGTCTCTTGGGAGACATTTAAGTAGGCGTTTATCGCACAGTTCATTCCACCAGCTGTCCGTCACCGGAAGAAAAAAGAGTTCATAGCGCTTGAGCAGGGTAATATGTCCGTCAGCGACTACGAAGCAGAGTTCTTAAAGCGGTCCAAGTTCAACAGCTATATGATACCGAATGATGAGGAAGAATGACTGTGATTCATTGAAGGTCAGAAAGAAGGCTTACAACATAATGTTCTCAACCGGAAGTGTGCAACGTACCGGGAAGCCTATGAAGCGGCTCTCGAGATAGAGAAATTTTATCCTTGAGGGGCGACACAGCACAACCATAGGAATAGCTACAAAGGACCCATGGCAGCAAGCGGGTCTGATGCTTCCAAGCATCAAAACATAAATGACAACAGGGGATCCTATCAACGACCGTACTGTAACAGGTGCAAACGGATTGGACACCGTCAAGACGAGTGTCGGGATGGATGTTTTAAGTATGGAAGTTTAGATCATAAGGCTGTGTGGCGCAACAGAGGGGAAAGAAATCAGAATCACGATCAATATCACAATCAAAATCATGATCAACAGTATAATCAAAATCGTGCACAAGCGCCACGAGCTCCACAGGCGGCAGTTGTGAATGCTCAGAACCCACGACCAGGAGGACAGGGTAGAGTGTTTGCACTGACTCAAGAAGAAGTGCTTACCTCAAACACTGTCATAACAAGTAAATTGCTTTATAGAGAAATACCTGATCGTATATTATTTGACTCTGGTGCTACACATAGCTTCATATCATCTACATTTGCTAATGAACACAAATTTTGTAAGACACCGTTAGATATGAATCTTAGTGTCAACACTCTGTCCGGAATAGATTTTCCTGCTAGTTCAATTGACAGGGATGGTTACCTTGTATTGGGGGAAAGTACCAGTCCTTGGATTCAATAGTCCTGGACATCGCCGATTACGATATCATCTTAGGCATGGATTCGCTCGGAGCATGCAATGCGACAATCGACTGTGCGGAGAAGAGAGTTGTGTTTTTCATTCCTGGCGAGGCAGAGTTCTCTTATTTGTGTAGTCCGGCGGCTAAAACAATGATGGTGGTATCAGCAATGACGGCAAGACATATTCTATATTCGGGGTGTGAAGGGTACCTTGCTTCTGTGCCGGACACTCAGATGAAGGGCGCAGACTCAAGTGAGATCGAAGTCGTAGCCGAATTCCCTGACGTATTTTCAGAGGAGATACCTGGAATGCCTCCAAACCGAGAAATTGAGTTCAGTATTGAGACCTTTTTGGATACTCGGCCGATATCAAAAGCTTCGTATCGGATGGCTCCTGCCGAATTGAAAGAACTGAAGTCACAACTACAAGAATTACTAGATCGTGGCTATATTTGTCCCAATATTTCACATTGGGGAGCTCCAGTGTTTTTTATGAAGAAGAAAGATGACACAACACATCTTTCTATAGATTATCGAGAATTAAACAAAGTGACAGTCCGGAACAAGTATCCGTTACTAAGAATTGATGATCTGTTTGACCAACTTCAGGGGGCTACAGTATTTTCAAAGATTGATCTTCGTTCAGGGTATCACCAATTGAAGATCAAACCTGAGGATATTCTGAAGTAGGCTTTTCGCACAAGATATGGACACTACGAGTTTTTGGTCATGCCTTTTGGTTTGACCAATGCTCTAGCGAATTTTATGGATGTGATGAATAAAGTATTTCGACCCTTCTTAGATAAGATCGTCGTCGTGTTCATCGATGATATCTTATTCTACTCAAGAGACAGAGAAACTCACGTTGAACATTTAAGGACCGTAGTATAGACACTTTATGAACATCAGTTATATGTAAAGTTAAGCAAGTGCGAGTTCTGGATGAGCAGTGTGGTTTTTTTTTGGCATGTTATTTTAACAGGTGGTTTATCAGTTGACCCAAAGAAAATAGAGGCAGTGGTGGACTGGAAACAACCTACGTTGGCTAGTAAGATCAGAAGTTTCCTCGGCTTTGATGGCTACTATCGAAGATTCGTAAAGAAGTTCACGAAGATTGCGTCACCTCTGACTCACCTCACACAAAAGGGAGTAGTATTCAAATGGACAGATGACTGTGAGAGAAATTTTCAGGAACTGAAACAGCGGCTCATCTCAGCTCCAATTCTTACTCTTCCAGATGGACCTGAGGGATTTCAGATCTATAGTGATACATCTCGGCTAGGATTGGTATGTATTTTTATTCAGCTGGGAAAGTAATTGCGTATGCCTCAAGACAGCTGAAACAGCATGAAAAGAATTACCCGACGCATAATTTGGAACTTGCGACAATTGTGTTCACGTTAAAATTGTGGCGACACTATGTTTATGGAGTGTCTTGCAAGATCTTCACGAATCACAAAAGACTTAAGTACATATTCATGCAAAAGGAATTAAACTTGAGGCAACAACGATGGTTGGAATTGATAAAGGATTATGACTTGACGATTGCTTATACGCCAGGAAAAGCAAACATTGTGGCAGATGCATTGAGTCAAAATTTTGTCGGATCATTATCTGTGTCAAGCAGGTTACTTCGAGAGTTGGAAGAAATGGACATCAAATACAAAAGGGAGCAAAGCTGGCTCAATTACAGTTAGAACTAAACTTGCTCGAAAAGATCAAATATGCGCAAAAGAATAACCTATTCCTGTAGAAGATACGCGAGTTGATTTCAGCAGAAAAGGCAACCGATTTCGTAAATTGCGAGAATGGAACATTATGGCTTAAGGGCAGATTATGTGTTCCTAAGGATGATGAACTCAAGAAGGAGATACTGACTGTGGCTCATTATGCTAAGTACACCTTGCATCAGGAAGCACCAAAATATGTACAAGGATCTGCGCACAATATTTTGGTGGCATAGAATAAAGAAAGATATGGTATTGTTAGTGTCATGATGTCTGGATTGTCAACGTGTGAAGGCAGAACATCAGCGACCCAGTGGGGAGTTACATAACCTCGCCATTCTGGAATAGAAGTAGAAGGACATCTCAATGGATTTTATAGTGGGCTTACCAAGTACGCCAAAGAAAAATGATGTGATTTGGGTCATCGTGGATAGACTGACCAAGTCGGCTTATTTCATAACAATAAAAAATACTTTGAGCACTGACCGTTTGGCTCAATTTTACTTAGATCAGATTGTCCGGTTACATGGAGTGCCAGTCTCAATTGTGTCAGATAGGGATGGACGGTTCTTATCTCGATTCTGGAAAAGTCTTTAATTGGCAATGGGCACCAAGTTGTATTTCAGCTCGGCGTACCATCCATAGACTGATGGACAGACTATGAGAGTAAACCAAATCCTAGAAGACATGTTGTGACTATGCGTGCTAGATTTGAAGGCAAGTTAGGATACCTATCTATTGCTGGTAGAGTTCTCTTATAACAACAGTTATCAAGTGAGTATTCAGATGGCCTCATATGAAGCACTGTATGGATGCAATTGTCGATTGACGATATGTTAGGAGAAAGTCGGTGAACGACAAGTACTCTGACCGAAACTTATTGAACAAGCCATCGAGAAAGTTTGCATGGTTCAGAAAAATCTTCGAGTTGCTCAAATTTGCCAGAAAAGCTATGCGGATATACATAGGCGACCTTTGGAATTCATGGAGGGTGATCATGTGTTCCTAAAGGTGACACCTATGTAAGGTGTGATGCGGTTCGATGCCAAAGAGAACCTTATTTCACAGTTTGTCAGACCTTTCGAGATTCTAGATAGGGTGGCACCAGTGGCTTATCAACTTGCACTACCTCCTGCTTTTGTGGAAGTGCACAATGTCTTCCATGTTTTCTAACTAAGAAGATACATGCATGACCCGAGTAACGTAGTGAACTTTGATCAGCTTGAGCTGAGTGTCGACCTATCTTACTCGAAAGAACCTGTTCAAATCCTAGACAAAAAAGAGAAGACCCTACGAAATTGATCAGTAGCTTTGGTCAATGTGTTATGGCAGAATCATACAGTTGAGGAATCGACATGGGAGCTTGAGGAAGAGATATGAAAGAAGAACCCTTCCTTATTCGATAACCTAGAGGTAGAAACTTTATTTTAAGTTTTGAGGACAAATTTTTTTCTTTGTAATATATTATGTAGTGCCCCGCTCGTAGCGGTGTACTATATAAGGCTTGTGGCTCCATTGACTCAGTCAGAATTGAGTATAGGAAAACTTTATGACATAATCGATCACCTACAATGCAATAAACCTATTTATTTGATGGATCGACTTTTGTTGGAATGAGTCCATTATTTTTTGTTGGATTTTTAGTTGACTTTCTTGGATTTTCGCTGCTTGGTTTTGTTGAATACGTTGATTAGTTTTCGATGATTGATTGTTTAGCCTATTTTCATCGATTGCATGCATTTATTCTAGGAAACTCAGAGAGAAATGAAGATGGTAGTCTAACTAAATATTGGTGCCAATGCAGATTGACGCGTGACTGGAGGCTGAGCGAGTAAACATTCTTTTCTCTCGACATTCTCTATTTGGTGAGTGGTTCTGTCCCTTATTCTTTACTCCTTCATGCTAATAAGCAATAATGTTCTCTTGTAACCTTGCTAAGTTCAATGATCGATAAAGGCACTAATGCCACAAGTTTCATACCACTATTATAAATCAATAGAATTGCATTGATAAGAGGAAAGTTTAATTATGTAACATATGAAAGAATATAATCATTGTGTCATGGTTTGGTGCCATGACTTAGCGGTAAAGTGGAGTCTACGGACTACCAATCGAATTAAATGAGTAAGTATGCTGAAATGAGAATAAAAAAATGTGCATTATTGCTCTAAATATTTTAATATCTTACACTGCTATTTATGCTTATCATATAGTCGTAAATACATTATATGGTCATAGACAAATTGTGCACATGCTAGTAAATTTTCTCGAACGGGACCTGGGGCACTGGGGACTATTCAGCCCGGGGAAAATAGTAGCGCTTTGGTAGCACTGGGTATAAGATATTCATTAAGACTTGCTACCTGCTTTGAATGACACATCGCATGTCCATCAAAGTCCTATACGACATGTCTATTATGGTATTACACCACCAATGACCTAGTGGGAATGAGTTGCATACTAATGGTGTCTTATGCAGGGTGGTAAGAATAATCCTGTAAATTATACAGGAATGACCATTGGCCGGGGTAAGGATTCCATATGTGCAAAGCTTATATATATCTCACTGCATGAACTATTGCTTATAAACTGTTGCCTATTAAAATATTATAATTATAATATTTTCATTTAACTGCTGCCTTAACTAAGAAGTGTTGGTTTTGGTGAGTGGGCCAGTTCTGCTCACCAGTACAAGTTAAGTACTGACCCACGTCTCTGTGGGCAAACCAGATGACCGAGATACCGGGGGAGCTCAAGGGAATTAAAGCTTTCGTTGCAGTCTTTTCAATCTTTTTTCTATTTTCAAAGTATTTCAAAGATTTCTAGTAGCTGCTTTCAAGTTTCCAAGAAGTAATAAAGGGACATAATGTATGGGATAAGAATATTATTTCATGTCAGCATATCAGCCTTTCTTTTATACAAAGCTATATAAGTCATTTTGGAATTTCTATTTCGGTGCTGAGAAAATTATAATTCGTTACAATGAATCAATAAAAAAATTATTTTTTCCTATACAAATGTGATTTATAATCTGCTCCTGTGTTGTGGAACTGTTTACAAAAGATACTTGACACAATATACATATTTTTTTCTTGTACAAGTGCAATCCCAGACTTGTACGACATCACTCCCAGCGAGGATGATCAGTTATACGAAACCGAATGCAAGGACGAATCGGTTCTACGGAACGGGGGCATGACAATATGGACGTAAACTATTATCGAAAGTATTTCATTCTAATTGAGGTAGAAATATTCTCGGGCATCTCCAATCCGACTGGGGATCAGAAATAGGTCATCCTTAAAGTGACTCAGCCCTAAGAATACGATAATTCGCTTGAGGAAATTTTCGGTAATCTCGACGAAAATATTTCGTACGATCTAGGGATTATTCCTGCTAGGGAATTTTGAGAACCATTACCTATAACATATCTAAGACTCTTGAATACTGGTAATAGTTCGAGGTAACAAAGAGTTTCATTGACTCTTTTGGAGATTATCATTGGAAATAACGTTCTCTAACCACACTATGAGATAGAAGCTTCAGGCAGATCCATTATCCATAACGTATCCAAGACTCTTGAATATGGATAATAAATTTTACAATATATACTGCTGGAGAATAAATTTCATACTGTACATTTACATTGTTGGAGATAGAATAAAGTAAATACAAATACTGTGCATTTACAAATGACCTGCTAAGGATGGGCAGTACAAGCCTAGCTTAAACTTAAAACTTTTTGAGGCCATTGATCGGCATCATCAACAAATCTCCATTAGGCTTTAAGAGCATATATGCACAGTTGGAATACACTGATTCCACTAGGAAAGGGCCCTCTCATTTAGCTTAAAATTTGCCTTTGCTTTGGTGCATCATGATTATTGGACTTCTCACCGTCAAGACAAGATCACCAACTTGGAATATTCTTTCTTTGACTTTTCGGTTGAAATTTCTGGAGATACGTGCTTGATATAACTCAATATATTGTTGAGCTTGCCAATGCTTCTCATTTAATACTTTTAACTCTTGAAGTCGAAGATGATAGTTGTTCTCGACGATTAGCTCTTTAGAGAGACCTTTCCTGAGAGAAGTGATCTGGATCTCGAGAGGAATAACTGCCTCATATTCGTAGACTAGAGAGTATGGCGTATTGCCAGTAGGAGTCCTTACTGTTATCCGGTAAGCCCATAAGAATTCTCTGAGTTTCTTATTTCAATCACGCTTGTTGGACGAAACAAACTTCTTGAGGAGCTTGATTATAGTTTTGTTGAAGGCTTCTGCTAAACCATTGGCTGTAGGATTGTATATCGTAGATGCTATATTCTGGATCCAATTCTTGTCACATAACCAATAGAATGCCTGGCTGGCAAATTGTGGCCCGTTGTTGTAAATTATCCTCTGGGAAACACCAAAATGATTAATAATATAATGTTTGACGAAGCTAATCACATTGGATATCTTTACTTCAATAAATGGCACTGCTTCTTCCTACTTGGAAAAATAATCGATTATTGCTAGATGAACCGATGACCTATTGTTGAAGACAGGATGATAGGGTCAATAATGTCCATTCTCCAAGCTTTAAAAGGCTAAGACGCAGCCGTTGTGGGTAGGAACTCTGACAGTTGGTATATAAATTTGGCATGAATTTAACATGCTCTGTATTTATGAGCATAATCTACAATATCTGCTACCATGGTAGGCTAGTAATAATCCATCCTTCCGAGTCTATCCTATAATTTAAGGCCCAACTGATGTGCCCCACAAGTGTCATCGTGAGCTTCATGAATCGCCTGTCTTGCCTCAACATTGGAGAGGCATCGTAGTAGGAGCCTATCATATGAATGTAGATATAATATCTTAGATGCTGCTTCATAGTAGAACCAGAGCGATCTTCTTTTAATAGAGGTAGCTTCTTTTGGGTCATCCAAAAGAATTCCATAGGTCGTATAGTCTATGAAATAAAATCTCCAGTCTTCCGAAAGAATTCCATAGGTCGTATAGTATATGAAATGAATTGACTCTATCGCAAAGCTGTATTCAATTTGTAGATTATTCTTGGCAAAAAAAAACTCTCGACCTATCACAGTGATCGGATATTGTCTTCTCAATGGAATGGCTAATGAAGCTGCTAAACTGGCTAGTGCATATCATGCCCCAGATCCAAAATACTGGAGAGTAGGGGAATGACTAAGCCAACATCACCTTATGGAATACTGAAGTCACCCGTATTGTGTTAAGGTTGTCTAGAGATGAGGGGGTGCATACTATAATCACGTCTCCTAAGGTCAAAAACTTTTATTGTCTCAATCATTCAAACAAGTATCAATAACATAGAATATTTTAGAATAAGCTGTAAGGCGTCCCAAAAACTGAATCAAAAGGTTCTTGAGTTCTAGCAATACAAGTTGATATGCCAGATACACAATTAAAAGTATACATGATAGTGAGTCAACTGTAGTATGAGTAAAAATACAGTCATATAGGGAACTAGTGTCCAGATTTGCCGTCTAACAGGTGTTGGTTGGATAAACACCCAAAAGAATATAGTTTACAAAAGACGAGCAGTGAAACAAGAAACCCACTCGTGACCCTCAGCAGCCATCCTTCTGGTGCGTGCCATCAGTGAAGGAGAAGTAATCTTGATCCTTCTGTGCTGGCTCTAAACCTGACCATGCAAAACCAGTAGGGTCAGACACCAAATAGCAAGTACTACAAAGGAAGCATGAAATGAAGAAACAAAACAAGATCTATAGCATGAGATGCATGAGCCAACAATCAATGGCATATATTCCATCCATGACATGATACGATACCCCTTCACTAAATAAGGACATGAAGTGCCCTATCATATCAAGATAGAATACGTTCCTTGATTATGGTCAAGCTAAAATATTCTTCATCGTAGTTTCGATCTACAGTTTATCATAACACAACAGCACAACCCAACAACCAAACAAGGACATGGGTTAAAATATCATACCATAATAGCCTGTGTCTCTAATTCTACTCAACATAAGTCATAATACATAAGCATAGATTCAATAAGAAGAAAATAATATAGCTTCAGTCCATGGAGTGTCGTAACACAACGACACAACCCAACAACCAAACAAGGACATCGGTTGAATCATCATGCCACGATAGCCCACTTATATGGATAGGCACCTATATAAGCAATTTAGACGGCCAATCATGTATTACGGGACATGTGATCTCTGGTTTATCCCAGTAATGCAATATATGAGTATCCTCAGATCGTGCCATAATCGAGCAGGGCTAGCTGAACCAATGATATACAAGCAAGAATATATGTAAATGATGCACTAGTCCCTCGCAAGGGCCCTGAGCTAATTAATAACCAGTAATAGTTCCGATCTTTCTATAGGAAAGATACTGGCTTGGTCTTATAATTAAATCAGATACTGTACTCCACTAGTGTGGTTGATATACAGTATCCGTGGTGGCCAGCCATTACTCCCAACTAATTTAGGGTAGTTCGACATGCACAATCTTGAGATACCGTTCCCTCCCAATTGTCTACATTTAAGTTGCCTAGTTAACCCTAGGTTAGTTAGAATCTCATGTCGTGGTCATGAATATTCATTCTTAGATGTCGTACCTTAAGTATATGTACTCTTGATACGAATCCATATTGTCACTCGAAAGTTAAATCTGGATTCACCCAAGTGTGATACAGAATCAATACTATCTAGCCACGACTAAAGTCACTATCCAACTACCAGATCCGTGCATGAAAATAATAACATATATCACGTAGCAGGAATATGTGGCATGACGGCTCACTATATATATATATATATATATATATATATATATATATATATATATATATATATATATATATATATATATATATCAAGTAGCACTCTCGTTGCGATCAAGTGTATCCGCACATATATAATAGTCAGGGCAGGAACAAGTTATAGTATCTAGATTTGGGACAAGTTATTAGGAAGGGAGATGGTTTCCATCTCTCTCGAGCCGAATCCATATGAGGTGAGTCAATCAAATGAATAATACAAAGTCTAGGTCCACAAGCTTCTTTGTCGATGGAAAAAATGCTTTTTTCCGAGTTTAGGTAAGAGGAGGATGTGGAGACTGATGATGGTGGTGGAAAGGTTATCAGATAACAAGTTATTCAGGACATGATAGTCTAATACTGGTCACATCAATTTGTCTTTATTATATCGATGAATGAGAATAAGATTAGTACAAGAACCCATCGAGATCAGATCCACAATCCTTAAATAAAACAAATATCAGGGTTGCAGAATGCCACCCGAGTTGAACTATGCCTCTTATTCTATCCAACGTATAATAAGGTGATTAAGAAAAATAATCTAATTAACAAATAAAATAACTAGTGCATACATGACTATATCTACATGGCTCAACGTACGCAAAAAATAGTAGGCGAACAAAGCAAGTTGGCACACAAACGACTAAAACTAGGTTGGCACACAAAGCAAGTTGGCGCATAAATGAACAAAACTGGGTTGTGGCGCACAAACGAACAAAAGCAGGATTGGCACATAAACGACTAAAACTAGGTTGGAGCACAAAGCAAGTTGGCGCACAAACGACCAAAAATGGGTTGGCGAACAAAGCTAGTTGGCCAACATGACACACTTGAAAAAAGTGCACGGGCAAGAATAAAATGCGCTTCAGGGAAAGTCTATGAGCAAGCTCTAGCTACAAGATTAAACACACAATTCGAGGTCAAAGCTCAACAGTTGAGAAACTCGTAAGTTGAGGAGCATACAAATCAATAACACATAAATCGAGAAACCAACCAAAGCTTCATCCCACAGGAAACAAAGAGAAAAAAGTGCGTGAGCTACTAAATGTAAGCAAAGTGCTCCAGCTGATGAAACATAGGAAAAGTGCGCCAGATGGTCAACTCGAAGAAAGTATACAGACTGACTGTGACACAATATTCCTTGGTTTTCCAGGAAGAACTTTGATTTAATACGCACCAAAGCGCGCCAATTGGGTTTTCTCTCAAAAGTACACCACTGAGTCAAGGAGTGTGACTGGCGCACTTTTGTTAGGATACTAAGTGCAGTATGATTAGTACGCATGAGAGTTGGGACAACACATAAATACGCCCAAAGTAAAAAATATGTATTTCTACGTCAAAGGGGTCTATTGCATACTCTTCACAGAGCACTGTTCTTCTTCTCCAGTAAGATATTTGGTACATTTATTGTATCAAGTTGCAGCACTAAGCTTAGATGGACTCAAAAACAAGCACAACCAAAAGCAAAGTTACATAAAATATTGTGCTCTACACTATGAGCTAATTAATTTTGTAAAATAAAATTGTTTGGGAGATCAATCCATAAGAAAACAAAAGTGAAGCCATAGACCAAAACTCTGGTCCATGCAATTCCAACGAAGAAAATTAAGAACAACAACTATTAAAGATGAATGGGTGCTCGGTCATAACAATATGATCTAGAAATAAACAAGCATTATTAAGAATTAAAAGCATGCATAAATCTATGGTTCTTCTCTTGTGCAAGATGTACTTGCCTACGGAGGGAGAGAAAACCTAAGAGAGAGAAATAGACAGAAAATAATGAGCAGAGAGAGAGAGAGAGAGAGAGAGAGAGAGAGAGAAGAGAGAGAGAGAGAGAGAGATGAGAATATATAGGTTTAGGTTTGAGATGCGGACCATTGGATTACTCAAACCCATCCAAGCCACACATGATACAAATCTAACCAAACCCACTCTTCTTAACAAATTACAAGTCTGGTATAAATAAAGGTCGGGCTAGCAACCAAGATGAGCCAAAGTACGCCAAAGACAACATGCGCCAAAAGTGCGTCGAGAAAAGGGGCTGACATCTCTAATCCACCTTAAGAAAAAATTTGTCCTTGGAATTCAAACTCAAGTCTAGCTAGAGATATTAAGACAAGCTACAAACTAACTATACAAACAATCTACACATATAAATAAACACATAATGAAGCAAAGAAGCATCATTTCACATGAGTGCTTACCGATCTCAGAATAAAAGATGCAAGACATATGAAGGGAATATACCTTATGAGTCGAATAGGTATGGATACCGAGATCGAATATTGCTCTTCTGCTCCCACGTCCACTCCCCCATGGAGTGTGGCCCAAGAAACATGAACAAGCTGGATAGTCCGGTTCTTGAGTACCTTCTCTCTCTTATCCAAAATGGACATAGGTCAATCCTCGTAAGTTAAGTCAGTACCAACGACAAACTCAGAGTGTCCGAGGATATAACTCAGGTCTGGGACATTCCTATGTAACTATGACACATGAAATACATCATGCACTTCACTAAGCGAAGGTGGAAGGTCAAGACGATAAGCAACATCCCTGTCACAACCCGCACCCTGTATAAGGGCACGAGTAGTGAACAACGCCCAGCCTACACCGCAACATCAGTGATAGAATGCTGTCTGGGTCAACTATACTATCTAAATATCTCATACAATATATACATACTACCTGTAAATGTCATCTTAACTCCAATCAGAGGAATAATATGGTATATGATTAGGGTAAACTATACTCAATCATAATGCAAACTAAGAAAGATAAAGCACGAGATGGAATAACAAAGAAAAGAGTCACAATACATCCACAAATTTGACATAATATATATATATATATATATATATATATATATATATATATATATATATATATATATATATATATATACATGCCAATAACCTCAATAAATTCTAATACAAGTCTAAACAATAAGTCTAAGCCTCCCCAGCCTCTGGTACTAGGTCCTCCTTCTCTAAAGGAGTATCAACTAATGATACGCTGTCCTGCAGCCCGTAGTAGGTGAGACACTGGTTCACATGCCAATCATCTGAAAAATATATTCAGTCAGGATTGGAGCAAAGTATATACCTCTGAAAGCAGTTCCAAATACATAATCAAGCATATATAAAGGATAATAGAAAAGAAAACAAGATAACTAAACATCAAAATATAATGAACTAGAGTGAACAGGTAATGTACTGGAATAAAAAATAAGCAATAGAATAACTGCAATAAAAGAAAATAGATAAAACTAGCTAATGTGCCATGGAATACAAGTTTATTATGTGATCAGTTTGGGTTGAACACGAATACAATATGGTAATTAGATTACATTTGTGATATGTAATTGACATGTACACAAATACACTTGGGCTTAATCACATAACCAACTCTTACTCTCAATCCCGAACCAATACTTATGGATCCAATCACGATACGTTACGAATACGAATATAGGTACACTGAACACGAGCGGTGTGTAAACACGAAGTACACTAAAATCAATACTCGATACACATGATAAAATATATGTGAAGGAGTACCCGCTGAATACAGTAAGGGATAACATCTTCTGACAGGATCCATATAGTACCAGTCCATGAAACCACTGTGTCGGAATCAAGTATACATTTTTAGAACAAGCGATATATACACTATCATGAAATAAAAACTAATAGTGAGATATACTCGCCTCTGGTCCTGAGCAAGGTGTGTCTCTCGATGCCCAAGATGGCATCACACAATCCTATTTGGGAATATCAAGTTAAACGGTGTAACAAAGAGAAATGATGCTAAAAAGAGCTACATGATGATGTTCTAGGTCCAAACTAGGTTACAAGTCTAAATTGGTCATTATCTAGTCCATATTAGCTTACAATAGCTATACAAGGTCATTCTAAGTATCTTAAATAGAAACTGATTTGAGTATATACTAGCTAACCTATATCATAGTAGTAATACCTACTACTAATTAATACACACTAACTAATACACTCATATAGCCTACAATACTAACTTTCATTCCTACTAACTAGCAACTTATATCAACTACTAACTTACTATACTAATAGTCATGTATATACATATTAAATTATCCTAATATTTAACTCACATTAATACAACTAACTGTTACCATCTACTAGCAGTCTAAACTAATAGATCAATATTAACAGTTAGCCCTCCTAACATCAGCCCTCATACCTACTGATGGATCACTAACATAACAATCTAACATGCAACTGTTAGATCAAACTAACAGATCAACACATAGAGTATATCATCTATCCTAACCACACAATACATAACTTAATACCCAATCTGCTATCTAGCTAACAATCATCTAACCATCAGCCTCTAACCATCCTCACTTGCTGCTACTGTTCCTATACTTGCAGTGCACAAGTGTGCACTGTACACTCCAAGTTCTGGACTTACTCGAGCTCACTGGCCACCTAATGTTGCTGTTATGAGGCTAAGATTCAACTACTGCTGCACATGAATAGCCACTATCCGAACCATGTTCCCATCTCACAAGAACATGGACACTACAACTTAGTAAAACCCCCATCTCTTGTCTTACTCGACTCCTCTGCATTGCACAAGCCACAACACCCATACCACAAGGACATGAAATATACACTGTCTATTACTCCACACTAATACAGGTACCCCTACCCAAACACTTGATGCATGAAGTATCAGTACATTTGATACTGTATTGAACTTGACACTTAATTTTCCTTTCCTCTCACCCTGTGCAACCTGTACACAGGTGCATCCTTGTTCCAATACATGAATGCAACAGTAGTTGAATCTTACTACCGTATCACAAATTACTACGATACACCCTACTCGTTTCCAAATATGGACGCGTACCTAGTCCCACAACCCCGATCTAAGTCTAATTGGATCTAATTGGTCCCATGACACACACTTGGTGTGTCAACCTCGTAATTCTCCTAAAATTAATACAAAAATCTATGTAGAGACCACAATACTCAACCAAATTATCTAGCACGTGTTCCTATAGGTAGCCGATGCCATAGGGTCATTCATAATGGTCAAATGTATGATTAAGAAGCTAAATGAAGGAAAAATTTAGGAATTACTAATTGGGAGATAGATTCTTAATAAAAATGCAATTGGACACATTTCAGACATGATCTCTTCACCAATGCTCCTCCTCCTTGTGCTCCTTGCTTCTCCAAGATCCAAAACTCCTTGAGGAATGAAAGTGAGAGAGAATGTGAAAGAATTAAGAGGGAAATTGATAGAGAAAATATAAAAAATTGGGGATCTAGAATTTTGGATCAAATAAAATAAAAATGAGGAGAAGAGAGAGAATGAGAGGATCTAATAGTGGTCGGCCCCCTTCCCCCTTTTCCAAGTCACTTGCAAAGGTCCAAGTTATCCCTACATGGTAAATTATGAGAAATAATTAGGTAGAATAAATTTGGAAGTCTCTAACTAATTATAATTATGTTAATTCTCCTTTATTAATTAGTGAGAAAGGTCTAATGGTTTGGGTCCAAGTTAGGCTCACTAGTTGTCATGACAAATCTAAATGGGTTTACAAGAAGTCTAACTATTGGACTAGCCTCCTAACTAAAATAAATAATACAAGTCACAAATAATTTATAGCTCAATCATAATAATTAATACAATCATCACACTAATATTTAATATTTATTCCGAAATTTATTTACCTCTGCCAAGTTACCAAACTACCCTTACCTGGAAAAGTATGGGTGACAATCTTACCCACCTTAGAAAAAATTCATCCTTGAAATTAAAGAAGAAACTAATTACTAATAGCAATCAATACAAGCAAGAAAGAATTATACCTCACGTCTCAAACAGATAAGGATATCGCTCGCGCATCTCGGCCTCTCGCTTCCAGGTACTCTCTCCTGGCGAGTGATGCCTCCTCGCGATACACACCAAGGGAATCGTCTGGTTCCGCAGAACCTTCTCTCTGCGATCTAGAATCTCCATTGGCTGCTCTGGGTAGTTAAGAGTCGGACCAACCTCGATCTTTGAGTGATCTAGTACATGGCTAGGATCTACCACGTACCATCTCAGCTATAATACGTAAAACACGTTATGCACTCTCAATAATGTAGGCGACAAGTATAGTCTGTAGGCCACTGCACCGACCCTCTCAAGAACACCGAAGGGTCTGATGTACCATGGACTAAGCTTTCCGCCTCCACCAAAGTGAATCATGTTCCAAGTTAGAGAAATCCTCAAGAATACCTGATCGCCATCCTAGGATGAAATACATCCTTAGCACTCTAACTATAACAAGCAATCACAAGCAATACAAAATCAAATCTATACCTCAAACTCCAATGGTCTTTGGTGGCTATCGGTCCAATGCCATTGTCATGCCCGAAGCCTATCTCTAATAGGCTTTACCTTCTCAACTGCATCCACGACCAACTCTGGTCCCAATAAGGCTCTATTACCAACATCATCCTTTGATAACGGAGTGCGGCATCTCCGTCCATATAATGCCTCAAATGGTGACATCTCTATACTGGCCTGGTAGCTGTTGTTATAAGCAAACTCTACCAAGTGAGGTGATCCTCCCAAGAGCCTCCAAAATCTAAAACACAAGTGCGTAGAATATCCTCGAGAGTCTGGATGGTCCTCTCCGACTGCCCGTCTGTCTGAGGGTGATATGCGGTACTGAACTTGAGCTGAGTGCCCAAGCTAGCCTGTAAACTCCTCCAGAAGTGGGACGTGAAGCAACTATCCTCGTTTATTACTATGTGTTGACACAAAGTGGTTACAGTCAACCTGATAATCATCAAACATTAGATAAAAAACACAGATGAAGCAGATACTCGATGCAAAATATATCAACTTCGTCAGTACTAAAGACAAACTCTGCAATGACTATTGGTTTCTATTCAAATATAATCTTTTATTTATTTGAGTCTAGGACAGATTAAAGATGAGTCGTAGTGATAAATCCCAAGTACCTATACCCAGATACCTATTTCACTCAAATAAATCAAAGAACCTATCCACTAAATCAGGCCACATTCATTTACAAAGTCTACCATACTAAGAGACCAAACTCGGGCCGAACTCGTACCAAACTCGGACAGAACTCGGTTACCCTTTTGGTATAAAATCAACCAGTTTAATAGCTCATGATTTCTTGGCCCAACGGTTGGAAATTTGAATTAAACTCCATCCAAAATTTGGCCGAATTCTGTTTGCCTATACCCTATAAATAGGATTGAAATTGTTCATTCTAATAATAACTCAATAATTCTTAGTCTTCTATCCTATTGTGAGCAAACCCCTAAAGCCTTAAACTTTCTATCTCAAAGAGCAACTTTTTAGCCTTCCTAGTGCCAAGTGCGATCTCCGTCTAGAAGACTTTTGAGTTATAAAGAGCTTTATTCCATTAGTTACTCTCTCTATCAAGCTGTGAAGTTGCGAGACTTCGGATCAAACCTCGTGGTTGTAAAGAAGTGGCAAACCTTCGAATCAAAGCTTGTGATTCACTGTTGGTGATTATAGTAGATAAAACTCCGAGCAAGAGTTCTCGGGACTGGACTAGTCCTCTCAGAGAAAAACCAATATACATCTTGGTGTTTGCGTTTGCTTTCTCTCACTCTATTTTATATGTTCATAACACTGCTAGTAGTATTGCTTACACATAAGATATATTCTAAGTGCCAGTAGTTGATCACCATTGCACGCCATAGAATTATATTTAATAAGTAATTTTATTCCGCTACACTCTATTATCCCCCATCTAGAGTTGCCATACACGGTCCTACAATTGGTTTTAGAGCATGTAGTCTCTTATTTAGTTTCTGATCCCAATTGCTCTTTCAATTAGTATCAGAGCAGGTACTCTTATATTGGAACTATTAGTGATATCAATTGCTCCATAATTGGTATCAGAGCAGGTACTCTTATATTGTAACTATTACTGATATAAATTGCTCCTATAATTGATATCAAAGGAGGTATCTCTTAATTAGTTTTTTATCCCAATTGCTCCTAAAATTGATATAAGAACTGACACTCTTATATTAGAACTTTTACTGATACCATTTGCTCCTCAAATTGGTACCAAAGAGGGTACTCTTTATATAGGAACTATTGCTTCTCAATTAGTATTATAGCAAGTTCTCTTGATTACCGAATTAATATCCAAAGAGTATAACATATGGCAACAACAAGATCACTATTTTCCATCAATGGTGACAACCAACTCCTTGACAAACCACCTATTTTTAACAGTACTAACTATTTATTTTGGAAAATACATATGAGTGCTTTTCTAAAATCTCTTGGCTTTAACTTGACGTATGTTACTAATGGTTACAAAAGAGTTGACAAAGCAAATAATAAATATACCGAAGATGAAAAGAAAGCAGTAAACCATGATACAAAAGAAATATATATGCTCTACTGTACACTAGGAGAAGATGAATTCAAACTTATCTCCAAGTGCAAAATATCATATGAGATATGAAAACTACTGGAAGCAACCTATGGAGACAATGAAGAAGATGAAGAAGAACCTCATGATATTGCAAGCTCGTATCAAAATAAAGAAGCTACAAGTACAAAGAAAGACGCAGACATTCAGTGCAACAATGATAAAAGCAAGAAAGAAGATGTTGCAAACTTATGCTCAAGTGAAAGTCTAACAATCAATACAAGCATCCAGTACAAGAATGACAAAAATCTTCATCATATGACAGACTTATGCTTAATGGTAAGCGAGGTAAAAGATGACTCACTAACAAAAGATATTTCGTATGATGAATTGTATGATATTTTTAATAATTTATTTGAAGACTATAATAAGCTTAGAAATAACTATAATTAAGTCCAAAAAGATATCAAATCTTTTCAGCTTAAGAATGATCAGCTTATTTGTTTACTTAAGAAAGCTAGAGAAAACTCCTCTTCTGATGAATCAATTAAAATCTCCAAACTTGAGCTTAGCTTACAAGAAGCTCTTGACTGCTTTAATGAAAGCAATCAAAAAAATGCTAAACTTAAGGAGGACTTAGAACAGGAAAATGAGAAGTACTCTAATGCCTTACTGCTAAATATAATAATTTATTTGCCACCTCTAAAAAGTTAGAGATTAGATTAAAAAAGCAGGTCATACATCATACTACTCAGTCTAACATGAGACACATGGCTAAACAAAAGAGCACTCACAACAAGACACCAACAAGCAAACCAATTGCTTCACACTAGCATGCATGTAGAACACAACATACTTCACATAATCATGCATTTTATTACAAATATCCACACAGGACATGTCACACTACTCCACATACTCATTCTTCTATAACCAATACAAATGCCTATGCTATATGTCATTATTGTGGTTTAAAATGACACATTATACTTCAGTGTAAGGCTAAAAAATTAGTTGATATGAATATGTATAAGTGGATTCCTAAAGCTAACAAATACGGATCCAAATCCTAGATACCAAAATCTTATTCTAATCATACAGGTGGAACGATTTACGGCAAGACGTAATGGTAAAGAAGAAAGTTGATGATTGCAAAAAGCTAATGGACATTCTCATAGAAATTACACCAACTCAAAACATAACTATTAAGTCATTATGGTAACACAAATTTTATATTTATAGTAGTATACTGTACTCATTTAATATGATAATATAATTATTCTTTAACTGTGTATGAAGAAACTCTTGTTAAATAATTCTTCAATATTATGCTCTTAAGGTATAAAAATTATTGTTAAAAAACCTAAATGGTCCTTCTGTCAACAAGGTGTAAACAACCTTAAGTAACACAGTACTTAAGTGTCTTCGGACCACCACTAGCTAGGAACTGGCACCTACAGCTAATTAATAATAACAAAAATACCTCACTGAGTAATGATATACAAGGAACTATTTACAAACGTTTCTAAAATATAATTATCATTCATTCAGTAATTAACTGCTATAGATTCTTTTAAATGACTTGTCTAAAAGCAATGACTGATAATAGCCTGTCATAGTTATAAACCTCATATATTTTATACTTGTATTATTATAAGATCACTTATATTTTTTTTCATATAACTATTATAGCATTCTACACAAATATATTTTCAAAATCCTGAGCTACCAGAACTTGGACAGAGTTTGGTCCGAACTGAGTCCAAATTCAGTTCAAGTATTTTTATGTAACAGCAGCAGCCACAGATTTGATCTTATTACTTCATCCTCCCAAACCCTTATTCTCAAAATCGAGAACAATCCCTTTCCTCCCAAACCCTAGTTTTGCGATCTTCTTTCGCAAAGGCTTTTTCTCTCTCAACTTGAGATCTAAGGGTCTTGATGAGATTCTCCTTCATCCCCTTCAATCTTTTCAAGGTACAATCTTCATATTCTCAAACCCTATTTTATGGATCTTAAATTTGGAAAAAAGAAGAGAAAAGTAAATGAGGCTTCCTTTTCTGAACCCTCTAGTGATGATACTATCAATTCCTTATTTTCTCCTAATATTCCAAACCTAGGAGAATATGATGATTTTATTTTTACTTCTATTGATGACTCTAATCTATGGTTCAATGACTTTGTGTAAAAGAATATTTGCAAGAAAAATCCTATTAATTTTACTACTTTTCATGCCCAAAAACCTAAACTTGTAGAATTCCATCTTCATCGTCTAGTAAAAACTAGAAAACCCATATATTTGAATGCCATTCGCATATTTTATTGTAATTTATCTCATGATCAATGGTCTATCTCTTCGAGAGTGGGTGGGATCGATATTGAATTTGACGATACAACTTTGGGTAAAATTCTTAAAATCCCTAACGAGGGAGATGCCCTAGTTAAGATCGACAAACTCAATCTCAGAGATGACATCACTCTTGACTCTTTTAGGGACATACTTTGCGCTCCTCATTCTTGTCCTGATGGAAAGATTTTTGCTCGTTATTTTAACCAATACTTTTATGAACTTTACCGTATAATATTCTCTGCTATCATTCCTAAGGAAACCTCCAAAGATGATGTGATCTATAGGGAGATGTCTGCTTTATATCACTTCTATACATCCACTCTCTTTAGCCTTCATAAAATCATGATTAGGCAGATGAATGACTGTTGTAAATACGAACGACAACTTTCTTATGCCATGTATCTACCAATCATCTTTGAGCACTTCCATATTCCTATGGAAGAACCCACTTATCTATCTGAGCCAGCCTACTTGACCAAAGCCCACAGGATTTAGCCTATTTCTCTCATTCCTAATGAGGATGACTCATCCAGATCTAGTTTTGATGTACCAACTGATCCAGCCCTAGCTCCTCCTGCTCTAACTTCTACTCTAACATCCTCTGCACAGCCTACTACCTTAGACTCTATCCAAGAGATATTCTGTGAGCAATTCAGGTTACAAAATAAGATAACAGCTGCTCAACATCAGGAGCCGAATACTATGATTATCTCTCAGCTTTGCGATCAGTCTTATCGTACCACTATTCAGGCACACACATTAGCCAACTCCCTAGCAGATCTTCATTATCACCTAGCCCATCATCCTACTGCATCTCACCCAGTGGCTCGTGATCCTTCCTATTCTGGCTACATGATCGATGATCCATTTATTTAGCAGTACTTCGATCATACTGGAGCCTATTTTGATGATCACCCGCCTGATAATACTGTTGATGATGATTTTTGATAGTTTCTTGTGGCTATGTGGATGTATTAGTTTTTTTATTTCAGTGTACTAAAATTATTTGCTTAAATGTTCGTAAATTTTTTATGCTATTTATATCTAAATATTTGCCAGTCATATTACTTATCCTGATTAAAATAAATGCATGTTCTAGTCAATTTATCTTTTTCCAATTTGTCATAATCATTCATTACGGAGGAGTTTTTCACTATGATATATTGACAAAGGGGGAGAAATGACAAAAAAATGTGATAACAAATGTGATAACAAAATATTTCGATTATAGCTGATGTATGGTTGATAAACATATAACTGTGATATATTTTGTTAATATATCTGCACCTAATTTTACTATAAAGAAATGACAAGTTACATGTCATTAATTACTCTCTCGTTCAAAGGATCTACTTATGGGGGAGCTTTTTCTAAAAAGCTAGTTTTTAACAAAAAGATCTACATTCAAAGAAACTTCATCTATGTTTCAACTATTTGCATCAAGGCTACATCAGACTCACCATATGTGTATTTTGGCATAGTTTATCAATTATCATAATGGAGGAGATTGTTGACACAAAGTGGTCACAGTCAATATGATTCTGATAATCGTCAAACATCAGATCAAAAACACAGATAAAGCAGATACTCGATGTAAAGCATATTATCTACGACAATACTAAAGACAGACTCTGCAACAGCTATTGGTTTTTATTTAAATATAATCTTTTATTTATTTAAGTCTAGGACTGATGTAAGCTGAGTCGTACTGGCAAATCCCAAGTACCTATACCCAGATACCTAGTCCACTCAAATAAACCAAAGAACCTATCCACCAAATCAGGCCACATTTATTTACAAAGTCTACCATACTAAAAGACCAAACTCGGGCCAAACTCGTGCCAAACTCGGACAGAACTCAGTTACCCCTTTGGTATAAAATCAACCAGTTCAATAGCTCATAATTTCTTGGCCCAAGGCTTGGAAATTTGAATTAAACCCCATCCAAATTTTGGCTGAATTTTGTTTGTCTACACCCTATAAATAGGATTAGAATTCTTTATTCTAACAACAACTCAACAATTCCTAGTCTTCTATCTTATTGTGAGCAAACCCCTAATCCTTAACCTTCCCATCTCAAAGAGCAACTCCCTAGCCTTCCTAGTGCCAAGTGCGATCTCGATCTCTAAGTCTTCTGAGTTGTAAAGAGCTTTGTTCCATCAGTTGCTCTCTCTATTAAGCTGTGAAGTTGGGAGACTTCAAATCAAACCTCGTGGTTGTAAATAAGTGGCAAACCTTCAGATTAAAGCTTGTGATTCACTATTGGTAATTATAGTGGATAAAACTCCAAGCGTGAGTTCTCGGGACTGGACTAGTCCTCTCAAAGGGAAATTAGTATACATCTTGGTGTTTACTTTTGCTTTCTCTCACTCTATTTCATATGTTCATAACAGTGCTAGTAGTATTGCTTATACATGAGATATATTCTAACTTCCAATAGTTGATCACCATTACATGCAATAGAATTATATTTTAACAGGTAATTTTATTTCGCTGCATACATACACTTAATTCACCCCCCTTAGAGTTTCCATACACGGTCCTACACTATACTCACAGGAACTCTATGCAATCTGACTACCTGACGCACAAACATCTTCCCGAACTTCTCTGTAGATGTACCCACTTTGAAAGGCAGATAGTGGGCTGATTTTGACAACCTGTCTACGATGACCCAAATTGCATCTTTTTCTACCGGAGAATGTGGAAGCCCTAAAACAAAGTTTATCGTCACATGCTCCAACTTTCACTCTAGAATGGGTAAAGGCTGAAGCAATCCACCTGGCCTCTGTCTCTCTACCTTTACCTGCTGGCATACCAAGCATCTGGATTCGAAGCTAGCCACCTCCCTCTTCATACCATACCACCAAACTTTCTCTCTCATGTCTCTATACATCTTGTTGGCACCTGGATGCATAAAGTACTGAGATCGATGTGCCTCTTGAAGAACCTACTCGTACAGCTCTCCACTCGGCACACACAATATGGTACCGTACCACAATGATCCATCCTATGTAATACTGAAGTTCTCTGACAATCCCATTCGGACCTGCGCTCTGATGCTCCTCAGAGACTCATCCTCGAATTGTGCGGATCTGATCCGGTCCATCAACTTTGACTTTACCAGAAGTTTCCACATCCATGTCCTAACTCCAAGAACTAGCACTTTAATACCCAAGATATCAAGATTGGCCAATAAATGTCTGTCCCTCGTCAAGTACATAGCCACTTGATACCTACTCAAGGCATCCGCGACTACGTTGGCCTTCCTTGGATGATACTGCAACGAGATATCGAAGTCCTTCAACAGCTCTAACCATCGCTTCTGCCTCATGTTAAGCTCTTTTTGTGTGAATACATAGTTTAAAATTTAATAATCTGTAAAGATCTCTATCCACTCTCCATATAAGTAGTATTTTTACAGTTTAAAAGCAAAAATAACTGCTGCCAACTCCAAGACATGGGTAGGGTAGTTCTTCTCATGCGGGCATAATTATCTGGAAGCATAGGAAATCACTTTCCCGTTCTGCTGCAACACACAACCCAAACCCTTACCCAATGTATCATTATATATAAAAAATTCTCCTGTCCCTGATGGCAATGTCAACACTGGAGCTGTAGTCAACCTCTTCTTTAGCTCATCAAAAGTAGACTGATAATCCTCAGTACAGACGAACCCCATGTCCTTCCTGGTTCTAGTCATCGGCTCCATAATCCTGGAAAAATCCTGAACAAATTTTCGATAATAGCCTGCTAATCCAAGAAAACTCCAGATCTCCACCATTGAACTCGGGGTTGACCACGACTCAACTGCTAAAATCTTCTTCGGGTCTACTGAGATCCCGTCTCCTGTAATCACATGCCCAAGGAATTCAACCTTATCAAGGAAGAACTTACACTTTAAAAGCTTTCCATAAAGCTTCTCCTTCCTGAGGGTCTCTAGAACTATCCCCAGGTGTTTCTCATGCTCCTCCGGGGTCTTCGAATAAATCAGAATATCATCAATGAATACTACCACAAATTGATCCAAGTACTGATAAAATACCTTATTCATCAGGTTCATGAATACCGCTGGGTCATGGTCAACCTAAACGGCATCACTAAGAACTCAAACTGCCCATACCGAGTCCTGAAAGCTGTCTTCGAAATGTCTTCCTTCTTCACTTTCACTTGGTTGTACCCCAACCTTAAGTCTATCTTCGAGAATACCTTTTCTCCGCTCAACTAATCAAATAAATCGTCAATCATTGGCAACGGGTATTTATTCTTGATAATGAGGTTGTTGAGTGCCATGAGTCGATACACATACATACTGACCCATCCTTCTTCGGTACAAATAATACCGGAGTACCTTATGGTGATAAACTAGACAGATGAAGCCCTTGTCCTGTAGTTCATCCACCTGCTTCTTCAACTCTGCCAGTTTGTTGTTGTTTATACTGTAGATGTGCTATGATATTGGCTCTGCGCCTGACACTAAGTCTATAGAGAAATCCATATCTGTCTGGTGGCAAACCCGATAACTCCTCCAGAAAGATGCCCATATATTCTACAATTAATGGATATGGCAGCTCTTGCTCTTCCACCATAGCTCTACAGAAGTCTCCCTCGCTATACTCTGCTTCCCCTCTGACGAACTCAAACTATGGCTCTCCTGGCGCTTAAAATAAACCTCTGCCCCCATGACAATCAATACTAGCATGGTGCCTACTCAACTAATCCATCCCGAGTACTATATCGTAGCTCGGAAGTGGCACTATGAGTAGACACACTTTCAACTCTCGGCTTCCTAAAGAAACTCTTCGATCCTTGCAAATATTATTGACCAGGATAATGCCACCCCCGGTCGTGATCTTGCAAGTCCTCGCCAACAGTTCAGTCTCCAGGTGATGTTTTAGAGCAAAAGATACAGATACAAAACTATTTGAAGTACCAAAATAAAATAAATTATGAGCTAAAAAAGAATTAAGATAGACTTAACCTGAAATAATATCACCGATGGGCTCCTCCTCCTCGACAGTCAAGGTGAAAGCTCGCCCTTGTCGCTGGGCACTTCTCTGCTGCTAGTGGTGCTGAGCGAACTACTACTTTTTTGGTGGTAGGGTAGGTCCTCTCTGTTGTCCCGCTGGTGGTCTCATGGGTGCTCTCTGTGCCTGAGCTCCGCCCTGAGCTGGACGAGCTGGAGGTCTAGGACAATCCCTCAACTAATGGTCTTCTGAATCACAGAATAAATACTGGCCCAATCTTATCCTGCATATATCCTATCCATGTCCCTGCTTCTTACAGAATGGGCAAGGAATAGCTGGCCTCTGGATCTGGTGCGTCTGCTGCACTAGCGCTCTAGCTGGTCCAGGATACTTCTGCCTCGGTTGTTGGAAGCGTCTCTGATGGTGCTGCTGAAAGTGAGGCCACTTTGTTGGACCCGTGTTAGTACTGAATCCTCTTATATCCCTCAGTCTCTTGGAGCCAAGATCTAAATCTGCCCGCTGTGCCTGCTTCAGAATCTCCTCAAAAGTAGCGATGGGGTCTCCATTCGTATGTGATTTGATCTCCTTGTTCAGGCCCTTCTTGAACTACCTAGCCCTTCCTCTAGGGTTCTGCCCCTCCACAAAATAACCTAATCTATAATACTCTGCTGCATACTCATCCACTATCATACCTTCCTGAACGAGGTACTAAAATTGGCTTCTAGAGACGTCAAAGCCACATCTAGAAAGAACTTTTCCTTGAAGAGCACCTTAAAAGCTTTCAAAGTAAGTCCCGGTTCTAAGATCTTGGGGTCCGTCCTGAACCAAGTCAGTACGATGTCAAACATCATGCTTCCTGCGGCCTCTACTTGAAATCTCTTTGGAATCTGCGCCAGCCGCAGGTTCCTCTCAATATCTTCTATCCAATTATCAGCATAAATAATTCCCTCAGTGCCTTTAAAGTCCTTCGGCCCCATCCTCTTGAAGTCTATGATTGTCCTCAACCTCGGCTGCTGTAGGGTGAACTAAGGTGGTATCATCTGTGGCTGGACTAAGGCGATTCTTTCGACTTCTGCGAGCATAATCTGGTGAGCATTCTTAATATCCTTCCTCATAACCTCTGACTGGCTTTGTTGTACCTCCAACATTCGCTGAAAGAGCACAAACATCTATGTTTGATCGACTGCGGGTGGTGGGGGTGGAAGATCCCTTAAACTGTCGGCGCTGTCCTCTGTACCGGAGGTAGAGCACCCCCGAAAGCTACTGCAAAAATATCCACCTAGATCGGTGAAGCGGACCTCTGGAATATAACTGCTGGAATAGTGTCTGTTGATGCTGCCCTCATAGGTGACGAAGTGGCCGACCTCGCTGATATTGCGCCTGAGCGCTGGGAACGCATCTTCGACGACATCCTGAAGATAGATTAAAATAAGAAATCAATATTGAGTAAGATACGATATCATCAATGAAGGACCAATTTTATTCAAAGTAAATCAAACATTCAATAGATAAGGATAACAAAACAGATATTTGGAATTGTTCCTAGTTGTGATTGAGTATACTCTCAGCCTATATCCTATATCCTAAAGCAGGTCGTAGTAGTACTCTAGGGGAGCACTACTACAATATCGTTATAAATGTGACTCTTTGACCTACATGGGCTGCCATAAAAAATGTGTCATAGCCCGCACCCGGAATGAGGGCACGAGTAGTGAACATCGACGGTAGAATACTGTCTGGGTCAACTATACTATCTAAATATCTCATAAAATATATACATGGTACCTGTTAATGTCATCTCAACTCCAAGCAGAGAAACAATATGGTATATAATAATGGTAAACTATACTCAATCACAATGCAAACTAAGGAAGATAAAGCACGAGATTGAATAACGAAGGAAAGACTTATAATACATCCACAAATCTGACATAATATATATATATATATATATGCAAATAACTCAATAAAGTCTAATACAAGTCTAAACAATTAGTCTAAGCCTCCCTTGCCTCTGGTACTAGGTCCTCCTTCTCTAAAGGAGTATCTTCTAATGATATGTCATCCTGTGGCCCTTAGTAGGTGTGACACTGGTCCACAAGCCAATCATCTAAAAAATATATCTCGTCAGGATTGGAGCAAAGTACATACCTGTGAAAGCAGTTCCAAATACATAATCGAGCATATATAACAGATAATAGAAAATAATACAAGATAACTAAACATCAAAATATAATAAACTAGAGTGAACATGTAATATATTGGAATAAAGAATAGGCAATAGAATAACTGCAATAAATAAAAATAGATAAAACTAGCTAATGTGTCATGGAATACAAGTTCATGATGTGACCGATTTGGGTTGAACAGGAATATAATATGATAACTCGATTGCTCGTATGATATGTAATCGACATGTACATGAATACACTTGGGCTTGATAACATAACCAACTCTTACTCCCCTTACTCAACCAATACTTATGGATCCAATCACGACACATTACAAACACGAATATGGGCACACTGAACACGAGCAGTGTGTGAACATGAAGTACACTAAAATTAATACTCGATATATACGATAAAATACATGTGAAGGAGTACCCGCTGAATACGGTAAGGGATACAATCTTCTGACATGATCCATATAGTACTAGTCGGTGAAACCGCTGTGTCAGAATCAAGTATACAGTTCCAAAATATGCGATATATATACTATCGTGAAATAAAAACTAACAGTGAGATGTACGAGCCTCTGGTCCTGAGCAAGGTATGTCTCTCGATGCCCAAGCTGGTGTCACACAATCCTATTTAAAAATATCAAGTTAAATGGTGTAACAAAAAGAAATATTGCTAAAATGAGCTACATGATGATGTTCTAGGTCCAAACTAGGTTACAAGTCTAAATTGGTCATTATCTAGTCCATATTATCTTACAATAGCTATATAAGGTCATTCTAAGTATCTTATATAGAAACTGATATGAGTATATACTAACTAACCAATATCATAGTAGTAATACCTACTACTAATTAATACACACTAACTAATACACTCATATAGCCTACAATACTAACTATCATTCCTACTAACTAGCAACTTATGTCAACTACTAACTTACCATACTAACAGTCATGTATATACATATTAACTTATCCTAATTATTAACTCATATTAATATAACTAACTGTTACCATCTACTAACAGTCTAAACTAATAGATCAATATTAACAGTTAACCCTCCTAACAACAGCCCTCATAACTAACTGATGGATTACTAATATAACAATCTAACATGAAATTGTTAGATCAAACTAACATATCAACACATAGAGTACATCATCTATCCTAACCAAATAATACATAACTTAACACCCAATCTTCTATCTAGCTAACAATCATCTAACCATCAGCCTCTAACCATCCCCACTTGCTGCTACAGTTCCTATACTTGCAGTGCACAAGTGTGCACTGTACACTCCAAGTTCTAGACTTACCGAGCTTACTGGCCACCTAATGTTGCTACTATGAGGCTAAGATTGTACTACTACTTTACATGAACAGCCACTACCCGGGCCGTGTTCCCATCTCACAAGAACATGGATACTGCAACTTAGTAAAACCCCCATCTCATGTCTGAATTGACTCCTCTGCATTGCTCAAGCCACTGCACCCATACCACA
The DNA here is from genome assembly GCA_036927795.1 of Iris macrosiphon. Taxonomy (NCBI): domain Eukaryota; kingdom Viridiplantae; phylum Streptophyta; class Magnoliopsida; order Asparagales; family Iridaceae; genus Iris; species Iris macrosiphon. The sequence continues at coordinate 56,882,426 of JAYESA010000016.1, forward strand.
AAGACACAAGCATTGCACACTGTCCATCACTCCACACAAACACAGGTACCCCTACCCAAACACTTGATGCTACAAAGTATCAGTATATTTGATACTGTGTTGAACTTGACACTCAATTATCTCTTCCTGTCACTCTGTGCAACTTTTACACAGGTGCATCCTTGCTCCAACACATGAATCCAGCTATATTAACATAATAGGCTCATAACTCACTCCTTACCCGAGATCTGCCTCACTTTGGCCTGCCATTACAGGAATCCCCATCAACAACACATATCAAAACTTAATTGACTAACCCAAAACCATAAGACTGACATCTAACTAGCACTTGCTTACACCAACATATATTGATATACACCAACCCACTTAATCTGAGAATTAGCTAAACTAACTGAACTAACCACAAGGTTACTACCCACTTCCTAATCACCTGCACCACACTCGCATACTGCAGTTCTCACTCGCAAATGTTATACACAAGTGAGTGTTCTAACATCCCCCCTCAATTGCTGCTATTGCTGACCAAAACCTGATTCTCTCTACCTTTCTCAATGACAGTAACTTCTAAACTTGGGTACCCCAATGTCCACGTCTGCAAGAAATTCCCCCTCTCCTTCTCTTCATATTGCTCGAGTTGTCCCCCATCCTACTATTATTGTAGCCACCGACTGAGACATCTATCCCCACTAATCAGCAGTAAACACCATACCACATAATTGTATATACACAATAGGAATATATATATATATATATATATATATATATATATAAACACTTATTAACATATACATATACTATATGATACAATAGAGGTATTTAATAGAGTTGTACAATATTTTATATAAATAATAATGATGAAAAAGAAAGAGGAGTTCCGAGACTTGTTATTAATTATAAATCTTTAAATAAGATTTTAAAATGGATTAGATATCCAATTCCTAATAAAAGGGATCTACTCAATAGAGTAGCTAAAGCAAGAATTTACTCTAAATTCGACCTGAAATCATGATATTGGCAAATTTAAATTGATGAAAATGATAAGTATAAGACAACTTTTACTGTTCCTTTTGGTCATTATGAATGTAATGTAATGCCATTTGGTCCGAAGAATGCTCGTTCAGAATTTTAAAATATTATGAATAAAATATTCATTCAATATTCTAATTTTATATTATCTTATATAGATGATATATTAATCTTCTCTAATACATTAGAAGAACACTTTAAATACCTTAATGTGTTTAAACACTTAGCTATTAAGAATGGCTTAGTGATCTCTATCCAAAAATAAAGCTTTTTCAGCAAGAAATAAGATTTTTGGGACATAATATTGTGAATAACACAATAATTTTAATAGATAGAAGTATTAAATTTGTTTCTAAATTTTCAGATAAAATTACTGATAATAAACAGTTACAATAATTTCTTGGTACATTAAATTATGTATCCGAATTTTATAAGAATATCGCTAATGATACAAAGATTTTGTATCAAAGATTAAGAAAAAAATTTTGCTCCATGGAGTAATACTCATACTGAAGCAGTAAAAATTATAAAACAGAAGGTCAAGAATTTACCTTGTTTACACTTAGCAAATATTGAGTGGTTTAAAATTGTTGAAACCGATGCCAGTAATATTAGTTTTGGGGGAATACTAAAACAGCTTAATCCTAATACTAATAAGGAAGTATTAGTCAGATATCATTCGGGTAAATAGAATGATACTCAGATTAATTATTCTACTATTAATAAAGAAATTATTTCTATTATTCAATGTATTCATAAATTTTAAGATGACTTGCTTAATAATTTTTTTTTATTATGCATTGATTGCAGTTCTGCTAAAACTGTTTTAAAAAATAATGTTAAAAATTTAGTATCTAAGCAAATATTTGCTCATTGGCAAGCAGAATTAGCCATATTTGAATTTAACATAGAATATATTAAAGGAACTGATAATACACTTCCTGACTTTCTTACTCGTGAATTTTTACAGGACCATGAATACGAAAAATAAGGGCAAGCAGCCATGGATTCATAAACCCATGACGTCAGGCTCCAATGAGAAAAGACATTACTCCAAAAAATTGTTCTTGGAAAATCTAAGACCTCTAACAGAGGCATTCAGATTCAAGAACCAGAAGATGCCAATGTTTCTTCATACAAGTAAGCTGTTGAGGTTGAAACAATTTTCACCCAAAATAATTATTCTGAAGAAATTCTAATTGAAAAAATCTGATATCCCAATGATGGATGATCCATGGAATTTGAAGGATAAATATTTGGAAGCTAATATGTTTCCAGTACAGGGCAAAGACTACAATGTCTATGAGGGTAGCCTGCTGACAACTAAATCAGTTGAAATATAACATTTCTATCAGAAAACCAATAATCTTCGAAGTGACATTAATTACAATAAAATTATTATTTGTCATATTATTACCCCTCAATCATGGGGGCTTTATCCCAATCGAACTAGACAATTAGTTTACCGTGATAAAAGCATTGATGTGCCTTATACCTATTGGGATTACATTGAGGTTTTTACCGAAGTATTTTACTTTGACAATAGTAAGCAAAAGCACTCGTGGTTTATTAGAATTTATCCAGAAATTCTTAAACAGGAAATTCCTGCCTAGTTCGTCCATTGGTGGTTACAATTCGGTGCTACCTTAGAAATTTTACCACCATCCCTACAATAATTTTTGCTACTTGGGCACAATCCTATCCCTAATGTCAAAATGTTGACAAATTTTTTGAGAGGGAGAGTACTATATATTTCTTTATCCATTTTGAAATACCATATATTTTTAAATGAGTAATTAAATGCATGTACACTCATTATAATTTTCCCATTTTAGCCAAAACATTCTGATTAAATGGTGGAATCGTATTGATGATAAAAAGAAGGTACAAATTGTACAAAAATCTATCAAGAAAAATGAGATCCTTGTTGAAGCCAAGCTAAAGAGGGAAATAATAAAAGATAGCCCCTGAAAAAATTAAAGGATTCATTGAGAAGAAAAAATCCTCAAATTATTGAGGAAGAATTAAAAAAGAAGTGTCTTCAATATATGCAGACTCAATTTGATTCAATTTTTGAGACAGACAATATATCTGTTAGCTCTGCTAAATCAGACAAAATGGTTGAAGATAATATTGAAGAAGACTCGAAAATCTTTTTTAAAAGAATGCACCATAGAGTCACTACTCAGCAGTCTGATGATGACATTGATGACGAAGACATACAATAATTGTATCATTCTGCCAAAATATAGTGGCAGTCCTATACTTTTCTTTACTTTTTTAAAGTAGAATCTCTTTATGGCCGACAATAGTGGACCCTACTCAACTTTAGGCGATAATGCTCCACTACATGTTAATGGCGAAATGAAGAAAAGATGATGTTGACGGACACTCACTTTTGCTCGTGATAAGAAGGAATCTTCTACCCGCACCTTTTGATCATCATGTCGCACCTGTCGATCATCCAGTCTACCACTGCAGACGATTTGTGTTATAAATTGAGGCCATACCTCTTTGTTATGTATGTTCTTATTTTTCCAGTTTCAAGAGTGTGTAATTTTCTTTCCTTGTACTACTTATCAACATTCGACGTTTAATAAAATATTTTCAATATTCCGCATAAGAAACTCTGCTCTCATCCTCTTCACAAGGGTCCTCATCCTAGATTCTATTTTGGTATCGGAGCCATGTTATTGGCTCAAGGCTGAGGTAATTCAACTTCCTTACTAAAATGTAATTGTGATGAAGTAATTATTATTTCTAATTATTTATCTATTATAGTTATTATTATTGATAAAGCTATTACCTTAGTTAACCATTGTAGAGTTAGGATCTGTCAAAGTGATGTGTCTTACACCTAGTAGGACGACACCAAAGTCACGTAGCCTTGTTATGCAGTGACGGCAGTTTATGGCATAAATCGTTGACAGCGTGCTAGGTATTTACTATCGTTAGATCTATCCGAGACTACAAAAGTAGTTTACTAATGTAATAGAGTTCTCGTAATAATTACTGATAGCAGTTCAAACAACTTGTTTATAATAATTATTCATTATTCATGCTAGAAAGAGAAGTAGAACCTCAACGCGCTGATGAATCAAGCATTAACATTTGGTTATAATAAGAAGACCCTTAATAAGGGCAATGCAATTAAGAATGCTTAGAATTTTGAGTATCCCTCTGAATTAGAGGAATTGAACAAATGGACAATTCCAAAGGTAAAGCCAAAATAAATTTATCAAATTGGTACTTTTGACTTTAGATCATCCATTGCCATCAAGACAATGGAAAGAACAGTTTTTGTTAATAGTACAGAACATTCACTTAAATTAATAAGTGAAGAAGATATTAAACATGTTTGTGATGTCTATAACTATGTCCATATTGGACTAATACATGTTACATTTAAACATTTAACTCTATCATGGTTAAATACATCAATAATGACATCTCTTAGAGATGCAAGATGTTTAAATTGGAGTCAATCCTTAATAGGAGTTCTGCAGACTAGTCTTTGCCATAGACTAGTCTACTTTAATGTCTATCCCAATCTAACTCTGTCAATGACAGATGCTCATTTATTTGAGTCTGTAACTTTAAATTTGAAAACTAATGGTTGCAATTTTCTTCTTGGATCAGAAACTATAGCAATAATGTATAGGATCCATTACAAGGTAATAAATACTATTGCCTCAAATGCAAATCATATTACCAAACCTGGTAAAACTACTTTGGTAGAAACTAACTTGTTAACATCCAAAGTAGCTACTAATCGAATAATTAGATGGGATAAAATTAATTTCCCAGAATAATGGACCTTAAATCAGGCTGTTTTACCAAGACCATTCTTCGATACAGATATAGATCAAATTATTCAGACTCATGATAGAGAAGTCAAAGTGAGATTCACTCCACATGATATTTCTCGATTTTCAATATCAAGTCGCAAAAGACTACCTTCAACAATAAGGTCAACTTCTTCTACTAAAGGAGAAGAAATAAATAAAATCAGAATCACCAATGATGCAATAGCACATCCCTTATATAAGGCAAAGAGTAAATTAGGCTCACCGACAATGTCGAAAATAGAATTTGCCACTGTTTAATGGTTTTTACAACCAATCAAGAAGTTCGGGATATTCTCAATAGAATATACTATAAAAATATTGAAATTTGAAAATGGTTTGAAAAAACCTATTCCACAAAAAGAAGGTATGAATTTAAAGATGAATATTACAATCATTTAGAGAAAAAGAGAAGGACAATACCCTTCGCCGATTAGTTTATTCAAAATTATGTGGATACAGAATTAACATAAATAAATATGTTAAACGAATATTATAAAGTCTGGAATATTGATGTTGGATCTAGCAGCGGTATTACTAAATCAATGTATCCTCCGAATGAGTCAATAAAACTCAATGTCAAGAATTCGACAGAAAAAATTGATATTGTTTCTTTTGTCAAGACTATTGACAGTAAAGACGCAATTATCAAAGAAATACATAAAGCATTAGGGATATCACTACAAGTGTGTAGCTTAAAGTCCTCTTCTACTTGTTTAATTTTTCGTTGGATTTTTAACTGTTTTAATTGCTGGGTAATATTTACTTGAACAATTTTTTCTTTTAAGAAATTAATCTGATTCTTCTTTAAAGTAACTTCATTGAGAGTCTTCACAATTGGATTAGTTATAAATTCAAAAATTATTCTTTTGCCTTTATAACAAGTTGTAATTCCTTCTTTATTTATCTCATTAATAGGCATTAGTTTTTCAAGGAAGGGAGTTCCTAAAATAACATGCTAAGATATCTCCTTTACAATTATTAGATGTATTAGAATACAAAGATCATCCTTACAAATATTAACATTGATAATTTTATAAGTTGTTGTTAGTGCTTTGTTATTGGCAGCACTATGTGTCTGGATAGTTTGTTCACAATATTTTATTAGAATAACTCTCTCTTTGACATAATTCAGATCAACACCACTATCAAATGGTGCAATTAGATTAGTTATATAATACTCATTATTAATGAGTAGATTTATTTTAATATACCATTTATGGGTGATAAATAAATCCATTTTTTGCAGAAAATTATTTTTTCTGGCTTCTTGTTCTAGCTGTTCCATTTGAACAGATTGTACTTCTTTCCCTTGTTCTTTTAATTAAAAAGAACCATCAGAAGATTCTCCAGTTTCTATCATTCTGGCAGTATTTCTAGATAGATTATCTAGTTCAAGCTTATCCAATCTTTTCTGGATTTACTGATCTTGAGATTTCAACAATTTAATCTCGATCTTTAATATTTTTATTTCAGACCAAAGTTGCTGTATAGTAACAGGTTTAACTTGTCTGCTTCTATATCTAGAAATTACTTCATCCATATTATAGGCTTCAGTAGGAGTCTGGATAGGAGTATTGACTTTATTATCCGACTCTTCTTTAATTAAATTAATTATTCTTGTTTTAATTGTAGAGCTGATATTATCAGTAAGTAAGGCCTCAATGATATCTTTTTTCTCATCAAGAGTCAAATTGTTTATTGATAACCCATTCATTTCTACTATTGATTTATAGTAGTTAATATCTTTGTCTGTAATATATTCGTTACACCTACAATCAGTATCACATTCATTTACTGATTCATCACTTGATTTATCATTGGATGAGCTCTCCTCATAGTCGGAATCGATCATTAATTTGTATAGGATTTTTCTTAATCCTTCATCCTCAATCTCTTCCAACTTCTTTTTTGTGTAACATTTTTTAGCATAGTGGCCTAATTTATCACATTTACAATATTTAATAATATTATTATTTTTAGAAGATTTATTCTTCTTAGAGTATCTACTGTCCTTATTAAAAGTAGTGTCATGCCTTCTTAAAGGATATTTCTTTCTTTTTATAAGGCCTCTTATAATCTTTATTTTCTTTTACTTTCATTTTCCCCTTTGTATTAAGAGGTTTGAAAGTATCCATTGCAAACTGGTCGCAGAATTCTCCCAGTTATTTTTTCTCAGAGATTCTCTGAGTTTTCAATTGATGTCTTAGCTTTAAATCATTACATAAAGCTAGACCTTCTTCAATACACTTATTAATCAAATTTCCATAAGTGTAATTAGAATAAGGAATAACACCATTATTTTGGCTTCTCAAACCTTGCTTATTCTTTCTGCAAAAAGATTAGGAAGTCTATCAATGAACTTAGACTTCCAGTGAGCATCATTTGCATCATCAAGTAGCATTACTCTGCTCAAAAAAGTATCCTTATACCATCTAAAGTGAGTTAATGTTAGATACCTTAAATTTTGAAGAAGAGTTCTTACTCTTTCTCCATGATCAGAGATTTCTACAGTAAAGTGTTCTAAAATTATAATAATTAGAGTATAAACAACATCCTGCTTAGTTTGATGAGTATTATTCTCAAGATTGGTCTCAGTTTTAATGGCATTTAAAATTTCTTGCCTTTGAGTTTTAGTCATACAATTAGACCACTAGTCTCGAAGAATGCCGATAAAACCACAAAAAATAAATTTTGTGGTATCTTTATCATTATTCCCAATAGCCTTAGCAATATTAGAATACATCATCATTCGATGTAACTGATCATGAATTTGTTTATCAGTATGTCTATCTATGTTCCATTCATAGATTTCTCCTCCACTGTAATAATTTTGTACTATTGAATTATTTTCTTCAAATAGCACATCAGTCGGAGTGGGTCTTTTGTAGTAATACTTTATCAGGTTAGGTTTTTCATATTTTACCGCTTGAATTTGAGGATTAGTTATAGTATTATTATGCTTTAAAATCAGCAAATGATTATTGCAAAGTATCAATTTTATGAGGATTAATGTCACTATCCTCGTCGATATTATACTCAAATTGCTGATCATCATCTGACATTTCAGAAGTAGCATGGAAAGATTATCCATTAATAACCTAAATACTTTTTTGAAGGTTATTAATAGCAGATTTATTTTTATTAGTATTTTCACTAACAGTAGCAAATTTTTGCCTTGCTTGAACTATTAGTTCTTGCAATTCTTTTTCTTCAGCATTAATTGTCTGAAGATTATTTCTTCTGAATCGAGCTATTAGCTCTTTAATATCTTCTTTAGTAACTTCAGGAGCCTTAGTTACTTTAAATGCTTTTACCTCAGCAGGAGGTCTAATAGAGATATTAGTAGTCTCCTTCAAAGAAGATTTTCCAGGGACAGAAAGATCTAAATGTTTAATTGCATTAAATTTATGCAAAAGGTTATCCAAAGCATGTTCTATTCTGGTCAATTGTTGACCCATTACTTGGATATAAATATTGGTATAATTATTCTGCCTTAAGGATTTATATATATATATATATATATATATATATATATATATAAACACATATTAACATATACATATACCTATATGATACAATAGAGGTATTTAATCAAATACTAAGAGTATTCACTTGAGTGTACACACTACTAATCATATAATCAAACACCTAGAGTGTATAATTGAGGTACTCATGATACTAATCAATTACATATATAAATAACTATTGCAACTATTCAAAATAGAAATTAAAGAGAATTTGCACAAATCAACCAAAATGAGCCCGTATCACACAGTATCGCAAATTACTACGATACGCCCTACTCATTTCCAATTGTGGACAAGTACCTAGTTTCACAACCCCGATATAAGTCTAATTAGATCTAATTGGTCTCATGACACACACTTAGTATGTCAACCTCGTAATTCCCCTAAAATTAATAAAAAAACCTATGTAGAGACCACAATACTCAACCAAATTATCTAGCACTTATTCCTATAGGTATCCTATGCCATGGGGTCATTCCTAATGGTCAAATGCATGATTAAGAAGCTACAATAAAGAAGAAATTTAGGAATTACCAATTAGGAGATGGATTCCCAATGAAAATGTAATTGGACACGTTTCGGACATGATTCACCAATGCTCCTTCTCCTTGCGCTCCTTGCTTCTCCAAACTCCAAAACTCCTTGATGAATGAAAGTAAGAGAGAATGTGAAGGAATTGAGAGAAAAATTAATGGAGAAAATATGGAAAATTGGAGATCTAGAATTTTGGATCAAATAAAATATAAATGAGGAGAAAAGAGAGAATGAGAGGCTCTAATAGTGGCCGCCCCCCTCCCCCCTTCCCCAAGTCACTTAAAAAGGTCCAAGTTACTCCTACATGGTGAATTATGAGAAATAATTTGGAAGGGTAAAAACTAAATCTCAATCCATGGTGAATAATCTTAAGAAAGAATAATACACATCATCAGTCTGCAGCCCAATAATACATCCGTTCGAATAGACCAAAAAAATAACATAGGTCTATAAACACTAGGCTATAAAAGCAGAATCAAAAATGGAAAATAGTACATGACTGTAATAGCTAAAAATATAAAGATATCTGCAACGATGTCCACACTCCACTAGATCAAGCATCCTGTAAACTGTATAAATAACCTGGAAGGGGACCAAGTCCTCAGAGGAATGTAACAAGATGCAAAAATATATGCCATAAAGTAAATACTGTGAAAACTTGAGGGTGAACTAACCAGCTAAGTGAAATATAATTTGAGGACAACTTAGTACGTATGGAAAGTGTAGGCTAGACATATGCTGACGTAATTTACCAATCGTCATGACTGGCTAGTATATACCACATATGCCCCCATAACAAGGGCACTCTGCAATATAATAACGTCCAGCTCCGAGGAGCATGATATCTGTATAAGTAATAACGTCCGACGTTCTCTAGAGTATGGTATCTGTAAAAACCACAAGTAACATCCAACACTCTAAAGAATGCGATATCTGCATAAATATATATACGTCAGTATCACTCTGAAGAACACGGTATCTGTATAAAGGAGGTGGGTGTCCCATACGCCTACTAGTTGTCCTCCCCGCCCAATGCTCTATTCAGGTTGTATACACAACACGCTTTAGCTACTACGCCGAGACGAAGTGCAAGTATCGGCGTCATAACTTTGGTTCATAGCCTATCGTTAGAACAATAGTCCAACCTTACAACCAAACAAGGACAAGGATTGGACCACCGTACTACAATCGTCTATGTTCCTGGAATACTAATAACTGCTAAGTCTTATAACATGCATCACTATTAGCAGTTATACCCTATTCATCGCACGACCTACACGTACAGGTGGCCAACCGAATACGCAAGTCTGTGTCCTATATGAGACTCACAACCCATGTAAGAAATATGTTAAGGCCTGGGGAGTCATAATGATAACTCCACGATTTTAGGTGTGTCCACTAGACACTAGGTCAGACACAAGTCCTAACGTCAACGCCTTCGTTGACTGCACCCGAGTATTTCTCGGACGCGCACCGTTAAATACAATATTAAAATAGGTAAACATGCAACTAAATAATAACTAAATTTAAATAGTACAACAAGGCAAGGTATATTTGCCTGGGTCCTCAAGCTGCGAGTGCCAATAACCTGCTCCCGAAGTCTTGCAGGACGATCCAATAGTCATATATATATATATATATATATATATATATATATATATATATATATATATATATATATATATATATATATATATATAATATAATACAATATAGCATCATTCGTTATACTAGCATACACACGAACACAATTACATTGAACTCAGAAAGTACGCAAGGCAGGGGTGGTACTGGTCAATCTAGCAGGGTCAAGTATGCTTGTCTAAACGCACATGTGTCATATCCTCGAATACTGTGCATAACCAGACAGTTAACTCACTGACACATGTCTAAAGCCAGTATGTTAGTGTACACAAGGCAGTTAATTTACTTAATACTCAAGGTCATATAGTCAATGCAAATACACGGTATACCCACAATTAATACCTATGGTCACACAACATATGTAGCACTAGAAATTAATTTTCCCACGAAGTAATCTACAAACCTAATTATTATTAATACTAATTACTATTAAACATGCACACACACATATACACTGGTCACTAAAGTGCACAAATACTCCATGTCACACAATGCACGCATGAAGGAAGGGGCAAGCTACGAACCTTGATGGGCATACTCGGGGTCGACGATGACGACGACGATGACGATGATGATGATGATGATGGTGAGGATGTTGATAATATTGATAATGGTGATGATGGTGATGATGTTGATGATGGTGATGATATTGATGATAATTATGGTGAGGATGTTGATGATGTTGATGATAGTGATGTTGATGATGGTGATAATATTTTGGGGATGGCCGGAGAGGAGCATCTCAAGCGAGGCAGTTACGACGAGGACGGGGACGGGCTGTAGAAGAGGAGGAGAACAGAGGTAAAGTGGTGCTCGGTGGATGGTTCAACGTGAGAAAGTTAGGGTGAGGGAGTTTGAAGCGGTGGTGCTCCATGGTGCAGGGTGCTATTGTCGTGACCGGAGGTAGGGTGCTCAGGCGAGGAGATCTGGTCGGTGAGGGTGAGATAAGGGGCTAATGGAGGCCGTGAGGGAGATGACTCGGTGGTGGTGATGAATGACTGGCTCGAGAAGAAGGAAGTCGGGGTCAAGGTGAACGTGGATGGAGAGGTTGGTCCAGCGGGGAAGATGATGGAGGACGGTCGGGAACAGCAGTGGCGGTGTGAGGCTATAAGGGGATGGAGGCGGTGTGCTGGGTGGTGCTGTGATGATGAGTGGTGATGAAGGAGATAACGCGAGGATGGTTGGGATCGGCGGGTGATGTTTAGGCGGTACTCGACGATTGGGAGACTGGTGTCGGAGTCGTGGTCGGCTTGGGCTCCGGTTGGGGTGCTGTGATCGACGGTGGCGTGGAGAAGAGGGGAGATTATGGAGAGGGGTGCTCGGGACGTTCAGTCGACGGAGGCGGTAGGCTATCTCCACTGCTCCGGCAAAGTTGACGGCAGGAGGGAAGAGGTGAAGATTAGGTTTAGGTTTAGGGTTTGTAGCTTTTGGAGAGGGAGGGTGATGGTGATGTTGAAAAATAATGGAGGAGGAGTTTTGCATGTAGGAGATGAGAATGATGACAACCTAGGGATTAGGGCCAGCCTATGTATTCCTTGGGATGGGGTTGGGTGTTTACATGAAGTAAATTGGAGCGTGGAGATGGTGTTGGGTTGAATGGAGGGTAGAGATTTAACATGGAGAAAAGTATACAAAAATGGAGAGAGAAGGGATTCGACCAATCAAAGAAGGGGAGGGGGTTGGTTCTTCATGTGCCTTGACCAATAGAATGGTGACACCGCATTGCAATTTTGCATAAAAGTCCTCAACAATTAGAAAATTGAACAAAAATAGAAATTTGGATTAAATGAGAGAAAATACCATGTTTGGTGTGATGTAGTGGCTAAAAAGGGTGTGTGGTGTTTGGTATGAACCTTGAGGATGTAAGTGGGGATTTGGGTTGGTGTTGGATCTAATTTTGGGTGAGGTTAGGTCCTTACACCAATTTAATTAATATTAGTGTAAGTGGTGCTCCTTAATTAATTGGAAATACATAGGTTAAAATTGGGTGGGACACAAGGGTTATGGATGTAGTAGACTCAGATTAGAATATTATTATAAATTGGGTTGTACAAAATGGGGCGAGGTTGTGTCTCCAATTTTGATTGGAACGGACAAGGATGCAAAGTTGGATTTATTTGAATTTAAAAATGAACATTTAACGAATATTGTGCGATAAATGAAGCACAAGGGAGGGTATTTATGAGTTATACAAGAATCAGAATGGAAGGCTGACACGTCTAGGAAAAGTGTGTGAAATTTGTTGGAAAGTAAATGCTAGTGTAGCGCTCCAAATATTGAAGCAACGGTAAGGTGCACAAAGTGTTACGAATATTGCACAATAATCTAAAATACGATGATTTAAATTTCAATTAGCTTCAAACTAACCCTAGTCTCTCGATCTAAGCTAAGTAGAACTAAAATTTGGTCGAGGGGGTTTACATTCGACATGCACGATCTCGATATACCTTTCCCTTCCAATGCTTTACATTTAAGTTGCCTAGTTAACCCTTGGTTAGTGAGAATCTCATACCGTGGTCACATGAATATTCTTTCTTAGATATTGTACCTTAAGTATGGGCACTTTTGATATGAATCCATATTATTACTCGAAAGTTAAATCTGGATTCACCCATGTGTGAAGCACAATCAATACTATTTAGCGATGGCTAAAGTCACTGTCCAACTACCAGATCATTGCATGGAAATAATAATATATATCATGTAGCAGGAATATATGGCACGACGGCTCACTATATATATATATATATATATATATATATATATATATATATATCAAGTAGCACTCTTGGTGTGATCAAGTGTATCGACACAGATACAATAGTCAGGGCATAAACAAGTTCTAGTATCTAGATCAAGGATAAGTTATCCGATAACAAGTTATTTAGGACATAATAGTCTAATATTGGTCACATTAATTTGTTACTTTATTATATCGATGAATAAGAATAAGAGTAGTGCAAGAACCTCTTGAGATCAGATCCACAACCCTTAAACCAAATAAGAACCGGGGTTGCAAAATGTCACCCGAGTTGAACGACGCCTCTTATTCTATCCAACGTATAATAAGGTGATCAAGAAAAAGTAATCTAATTAACAAGTAAAATAACAAGTGCATACTTGACTACATCTACAGGGCTCAATGTACGCAGGAAATAGTAGGTGTACAAAGCAAGTTGGTGCACAAATGACTAAAACTAGGTTGTAGCGCACAAACGAACAAAAGCAGGGTTGGCGCACAAACGACTAAAACTAGGTTGGCACACAAAGCAAGTAGGCTCATAAAAGACCAAAACTGGGTTATGGCGCATAAACGAACAAAAGCAGGGTTGGCGCACAAATGACTAAAACTAGGTTGGTACACAAAGCAAGTTGGCAAATAAGCGAACAAAACTGGGTTGGCGCACAAAGCAAGTTGGCCAACACGGTACACTTGATAAAAGTGTGCGAGCTAGAATAAAGCAGGATTTTAGGGGAATATTTTTTGTTGATGTGGGAATAAGCATAATTCCAAATCCCATTGACATAGTAACTGGAAATGGGATGGGTCACTTTTTATTGGCATTGGAAACACATGACATTATGGCAGGGTAATGTTTCACAATTTAATGAATCTTACACTTATTATTTCGGATACCTGGGAGGATGAAGATTTTTATTTTTCTTATTGTTTCTTCTTTATTTGAATAGCTCTATTTTTTGAAAGTGCGTGAGCAAGCTAGCTACAAGATATAACACATAATCCGAGGACAAAGCTCGACAGTCAAAAAACTCATCAGTCGAGGAGCACAAAAATCAATAACACTTAAATCCAGAAACCAACCAAAGCTTCATCCCTTAGGAAATGAAGAGAAAAAAGTATACGAGCTACCAAACGTAAGCAAAGTGCGCCAGCTGATAAAATATAGAAAAAGTGGGCCAGATGGTTAACTCGAAGAAAGTGCATGGACTGACTATGGCACACTTTTCCATGGTTTCCTAGGAAGAACTTTGATTTAATATGCACCAAAGTATGCCAACTGGGTTTTCTCTCAAAAGTGTGCCACTGACTCAAGAAAGTGTGACTGGCACACTTTTACTAGGATACTAAGTATAGTATAATTTGTACGCACGAGGAGTCGGGACAACACACGAATGCGCCTAAAGTGAAACTTATGTATTTCTATGTCAAAGGGGTTCTATTGCATACTCTTCACAGAGCATTATTCTTCTTCTCTAGTAAGCCATTTGGTACGCTTATTGTATCAAGTTGCAGCACTGAACTTGGCTGGACTCGAAAATAAGCATGGCCAAAAGCAAAGTTACATAAAATATGGTGCTCTATACTATGATCTAATTAATTTTGTAAAACAAAAATCTTTGGGAGATCAATCCCCAAGAGAATAAAAGTGAACCCATAGACCCAAACTCTGGTCTATGCAATTCCAACAAAAAAAAATCCAGAATGACAATTATTAAAGATGAAGGGGTGTTCGATCACAACAACATGAGCTAGTAATAAACAGGCATTATTAAGAATTAAAAGCATACATAAATCCATGGTTCTACTCTTGTGCAAGATGTACTTGCCTACGAAGGGAGAGAAAATCTAAGAGAGAGAAATTGAAAGGAAATAATGAGTAGAGAGAGAGAGAGAGAGAGAGAGAGAGAGAGAGAGAGAGAGAGAAATGAGAATATATATGTTTAGGTTTGAGATGTGGACCGTTGGATCACTCAAACCCATCCAAGCCACACATGCCACTGTCACCCTCACTTTTCCAAATGAGGTTAATTTAGTCAATTTGCATATAATTATTTTTAGCTATTAATATTTATTTCTATTGTGCTAAAAATTAATATTTGTGGTTGTGCTATTTATTTAATAATTAGAGGACTAGCCTATTAGTTAGACTTGACACTTGTGAATCCAATTAGACTTGTCATAAAAATTATTTGAGTCCAATATGAACCAAGCCCAATGGACTATTTCCACTAATTAATTAGGAGGATTAGACAAATTTATATTAGTGTATAATTTTTACAAAATAGCCATCTTTAATTATTATTCATAATTTTTTATGGGAGGGGTGAATTGGATATTTGATGGTGACTTGAAGAGGGGGAAAGGGGTCGACCACATAAGAGGGGTCTCTTCTCTCTCTCCTCTTTATTTGCACTCTCAATTTTAGATCCCCAAATTCTTAGATCCCCAATTTCTTCATTCCTCCATCAATTCCTCTCAATTCATTCATATTCCCTCTCATTTTCATCACTCAAGGAGCTTTGAAGCTTAGGGTAGCAAGAAGCATAAGGAGAAGGAGCCTTGGTGGAGAGATCGTGTCCAGATCATTTTCAATTGTATTTTTATTGGTAATCCATTTTCTAATTGGTAAATTCTGAATTCACCTTCCTTCTCTGTTCTAAATCATGCATTTGACTCTTAGTAACACCCCAATGGCATAGGGCTACCTATAGGAACATGTTCTAGGCCAATTGAATGTGTATTATGAATTCTACATAGGTTTTTGTGTGTATTTTGGAGGAATTACTAGATTGACACTTCAAGTGTGTGTCACGAACCGAATATTAGTATAATTGGACTTAGATGAGAGTTGGAATACTAGTTACGTGTCCACAATTGGACAAGAGTAGGCCGTATCATGATACGGTGTGATACCATGTGATACAAAGCTCTATTTTGTGTGTTTTGGGCAATTGTATCTCAATTCTCTTAGTAGAAAATTATAGTATATATATATATATATATATATATATATATATATATATATATATATATATATATATATATATATGATGTATGTATGTGTGATTGTTAATTGTAGAATAATGAGAAGTTTTACTCTTCAATTGATTAAATATCATGAGTATCATATATTTTGTATGCCAAGTGCTTGATTAATTGCTTAGTTAGTTATTGTAGTAATTAGATTCAGATTCCTCTAATATATATATATATATATATATATATATATATATATATATATATATATACTAGAATATGCAATTGGTTATAACTAGTATACTGTGTGTGTGAGGAAGTTATAGAGGAGTGTGCCTGTGTGATAGTCAGGTTGGTTGTGAACTACAGTATGGTATTTACTGTAGTGAACTGCTATTGATAGTAGTGGAAGTGATCTGCAGTTGGTGGTAATTGATACTACTACTAAATTGGCAACTGTGTGGTATGTGTGTGAGCAGTAGGAGTGGGGGAGATCAGTGCATTGTGAGCACTGATGCAAGGCATCAGGTATCAGAAGTGGTGTGGTGTGGGTGTTGGTGTGCACAATATTTGGGGGACTCGAGTAGAGAAGAGATGGAGGGGAAACTGATGTGCAAAGTATTCAGACATAGGTTTAGGTACCAATTTTCGATTAGGGAAGATGGTGTTAATGTTACAGGAAAGGCAATACAATGAGGGGGAAATCTAACCTATTGGTACTTCAAGTATCAATAGACTGATACTTTAGGTACAATCAGTTGGGAATGAGTTGGTTTGCATGAAATAAAGGGGTAGCTGGATATTGTTGGGTACTTGTGGTATTTTTGAACCATGTTGCTTTGCAACAACAAAATGGGAATTTAACCTGTGCCCATGTAAACACAGGTGGGAAACTAAGGATGGGATAACTAGTAGCTAGTAAAGGGAGTAAGTTAAGTTAAATAATAGTCGAATACAGTTCTATTGAACTAAGGATGAAAGAAAATCTGAATCAGATGTCAAAGAGTCTTGGATTTTAGATCATCAACAAAACATCAGCAAGTAACAACAAGACTCGGGTATCAGGTTGGTTTCTATGTTCAGTTATTGAGGGAACTTAATAGCAGTATTTATTGTGTATGTTGTGTAACTGAGTGTGAGATGTACCATGGTGCCTAGTTAGTATATTAGTATTAGTTATAAATTAGAGGGTTAGTTGTAGTCATATTACCTATATTATTAGTTAGTCCTCCTAGCTAGAGTAGGTATTAGCTATACATATAAGTAATAACCTTAATATAACTAGTATAGCTAATACAAGCTAGTATTAGCTAGTTAGTAACTATTTAAACTAATTAACTGGTATTGGACCTAGGTTATAGCCTAGTTTAGCAAGAATGACCTAGTATTGACCTAGACGCATGCATTCGTGTAATTTAACTCATTTACACTATATTGACATAACATTCCTATCTAGGTGTTTGTGGCACCATCTAGGGCACCGAGTGACCTCATTTGCTCCGGACTGAGGCGAGTACATTCTCTGATAGTTTTCTTATTTGACAGTTTCTATATTTTATGTATTAGTATTGAGATATTTGATTCTTGACACGATGCTTACACGGATTGGTATACGTAGATCCTTGTCATGAGATGTCATTGTCGTGATAACTTAGTAATCACCATGTCGTACTTCGTGATTACTTAGTGATTGCGTGATATATCCGTGATTATATAAACCGCGACCATAGTGCATGATATTATAGACCGTGCATTATGATATACTTGTTATAACATGTCTTGATTTGGATCTATGTACTAGTCGGGGGATGGGAAAGTATTAGTAAATATGTGATCATACCTTATAGCCCGTGCTATAGTGTAGCTCGTGATATCTGGCAGATCATGCAACTCACGTGTGATCATACTAGCTCCTATTTATTTATATAGCCTGTGTTAGGCCCAAGTCGATTATATATTTTGCTAATATTTTAAGGCACTTATTTATAATTTTATATCTTTATTTCCAGTTCATTGCATTGATGTTCCTTACATATAGTTCTCAGTTATTTCCATATCTTGTCGTGATATTTTTTTTCGTGATGTTTACTATTTCAATTACTTTCTATCATTTATTTTTATTACTATTATTATTTTCTAGGTTTTGTCAATTATTGGAACTGCTGTTAGAGGTATACTTCGCTCTATCCTGATTGGATATATTTTTTAGATAATTTATTAAAGGACTGGTGTCCTATGCACTACGGACCGTAGGAGGGTGAGCCAGTTGAGCCATTTGAGCCTATGCCCGTAGAGCCAGTTGTTGTAGTACCACCAGTTGTGGATGCTTAGACTTTCTTATGAGTTGTATTTGATTAGTAGACTTACATAGCATGTACTATTATTTTGAGACTAATATTGAGATTGGACTTGTATTGAGACTCTTGTATTTCTTTTACTTCTATTCCATATCGTGCCATTCTTCCTCTATTTTGATATTGTGATTGAGTATTGCTCCTATTTATGTTATAATTATATTGTTCCTCCTTTTGGGAGTTGAGATAGCATGACAAGTATCACTACCACATTTTCAGAATAGGGGTAGTTTTGTTATTTTTTATTTATTATAAATATTATGTATATTTTATTTATTTATAATGTGCATGTTATATGTATTATTACTATTATTATTATTATTATTATTAGTTAATTAGTCTATTTTATTTTAGACTTGACATTAGTAGACCACACTAGACTTGACTTGGCCCATTGACTCAATTAAATAGTTAGTCATGACTAGATTAATTCCATTAAACCTATTTAGACTCAAGAATAGAATATTCCTCCTATAGTTTAGTAGATCCTATTCATGAAGAAATGAGAGGGGCATTCGAGTCAAATCAAATATTCCTCAACCTAACACTAACCCTAAGAGGAAGTTTATATAAACCTCTTCATTCATGTGTAGCCTCCATTTATTTCTATTTAGTTCATCCCCAAATTTGAGAGCAAACCCAAATTTCTCTATTCCCAAATTGTATCCCTCTCATTCTCATTCCAAGGAGGCTAAGGAGCTTGGCATTGCTAGAGGAGCACCTGAGGAGGGAAGCATTGGCTTGAGGATTGTGTCCAACTTTTATTTGTGTCCATTTGGTTGAAGACATTGGGAATCCATCTCCCAATAGGTAAAACTCTTGTCCCTCTTGTCATTTCAGTTTTTAATAGTGAAATAAACCCTAGAAACCTACCCATGGCTAAGGACTATATATAATTTAACTTGTTCATAGTGCTTGCCTAACATATAAGAAATAAATTATGGTCCAAATTGAATCAGGAATGTGGAATTTACAACAAGCATACAAATCCAGATATTTGTAAGCCACACAAAATGCTACTAGGGTCAACTGTAGAACCTTTGTAACTGATGGACCTCACTACTTAGTGGCACTACAAAGAGACGTGCAAGTAGATAAATCACGACTGATACCGATCAAAATGCTTTAGCAGTGAGTTTGTGAAGATCACAAAAGTTACTTAATATGATGCTAAAGGTTAATCTCTGGCTCATGTACACTAACCTTCTTATTCTGAAGAAAAGGATTAATATGCATGTATCAATGTGCATCAACTACCTTAATACTGTTATAAATCTTAAAGTCATTGTATACCTTTGTGTCAAGCTCAATAGACAACATATGCTTTTCTATAAAACTCCATTTATAAGCAATGGCCGCCACAAGCAAATTCTGGACAGCAACCAGTAAAACAATTAAGAAAGGTGGAGTATGCAACAAAGCATCTAACTACTGTCTACTATAACATGTTGACAGTGTCGGACTAAGTTCTATTATTAGGCAATCAAATGAACAAATCAGAAAAGAGATATCACCAGATCTTCTGTTTAATTGCCAATTTAAACCGTTGTTCGTTCAATTGGGCAGCTTGATTAATGAGCTTTTTGGTATCTAAAATAACGTCATCTTCTTGACTCAATGACTCCACATTGAGTTTTGTGCTAATTTGGAAAAAACTCCGAATTTGGACCACTATATGTTTGTAAAAATATTTTATAGGAGATTTTGGAGTGGAAAGCATATTTTGAGAAGGTTGGTGTGTCCTAAATAGGATACATAGTGTCGTGTCATGGTATCTCATTATACGCACGGTTAGATTTGGGTATGCATATGTATTTGTGTGATAGTTGGTTTTGTATTGTGTTATGTGTGTATAACTATATGTACCTAACTATATTTATAGGTATATACGTATATCTATATGTATATATAGATGTAATTGTATATACAAATTACTATTTTCATATATTAAACTTGTGTATCTTAGGGTACATCATTTTAGTGTGTTTCATAGTATCGTAGATTTACTAGCATAACTTAGTTTTATAGTGCATTGACCTAGTGTCTTAGTGTTAGACTCTTACGACCTAGAAATGGTCGGTTTGACTTAGAAATGGCTTATGACTTAGAATTTGCATCAGTTTAACTTATTTTTATTCCAGAACCTTGTATTGATGTAATATTCCATATATAAGTTTGTGTGACACCAGTTTGGATACAGTTCGACATTCATTGCTCTAGATGGCAGGCGAGTACATTCTCTGATAGTTTCTATTATTTAATAATTTCTATATTAGCTTGGACTTAGAAATGTTACATCTGATTCTTGACACTATGGTACATGGACTAGTATATAGCTTGGATCTTTAGTCATGAGATATTACAATGGTTATCGTATTTACATCGTACCCGACATTAATAATAGACATTGTACATGATATTATTATTGGACATTGATCGTATATTGTAACGTGTCATGGTTGGATCCACTGTACTAGTTGGGGCGGAGGAAATTGCTTGTAAGAGATGTGATCATATTTCTATTATAAATTATAAAATATTGTTAATGTTAATCATACACCTCACGTATGATTAGCCAGGCCATATAGCTATTGTACAAGTTTCCAAACCGACCATATATTGAAACTAGTATTTCAAACACTTAAAATAGTTGCAGTTCTCCATTTCAGTTGCATAGATCATATTGCCTTGAATCTAAAATTGTAGTTTCTTTCTCTTTCATTTTATATGCACTGACTATACCCTATTGTCTACATTGCCTGTTTTCT